>JARQZJ010000124.1:3760000-4960000 GCA_030704895.1 Henosepilachna vigintioctopunctata | reverse complement strand
TGTATTATTGACCATTTAATAGTGTTAATTGAAATAAGTATGTGTATATTGAACTTCAACTTTGCATTTATGTTATATCATTAGGTACTTGATAGTTTTTTGTAGTAATTCTAAAATTTCTCTACATTTTTCACTTTTTCATGATGTTCGTATTTTTCGTTTTCAACACATGTTTGTATTTTCATAACTGAAATTATGGTTGGTACCATTGTTCTATTTGATTAATGCGGTTGTTTGTGTTTCTCGGAACTTGAGTGCTTTTAATTTTTCGTCTAAATTATGCGGAGTTCATTCTTGAAAGCAGTTCATTTTCAAAAGTTAATATTTCTTCGGAAGTCTTACCTCTTGTTATTGGAGGGGGTGATTTGTTTCGAACTAATCGAATTAATTTGAAAGCAAGAAACGCTGAAAATTCTCCAATATGATATAAATTTTTCTACTCAACCTATTGATGTAAATTTCGACTTTTGTAAATTTGCTGTTTACGCATGAAAAAGTCTTCTTGGCATACCAGAAAAGTCCTTCTTTCCAGTAATGAACATTGTTTCCTAAAACTGTTGAGTGCCCCATAAATAACATTCGATTTGTGGAAACATCCCTCTGGCAGCTTTCAATGAAATTGAAAGCAATTTTCTGGCAATTTAACATCGGTCTACTGGGAGAAAGATTTGAAATTCAAAGTATCGACAAACCACGATCATATTGGCTGAGTGAGTTTCCCCTACTTGGATTCGAAAAACATATTTCAATAACCTTATTGATATTGGTCTCACCGGGACATCACCGGACACGGCGTCGACATGACACGTGTCACCCTCCACCCCACTGACTTCCTGCAGACTACAAAAATCGAACACAATTAATCGTTATGAATATCAATCAGTAATACATATAGATAGTACAATAGAAACATTTGTATTCTTTTTATGAATGTAGTATTCTACTAATAATTTTAGTTAAACACTTGGCTTAATGTTTTACGAATGTATTGAAAAATAATAGGTACAATAAAATTAATAACGTTGACTAAACATGTTTCGAGCGGTCAGCTCATTAGCAAGATTCAGTTACTACAAAAACAGAACATAGTAAATTTATATCTATATATTTGAAGATGGTGGCAAGTAGGGTGGAGAGTTCTATTCTATTTTGTTCATTTACAATCGGTTCTTTTTTATCAAGGAACTGCTATTTGACTCAGAAAAAGTCTAATCGTTTTTCCTTATTGCCAAATTTTCAGTTTTATTAATTCCATTGTATAGTTTTTCAAAACATTTCTGAAACATTAAGTCATGTGTTAATTTAAATCATTATACAATCATGTTTCACGAATAAATTAGCGAGAATTCAAGCTCAGTTGGTGAACTTATCATAGTATAATAATTCATAACTGGGCTGAAGCAACTGCATCCTCTCGATATGTTTCGGACTGTTTAGGTATTGTGAAGAGATAAAAATGAAAAAAAATTGAACGATCTATTTTTATATCTATTATCACATCGATTATGTGGAAAACAACAATATAATCTAAATCCCATGTATTATTTAACAAAGAAGTACGAATATAGAGATTGATACCTTTACTTATTCATTTGTAAAGAATATTGACAATAAGTTCGAAACTCGATACGTACATAAAGTGAAAGAAGTTTTTCTGTCGAATTTAGGATTAATATTTTTTGAATTAATGAAAGAACATGAGTCAATTATTAATATTATATGTAATAAATTCTGCAATATTCAATTAAATTGAACACTTGGCTTAATGTTTCACGATTAGATCATGAAATTAATTGTGAAACATTAAGCCCACTGTTCAATTTAATTGAATATTTGAGTATGTTTCACCAATAGTTAGGCGAGAATTCAATCTAAGTCAATAAACTTGAGTCGATACACAGACGAAACGCGCCATGCTATTATTCTGTGACGGTATAAATCAAAAGTTCAAGTGTTTGGATTTATTTATATTTCACTAAAACACTTTTACATAAACTCTTTTTCTTTATTTATATTCTTATTTGAATGTTTATATTTCTCTGTAATTTAATGTGGGTATTATGGGGATGAATATATTATTATTATTATTATTACTATTATTATTATTATTTTATTATTATTATTATTATTATTATTATTATTATTATTATTATCAACATTATTATTATTATTATTTTAAACAAGAATAAATCTTTAAACTTCAGAGAGATTAGACAGATATTTCGGATTGGGATAACTGGCAAAATACTATAAATTGAGACCAATTGACTTGTCAGATGTGTGGAATTATGCTATCATACTTTCAACTGTGTTTCACTAAGTGTTTTGCAAGGGATGAATCAATATAATCAGACAACTGATATTCAAACAACAATATGAAATTCAACAAATTTTATGATTATGTCAATTGAGTTTTTGTGTCAATCTTACAATTGCAAACTAATTCCAAAACACTGTTCAACATACTCGACTCATGTTTCGGGCTACTTACCTATTATCAAGAGATATTGAATTGAATTGAACTGAAAAAGTATAACACTGTGTTGTAAATAATATATGATATATAAAACCATATTGCCAAATCTTTGCAACTGAAACAAAGTTTCAGTCGACAATAATTTTTACTTCACCTAAAAACTAATTTGATAGTTGCAACGCAACGTTCCGATTAATGAGTGTTTCATCTTTCTCAATTACGTCGCAAATTGAGGGACAAATTGTCAAGTCTGGTATCGTAATTCTCTGCTCACTTCCATACCTGTTTGGAGACGAGTTTATTTAAAATCAGTTGATTATTTTGTTGTCGATTATGAAAATTTGTCAGGTAATTTACAGTTATCAGTGGTGTGTATGTCGAGTAAAGAGTACGTGATTGTTTTACAGAGCGATAAATACATGGAATATAAATTTTTACTACTCTTCACACCATGCAAACTGAACTCACAATTCCACATTATGTTAATGAGTTTTAGTCATATTATTTAATGGTAATGAACAAAAACTTGAATCTGGAAATGTGTCTTTCGGAATATTATGAATATGGTTATTTGTTCAATTTCCATGTATTTCATAGTTTCTTTATTTTGTCATGCAAAAATAGGACCAATACAAAATATTCAACTAGCTATATTTCTCAAGAGTTATTGAATCAATTTCAACTGAACTAATTGGGAATTATTCAAATCATTTTTCGATTGGGCCGATACTTGATAAAAATCTAAATATATGATTCGAATAAAACTGAGTAGTTTTTTGATTTTCACTATAATTAAGTTGAACATAACAATATTGTTTGGCCAACACAGTGGCTTCATCAGATGTAGATGATTACTACTTAGTTTTATTTAAATTAGAGAATTATTATCTGCTTTACATGGTATCAACTAGAACAGCATGTTTGGATGTTATAACATTTTGTTCCATTTATTCTGGGACTATTCATCATTCAGAATTTTAGCGCAGAAATTTTTCTTCAATTCCAAATTACTCTCTACCGACTGCTCTTCGGAAAAAATAGTCTATTAGATCTTTCATATTCATAAATTGATTTTAATTTCGAATTGTTTGAATTTTTGCTTGTAATTGTTTTTGTTATAGTTTTTTTTTCATTGTTTCCATTTCAAAAAATTTCAAAATGCCTCGATGAAAAAGCTCGAAAAATGAGTACATCTGCTTTTCATATCTTCTTCAAACATTATGTATATTTCTTAATCTGGAGGAAGTATTTTATTTCACAAAAATATTTTTCGGATAGTTTTTATAGATTATATATCACGTGCAGAATTTGGAATGTTGAAATTGTGAAAAATGGACTTGTGTTGCTAGGCTAGCTTCACATGATAATGTTCCTCGTTCCTAGGTTTCGTCTCTAACTGTACTCCTCAGCGATCATCGCAACAACCTCTGAGTTAGAGAGAGGGAGAGTTCCTAAGACTACTACACACTACACTTGTTGTTCTCGAAATATAAAGACAAATTTCCACGAATATCTAAGAAAATCTTGAAACGAAGTAAGAATCACTGTCAATTTTTTCAAAAAACAATAACTGTCTACTTGAATTATCCAAGTGGGAGAAGCATCAATTACCGCAGAAGTATTGTTATTATTATTATTAAAAAAACATGATTACAATGGAGGAAAACATCTTATGACTCAATTAGAAAATTTCTGAAGGAAGAAATTTCATCATACATTGAACATATAAAATCAAATAATATCAAATGTAAAATTACAACTAATCAATTTACATCTAATAAAGCTACTGAATAAAAATAACGTTCAAAACAAAACTTAAATGTTTTCATGGGAGACACAATATATGAGTCAGACAACTTTTGTAGTTACTCTAAGTGACGTTAAGAACAGATACATCTCTGCCATTTTCGAACGAGTTTATTGATGCGGTACGAACAACCGAAGAGTCTAGAAAGTTCCACACCAAAAACTTGATTAGTTAAAAACGACTGTCTAATGTTAGTTTTAAAGCTTTTGCTCTTCAGTTTCAGCAAATGATCTAGTAGACGATAGCCCTCACTTAAAGTGAATATATCACTGTAATCAATTGAAAATGGTCCATTCAAGGATCTAAACGTGGACAGACGCTTCAGTCTGTCCATTTCAGTGATAAGGTCAAAGAGTAGTAAACGCTACTTTTAATTAGGTCTATTGATACCATAAGGCATTCTAGTAGCACTTCTCTGAACACTTTCGATAAGATTTTGGTCACGCACTAACACTGGGCACCCAATAGAGAAACCAAATTTCAGCAACGGTCGAATATATGTCTTATAAATCGTAAATGCAGTTCGAATCGAAGGACGTTTAAAATTTTTCCGAATAGATACAGAAGCGAGTTTGTTTTTTTGCGCATCGCACTTATATGAGGAGAAATATATGCCAATTATATTTTCATATTCTGTCGAGCTAACAATGACAGTAAATCCATTATCAATTTCATCTGCTCTTTACTTCCAGCTCACCATAATTCATACAGAATTTAAGTATTCATATCTGATTACTGGCATACGTAATAAATAGCCACTGATGGATTTAAACTCAATAAAGATAAAACATACAGCTAGTTGTTAAATAATGGAATGATTGAAGTGGATATGTTCATGTAGTCCAGCGAGTACTAGAATAATAACAGGCCTTAGTCTTTTATCAGTTGTAATCAAGCAGCATTTGACGATGATTGACGGCAATGTCATAAAATTGCGTTGCACCTGCTTCTTAACGAAAGCATGCACTTTGCTAGTATCTCCATGTGAACGAACTAGATAAACACGTAATGTCATTCAGATATTCATTTAGGTTTTACAGACAGTACTGATTCACCTAACTTATTACACTCTGTACGTGTAATAGATTCTAACAGGACAAGTCTGTCTGATATTTATGTACGTACTAGGAGACCTGACACACTTTGTCCTGTACAACGTATTCAATTCATTTTTATTTTTTTGAACGAAGAAAATTAATTTTTTAAAATTTTTGGGTTACGTTCTAATATGCAAAAAAATAGAAGTCTCAGAACTCGATCGCTGTGCCACCTATCAGGCATAATTACGAACATCAATAATTGTCGAATCCACTTGAAATGAGACAAAAATTCAAACAAAATCGGTCTAGCCGTTAAGAAGGAGTGCGTTTGCCGAAAATTGACGCGAAGTCATAATTTGCCGCCATTAATTCAAAATGATAACTCAGTTTTTTTGCCGAAATTGGATGATATAGTCAATATGTAATTTCAACAAGACGATGGCATGCCATACAGACTGTGAAACAATTACTGCATGAGACATTTTCTGTGATCACAATTGGCCCCTAGATCGTGTGCTTTAAGACCATTAGATTTTTTATGGGCGTACTTAAAAACACAAGTCTATTTATAGATATATCAATAGATCTACCATCTATCTACAGATACCTTTATAGATCTATATCTATCTATAGATGTATCTGTAGGTCCATATATAGAAAAATCGCCTGGATAAACATATTCTAAAAGGTTCAAACAAGTGAATAAACCTGAAGCTTGCCTGAAAAATAAGGTGAATGTTTCGTTTGACCAGGTGTTTTAAAATTTACCCAAATTATTCAAATATTTCATTTCAAATCATAAATATACCGATTCAGTGTTTTGAATTTTAATTTGTTTTCTGTCATCCGACATGATTTCATTAAGTACGAGACTACCCTCCATAAAATATAATATTTTATGCACTGAAAATTTTTTTTCTTTAGAGCCTGCATTATGAACTTTATAGAAAATACAATTATTCAATGCACATGAGCCTAGCATTGCTATTTATATTGAAAATGTCTATATTCCGCTACCACAACATTTGTTACATTTGGTATAACATCATTGAATGTGTGGTGAAATTGAAAAACAATTACCTACATTCCAGAAAAAATCATTGAATGTGTGGTAAAATTGAAAAACAATTACCTACATTCCAGAAAAATTGTTGAATAATTTTATAATTGTAATTCAATTATGTTGTTCTAAATGTTTGAGAGATTGATATAACATATTTTCAACTGATGTTATGAACAATTTCAAAGATGATTTTCTCTCTAATTGAAAATACAAGTCTAAAGGGGATAGATAGTTAACTTGTTCCCTCAAAGTAATAAAACGTAAACACTCCTTATTCATTTCAATTTTAACTCTCAAACTCTTTTGTACTTTCCTCATCATTAGTCACACTGAATTTTGTCATTGTGGGAATATTTCGTGTTCAATTTCTTCAACAAGGAAAACCAACTTTTGTTAGAAGGAAGTTGAAACAAATGAAAATACATATATAGCACGTGCCCACCCTTCACTTCTATAGATTGTCATGTGCTCTTGTCCGACATCCCACGGTGGATATTTGCAATCTATTGATTGTCGCCAACAATAATTATTGCTACTCAATAAGGGGGGCATTGCAGGACACGAACCTTGTCGAGTGACACTTTTCCGACCAATTAACTCGACGTTGACGTCCACTTCTTTCAATTGTTCTTATTATATAGCATTGCGAACGAATCTAAAAGATATTAGGATTGGGGCACTATATTCTGAAATAACTGATCATTGGATTTCATGATTTCATTACAAACTGTATTGCCAAAAAAATATACTGTTTTATTTATTTTTCATTTTTACATAAAGAGCTCGCGCAACAGACAGTTTAAACTGTCCTATCATAGATATCATAGCACATATTACAAATGTTACCTAAAACTAAAGTGTATATACTAATATGTACATCTTAGAGAAATTTTTCATTCATCTCATAGAAATAAGGTTTGCGATACATCAACTTAAATCATGTCATCTACAACACAAAATACTCAATTCTACTGAAAAAGATGAAAGAAATACATAATGAAAGGTTAACCCTATAAAAACTGATAATGATCCTACTAACCTTTAAATAAAGTCTTTTTCAAATGTCTCTCAAAAGCTATAAAATACGCAGAGAAAATATCCAAGTTGGTCTCTATACTGATCAAGTTTAGCCTATAATATTAAAATTTATGATTTTCGAGGTGTTCTGTGAATCATAATATTTTCATGCTTGAAACATTGTTAGCAGAAAACCAACCTCATCGATCAACACTTGTGTAGAGTGTTGAACACATAGAACAGTTTGATTAATGGATGAAAAGAAAACGCCAGTTTCGAGCCTACTGGCTCTCATCAGAATTGCTTACCCATCCTTCAGGTGTACAAACGAAAAGAGCCCAGAAACAAAATTAAAATTCTCATCAAATTGACAAAAGGGTGTTTTTTGCTTCTCCACGAACTCTCCAAATTGAGAAGTTTGATCATCCCTTTCACACGGTCGAGACTTTTATCCCTTACGGAATGCCGGACTGATATAATTATATAAGTTTTATCCTGGCAGGAATAATTCAATCAAATTGAAAAGTAATCGATATAACCCGTATGAGAAGTCTCTATTGACAGTTTTTCAAGCATGTTGGCTCTCTGCAGAACGGAGGAAACAATAAAATTCTTAGTAAATGATTAAGAGCTCATTAGTGCCTGTAAATGGGCAAATCTTATATTTTTTGGTATTTTATCCTTTTATGTTTCGATGACTTAGCTCTCATCAAACCGGTTTAGCCAAAATTGAGTTATATACTATGCTGTTCGAATCAATTGGGACAAACTTTTTTTTCGTCGTTTGAGTTACTGTAGGGAGTATAAGAGTACCAGTTTAGCTCAAACACCCTCACATCTGCTTGTTTACTACCTGAGGTGACGTGAGGGTTCGACCTTGACCATAATTTACATTCTGGCCGGTTTTACCTCGCCAGAAATTCAGTTGTGAGCCTACCGGTGCGACAACTGTTGGTTTCAATTTCGATACGTGCTGTATTGTCTTGTCCAAAGATGGATATCACTACGAGGAAACGTTCTAAAATTATCGCGCTTAATGAACACACATCAATGACTGTAAGAGATATAGCTGAAGCTGTTGGTGTGGGAAAGTCCAGCGTTTCGAGAATTTTGAAAACATTTGAAGAAAGTGGCTCATCGTCTCCAAAAAGAAAAGAAACTGTGGCCGCAAACGCAAAACTACTCCAAGAACAGGCAAATTGTTGATAAGAAATAGCAAAATTAATCCTTCGAAGGGATATAATGTTTTCTGTTGTGGGAGTGAAAACCTCAACTGTGCGAAAACGATTGCTGGCCGTTTGAAGGCAAGAAGACCAAGAAGAAAGCAACTGCTTACCCAGAAAATGATAAAGGACTGGACGATTAGAAGAAGGTGGTTTTCAGTGATGAGACACATTTGTTTGTTCGAGAGTACAAATCAAGTGTTGTTAGACGACGTGATGGGGAAACTTTGCAGCCTGATCACATCCAGCAAACAGTAGAACATCTTTCGAAACAAATGTTTTGGGGTTTTTTCACAACCAAGGGCACTGGAAGATTAGCTCCTATAACAGGGATGATGAATTCAGTGAAATATATGGAAATATTGCGCACCAGAATTGTCCCATTCATGGAAATATTTGATGGAACATTTCAGTACGACCTGGCTCCCTGCCACAATTCCAAACAAGTGCAGGCCTTTTTGCGTGAGAATGAAATAAAAGTACTTGATTGACCGGGGAATTCACCTGATCTCAATCCCATTGAGAAATTATGGAATATTTCAAAGAAACGACTGGCAAAAATGGATTGCACTACAAAAGAAAATATGATGATAAGTGCATTTCAGGTGTGGTTTCAGGATGACGAATTGAAGAAAATCTGCGCTACGCTAATGGAATCGGTGCCTAGACGAGTTCAAGAAGTTATTTCTGCGAAAGGAGAACATATTTCATATTAATATGAAGAATTTACGCTATTTCGTATGTATTTACTTCGTCAAAAGGTAAGTTTTTACGAAAACATTGTTTTTCATATTTCGTCCCAATTATTTGGAATAGCATAGTATTAACTTGGAGATGAAATGAACATTCTCTGTGAAGACAAGAGTCAATTTGGGCCTCCGCATGAAATCAAAGTGATATATTTGATAATCGCTTCAACATGGAAGGCTTTCATTCTTTATCTAGCCTAGAACTGACCATTTGAATGGGCTCAGATGGTTAATACATATTAATCATGAAATCGAATGAGAAAGTTATGGTATATCGCATCAGGTCTTTCACGTGCTTTGCGAAAGATCGATTGAAGACAGAACAGAAATTGCTAAATGGCTTCGAACAGCTGCAGCCTATTTTAAACCAGAAATGAATTTTCATTTCGCCCCTCAGACGGAATAGTCGAAGGCAAATACATGTCCCTTCCAAATCCGCCAATATTTCAGATATTTTTATGTAAACAGTGGTAGTGACAGTAATGTCCAAGTAGATCCCCGAAAGGGTAACCACTGTATTTAGGGGAATGCGAATTGTCGCTAACTATCCCATTTAGAACCGGGGCTCCGGTTACGCATTTCCACCTAATCCCGATATTACCGTCGGCTCTTACGCTATGCGTCGCTCATTCTGCGAACCCGGACTGCGAAATCATATTACTGGTACACTGCCAGCAATTTAAAACGATTTTGTCTTCCTAGGCCCGACTAGGGCTCCCTTTGTTCGCCTTCAAATCACATATACACATGGCTATAGACGTACTCCCGCCATGTGTCATTGCCTCGGTTTGATCGGCGTTTTAGTATTGAGTCTACAGTTCCCTGAGTCATAAATGCTCAAATAAAATTTAATGATTTTTCCTCTTAGTATCCCGGTGTACTCGCGGCGATTAAAATGTTATTCTGCTCATATATCCACGGTTAATATCTTTTCATTCAATTTGACATCAATTTAACATACCATCAAACATATTAAATAAACATACTTTTATGGATAATATTTAACAAGTAACTAAACATGAAAATAATGATTGATTAGGCCGGTACTTGGTTACAATTAATATTCATAATGAAACACCATTGGTACCATTTTCATATTTAGTACAATATTGAATAATTTTACACAAAATATCACTTTTATCAATTGACCTCCACACAAAACTTGTAGGAACTTTTTTAGATGTATTCAATAATTAAAAACACATCTTTATTAAATTGAATTATACACAAGGCCTAATGTTTCACGATTATATTTAAAAATATCACTTCGTCAACATGTTTCGAGCGTGAGCTCATCTTTAAGACTCACGCTCAAAACATGTTGACGTATTGATATTGTTAAATATCAACGTGAAACATTAAGCCTTTTGTCTAATTTTATTTAATATTTAATTATGTTTCACCAAGAGTTAAGCGAGAATTCAATCTCACTAATTAAAAACACTTCAAATTTGACAAAATCTTTCAAAACACTCCAAAATATTTTCCAGGCTACTGAAAGTTTCCCTCTCTATCTCATAGATATATTAACTTTAGATAATGAGTTTTACCCCGAAACTTATTTCCAGTGTTTCAAATAATGATAATAATAATACTCATTCAGTAATAGCTATTACAAAATTCATATATACATCAACGTACTGATTTTATTATTAACAATTATTTGTTTGAAACGAACTTAGCTAAATTACGCTTAAATACCTCAACGTCACTAATTATTTTTATGGAGCTAGGCAATTTATTGAATGCATTGAATCCTTCATAAAATACTATTTCCAGATTCAGGAAACTTACAAACTTGCTTGTAGAAAGTGTCGGCATTTATGGTATTATAAGCATGCACTTCACTGACACATGTTAAAGTTTTCATTACTCTATATGGGAACAATTTGTTTTTAGTTTTAAATATAAATATATGTGTAGCATAAACAATTCTCTGTTTAACTGTCATTACTTCTAAGCAATTTAACATGCTTTCAATTGGATTATACATTTCAAAATTGCTTGCATAGCTCTATTCTGCAATTTTTGTTGGTGCTGAGAAAGTTTTTTAATGTCAGAGTGTTTTAATAACGGTGGAACAATATTCAAAGTGTAGCATTATTATTGCCTGACTTGAAAGAGCCATAACTTCACATATGTCGTCAAATTTTTTCCAATTCTTTTGAGAAAGTTGATTTTCTTGGAGATTTTAGACGATATGAAGTCGACATGATCATTGAAACCCACGTTGGCATGTTAGCGGTAAGTTTTCAATTATATGAAGGAATAACGTTACGTTTTCCATAATTTTACACTGATAACACTAGCTTCACATGAATTAATTACGCATATTTTGAGGTACTTTTCCTTCATCAGGTACGTTTTGTACCAGAGTGGATCGTATGGTCTTGATAAATATTTTCAAAACAATTTTTTTCCACTAATTTTGTTCCAGAAAAACTTGTTTGTTCACATACGCGAAACTAAATCACATTCAATTATGAAAAATATGACTCTCAAATTGTCAATCATTTTTTCAGGCGATATGCAAAGTAAATTTTTCATCGGGTGAAAAAATTTCAATTTCCGAAACTCGTTAAAAAAATCAATGGAATCCCATTTGGACGTGGTTTCGCGATGGTGACCATTCGCGAATAATTCCGTAATGAAATTCCGTTTGAAAAACTAGCGCCTATGCGTTATTTAATATGGAACGCAGCCTTTAATTTCGACGACATTTGAACAATTTGATGTCCAATTCCGAGCAAAATTTCTAATTGCACCGGCTTGATTAAAAATTTTCGGCTGGCAATATTAAAATAAATGCAACCAACAACACTTTTCCACTCTCTCTTTCTAGATATATTCGTGGGTATTAATTAATTTTCCTGACACTTGTCGCTCGCTTTGTCAAACAAAGTCTCGGCCGTTTGGTACAATCGCTGTTCGACACAATCCCGTTGGAATGGCACGTCAAATTCCTGCAGGATCGCAGACTTGTAAGGACCACGATTTTCCCTCGAGATATGCGTGTTGAATTCATAATTTGATATCTCCCTCGCTCAACATCGTCATAAGAAGATGTTTTGTGGGAACAGTTAATTGCCGTTGTTCTGATAATGAGTAGAATAAGGAACTGGGAACCGGATGATTCATCAAAGAAACTCGCTGTTTGTGTCCTATTCAAAAATTTATTTTTTTAGTCCCGCTTGAATATGCGCTCCCAGAAAATGTTGTTACTATTATATAGTAACACTGATGGTTACTGAGATGTCATTATGTAAGGGACTTTGACTTTGAGTTTTAACCAGGTGGTTTAGTTCATGTGATATAACAATAATAATAGTAATTATAATAATAATAAAAATAATAATATATATGATAGATAGAGGTAACCTCCACAACATACAGATTACAAATATCCGAACATATGTTCATGACCACAGTCGGCACTCAAACCTACATAAAGCTGTCTATGAAGCAGATACAGTGTACACACCGCTGAATCTACACAGTCTACTTCCACAGCAAAATGAATGCATTCAACTGCAGAGGAAAAAATAAACCTGTGGAAAAGCATGTTCCTGCATGGAAGGCATGCTCGGGATCTTTGAAATGCCGAATTTCGATAAAACGAAGTCGAACGCTTGGTTCAAGATTGGTGATCTGTTTCCAGAAACTGCAGGATTCATGCGAGCTATCCAGAATCAGGTGATTGATACCAACAACTACAAGAAATACATTATAAAAGACCCAACTGTAGTTGAAGACAGATGCAGAAAATGCCAGGAAAACTCTGAAAACATTCAACACATCACTGAAGTCTGCACATCTCTTGCTGAAAAATACTACACTCATTGGCACAACCAAGTAGCTTGCATAGTCAATCAAGCCCTAGCTGTGAAGACCAGACTGTTGACAAAAGATATAACACCTTACTATAAAAACAAACCACAGCCGGTGCTAGAGAACAGCAATTACAAAATATATTATGATCGAACTATCATTACAGACCGCACGTTACATAATAATAGACCAGACATAGTTCTTTTGGACAAAGTCAACAAGAAGGCCCACCTGATAGACATAGCATTACCTAACACTCACAACTTGATAAACACCATTCAATAGAAAATCAGGAAATATACGGACCTGAAGTGTGGGATACTTAGTATGTGGGATAAATCTGAACTTAGACCCGAGGCTGTATATAAAGATGCAAAAAGCTGTGGTGCTGAACACATGTCACATTAGTCAGGAAATTCCTGCAAGGGTAAAATAACCGACAGATTGTTGAATTGCTTAGATTTAGCCCTAATTCTATTTTGAAACCAGTGCCCGAGCTGAGAATAACTGGAGAACAATAATGATGATGATAATAATAATAATAATAATAATAATAAAATAATAATAATAATAATAGTAATAATAATAATAATAACGATAATAATAATAATGATAATAATAATAATAATAATAATAATAATAATAATAATAATAATAATAATAATAATAATAATAATAATAATAATAATAATAATAATAATAATAATAATAATAATAATAATAATAATAATAATAATAATAATAATAATAATAATAATAATAATAATAATGATAATTATAATAATAACAGTAATAATAATACAACTTCATTGAATGGAAACTCATTACAGAGTTTCGTTAAATATCAACAAACAAACAGAAGCGCATAAGAAACGGAAGACCATTTCAAAAGGTGGTTTATATTGGTTCTCGCCAGTCTCACTATTTCCCCATAGAACCAGCATAAGAAGAATGTTTTGCTCTCCCTTTTTTCTGTTGATCTAACAATACCTTCTTCATTTGATTTAACATCATCTTCATGATTTAAAATTCAATAATTCCATCATTTTGTATTCGTTATTCAGTTGGTTTAAATATTTAGAGACCAAGTACGAAAATGATGCCTGAAAGTTACCAGCATTGTCAGAAATGTTTCTATAATGTAATTCATTTCTAGAAACAATTTTGTCGGCCAAATACTTGGGGCAAGATGTTGATGAACTTTTTTATATGAAGACATAAAATTGTGACTAAAACCTGAAGTCTACTTTTAGAATTTCATTGGAATTATATATGAGTTATATGATCGAAACGTCTTAAATTGTAGCAAAAACGGATGTAAGTACATATTTTGTAAAAGTTGTAATTCGCTTTTGAGGTGTACAGTTAAGCAGGAAAAACATGTGAAAATATAACTGAAGTTACAATCATAAGTTGTGATAATAATAATAATAATAATATATAAGGTACGAGATGAATACTCATTGACACACTTACCAACAGGTTCGTCTTCAGGGGTTTTAGTGTAATTGTATAATTGAAAACACTAAATTCCCTAAGTTTTATTGAAATTCCATGTAGATAAAAATATAGGTAGACTTTCTATGATAACAGATCGAAAAAGGTCTTGTGTTTGAATCTATGCATTTCGCTTTCGCATATCTAACATTCTAATTATCTAGGGAGTTTCAGTAGGGGGGTTGATGTGGCTATTGATTATACAACCACAACCATTAAACGACTTGTTATAAGGAATAACCCTTCGTTGACTAAACTACACGAAATGATTTGTCTTTTTTCCCTAAGGTCAAAAATAGTTATTCGGTGCTCAGACTATATGAACGTACTTATCTACAATAATTCAGAGGATATTTGTCGTTCGGTTGTTTTCTTGTTTATTATGGTTAACAAATCCTATACCATTTCGCTAAGGACTATTCATGATGACTTGAGCCAATTTGTAAATGAAATTCGAAAATATCCTTAGACCATTTGTTACGATAAATGCGGAGTGAATCGATAAAAGCACGCCTGATTGGGCAGCATCCCCATAATGCAACGGATCGGCTATCAAGCATCGCTCAGAAATTCTGTATATGCGGTCGAGGAGAGCACTATACGCTTATTAGCGAAAATCATATCGTTCGAGGCAAATTGCCGTTTCAGGGCCTTGTTCCCCATTTTTGGCTTAATGAAGAGAGCAAAGGGCAGCAAAGTAAACGCACACGAGTGCGCTTTAATACATAGCAGATCAATTAGAGTATGAGACGAACCGTGAGAAAACAAACAATTATATACGAGCCAGCAGAGAACAGGACATCCCTCAAGAGTGCGCTTGTCACGGTCATCGTGGTCACCCCTTTTCGGGGTTAACCGACCCCGCTGACCACATGGCTTCACCGCCGCAGTCCACCACGTATTTGTGTCAATTTGCCGGATATTAGCGGCACAAAGCGCCCTTTTCCAACTATCTGGAAGTCGCTCCTTTCCTGATTCATGGCCCACTTGTTTACTTCGCTATCTAGGAATCCTTACTGGGCATCATTATTTCTGATGTGGCCTATTGCTTTCTGTCCGATCGCATTACTTTTTGATTGGTGAAACCGAACCGATGTCAGGTATACTGGAAGCTTATGAGGGATAACACATCGATCAACAAAATAGATTCGAACGAAGTCATCCCCTGTTTTCCAGGATTTGATTGAAACTTTCGGGTTTTCTCAACAATACTGAAGTTCTAGAAATATCCCATGACATCATCAATAATTGAACGAATATAATGCTTCACCACATATGGTATGTTCAAAAAATTTATATCTACACTAGCGGACCCAACAGACGTTGTCCTGCCATGACATTCCAAGCTATTATAGGATAAATCCTTATCCAATATAAATAAATGAATGCATATAGAAAAATTCACTTGAGTCGATCCAGCCGTTCAGTTGCAGTATATTAATAATGAATTGAAATTGAAACACTATCAACTCTACATATGTTTCGGGTGGTTAGTCCCTTGTGATGAATAATACCTAAATTTCTGATTTAATTTTGAATTGACGTAAAATCAATATGGATTATTTCTAATTGTCAATTCCTGATTTCAATTTATTTCAAAATTAAATCAGAACTTCCTCAATTTCTGAAATAATTTTGAAATTTCAGAAAGCACTACTTGAAATCAGAAATGAAAAAAAGCACTACTAGATTTCTACTTGAAATCAGGAATTTCCAAATAGAACTGATGCATTTTGATATTTCGTCAATTTCGGAATTGATTTAGAAATTAAGTTATTACTCTTAATAATGGGATAACCCGGAACATACTCGTAAGTAGAGTTCTTAAGTTTCACTCAGTGAAACTCAATCCAAATGTTTTAATTCACTATTTCATTATATAATATATTATATGGTTAGGTAGCTCTTCGCACATTTGTTTGACTGCCACGACCTAAGTCAGGTCGTCTTCATCTCGGCATCGTAAATTGTAATTATTTAAAGTAAAAAAAGTTCTCGCGCACTTAGAGGTAAATTATCACTATCACAAAAGGTCAACAAAAAAAGAGAACATAACTTGAAATGTTACTATCACAAAGGATCACCGAAGTAAATAAAGTTCTCGCGCACGTAGCGGTAATTGCCACTCACTGAGATAGAAGGATGCACTCTTTGCATGAGGTATCGATCGACATAGACTCTATGTCATAGAGGATAGATCGAGATATTAGTTGGTTGTCAAATATCAAATATTATGGTAGCTTTCAAAAATTCAATTCGTGACAAACCTTAGGGTTTATCAATCTACATAAAAATAATCTGAAAGATAGTTAAAAACTGTAGTTAGCTAAAATTTAGCTCATGTTTTACCCCCTAAGAATAAATATGTAGTAAGAAAGATATGAAAATTCTAAATGGTAAGCAATTATAAACTATTCTTTCAATTTGATTTCGGAACTACGGGAGACACATATTTAATTCCGAGCATTTTCATATTTATTCACCTTCTAAATCTTATCTGGACTTCAACGAATAATTCAAGACCAAAATTAGCGAAATCGGTCCAGCCGCTCTAGAGTTTCAGCGAGACTTACGAACAGCAATTCATTTTTATATTATAGATTCATTTGAAACTATTCTATCAATTTGATTTCTGAACGACGGGGGACACATCAAAGGAAAAACAAAAGTGTTGTTTTTATTTAATTCCGAGCATGCTCATATTTATTCACCTTTTAAACCTTTTCTGGACTTTCACAAATGATTCAAGAACAAAATTAGCCAAATCGGTCCACTCGTTCTTGAGTTTTAGCGAGACTAACGAACAGCAATTCATTTTTATAGGTATATATAGAAGAGATTTAATTTCGAACAATTACTAGTAAACTACGTCTTGGCTACATACTCAATCGAAATTGTTACAAACATATATCGAAAAATATACTAATATGAATTCAATGAGTACAACAAATAAAATCAACTTATGACATTCCAATATAAAGCAATTACGATATTATTTCTCAAATAATACATCCTATAAAACTAAATGCCAAATTAACTACAAACTACTTATTTCTAAGTTCTTCTTTCACAAAGCGCAGAGTAATTATTCTGTTGGCACTTCTGTACAGTTAGCAAATTTTATCTGATAAAGAAAAACAAAAATGTTACTCTTGTATTTTCCTTGAATATGAAACGTCAGTTTGAATACACTGCGCATGTGTATCATTACATAACAAAACAAGCTGTTGAATTGGGTGACCTGAATTTCTCTAATGTAATACATTAATGTGAATGATGAAATGTATTTAGCAGTTTTATTGTAGAGGCTTTGATAGCTCCCAATCTGTGGATTTAAATGTTGCTACTTAATATCAATTATCGCCAGATATACCAATTTTGAAAGTTAGGTTAGGTTAAGTAGTTGAATCAGTAAACTTGATAAGGAAAACGGTGGAATAAATTATAACGGTTTGTCTTCGGGATGAGGCATTTGGGTCCCTCTTAACTGGCGTCGCGGCAGGGGCATCGGCGTCCCCGCGCGCACGTGGTGTCCATCAGGGGGCCCGTGCAAGTAGGCGGCCGCCGAGTCCGACTTATGCTGGTCATCGTCATTGCCAATTATATTTAAATACGATCATGCGGGCATTGCTATATTGTTGGCCGTATGTAAATGAAAGTTGCATCGGGGCACGGTAGCGGTCAGTGCGCCGACCAGATATTAATACTCGTTCCGTTTTTGATTAATTACAGAACGTGTAACCACTGTCGTTCGCATAAAGCAAATCGCTCGCTTCGAGTCGCTTCGTGACGGATGTAACTGTAAAACTATGAATCAGACATATAATTCATGAAGAATATCGAAACCTCATATTTGCTTTGTTCCATTTACTGATGCAGCTTCGCAGAAAATGCTAACCACATATTGCTGTCAATATATATATATATATATATATATATATATATATATATATATATATATATATATATATATATATATATATATATATATATATATATATTTTGTCAAAACTAATTTTAATAATTACTAACAATACTCCTAACAACATTAACAAGAGAACAGATGTTGAGAGTCTTAGTAGTGTTTACAGTTACTTGCTATCGTTGGGTGAGCCTGGCCAAATTTCCAATGGCTAGGATCATCGGTTGTTGATTGTTTTCTGTGTCGATACAGTTTTGTACGTTGACAAGTCTTATTATGTGTTCTATGGTTTAACCTCGATTTAGGAGTTTATGTATATGTCATTTATATATCGTACGTCCTTAACACTGCTGCATTTATTATTTTAATATTATCATAATCATTATTTGATGTCTTTTGTGTCGTTTTTGTTGGCTTATTGACTATGTTTATAATAACTTAAGCAATAACAAGCTATTTGTTATAAAAAAATCTTAATTTTGTTGACGTTTCACTGTATACCACAACGTTGTCAAAACTGATGAATAATAGAATATCAAAACGTCAAACTTATTTTTTTTAATTCAACTCTTTTTTGTCTGTTTAGTATCCAGAGGAATATGTCTGGATCAAAATTCGCTTCGTAAGTTGATTAGTCTTCTTCAATATGAGGAAATCTGTGAAAAACTCATGATACCAGCTGATTCAAATGAGTGTGATATATTTTTCAAAAAATTCAGAAATTTCATATTTGACATTTATTTTAGATCTATGTGTGTGAAATTGATGGTAGATCAGGAAAGAATGAGTTTTGAGATATGTTAATATGTTAAATGATAATGTTTATCAAAACGTTTCAGTTAAGAGTTAAGACGTTTCATATATGTTCTTTCATTTATTCTGTTTTCTAAATTTTGTCGAATGTGTAACATTTCTAAAATTTCTCTACTTTTTTTGTAGATATCCTATTTATCGAAAAATCCACTCCATATACAAGATAGAACTTCGGCCAACGTTATGCAATTTAAGAAAAGCGCGAGGCGCTTGAAAAACACATCTGAAAACAATTCACTTGAAAAGGTGAATTGAGAAATACAATCAGTGTCGTTGCTTCCTTCAAATACTATACATGTAAAATGAAATAATATTCGAACCCAATGCATTTGGGAACACTTATTTTTGAAATTCAAGAAACAAATATACTTTCGGACTAACTTTACAGTAATTGTAAGAAAAATTTTCAATTGTGCCTTGTTATCTAAACTGTTAATATTGTACAATTTTAGCCTTGAAAAATAAAATTAACATTTTCGAAAGCTTGGAAAATACTGAAGAGGTAACTTATTTTCCTGTCTTGGACTGCAATCCCAATTCAACACTGAAAATACATATCTAATAGCCGTAGAACATTCAACTATATATATATATATATATATATATATATATATATATATATATATATATATATATATATATATATATATATATATATATATATATATATATATATATATATATATTTATTACAAGAAAAGTTGTCGTATCGTCTATTATTTAAATTTCCTTCTTTGGGTACTCGGCAGTAGAGGCGAAATTAAGAACACACAATCTTCAATCTGTCATCTATATTTCGGACACTAATGCGGTCCTTCATCAGGGTGCTAAAAATTCAAATATAAAAATACAATTCAACAAAACTGCATTGGAAACACTTACATTTGAAGGAAAATTTGAATATTTTATTATTGTGTACTTTCGACGTCCAGGACACCCGTCTCTTGTAGATGAGTTTTCTTCGTGTGTTTTTTGGTCTTTACCACAGGTCAAATGTAAGTGTTTCCAATGCAGTTTTGTTGAATTGTATTTTTATATTTGAATTTTTAGCATCCTGATGAAGGACCGCATTAGTGTCCGAAATATAGATGACAGATTGAAGATTGTGTGTTCTTAATTTCGCCTCTACTGCCGAGTACCCAAAGAAGAAAATTTAAATATATATATATATATATATATATATATATATATATATATATATATATATATATATATATATATATATATATATATATATATATATATATATATATATATATATATATATATATATATATATATATATATTACTATTAATAGATAAAACTACGATTAATAGATGGAAAATATTATCTAAAAAGATCCTTCTTGCTTATCATTTACTGTAACCCTTCCTCTTCATTAACATTGTGAAAAACGACCGATTATTTGAACCATTTATCGGATCTCAACTCCCAAATAAAATAGTATATTCAATTATAGCAAAATAGTCACATTGGGCTACCGTAGCTGTAATTCAGCTATTGAGACGATTACATATAGATTATCGACAGGTCACTGAACTTCGTAATTATCCACTTCAATATAGACATGTCCTCTTTGATGTTAATCTTCAATTGAAGTGGGGCATGGTCCCTTCTACTTACTAAATGGATATATCTGATCAATTATATTTTGTGGATTATTTTTCACACTGAGTGTCTTTGAGGTTATTAAAATTGTACTTGATATACTGGCATAAAGAACCGATATAACCTTACCCTACCTTTCAAGCTTATTGAAAATTATCAGTGTTTGTTCTTCATTCAATTATCAGTCATTAGATGCGATTCACTTCAACAACGGTTTCATCAAGTGGCCGTTTGCTGTGTACCTAGCACATAACCGATAGCTTAAACCATTATTCAACCACTAAACTCATAGATATGAGCAAGGGTCCATACCTGATTCGGGATTCGAACCTAGTACATCTGCTTCCCAACGCAATGAAGACAATCATTTCAGACAATGTTCAACAATCTGATGAAGAGAGTCTTAGTATTGCTAACATTAATTAAATTAACGATTAAGTTGTCACAATTCGAATAAGAAAACCCAATAAAATAGACAATGCGGATTATTTTTATATTTCAAGAACATAATGCTCAAAAGCAGAAGTATTACTTTCAATTGTTCAAAGGTGACGGGTTTTCAAAAGTGAAAGTCTTTAAACTAGAGGTCTCCATAATAGTCAATATCACTTTTACCATCTGCTGATTAAATGCTTGGAAAAAAAATAAAACATTTACGTATCAATATTGCGCGCGCAGTTCAAAGAGTCTGTTTCATACTCGAATAACCCTGGTAACTAAAAATATCCTTCATGTTTTTTTGTGTAGTAGTAATTGAATATTTACCTATGTAACTTTTTACCGAATCTTCAGAAATTAGTAGTTTCAATATAGACATTTTGGCATTAATTCTAAACGTCACCACTTCCAAAAATACTTAGGATATAACGAAAAGATCTCATCTGACGCCTAAAACTGCATCGCTTCACTTCTGTAATAACAAAGAAGATTGATTACTTAGAGATAAGTTGAAGTCCGATTCATCAACGTAATATCTCGTTCGGGCCGAAACATCACATAAAATACTCAATCAATCACCAGAAACGCAAAGAGTAAAAGTTGGAAAAATAGAATCAATTAATACATTGGACCAGCGAGTTATTCCGTCATCGGATAATAAATTCTCTTGACACATCGAAGAATATCTGTAAACGTCGCTGTCGTGGAAATTAGAAAATGGTGTAAGCAACAATCTGTAATACCTGACATGCGCATAATTAGTGAAATTTCCGTATAAAAAGTCGTGACATATTATGAAAGAGGAACGAAATGATTAAGTTTCTCCCTAAGAACGAGATCTCTGGATATTGTAACGCATCTTTACAAAATCAATTTATTATGGTGTCATTTGAAACGGACTGTTTAAAATCAACGAAGGAGTGAATCATCCAGCATTATCATCGCACCCGGGACGATTGCGATGTTTTTATGGTCTTTTTTCACATAATCTCTATACACAATGGACATTCCACATCATTGAACATTTCATAAATTCAATTGAACGTTGTTTGATTTTAACACCGGGGAACGTATGATTCTATTCTTGATAAAACTGATTTAATTTCTTGTGAGAACCTCGAACCCCAATTTGTTAGACAAAGAAATTAGTTATAAACTAGCTCCGTATTATGTCTATGTCTTTTCAGGACTGGATCGTTCTTCGAGCATTAAGTCTGATCGCCCAGGCATGATAAATTGTATTTCGCTAACAATGCAATGTTAATACATTATGTTAGTTTCAACTGTAAACATTTGTTCGGAGGAAAACTAAATCATAATTAGAAATACTTCAATAGTGAATTAGGTAGGTACATACTTATATTCAACAGTAGAATGATTTATAGAAGTAGTTTGTATGATTAGGCAGGTACACAAACGCAGAAATATTATCAGAACAAGTTTACCCTAGTCAAGTCGATGTCTTACTGATAGGTACCTTTTCTATATAATTGTACAATGATCATTATGTTCACCATACCGTTAAGTAGCCTACTTGCGTAGCTATTCTATGATTTATTACCCTCATTTATTACCCTTATTCTACCTTCCTCAACAAGATGGAACTTCTGAATCAGATTTGATACAGTTCATCAAGTTCTCAAATTACAAAAAAGTTTGTTTTCCTTGTTGAGAAATTTGAAGTGATAAATTCAAAAATTTTTCCGTTATCCGTATAAAATAAAATGGCCTGCCGTCTTATCGATAACTTACGCATTGGAGTTCAAATGATAGATGAACAACAGCACCAGCAAAGACAATTATTTCAATGGACTTTTTGAAATAACTACAAGAGACATATTTTGAAAAATCTTTCTGCTGTGAAATTTTGAATTTTTACTACAGTAGTTCATAATAAAATTGAATTTTTATATACATTTTAGGGATGTGTTTGTATTTTCAGGAAAATGAGATACGATTCCATACGAAGAGAACTTTTTACCCTCGGTTGCGCAAAGTTCAATATTTCGACAATATTTTGTTATGATGTAATGTTTGTTGCCCTTGGTAAGGGTTGGTGTTTAAACAAACAAACTGGAAATTATGAAGACCTCTGTAAGTTATTATTCAACAAGTACTTGAATTAACTATATAACATATCTGCTCTGTTATATTCGATGCTGAAATAATTTTTACAAACTTTAACCTTTAAACTTCGAACTTCAAACTGTAATATACTGTTAGACGTTATTAGATGTAAGAATATCTCATTTGAAGTTTATTCTATAATGGTGCACTCCCTGGCATCTTTATACGTAATGGGGACCCAGTAAAGTATGGAATAAGGGGTTAAATTACGTATTCTTCAAATGTATTGTAGAAGAATAACATACATAAAAATGTTTCTGAATGCGTTATACACTGACTTGCAGATGACAAAAAGTCTCGAAATATAGTCCTGTATTTTGTCGCATCAATTGAGAACGCCCTTTTAAAATCTCGATTGAAATTGAAAGTAGAGAAAACCGAGAGATTTATATCCGAAAAAGTTGAAAACTCAGCCATATCTCTTCAGTTTACGCAAGAGCTGAAAAAACAGACAGAAATATGTCACAAAGCTATTTCGAATCGGCCATAAACTAGAGGATGCCAAAAATAAATCAATATAAATTTAGCGTAGAAACCCTACGTCGGAAACATATTGTATTGGAATATATTGGCTTAGTTATGTGACTGCGGTAGTTTCCACCTAAGATAAGTGGACCTCTTAAAATAATACATCTCCCACGGCGCTCGAACAAAGGGAATTCCGCTCTATCCGTAAAATTCCTTAAAAAAGCACGCGTGTTTATTTTGACATATTTCCTCACGAATGTTCTAATTAGACAGGGGGGTTGACAGGAATGGGGTGTAGGATTAGTGTTCTGGTACTACATTTGACAAGTTGCAAAAGATAGCTGTTATTTATTTAGCGTTAAAAGGTCTAAGAGCAAATTGGTTACTCGATGCGATAAGAGTTGAAAAACATTCCAAAATATGCTCAACATTGCTCTACTTTGTTCTTGAATTATTATTTTGTTAAATGACACGGAGGTTTCGCTTATCTCTTGATGAAACATTATGTTGAAAACAATAAATTAAAAATTAAACCTCTTGAGTTAAGTTTCACTGAATATATTATTACAAACTCTACATAAGTTTCGGGTGGTTAACCCATTATCAAGAGTATAAAATATTACTGAATTTCAAAATGTACAGCCTTCACTTATATATCCTGAACCACAAAATTTAACACTGGTTTCACGAAAAAAATCCACCTGGTCATTGCAAATAGGTAAATTCTTCCTTTTGTCTATCGAAATTTCCAAGACTTCAAGGGTACCTAATCTTTCGCCCTTACTATCTGAGTGTAATATTTCGGTCTTCGTGCGATCCAAGAAATGATTATGTTTAATGCAGTATTCAGAAGAACCTGTATTAGGTTTATTCAACAATATTGATCTTCTATGTTCATCGATTCTTTTTTGTATAGAACGTCCAGTTTGACCTATGTAAAAACTATCACATCACATATAAAATATTTCGCAGTGAATGTGATAGTTTTTACATAGGTCAAACTGGACGTTCTATACAAAAAAGAATCGATGAACATAGAAGATCAATATTGTTGAATAAACCTAATACGGGTTTCTCTGAACACTGCATTAAACATAATCATTTGTTAGATCCCACGAAGACCGAAATAGTACACTCAAGTAGTAAGTGCAAAATATTAGAAACCTTTGAAATCTTGGAAATTTCGATAGCCAAAAAGAAGAATATACCTATTTGCAATGACCAGGTTGATTTTCCGCGAAACCAGTGTTAAATTCTGTGGTTCAGGATATATAACTGAAAGCTGTACATTTTGAAATTCAGTAATATTTTATACTCTTGATAATGAGTTAACCACCCGAAACATATGTAGATCTTGTAATAATATAGTCAGTGATATTAAGTCAAGTGGTTTAATTTTGAATTTATTGTTTTCGTTATTTTGTGTGCTTTTAACAGGCGTTCTAGATAAAACAGCACAATTGAATTTGTCGGTTGGGTTTCAAATATATCATTAATTTTTGTTTGTTGAAACGAATCATTTCATTGTTTGTGTAACGTTCACTTTGGAAAATAAATGAATTGTCTATTTATTTGTAATGAAAAAAGTTTAATCAGTTTTTCATGAATATGGTGGATAGCGGGATTTGTAAGAGTGCCTCTCTGAAATAATTATACATAATTCTGGAATTCTCCATTTGCAATTCCCGTATTTATAACAAGTACTTACGAAGCCATTTGCATACAATTGTATATAATCGTTTTAATTGAATCAGCTTCTCGAAAAATAAGTGATGTTTAAACAAACCGTGGCCATACTGTATAGAATCAAATAACAATTGTTTTCAGGATAATGCAACGTAGAGTATTTGTACGGCTTACTAATTAGTTTATTCTGTAATCAAAATGACTGCGCATGTTGGGAGGCAAACATAATTTCAATTCATCAAACAAATCGTACATCGGAATACTGAAATCCTTTCAAAATGAAATTTTCAACGTCAGCGCCAGATTGAATATGCTTAGGGGTGAAAAAGCGTTTTGTTTCTATGTCATCCTGTTCTCTTGCATTCATTAACTTCAAATAAAGTGAGTTTCAGATGAAACATTCACAAATTAATCTGCCTAAACATTTCAAATATGTTCTTCGAATCACAAAATTATAATTTATGTATCATATAATTCAAAAATGACTTGGCTGAATTTCATAGAATTGTTTAATACACCCAACATTTTTTCGGGCAATTAACCTTTTACCAAGAGTTCAACATATCTCAATTTTGCATTGAACTCTTGACAATGTGTTAGTTACCCGAAACAGGGAGTGTATTGAACAATTGGAAGACCACAGGCAAAGTACATTCTAAGTCACTTTTTCTTACTTTTGAGTAAATTGAAAATTAGTCGTTGAAACGTCATATGAAAATTGAGAATCGATATTTATTGAACAATAAATTTTTTTGTACTAATCAAATAGATTAATAGAATCAATCAAGAATCAAATAGAATTCTATGTTCATATATAGGTTATTGGGAATTTATAAACTTTACATAAAAACACATTAAAAAAGTCAAAGAATATAAGTGAATATTTATTATTATAAAAGAATAAGTGAATATTTAAGATCATTCAATATAAATTTTCATTACTGTGTGCAACAAATTGTCATTTTCATCAATTGAAAAAAATCAAATGTCCATGTATGGAGAGAGTTTTAAAGATACTGAAATACGGAAAAGTTTTAAAGATACTGAAATACATATTATGAATTATCTATTCAAATGTAATATTCTAAATCAGAAAACAATAAAAATCGTTTTCCAACTGCCAAAATTACTGTTGCAAGCTAATGTTTCAAATATGTCAAATATGTTTGTGTTTCATCTCGACAGAATCTCGCAGATGAATTGTTTTGGGATGGCGTGATTCAAACTTGATCTCTGATATTGGACGAGTAATTTCAAAGTAACTTGAACAGCTGATAGTGACATAGAATATTCTTCCACTGTAAATCAAACAGCTGGTTGAACATAGAATGATATTTCCCTGTATATGATTTTTTCCAGCTTTAATAACAGTGACACAGAATGTTCTTTCCCCTTGATGAGTAGACTAGGTTGTAGTACTCGGCCTTAGCTACTAGATAGCGCGAAAACCTCACTTTTGAAAAAAATTTGACTTGCCTTGTCTTGTCATGTTCTTTGCCTTATATATATATATATATATATATATATATATATATATATATATATATATATATATATATATATATATATATATATATATATATATATATATATATATATATATATATATATATATATATATATATATATATATATATATATATATATATATATATATATATATATATATATATATACATGTATTCAGTACAAGGTGAGATCCGTACATATGATAGACAACCTGAGATCCACTAGTAGAAATCACTTTAGCTTTGAATTGTTTTCACAAAATAGTCTAAAGATGCGTACTGGTCAATAATATGAGCCGAGGGGTAAGATAAATTAAAATTTTTTCATACGCCAAGTATGAAGGTAAGTAGAGATCCATGATAAATGTAAGTAAGACGAGATCCGATATACTATTTGTATAGATACGCTGTACAAGACGAAATCCAGCGATGTTGCCACTTTATACAGAATTTCGTTTACAACTCAAAATAACATGATATATAATTACTGTGATTATTTCTGATGGTAAATCAAAAAGTGAATGATTTAGTCATTTGACTTTTTGATACTTCGCGTTGTGTATCGTGCACAACGTGAATTTCACTTATTTTTTTTCGGTAGAAGATGTGCGTTGTGATACTTGTTTTTCTCACAAGTTCTGTTCTTGATGGCATATATCATACAAAATGAAATACACCGAACTTGTCACTTTATGAAGAATTTCGTTTATAAATCGAAAAAAACTGAGAAATATCTCGAATATTTCTGCAGGATATGCAAATTGAGAATATTCATTCATTGAAGTTTCTCATATATCACATGGAGAGCATTGTGCTATTTTTCGTTATGTATCGTTGGAAAAAAAATTTTGTTCGGCTTTTGAAGGTAACTTAGTTCTTTCGATAACATATTGATTTGTTTGGATACATGGCTTTTGTATGACTTTCAATATTTTATTGATGAAAGGAAAATGCTACAATTCGTGCATTCATGTATTTTGTAATTTATGTGAAAAAAGTATTATGAGTGTTTCATATTTTTTATATGAATTAAGTTTATTTGGCCATATTATATGGATTACATTATTTCTCACAATGAATAACTTCAAATAAACTGATTAACTCACTGAAGTTCAAAACTTGTACGTGAGAGTAACTTCACAATACAAAAGGTATCATAATGCAAATTTGAAAAAAATTAATAAAACCTGAGGAAGTATAACAAAATACGACATGTTGTAGTGGTATTAGTTCATATAAGAAATTAATGTTGGAAATTACATTAATATAATCTTCTTCAATGTGAATACTACGTTGAAATAAATGTAGCTTAGCTCAAAATTTATCAAGAAATTATAGATAACAATGTGAGGCATATCAGCCTCAAATTTGGTACTATTAACGTTATCCGGAAATGTCAAATTCTATCCTGTAGCTTAAGAATTTGTTTCAAATGGGGCTCTCATAGACACAGTATACTGTAAAATGAGAAACACTCTGTGGAATACCCTACTTCTTACTCAGAGAATTGCTTTGAGTTTTCATTTTCTTTGAGAAGGCATACCTCTTGTATAATTATTTTGTCAAATATTATCGGAAATTTCATAATCAACTTGACGAATTAAACGTAAAAATAATGAAGAAAGAAAAAATTTGGGTACCTATGAAATAAAATTCTCGAGCGAGATCATTGAGAAGATTATGTACTATCCTGATGAAGTTTTAGAAACAGAATAATGAGGGGAATTGCTCCAATGAAAATAATTCAGATTTACATAGATACAGAAGTATAGAAATACACAAGATTATTCGCTTCAATAGTACCATTCTATGATAACAGCTGAAATGAAAGTGGAAACCACATTTTATATACCTATTTATGAGAAGGTATCAATATTTTATTCGGCTACTCATGAATATATAAACAGGAATTAGGTTGGAAGAACGAAAAAAATTCTTGAGAAGTTCAATATTCAATTACGAGATTTGCTAAATGATCAATCTGAAAATATATCGTAAGTTTAGTTAACTTGGAGGAATACAACATATAAACATAGCATCCGTACAGTCAGCGGTAAATAATCAAGTTGGAGATAAGGAAACGAAACAAATATCAACAATATGTGAGCAGATAAAGCATTTGAATGAACTTAATCGATCCAGAGGTTTGGAATTGAAGTGAGAATGAAATTTCTGAAAATGGGTTGAATTTTAAAAGAGGAACAAAAAAAAATTATCGCATAGAAGTTCAACGAAAACACTCTCATTTGTTTCAAAATAGATATTCGGCTCAAATTGAAGCCTTCATTTGTAGAAGCCATTGTAATTGATCAGAAGTAATTCATGATGATATAGGGTAAAACACCCATTAGTCAGCCCTGCACCAGTACTCAGCCTTTACAGACATTATTTCCCTATAAATAGTGTTGAAATTTGTGTACACCGCTAAAATAATGTTTGAAAGAATCCTTTGTCTCTCTATTGTCTAATGTGCACACATACAAACCAATATCATTTCAATCAGACGAGCTACTGTCGTTCATTTGCATCGCCGACACAGACACGACTATACTCGCTACTGTTACTGTTTTTTATCTTCAGGAACCGCTTAAAGTTTTCGGTAGATTTTTGTGTCTCTATATTGTTATATACGGTGGATAATTTTACTGTGTTACAATATAATGTTTATTCTGCAATAAAATCAACTTTTACATGCATTTTATTTGCTGAATATATTGTAATTAGGGTGGCTGACTACTGGGTTTCGAATTTGAATTGTAAATCCAGTGCTCAGCCATAAGCGGCTGACTACTAGTTTTTAACACGGAAGTGTATTTTACCAGTAGTCAGCCGTGTACGAATGTAATTGGATGTTGTAATGGATCTACGAATCTAGTAACCAGCCGTCAGTCCTATTGCACTAAATTGCACCTTAAAGCCTTTTTAATCAGAGTTGAGTTTATGCACAGTTATTTTAGACTGAAAATCACTTTTTTAAACTTTCATCAAGTCAAAGAGACCTATTCACCAATAAAAAAAAGAACAATTGACAGAAGCTATTGTGGCGATTAGGATAATTAGAGAAGCTAGTCGAGTTTTCAAGATTACGAGAGAAAATTTGTCTATAACAATCAGCAACAGTTTTAGCAAATGTGAATTGAACCCATGCAATACGACCGCTTTGAGTGCACATTGTAGTTTTGCTTGTGATACTGATGCAAACCAACCAAAATAGGTATCAGAATCGAATGAAATTTTTGTGATAAGCTTGCTAATAATAGGTGATCACACATTGAAAAATAATTTAAGTACCATTACAGAAGAAGAGATATTCTTGAAGGAATTCGAAATCATAACCGACTTTGAAGTGATTCACGAAAATGTTAAAATTCAAGAAACACTAATCATACACCAAAATCAATTTTTGAAGAATATATGACAAATGAAGATATTGATCTAGAAATAAATACTAACCAAGAATTGATAAAGAAAATGAAGATGTTGGACAAGAAATACATACTTAATATGCACTCCCAGAAAATAATAATTAATTATGGATAATGTGAAAGGCATAAAGACAGATTGTTAACTTGATCCAATTAAAAATAATATTGAACAAGACGAGACAACAAATATACAATCTGTACTACACGACAGTACCAAAAATATTAAAAGCAATATAAACATAATGTCCACTGTTAATGTAAAATCAGGAGACATGTCAGTCATTTTAAATGGATATTGCCTGGTCTAGCTAAGTACATCAAAAAAGAAGATAAATCGATCAATGAAACAGGAGCTATTTCTTCGAAAGAGTGGAAACAATTTGAGAGACAAAAAGAAGAGATGAAGAACAGGAAAAGTACGAAATATTGAATAAAAAATCAAATACTTGAGATTAAGGCAAAGAAAGAAGAAAAGGAACATAAAAGAAAGAAGAATTACAAAAAATTAAAGCGGAAAAGCAGTTGAATTCTAAAAAAAGTGTAAATAGAAAGAAAAATAGTGCCTGTACTATAAAGAGAATGAGATGTTATAATTGTGAAGATGAAATAGGGTGTGATAATTACCCTGCATGGTACCATTTGAAATGCACTGAATTCGGTGGGGATATGTAAGAAAATATATATAATAAGAAATTTCTAGGCCAAATATGCAAAATAAGTGAGAGGCTGACTACAGGGTAAGCCATGGCTGACTTCTGGAGAAATGAGGCTGAGCACTGGGAAAAAGTGCCATTATATGATTATCGTTAATTTTTTCCATAAGTCTAACAAAAGTTTAATATTTTGTTAATTTTTTTTGAGTTAACATAGTAAATAACCTTTCACAAAAAAGTGGTTGTTTTTATCTAAAGTGTTTAATATTTGAAATATAAATGAACAAAATTGAATTACTCACTAAAAGGCTGACTACTGGGTGTTTTACCCTACATCTAAGGTCAACAAAAATAAAAAATCAGGTGTATATAAAATTAACTGTGGTAGTTGTGATAAGTTTTATATTGGTAGAACGTTTAGAAGTTTTCAAATAAGAATTTCTGAACATAAACGTAGCTTTGATAATCAGAAGACAGATTCTCATTATGCAAATCATTTGATTAATGAAAATCATATATTCAATTCTGATTTTGAAATTTTGAATACCGCAAACAAGGGAATGAAGCTTAATTTGTTAGAATCACTTCAAATTAATAAATACAAATATTCTGGAAACCTTTTGAACAGCCAAATCGATCATACCTCAAACCCCCTTCTTAATCTTTTCAAAATTACTTAGTTTACTATATAGTAGTTCAGTATGAATTAATTCCTTCTACCTGTTATCTACCTTTTTTCTCTGTATTTATAATTTAAGTTTATATATTGTATGTATTTGAGAAATTGTCATTGGTTTGCACGTAGCATTTGAAAAAGGTGAATCTCATCGAAACGTACGTCATGCAGTATCATTTTTAATATATGTGTAAATCAGTTTAACAATTGTTTCATTATAGTCAATGAAGTATAAATCATAAGTTCAAGTGTTTGAATTTAAGTTTATATTCAAATATTTAATAATATGAAATTATGATTAGAGTCATGATTGTAGTTGAATAAATATAAAATACGAAGTGTCTCATATTCCTCTACAGTGCTAATTTGTGAATGATAGAATTGTTTGGACAGCGACAGTTTCTCTGTATATTAATAACATTCCGCTCGTGTACCGATTAAAAACAATAACTCCTAAAGAAATGTTTTTCTTTTTTAGAAGAAAAAATATACTGTGTGATTATTTCAATGGTTCGAAATCGATACTATCGATCTGAGCGAAGAATTAATTCCAGGGAGAATACCTAAATAACATTTCAGGGTATTTGAAATTCTACAATTTGAGCGGTGAAATTATGGATGAACCTATTCATCATAGTATCTTATCGTCATTTGAAGACATTTGTTTATACAATTTCAGCAAGTACACGAAACTTAATAATTATTGATATCAACGCATTCTTTAATCTATAGCCATTTCACGAAACGTTTGTTTCTTGACACATCAGGGGCGCCAGGAAATCAATGAAAATATTAATAAATAATTATATCATATTATATTGTCGAATATGATATAATTCCTCATTTATGTAGGAGTTTTGTGGCAAATGAATCGAATTTTCATTCGAGCGTGAATATTCAAAATGTAAAATTTTTCGAAATATGTTATGAATGTATTTTTGAAATAAGGCCACAGAAGATTGATACTATTATCATATCCCCTGTATAGCATTGAGAATTTCAGAAATTTAAGCTACTTAATTTCATGAGCAATAAAATTCTGTGAAAAATCAATTGATCTTTACACTCGAACAGTAAGAGAATCTTGGCCAGTTGAAAGTTGTATCATCAGATCTGCTCATTTAACTGATATCACATGATACATAAATACTATTCCGAAATATTTGCATTACTTGATATGGATTCACAAATATCGATTGACCTACCGTATTATGCTGTTTCATTTTAGTAGAGTAAACATTTAGATGCTGTCTAATCTAATGATATTATGTCTGCTCAGCCTTCATCCTAAGAAAAGAGCAGTTCATATTATACCTACAAATTTTTCCGTAAATTTGGAAAACTTGCATTCTATAATCTCTAGACATTCCACGAAATGTTTGTTTCTTCCCACATCAGGGACAAAAGGAAATGAAAAACAATCGAAATTAAGGTATAATATAAAAACAGGCATAACAAAAAATATATTTCTTTTTGCTATCGATTCTTGTCAGGATTTTATGCACCTTATGGTTAAAATTTTTGTCATCGATTCGACAGAAAACTATATTTCAAATAAATGTCTTCTGTCTCTGTTCAAATAAGTTCCGTTTTTCTGCATTATTCCTGAGGTCAATGTCAACTATTGCACTTATAGAAATAAATTGTGGAAAATTATATACCTAATTCCTTATATATGTAATTGTTTCGCGAAATATGAATCAGACTGTCATTTCAGCGTGAATATTCGAATTATCCAATTATTCTAAATATGTTCTGAATATATTTTTGAAATGAGTTGGCTCTAAATTTCGATTTTAACATCATTTCTCGTGTATAACATGAAGACCTTCCATGAGCAACAACATTCTCTGAAAAATGAAAATCAAAAATCGACATTTCGACTTACACTGTATGAGAATCTATTAAAGATTTGAATTGTATTGATCTGAATACTTTACTGAATCATCTGGTTTATGTTTATAAACATTTAAATAATAATTTAAATCATTTGCTGCTCAGAAATATTTGCATTATGTATCGTTGACAAATATCGATTTTTAAACAGAATTATACTGTTTCGGGAAAGTTTCATATTATATTTTATATTGTATGCTTGGTTCATATTTTGAAATCATATTCTCTGATACGAAAGATTTGAGTTGTATTGATCTGAATACTCTTCTGAATCACTTGGCTTATAAATGCTACTCAGAAATATTTGCATTATGTATCGTTGACAAATATCGATTGTTAAACCGGATTCTACTGCTTCTGGAAAGTTTCATATTATATTTTGTATTGTATGCTTGGTTCATATTTTGAAGTCATATTTTCTGATACACTTATCTTATACGTTATATCTTATATCTTCTGTTGGTGCCTTCTATTTTGTTTTCGGTTAATTCTCTCATATATCACATTGTGCTATTTTCCGGTATGTATCTTCGAAAAAAAAATATTGTCGACTTTTGAAGGTAACTTAGTTCTTTCGATAGCATATTGATATGTTTGGATACATGGCTTTTGTATTACACTCAATATTTTATTGACGAAAGGAAAATGCTACAATTCGTGCATTCATGCATTTTGTAACGTATGTGAAAAAGTATTATTAGTGTTATAATTTTTATCTTATCAAGTATTATCATTTTTTTATATGAATGAAATTTATTTGGCCATACTATATAATATATCATAATGCAAATTTGAAACAAAATGATATAAACTGAAGAAATATAACAAAATACGACTAGTGGTAGTGAAATTAATTCATAAAAGAAATTGATGTTTGAAATTACATCAATATAATTTTCGTGAATGTTAATTCTATGCTGAAAAGAAGTAGCTTTTATACACACATTTTATATGCGTATTTATGGGAAGGTATCAATAATTTATCAGGCTACTCATGAATATAGAAATAGGAATTACGTTGAAAGAATAAGGAAAAATTCTTGAGAGCTTCAATATTTAATTACGAGATTTGGTAAATGATCAATCTGAAAAGATATCGTTGGTTTAGTAAACTTCGAGGAATACAAAATACACATAAACATAGCCATTAGAACTTAATCGATCGAGAGATTTGAAATAGAAGTGAAAATGAACATTCGTCGTCACAAACGACTTCTTCAGATACCTACTAACAGAATAATCATTTTTTTGTCGTTTGTAACGACGAAACGCATCATGCTATGTAGTCAATAAAGTGTAAATTATAAGTTCAAGTGTTCGAATTTAAGTTTATATTCAAATATATAATAATGTTAAATTATGATTATAGTCATGATTATAAATGAATAAATATAGAATACGAAGTGTGTCATATTCCTCTACAGTGTTAATTTGTGTATGATAGAATTGTATGGACTTGCTGCGACAGTTTCTCTTTATATTAATAACATTCTGCGCGTGTACCGATTAAAAACAATAATTCCTAAAGAAATGTTTTTCAAAACCATTGAAATTACTTCAATGTTTCGAAATCGATCCTAGCGATCTGGGCGAAAAATTAATTCCAGGGAGAATCATATCTAGATATCATTTCAGTGTGTTTGAAATTCCAGAACTTGAGCGGTGAAATTAAGCATAAATATCTTTTTATCTTAATACCTTATCGTCATTCGAAGACATTTGTTTACACAATTTCAGCAAGTACACGAAACTGAATAGTTATTGAAAACAACGCATTCTTTAATCTATAGTCATTTCCCGAAACGTTTGTTTCTTGCCACATCAGGTGCGCCAGGAAATGAGAAACATTCGAAATTGGTAACTATATTTCTTTCGTGCTTTGTTACTTGTCAGAAGTTTTTGCACCATATACCTAGGTGAAATTTTTATCATCCTTTCTACAGAAAACCACATTTCAAACATTCGTTAACAAAGACCTGTATGTCTTGAAGACGTTTTCAATATAAGAAATAATTCACACGTTGTTCTGTATTATTTTTGAGGTCAACTATTGCACTTATTTTATCGTCATTTATTGCCAGATCAATAGAAATATAGATCCAGCTGGTCAGTAGATCAATGAGAACATATGTTCACCTAAACAGACAGATCAATAAAAATATAGATCCACCTAAACAGACAGATCAATGAAAATAGGAATAAATAATTATATCATATTATATTGTCGAATATGATATAATTCCTCAATATGTTGGTGTTTTGTGACAGATCAATTTTCATTTGAGCGTAAATATTCAAAATGTGAAATTTTTCGAAATATGTTATGAATGTAGTTTTGAAATAAGGACAAAAAAGTGTGATACTAACATCATACCCTCTGTATAACATTAAGAATTTCAGAAATTTACGCTACTCAATTTCATGAGCAATAAAATTCTCTGAAAAATGAATACAAGAATATTTTTCTACTCGCACTGTATGAGAATCTTGGTCAGCTGAAAGTTGTGTTATCAGATGTGATAATTAAACTGATATCACCTGATATGTAAATACTATTCTGAAATGTCGGCATTACTTGATATGAATTCACAAATATCGATTGACCTACCGTATTATGCTGTTTAATTTTAGTAGAGTAAACATTTAGATTCTGACTAATCTAATGATATTATGTCTGCTCAGCCTTCATCCTATGAAAAGAGCAGTTCATATTATACCTACATTTTTTTTCGTAAATATGGAAATGTTGCATTCTATAATCTCTAGCCATTTCACGAAATATTTTTTTCTTCCCACATCAGGGACAAGAGGAAATGAAAGACAATCGCAATTTAGGTATATCATAAAAACAGGTATACCTACCAAAAAATATATTTCTTTCAGCTATCGTTATTCGTCAGGATTTTATGCACCTTATGTTTAAAATTTTTGTCATCTATTCGACAGAAAACTATATTTCAAATGAGTGTCTTTTGTCTGTTCAAAAAAGAAATACTTGACCCGTTGTTCTGCATTATTTCTGAGGTCAATGTCAACTACTGCACTTATAGAAATAAATTGTGGAAAATTATATACCTAATTCCTTATATATGTAATTGTTTCGCGAAATATCAATCAATTTCAGCGTGAATATTCGAATTGCTCAAATATGTTCTGAACAGTTATATATATTTGAAATGAGCGCTCTAAATTTCGGTACTAATGTCATTTCCCTCTCGTGTATAATCAAGAACTTCCATGAGCAACAAGATTCTCTGAAAAATGAATACAAAAATATTCACATTTCGACTTACACTGTATGATAATCTATTGAAGAGTTAAGTTGTATTGATCTGAATACTTTACTGAATCACCTTGTTTATGAATGCTACTCAGAATATTTGCATTATGTATCGTTGACAATTATCGATTGTTTTACCGGATTCTACTGTTTCGGAAAAGTTTCATATTATATTTTATATTGTATGCTTGGTTTATATTTTGAAATCATATTCTCTGATACTAAAGATTTGAGTTGTATTGATCTGAATTCATATTCTGAGTCATATTCTCTGATATACTTATATTATACGTATTCTGTTGGTGGCTTCTATTTTGTTTGGGGTTCATTCTCTCTAATTCAATAACTACTCACTGCAATATTGGGAGATACGTTTGCGATCACTCACATGTGCTTGTCAATATAGTAAAAGTAAAATATTAAAGAGATTTTATTTTACTATAACACACCTCATAAAAATGTAAAAACCACGATATGGCCATATAATTTGTTGTCGAATTAAGGAATCTATGTTATAATCGAAAAGGCATTCCAATTCAACGTTTATTCATGAAAATCTATCAACCTTCCAACATGTCAAGACATAAATTTCTTCAATTTGAAATTGATTAGATCTTCTTGTTCTGCAACATAAGCAGAACACTACATTTTTAACATTTCGATACAGCTCGACTAGGCATTTCATATTTTAACGTAATATTCATACTCGCCAATTTGAAGAATTTAGTCTATAATGGCATTCCATATAAAACTTAAGAAGACATATTTTCAGGCCTCTATAAACTTTAGGACTTCCTTCCAATTTTTTCCCTTTGAGTTGAATATACAGACGAATATAGGCTCTATGGATTGCATAAGGTTGACTATTTCTACACCTGCTATAATTGAATATCAAGTAGTTAAACTATTTCAACATAGAAAAATTAAACTTGAAAATATTCAGGTATCTTATGAATAGATGAGCGGACAATATTCCGTAGTCAAAAATTTTTATCGCGATTTTTCTATCAATTCTGCATCAGTAGATTAACAGTTTTCTCCTACTTGAACATGAAGGAAATTGAAATTTTTCCCTTTTCTGTACCTATGACTGAACGTTTTCAAATGAGATTTAGGATATGTGAAAATTGTTATTTATCACTTGTCATGAATAATTTACTGAGGTTGAATATCAGAAATTCAATCTAGATTTCAACCCAAGAGAATCATTTACCTATAACGAACTGATCGGAAGAACTTTTCCAACGAGAATTTATTCATAAACCTTTCAAAAATAGCCCCAGAAAAGAAAAAAAGCGTAGAAGTTTCATTTAACATTTTCGCACATGTAATACTCATGTTCATGTAAGAAAAAATAGGAAACTTATGCAAAACAATTTCACTTCATTTTGAAGAATGTTAGTTATTCTTTCAGAGGCACTCTGTGCTTGTGCGAAAGTTGCACCTGAAGTTTAACGCCGTTTCCAAACGGCCCAAGATCATGATGGGAATAGAACCCACCAGCACCAAAGAGCCGAGAGCGTTTTAGGGTCACTACACCATTAATTATTTATTCATTCATCTATGACGAGGGAACAATGGATTCCGAAGAGTATATACTATTATTAGATTCTATTAGTAGATTATTTACACTTATTACTTACCGGATTTTTATTATCTAATAGGAGTTGACGTAATATTTTTTATTGAATATATTTGTATTAACTGTTGTATTAACTATTACTAACTTATTCTCATCTCAATGGAAAAATAATGAATTTCGTTCCAACAGTTTCGTGAAATGAGTTGTTTCGAGAAAAATTTTTATTTCCTTTTGATTCTTTTTTGAAATAATCTAATGAAATTAATAATCTACATACTCTTCCGAATCCAACGACCCCTCGTTCATATTTTTCGGAGTCGTAGAAGAAGTTTAAATTCAAAAGTAATTCAAATAATAATGAACTTTAATTCTGTCCAAATAAATGTATTCTAAATGAATAAGTTCTCAAACTCGAACGAGTAGATATTCTTCTTTATGAATCGATAATATTTACATTTTAATATATTACTTTCGATAAACCATCAAAATCCATTTGTTTTCATACCTAAACACCGAATCCAAACGTAACGCCGAGATACAGTACAACGCGATAGTTTCATATTACAGATAACGGCAAGCAGTCCAAGACGTGCATGTTGCCAAACCTTTGGATCTCTACTTTGCGTTATTTAACAAACTTTTATACAATGGCAGATCGGCCCCCTATAGGAAGGTTGGTGAACTAAAGTTGTATATAATGTGATATTTGGCTGAAAGACGAGATCCGACCGAAAATCTGGAAATCGGCTAATTGGGCCAAATTATCCACACCCAAGACGATATACACGTTAAACAAGGCGAGATCCGAAATCGGATCTCACCTTACCAAACGGATCTCGACTTGTACAGAATTTGTATACAAAGGATCTCACCTTGTAGCTCTTATATATATATATATATATATATATATATATATATATATATAATGGTATATTGTTCCGGGGATACATCCGTTGGTTTGTTGAGTGCCTGTTGGGAACTGGCAGACGTTTCGTCAAGGTCTCACTTGACATTATCAATGCTTCAAATGATGGTTATCGATTACTCGGAGTCTGGTGACTGAAAAAGGTTTTCCATCCGTGAATCTCTACGTTCAAACATATATATATATATATATATATATATATATATATATATATATATATATATATATATATATATATATATATATATATATATATATATATATATATATATATATATATATATATATATATATATATACCTGTATAAAAAAGCAGATTGATTACTAAATTTACGACTAAACCTCTTGCACTTAGCCTTTTTTATGTACACAATAAAAAGCATGATGAAATAAATGCATATTATCAAATTGTGAAGTATATGTAAACTATTACTGATTTCGTCATTATTCTCCACTCTTTATAATCAATTTGAATTGAAATAATCTCTATTTTTGCAGGTTCAAAACACAGCTGCAGTCATTAAAACATGCACTGATAACTGTTAATTGATTGAATTGTAGAATTTATGTATCATAAATTAATCTTTAAATACACAATTCTTGTTGCACGGTTATTCACTGTATTTCCATTTAATATCAACTAAAGGTGTGGTTTATTGGCGCAGGAACTGGACCTCATACGCTGCATATAAACACCTATTGTGTAGTAGTTGTACTTCAGTGACGTGGAAGTGTTTATGTTCACAGTTTCAATTTAAGTACCTAAACGGGACGCGTTGTTTGCTTAATAGAAGTACGTGCATATGAAATAACCAATTAATTTTATATGGTCTGAACAATATAGGTTGAAATTCAAGAACGAATTGAAATTTTATAGGTATAAAATAACTGTCTAGTGAATCAATCATTTTCGAAAACCATTAGATAATAATAAGTTCTTTATTCTCAACAGGTATAATACCCAAAGAGCTCAATCTAATCTAAAGAACTAAAATAGTAACTAATAACTAAATAATAGCATTTATTGAAATATTACAATGAACTCAATTCAAATCAATTCATTTTAATCAATTTCCTTTGTTCACATAACTCCTAATAATAACTTCTATGGAGTCAAAGTGAGTGTCATAAATATTGGCAACTCTATTGAATGTAGACTCCATAAACCAATTGGGGGATTGTATTAGAGAGTTGGTCCTTGCAGTCTCTGTCTCTATTGGAGTCAACTCCTTGTCAGATGTTGATTAATTGCTGATCAGTAGACAACTAATGTAGGGCCCAATTCTCCCGATTGCTGGAAATCGGTATGAAAGGGTTCGATGCTGACAAGGCCTCAATCTGCCTACTCCTTGTCAGGTGAATGAGTTGACGATTGATGTACATTTGATTTTATTAAGAAAATGTTAACGAATTCTTACATGAATTAAGACTGCGTAATCTCTAAAATGAAGTTCATCAAACTCATGCGAATGTGGTGAACCGATGATATTGGCAATACTTGCGTTAACCTACTTATTGCCTAATAAAATACAAAAAGTATTCTATTATCCCAACTACGTAATGAACACTGTTCGCATTCTTCAATATTCTGAACATGCTGGGAACGAAGGGCTTCATTTCGACGGCTGTACTAAATTCTCTCATCTGACTCGGTTCTATTATTCTAAATTTGTGAAGAAAATATGTTCGAAATCTTTGAGATTCTGAAAATTTTTGTCACAGGATGTTTTTATAGGAAAAATTACTACGTACTATGTACTCGAATTTCTTTATATTCTTGAATGCTTTCTTCCTAAATTAATGTATTCATAAATTTTTCGCATTGAATTACTGCATTATTGTTAATATCGTATGCTTTTTGTTCTGTATATCGAACCAAACCTGATTTAAATAAATAACCATCAAAGAACTACTCTAAAAGTGTTTCCTATGTATTTTAAATGAACAGCCTGTACAGAATACCTACGCGAAATTTCAGTCGAAATAAATTCCGATTTATAAACTAAATCCTAATTTAATGTATTTCCGTATCTGGAGAGCTTATATCATTGTTGTCATTGTAGAGAAGAGTTGGAAACAATCAGATTGAAACATTCAATTACCTCGCCCTCAAACCTCCAGGCACAAAGTAAATGATTAATCTTTATAATCAAGTTTAATCAAGTGAAGCGATAAATATTTGAATACGGGTCCTGTAATCCTTTAAAAGTTTTGCCAGTCAGTGTTTATCTGTTTAATCATTGATATTGCCACCGGTCTTATCCAGACTGATGTCCATCATGGTCACTCTGCCTCTTCCTATTGCATGAATAATAAGCAAACCCTCGTTCAATTTAGGCTGGCTCCGTAGGCCTCTTGTAGTCCGTCTTAAATCCGTATAAATGGCCCACGTGGGAATTGCTCCGGGTATAGACATACTGGCTACCAAATAGCCGGACAGTGGTCATAATACAATGGATAGAAGTGTTGATTAGAAGATTTAATTATAAGAGGGTTCCTGTGTTCGACTGTTATTGGGTTTTTGAAGCAAGATTTACTGAAGGGGTTGATTTTAGCTAATGCTGACCTATTTCAGTGTTTTTCTTCACATATTCGCTTTGAATGCTTCCTATTACGTTGAGCGAACTAGTTCTGTAAAAACCGACGAAAATAAATTTCATACATCATTTGAACATGATCAATACCACACAAGAGGAACACAATTAAATTTCACATCCAAATTTCTTTAAAAATATTTATTGTCATTTCCATTGGCGTCTGTCGGGAAAGGGCTTATCGAAGTAGTAACAATACAAATAATAATAATAACTCATTCATGGATTGGGCCGATACTTGATGAAAATCTGAATACATAATTTAATTAAAGCTGAGTAGTGTTTCGATTTACACTATGATTAATTGAAAAACATGACGATATCGTTTCGCCAATACAGTTGCTTCATCAGATGTTGATGATAAACTGAACTACTACATTGTGAACTGCTTGTATTTATCCTGAAGTGCGTGGAAATGACTATAGAACACTGTTCTTTTCAAGCAGGGGAATGACTATTGAACATATTTCTTCTGAATTGTGGAGGATGACCATAGAATACTTTTCTTCGATTCCATTTTTACTGGAATAAATTTAACGAAGGAGAATTATTGATTAAAACTTGACTATAAAAATCTGATGAAGTCACTGTGTTGGCGCAACGATCTTGTCATGTTTTTGAATTAATTATAGTGAAAATCGAAAAACTACTAAGTTTTATTGAAATTAATAATAATAAGCATATATTTCCAACAGGTAACTACACAATTACAGAAAAATACATAATTAATAAATATGGTTACTAAAAATATCAATAACATATAATATATCAAAAAAATAAAATAAAATATCAACAAAATAAGGCTTGGGGAGCTTAGCTCTTTCAAAAATGAATATTCTAATTGATGTATGTTCTTACTTTATTAAATATCTTACAAAATATAAACATGACTCTCATTAATGTTTACTTAATGCCTACTAAATGGGTTGTATCATCTTATTCTGCCTAATGTTTGAAAATGTTTATAACCTACTTGACAATTCTGAAAAATTAGGAAGGAAAATTTCAAATTTTTTCTTGAAAATCAGGCGTAGATCAGTCAAGCTTTTGATCAACATAGTGATTGAAAATTTAAATAGCTTTACTGTTTCCAGGTGCCTGTTTATAAAAATTTGATACGATTATCATCATAAATAATTATCAAAAACATGATTAGAGTGGAGGATAAACATTCTATGACTCAATGAAAAATTTCTGAAGGAAGTGTACATCATAAATTGAACATATAAAATCAAATCTGAAATTACAACTAAACAAATTACATCTAATGAATCTAGTAAGTCAAAAAAAAAAGTTCAAAACAAAAGTCAAATATTTTCACGGAAAACACAATACGTAAGGCAACTTTTGTAATTGCTCTAAGTGACGTTTAAGACAGATACATCTATGCCATTTCTGAAGGAGTTTATTGATTCAGCACGAACAACCGATGTGGCTAGAGAGTTCCACACACCAAAAACTACTGTCTAATGGTAGTTTTAATGCTTTTGCCCTTCAGTTTCAGCGAATGACCTAGTAGACGACGAATTGTCCTCATTTAAAGTGAATATATCACTCAAATCAATAGAAAAGAGTTCATTCAAGACTCGAAAAGTGGTGATAATATCTCCAGGCTTCAGTATGTCAATTTCGGTGATAAGGGCAAGGAGTAGTAAAAGCTCCTCGTAATTAGGTCTATTGATACCAGAAACCATTCTAGTAGCCCTTCTCTGATCACTTTCGATCAGATTTGGGTCATGCATCAACAGTGGGCGCCAAAAAGAGGAACCAAATTCCAGCAACGGTCGTAAAAATTGTAGATGCAGTGTGAACCGAAAGCCGTTTAAAAACTTTTCCGAATATATACAGAGATGATTTTGCTTTTTTGCACATCGCACTTTATGAGGGAAACTATACCCACAGGCAAAGAGGCGAGTCCATATCAAATTATCCCTCCAAGAATTTTTGTCTGGAACTACCAATGGTGCTTTTATTATTGAAAATTTATTATATTACTTCACAAAATGCCTATAAATTTAAAGAATCATCTCTCCTATAATGTCAGTTAACTTCCTAGAACATAGTATGGAATGTATAATTTTAGAGGAAATTACATCTTATAATAATAATAAGTTCTTTATTCTCAACAGGTATAACACCCAATTACAGAAAATAATAACAATGTTGAATACATACTGAATAATTGAAATGAAAAAGATATAACAAAGAGCTCAATATAGTCTTAAAAAATAGTAACTTATAACTACATTATAGCATTCAATGAAATATTACGAAGAACTCAATCTAAATCAATTCATTTTAGTCAATTCTCTTTGTTCACATAACTCCTGATAATAAATTCTATGGAGTGAAACTGAATGTCACAATTATTGGCAACTCTATTGAATGTAGACTCCATAAACCAAATGGGGGATTCTATTGAGGAGTTGGTCCTCGCAGTCTCTAGGTGGAATAATTCTGTATGATTTTTGAAGATTTTGCCTAGGAACACGAAATTTCAAAGCGGACAAGAGAGGAGGACAATCAATACTATTGTGCAGTAATTTGTACAAAATTTAGAGTGTAATCTATTCAATATTTGAAAACCAGGATAACCCCTAGGTGGACATTGTGGAATATTATAACAAAAACGTTAAAGTTCATTTAAAAAAAGTCTATGTAAAGAGATACAATTTTACAAGTATGAGAACGAAGTAAAATTGGAAACTTTTGAGTGAATTCAATAAAAATTTTCATAACCCATTGTCAAGAGTTGATATAATCGAATTAATGAATTTTTCAATCATTCTCTCAATTAATTAAATCGTATCGATGCCCAATATTGAATATATCTATGGAAAAATTCTTGTATTTTTATTTGAGTGTTCGAAAATACTCAATTATGATTTTTATTGTCACCCTAAATCAAGTGTTCTTATATTATATCCATCAACTGTCATATTCACACCGGGAATCGAACCCGGCACGTGAGCAGTTATAACTGTGAATTAATCATCTCTGCTGGAGCTGCAAGATGAAAAGTCTATAGAAGAAAGGTCAATAAATGACTGAATTTGCCTACGAATTATCATGAATTTATTTCTCCAAAACTCCCTTTTTCTAAATTTCATATGTTTTGGTAATAAATGAGATCGTGTTCAGGAAGATTATGAATATTATAAGGCATGAAATCCCCTTTAATAGTGTTGAAATTTCTATCCGGATTAACAGTGAAAACGTAGGAAATTAGAGAAGCGTTCCTGAATGTGATAGCGACTCTTATATAGCATTAAGGGCATGTCAGATATATCAACGTGGATATATAAAATACGATATCAGCCAGATGAAAACATAATATTCTTTGACCGTCAGAACCCGCTATCGAATTTCAATATGTCAGGAACATCATTAAAAATAAAAATCTGAAGACAAAGGGGAAAGTTGGAGGATATTTCCGAAACATGTCCACTTCAAAGGGCCTCCTGTTCGTAGTCGCTCCCAGCTACATTGTTAAAGTGAAACCGGAAAATATTCAATTTATTCGAAAACACGTATTCTTTGGCCCCTTTTCAATGTCGAGATGATTAATTTTTCTATTTCGTTTTGTTTTTTCTCTAAGAGATGATTAATAACCGTAACGCTTACTGTAGCAATAAAATTCACTTTCTTCAGAAATTAAGAAAGAAATTTTAATCTGAAAATTTTCATGAAAAAATATACTGAATTGATAATTTCCAGTAATTTAATCTTTACTTTCCAATCTAGCGATAAAGAATGAAAAGTTTTCGATATTTTACCCGAATACGATTTACATTACATTATTGTCGTTCGTAAATATTATTTATTATAGATATCAAAGATGCTTTCATTGTTTGATAAAGTTGAAGAAATTTATCGTTGTCTAATATTTAGATATTCAAATGAAAACGACACATATTCCATCAATTATCCCAATAAATCTTGAAGTCAAAACTGTTTATCCTTGTCATTAAACGTGGATATTTCAGTTTCATAACAACATAACATTACGTAATATTTGTAAGATCTCGTGTTATTATCGTCTCATTAAACTTGACATCACTTCTTCCAGTTGCATTACAATGGAAACTCGAAACCCTGCGTCTAAAAGTAGCTTGCAATTCCTAAAGACTAACGTGACAAACTTATTAACGATGCTGTGTCACAAGACAGATTATTCCGTGTCAATGTCATTTACTTGTTGACAGTTGAAAGGCACAAATGTTCATGTTCGAACATTTCCCTGCTCTGATACATGTGTGTTCTATATAGCCATAAATTAACCTTCTCCATAGTTGAGGTGAACCCTAATTCTAAACTGAGTTATTATCCTTACAATAATTAGAAGAAACTGAGTTAAACACCAGCAGAGTGGCTAATTTAGTTTTCTTCGGTGTTTAGTTATCGATACCTCATATATCTCTTCATAAATTGATAATCTGTATTGTTCATGTTTTTTTTTATTTTAAGAATGAATTAGTTCTTATACTTGGAAGAAAATTGATATTCCGAATTGAACAATATTCATCGTGTGTATATTATCGTTTTTTCGGTCTGCTAATAATATTGATGAATATAATTGGAAATTGAACCAAAAAAATTGGAAAGAATGAATGGAAAATATATGAAAACTAAATGTTGAGAGGTTTACGAAGTCAATTGTTGTATTTATTGAATTTTACATTTAGGAACTTATGATAAAAATATAGGGACATAGATAGACTTATGAACTTATGATATCGTTAATTTAATTTTCGAATCGTGAAATTTTTGAGGAAAATATTTCTAGAAAATTGATTATCCTAATAAAATGTGTATTGATAGTGTTTTTTCATTATGGAGAAAAAATTTACTTCGTTTTTTATTGCTATATCCATATTGGGACTGCAGTTTCGTAGTTTTTTTGATTTGCTTGAAATCACTATATTTATTATAATGCAAATGCAGTTTTGCAGTTGCAATATAATAAATATAGTGATAGAAAATAGAGGTACATTTTTCTCATTAATACAATATCACAAACTTTCGAACCAATCTGTCCAATAGTGTGTTTTTTTTATTTATTTAATAAATCGTTTCGTTCTCTTTGAATTGAGAAGGAAATGAATGGTAGACACATAAGAGACACATTGAGAAGTCCTTTCTATTGGAAGAAAATGAATGGTAGACACATAAGAAAAAATCTTGGGATGTACAAAGTTAACTGTTGTATTTTTAATGAGTTCTCCTCTGAGAATAAAGGAATGAAAGTTCTCCCGTAATCTAGTTTCTTCCAAGAAAACAAAGAAATCTACTTTTAATAATAATAAATTGAAAAAGAATATTGTTCATTTATTTTGCGACTTACTGATTGAAGAGGCTAATGCTTGAACAAATACTAATTTCCAATGGAAAAATATCAATAATGTTTTTTTCATTGTTCATTCCGATAGTTGAGAATAGTGATGAAATAATTATAAAGGGAACGTGCTTAAGGGCAAGATGTACAAAATTATTTATGCCAGTTGTAATATACATTTTACATTGAGGAAATTCTAAACTATACTATATAGATAAAGTTTTGAAAATAATAGATCAAGTTTTGAATGTAGTGAGCCATAACATGATATAAATCTATTTCAAAAATGAAATAATATCATTAATCCATTGGGCCGATACTTGGTGAAAATCTAAATACATAATTTAAATAAAACTAAGTAGTGTTTTGATTTTTACTATTATTAAGTTAAACATAACAATATTGTTTATCAATACAGGTAGCAGTTAGTCATCTACATCTGATGAAGCCACTGTGTTGGCGAATCAATATTGTTATGTTCAACTTAATTATAGTGAAAATCGAAAACTGTTAAGTTGTATTTAAATTAATGAAATAATAAATAAAACACTGTCCTGTAGATATAGGATTCATTTTCCGAATAATATTTCAAATAATACTCCGTAATGTGTTAAATGAGTTATTGAAGAATATAACGAGAAATCTTTACTGATATTGCTTAATTAAATTCTTCTGTACTTGAATTTGATATAAGTAATTTAATTTTATATTAGTAACAAGATATTATTAATTTCTCCAGAATTTTCGTAAGTTTCTGTCATATGAAAAAACGGAGATTGAAATGTAAGTTGAAAGTAACTCGCACATCATAAACATAGATAATATTATTACTTTTTAATGTTTCATCAGAAGAAAAAATAATATCTACTGTGAGTACTATGAGTAAGTATATATATGAGAAAAATTGAAATACTATTTTACATGATTATGCAACAACCTCGAGTTCACGCTGAATTTGGAAATTCAGAAATGATTTTGTTCATAGAGAATATATATCAGTGTTTCCCAACCTTTTTTGTGAGATGCAACACGTTACCCTTCCTGAAATTCTTATGCTCCCGAAAGGGGTGACGAAGGTAAATTAAGAAGTGCAAAAAGGTAAAACTTAAAACTGTCGTGTTCATTTTCGAATTGCCCCCCTTAACAATCAAATTGCCCCCCTGTGGGTCGTGGGCCCCACATTGGCAAACACTGATCTAGATTGATACCGAATAATAATACAAATACCTATCTTGACAATGTTGTATAAATAACTATTTTGAAACAAAATTTTCTCATATTCATATGAATCATATTCTGAATATTTCTCTCAAAAATATATTACTTATCATTCCCGCTGTGATTACACGGTGAGATATCTTACCGTTCATCCCTTAAGTGGAGTGGGAAGGGGAGTTTATTCATCACTCAAGCTGTAATTAATCTGAGTAGGACCTGCTGCAAAAAAACGTCGTATTCGCGAAGCCACCACCACTGGGGGTAAGTTTTGATTTATGACGTTTGACGCCAAGAAAGTGGCCCTGTGTAGCAGCTCAATTCCGCCTACAATCATTTGCAAGGAGGCAGGAATTAAATATGTGATTCTAATTCCGAGGCTTAATGCACTTAATCAATCATGTAGTTGTTAAGCATCTGAGGCAGTTTGTTGGCCCTTATCTCCACGAGAAAGGAAGATAATGGGAGAGAAAGGGATATAAAAAGATGAACAATACGTTATGTTGTTCGCATCATTGAGGCAATTAATCAAAACTAGACTACCGCTTGATTAACTCGACATTTCTGATATGGTATTTGGGGTGGAGCGTGGTCTTGGAGCCTGCTCGTTTAATTGCGGATTTCAGGGCTTGATTCGACTCATATTTTTATTGATAATAATCTGCTGAAATAAAGCCTCAGTAAACAATTTGTTTTCTTCTCAATTTCACAGACGTTAGACTGAATCTAGAGTTTAACAACGGTGTGGTCCAGCTTATTCCCCACTGTGACGACTATAACTAGATAATTTACTAATCACAACATGATTATCTAGCAGTAGCAGAAATATTTCTTTCTTGAATTCCTTCGCGAATGAAATTTTACAGCAGAATTCATTATTTTCTTTAATTTCCATTAATTTTTTGGGCTTAGGAGCTTGCAATATCCTTCGTATGATATACCTTGAATTTTAATAACTAAACGTGTTTAACATAAATGAACATACATGCCTTGCCCGGGATTCGAACACAAAAAAACCCTAGTAATATTCACCCCCAATGACCTATGGAGAATACTGGCAATTATTTGATACCTTTACATAGTTATTCAAGTTTTTGGAATATTTTATAGTCATAGGTGGTGGACGGGGAACACGTGTTCAGAGCAGATATTAAGCTAAAAATATGTCAACATTACCCATCAAATGAGCTATATTTTTTATATTAACTGCTAAACTCATATAAATAAACAAAATATCCATATATCTAGGATTAGAACTCAATAAATCTGCTTCACAGGTCGCTAAATGATTAACAGTCAATAACCTATCTCGCTCAAAGACGCTTATTACCTACGTCCATCAATTGGAATTTATAACAATATCAGTTGCTGATATTGTTATGAATTTTTTTATATTTTCATACTTTCATTACATAAGTATAAATATATATGAGGAAGAAATTATTCAGTTTGAGGGATATTCTCGTATTAAAATTGAATCAGCGGAAGAAATTGAAGCGTATATTTTTACCCTCCCATCTTTCTTTGTTCGCGTTCGAGGGTCGAAAAGATCAATTAACAAATCGTAGGGTTTATTTCTGCGGTGGCAAGCGAACCGAACAGAAATCGTGAGGAAAACGAAAAAACTGTTCGCAGTTGTTGGGCTTATTTACTCGAATAAATTAATGAGCAGTCATGCAATCAGAAAGGTAATTTGTCATGAATTCAGAGTGTCGCCCTCTTGTTTGAGGGCGTGTAAAACGTCATTCAAAACAAACCCGTATAATTGGAATTTGTAGCTGATGAAACCGTTTGAAAGAGCTGCATATCACATTTAATTGAATATTCGAGCCAAAAATTGGGTAACTAATGACAATCATTATTTTCTCAGCCTAATAACTCACACCCAAGCTTTTCTTTTTCTGACGGATTGAAGTTATCTTCATTCTAATATTTAGTACACAAGACACCCCTATCCGTGAGAATAGGGGTGTCTTGGAATAGGAAAAATTGAAGTTTACCCACAAAAATATACGAAAAACTAATATCTATAGAACTTATATCTAAAAAACAGTTCGGGCAATGTTCGTCTGGTACTAACAGACACTCATGCAAATATCTCAATGACATCATGAAAAAGTTCAAAGTTATCAAAAATTATATAAAATGGTTAAAAGGCCAGAATATCAGTACGTGCCATAAATCGGCAAAAAAATCAATCAACTTTTACAGGAGCATAATTCCAAAATATTTGCTATGTGTTGCAAGTGATGGAACATTAAATATGATAGTAAGTAACTCATGAACGTTCAGAATAAACAGGATCAGAGGAAAACCATAAATATTTCAAAATATTTCTTCAAGATTCCATGCGGATTCAAGAATTCTTATATAACAAAGGTGTCCTGGATTCTGAACGACACTACCACATTCTATTTCGATGTTTTTAAAGAAATTGAAACAATATTATTTCTGTGAAAAACAGAAGATAATTTTGTGTCAAAAGTTAAAACTCTTAAATCCCTGCATTCGTTGTAAGTATTAATTTAACTACTGTTCACGTTATAATCAAAATTAACTGTATTAAATATGAAACAAAGAACAAATTCCGATAAACAAACTCAACTCCACATTGATACAGGTCCTTTTCCGTTCTGATATTGCTGTCTAACAACTACCCACCTGGTTTCAATATAAAGTAAGGTACCCATCAATTCTATATAACGAAGTATTCGTAACAGAAAACATGTAAAAAATAATCATAAGAGCGACAGAGATAGAAGGAGGGTTGACCGAAGTACACAACAAAACCTGCACACGTGCATTAAAATGTCCGTGTGTTAGTTATGTAGAAGGTCCTCCATACTATCCCGGTTTGTTTGGAGCTTATTATGTCTCGATTACGTTCAAAAATACAACTCGGCTCTAAATTAACGGACCTGTTCTGTAGCTAGAGGACAATAACATTGATGACTTGTGTGTTTCATTTTTTGAGACCTAGTTGGCCTATCATGGATCTCCCCTACGATCCTTCATACAATGTAATTTGGTCGTGCTGGTTTTCCGTTGAGAATGAATTGATTTTATGGTTTGGATTAACAGGTGTGTGACCTGTCCTATTTAGACCAATCTCTCCTTTATATTGGTTCACTTAATTTGCACACTAATTTGCCCGGTCAATATTTCACACACATTGTAACGGTTACGATGACTTTTTATTTCTTTATTTAATCTCTCAACATCAACCACTCAATAACTCGTCTAGGGATTTGTGTAATTCATTCAATATGAGATGGGACATGGTCACATGTCTTCGATTCTTTTCTTTTTCTCACATGTCATTTTATATATGAGTCCGGTTTTTACGGTTACTGATCTCAACAAATGGAAATGGGATAAATGATTTTGAATTACTGCCTTTGTCTAAGGATGGGAATTATTCATTCTATTTTAGGGAGCCAAAAAATGTTAACAGAAATTGTAATAATAAATATACAAATATATATATATATATATATATATATTACACTTTGGATTAATTTGTCGTTTCAGTTTTCATATTTGGCTTAGAGTTTGCTCCATACATGTTTCGGTAGTACTTGTTTCCTTCTTCAATGATTACAAAGTTGTCTGTTAACTATCTAAGAATACGCACAAACATTGAATGTACATATAAAAAATTCATGACTGAGATTGAATTCTCACTTAACTCGTGGTGAAACCTAGTTAAATATTAAATTGAATTAAAAACTTGGCTTTATGTTTCACGATTATACACTATATACAACAATATATAATTATAATATTTATTTAACACGATTTGATAATTTTATTTATAATCGTGAAATATTAAGGCAAGTGTTTAAATTAATTTAATAAAAAATTCAAGTGAATAGACTAAATATTGATATACAATGTCTCTCACCGTAGATTCATTTGCTTGCTGTTTATTGTTTGAGTGTTCGTCTGTCAAGTTTCTCAGGTTATTGGTGTCAAAGGTTGTTCTTCCTTATTTTGTGGTCTTGGTCCTTTGATTGATGGTAAGTATTTTGCTGAGTCCTTCGACGTCATGTCTGTCGTTTACCGTATTGTATATGTTTTTCTGTAAGTGAAGCATTCCTCAAAACTCCCTTTGTTTCTGTTTTAGTTCAAATTTGAGAATTTTAGTTCATTAAAATTAAATTCATGATTTTGTGATATTTTTTGTTTTTTGAGTGCACTTGCCGCATTTTTTGTGTATTTGTGTGCGTTCATTCTGTCCTGTAGTGTTTGTTTTGTCTCACCGTTTGTTGCAGTTTGCACAAATATGTTATATACAATTTCTGATTTTTTGTGTTCACATTAGTCTCTCCTTCAAAATAAAAACATATTACAACCACATAACATTCAATTGACATACAAACCCATCAAGTGAAAAAACTCCAAAAAACAAGATTTCAATTTTCTGCTTATTTTTCGTTTTTCAGAACTATGGAAAACAATTTTTCTCTGAATGTCAATGATTTTGATTGACCTATACTTTCTGATTGTCATCGATTTTTTCTAGTGGCTTCCAATATAAGGCAATTTCAGTTATTGATGTTTTAAATGTCAACAAAATGAATTTTACTAGTATTGAATCAACATTCATAGGACTATTTAAACATATTCATCAAGATTTCAATTCCTTTTTCTCAGGTTGATTGAAATAGCACTTCAGAAGTACAATATTTAATAATTGAAATAATTTAGAAATTCCCAAAAAAAACTAAAATAAAAATAAATTGGAGCCTTGTTCAGTTCACTCATTTGTTTGATTGATATTGTTTTTAGTATTTGTTTATAATGTTACAATTTTGCGTCGTCAAATATCGATGATCCAAAATATGATTATCTAGATTTGTCATTCATAATATCTCGATAATAGTAATATATTATCAATGATAATATGGCAAAAATAAAAACATTTTTACTTGTAAATATCTCCGGAAATTTATAATGACTTGCCATTTGGGTTTACATTAAGAAGGTTGAATGTACGATGAATAATCAAAACTGTAAAATGGTAGAAAACTAACTGAACATTTTCACATGCTTTTCCAAAATTCTTATATCCACCTTTTCATATTGATTAACTTTTTTTCTTCATCTCTCTGATTGTTTTGAAAATATATATGCGGCATGTGTATATATGTTTGTAAATTTTGCATAGGTAATTCAAATTGGCAATATAGATAATTTCAGCAGACTACGATCTTCGTCAGAAAAATGTTTTATCTTCAAATCAAGCAAAAAAAAAATTGAAGATGTGAATTTTTAAATTACGAAATTATTGTATGTACCAAGTTATTTCATCAAAAAACCTTAAATAAAGATTATAATAATTTATTATTATTATATGGGCGTGTTGATAATTAAAAAAGTATATAACTTCTGGATTTAAAAGAAATAAATACATAAAAATAGAGATTCAAAAAGAAACCGAGTAAGTGATTTGTTTTATTCAATTCAGGCTGTTCTTCTCTGCTGCATTTGTTATATGTAGAATGATTTGAAATGGTATCATTCGTCAATGAAACAAAGAAATATCCGTGCTATAAACTACCCATTGTTTCCATATCGAGAGAATGAAGAGAATGAAGTAATATGATATTGAAATATATGAAACTCTGATGATAAAATTTGATTTACCGTACAGCGATTCGTGTCTTTTGGACAAAAAGGGGATAAACAACTCATAAAACTGCCATACAGAGTTATAATAGTGTTGGCACGTAGTCAGTTTACGATTATTGTATGTATTAATGTTATACTCGAGTAATCCATGTATTTGTCCATTATATTGCTTGAGAAATGAATAGATGTGCATTTCGTTCCTTCAATTTTTAAAAGCTTCAATAAAATGAATCCTGTTTGCTTCTACGAATACTAAATGTTTGTAAGGTGTCCAAATAGAACAAATATGTTTGAAAACACCAATTTTTACATCAATTTGGTTATGAATGGTTAAACTTCCGAAAAAGTTATGAAAAGTTCAGTGAAAAATATCCCATCAATTTAAAAGCGATAAAATTATAGGGATTCTTGCTGAAATGGTACCGAATATTGTTTGAGACATCTTTCGTGATATCTCACAAAAAATCAGGGAAATTAATTATATCTGTATATAATTGAAATGGAATGAAATTAGTTAGTTTGTGAGTTTCACGATATTATGATGAACATAATTATACTATTTCACAGTTGTTTGCTCAGGTGTCAGTGATACACTGAGGGCATTCAGTGTGTTTGTGCAACATCATTTTGTTCTTCATAATAAACGCAATACTTTTCATTTATATAATTGCGAAAATATACAAAATAAGTATTTTTATTAAATTCTAATTAATATGTTTCAGATTTTCGTTAAATATCCGCCACATAAATTACTGTTTTTGTAAATTGTGAATCGTCTTTGTAGCTCTTTTGGGTATTTAGGCTATGCAACTCTTCAGCTATAATAATAAAGGGTGATTTTTTAGAGGTATAGAACTTTAAATTGCAATAAAAAAACGATGGATCATTCGATTGACAAGAATTTTTTTTTATTCGAAAGATAATCTTGTGGCATTACATTTGAAATATGATTTCTGGCATATGACAGCCACGGCTGGCTCGGATGTAGTCCAATCTGGACGTCCAATTTTCGATGACTTTTTCCAACATTTTTGGCCGTAATAGGCAATAACACGGCGAATATTGTCTTCCAAATGGTCAAGCGTTTGTGGCTTATCCGCATAGACCAATGACTTTACATAGCCCCACAGAAAATAGTCTAGCGGCGTTAAATCACAAGATCTTGGAGGCCAATTCCCAGGTTCAAAACGTGAAATTAGGCGGTCACGAAACGTGTCTTTCAATAAATCGATTGTGGCACGAGCTTTGTGACATGTTTCGCCGTCTTGTTGAAACCACAGCTCCTGGACATCATGGTTGTTCAATTCAGGAATGAAAGAGTTAGTAATCATGGCTCTATACCGATCACCATTGACTGTAACGTTCTGGCCATCATCGTTTTTGAAGAAGTACGGACCAATGATTCCACCAGCCCATAAAGCGCACCAAACAGTCAGTTTTTCTGGATGTAACGGTGTTTTGACATACACTTAAGGATTATCTTCACTCCAAATGCGGCAGTTTTGTTTGTTGACGTAGCCATTCAACCAGAAGTGCGCTAAATGGAAATGGACGTAGTGCGCGATACGTATTACGCACAGAACCATTATTTTCGAAATAAAATTGCACTATTCGCAAGCGTTGTTCAGGCGTGAGTCTACTCATGATGAATTGCCAAACCAAACTGAGAATAAATCTAATCTCAGCTATTAAATCGGTCGCCAACTTCAACAGTGATGCCAACTTAAAGTTCTATACCTCTAAAAAAACACCCGTTATAAACCTCCGATTATATTACATGCTTCAATAAAAATGTTTTCAGAAAACAGGCAGCTGGCAATTAGAATACACGATACATTATCTAGATATTTCTCCCCAGAACAAGGAGCACCTAAAGGATCGCCTCTGTCTCCGCTACTTTACAATATGTATATACTGCTCCGATATTCGCCCTGGAATCAGCGAAGGTCAATAGGTCCTACAATATGCCTATGATACCTTGTGAGTAGCAAATAAAAAAAAAATAGAGAAATGCACTAGCAAAATACAAGAACTGATGCAAGAAACAAATAGATGGTTTTCAAGTGGCGACTAAAACCAAACCCTAATAAGTGTTAATACATTATGTACAACCACAAGATCACACAAAATTCGCCAAAAGTAGCAATAAACGGAATGAATATAACATCAATGTCTATTTGTTTGACAATAAATTAAATTTCATCGTTCACTCACAGTCAATGAAAAGAAAGTAATATCAAGAGCAAAACATTTCAGATGCCTAACGTTTGGAAACAGAGGTATAAGTATTGATGGTGCAGTTAAAATATACAAAACAATATGTAGACCCAAACTGCAAAATGTTGTTGCTCAAGAATATAGAGGTAGCAGAGAGATCAGCTCTGCGTACCATTACAAGATAAGACACCCAATGAAAAGACTACACAGCCCTCTATTGAGCTGCTGTATCCGAAAACAAACATAGAACCAATAAAAAATCGGCTTCAGTAACTCAACGAAAGGTCCATACATGACTGAACAAACTGGATGATATTTTACCGATGTTCCATAATAATTCCTATATGTTTCATATAGGAACATATAGGAATTATTCCCAACTGAGACTCTACTTGAAGCAGTCACATAGCATGTTATAAAGTTATTGATTAAAATAATACTATGAATTAAATAGGCCGAAGGACGTGAGGTCAATAGCCATTGGTATTAATTTTTCATATAATAAAGAACTATTATTTTTAAAAGTTGATTGAATGTTCGCTGATCTCTTGGTGAAACTTTGTTTAGTATATTAAATAAAAAACTTGGTTTCACAAGCTTGGTTTCACAAAATTTATAATGAATACTTGACAATTGTTTAGAGGTGTTACCCCATCTTCAAAAGTTAAACTGAATAACATTTTTCGACCAACATTCTTACATACCTATACATCGTTACCTGCAATAGGAATGAAAGAACATAAATTCTTCATATTAAATAACAAAAATTCTACGGGACTTTCAACACATTGCATTCACAATAACGATTTCATAGGATTAAACTCAGTGAAATTTCTGCACCTACAGATGCAGAGTGAAACTCTGGATATTCTTGCACAAGTAGAAATTTCCGATTCACACCGAAAGAAAAAACCAATATTAAATGATCAACTTACCTTCAGTTTGTCACCATTGTTACTTTCTTCAATTTCTTAATTTAGGACCTTCTTTGTAATTCGATAATTCTTAGATTTAATTTAATACTTTTACCTATATATTGACCTGTCCCTCTATTTCGGAGACATCGACATCAGCTTCAATCTATTGCAGGTAACGATATAAGAATGTTGGTCGGAAAACATTGGTCAGTTCCACTTTTGAAAATGGGGTAACATATCTAAACAATTGTCAAGTATTCATTATAAATTTTTTGATACCAAGTTAGCCAAGTTTTTTTATTTATTATGTTATAATTATTGCTATTACATCATGATTTTATAAATGAGAGGTAATAATAAAAACTTGTCTAAAAATCACTGACTGAACAATTCTTTATTCGACTAGTTTCGCCTTTTACAGCATTATCAAGAATGAATACATATTACAAAGACAACCTATAAATATTTTGCAAACCTGTTCGGACCACCTAGAATAGAGGTGGGGGTTTCCAAATTAACAGAGATTTAACAGCGGAATTTGGAAACCCCCACCTCTATTCTAGGTGGTCCGAACAGGTTTGCAAAATATTTATAGGTTGTCTTTGTAATATGTATTCATTCTTGATAATGCTGTAAAAGGCGAAACTAGTCGAATAAAGAATTGTTCAGTCAGTGATTTTTAGACAAGTTTTTATTATTACCTCTCATTTAAATATGAACTATCACAGAGTAGATTCATCGTCCATTGAATTTATTCATGATTTTATACTTCCAGAATGAATAAATGTAAATACTTTCAACGTTGCGAATGGCAATGAATTCAAGCTGAAATCAGGAAGCTCCATATATGTCACGTATGCCTAAATTTCAATCAGGATTTCAAAGAAATCTGCATACGGTGAACAATTCGAAATGTGGGGATCAATGAATAATCGCATTAGGATTTAATTTGGAAGGCTTACGTAAGTAATAATATATATCAAAGGCGGCAAATGAATCGGCGGCAACATTGATTTCTGGTCGCGAATATTTTGCATAGAGATCTCGTTTAGAAGCATTAGGCTGTGAAGGCAATTAACTAGGGATCCCAACTTGATGTTTTCAAACAGACAATGTGACAGCTCGAAGGTGACTCTTGCCACGCCAGATCATTAATTTATTTAACAAATCAGCTTACTCAAACCCTCAAAGCGATTCTACATTTTTCTACTACCCTCCTATGGCAAGGGGTACATTGCGAGTAAGAAGTAGGCCTTAATCCCTGAATTCAGCTACCCTGCAACTAATTACCATTGGTTTGCAAGAGTTTCAACCCTTTCTATGCGTCACTTCATGGCTTCTCTGCGTAGAAATTTAATTAGTTTTTTCGATTCAGCTTATAGATTTTATGGAATATTATAAGAAATCATGTAACTCATCAAAAAATTGCAATATATTATGAAAAGAATCTACGATACCCCATCAATTTGAAATGCAGATATTCAATTAACGCCATTTAACGACATTTAATATCTAATGCTTACGATCTTGTATCTTAAAAATCATGATCCTTGTTGAAGTCGATGATACATTTGGAGAAAAATAAATGTTTATGAAGCAGATTTTGGTCAGCCTCCAACATAATCTGAATGGAATAAAGGGATTAATACAATGATATTCTATTTCCAATCAGGTAATCGACTGATATCGTATCAAACTCAAGATCAATGAAAACATCATTAACATATCTAATAATATGCGTATATCACCCTACTTATCCTTTATACCATACTACCTTACAAATTATGATAAATACACGAATAGAATAGAAAATTCTCAATGGAAGTTCATTATTGCTCTTAATTTTCGTTTTAACAGGCACCGTCATGGATTCTCATATGAGAGGAATGTGAGATTTTATAGGTTGGGATGTTTGAGTTTGAGACAACCTTGATATATGTTTCTCCTACAAATACGATGGATCATTCGATTGACAAGAATTTTTTTCTATTCGAAAGATAATCTTGTGGCATTATATTTTAAATATGATTTCTGGCATATGACCGCCACGGCTGTCTCGGATGTAGTCCAATTTTTTGAAAGAATTGTCAAATTTTCGATGACTTTTTTCAACATTTTTGGCCGTGTATAGGCAATGACACGGCGAATATTGTCTTCCAAATGGTCAAGCGTTTGTGGCTTATCCGCATAGACCAATGAATTTACATAGCCCCACAGAAAGTAGTCTAGCGGTGTTAAATCACAATATCACAGGTTCAAAACATGAAATTAGGCGGTCACCTAACGTATCTTTCAATAAATCGATTGTGGCACGAGCTTTGTGACATGTTGCGCCGTCTTGTTGAAACCACATCTCCTGGACATCATGGTTGTTCAATTCAGGATTGAAAAAGTTAGTAATCATGGCTCTTTACCGATCACCATTGACTGTAACGTTCTGGCCATCATCGTTTTTGAAGAAGTACGGACCAGTGATTCCACCAGCCCATAAAGCGCACCAAACAGTCAGTTTTTCTGGATGTAACGGTGATGGAAGCGAAACAAACTTAGTTTATGAAAATCGGGAGACGTATTCCTCACAGAACCATCATTTTCGAAATAAAATTGCACTATTTGCAAGCGTTGTTCAGGCGTGAGTCTATTCATGATGAATTGCCAAACTAAACTGAGAATAAATCACTTCTCAGCTGTTAAATCGGTCGCCATTTTCAACAGTAATGCCAACTTAAAGTTCTATACCCCTAAAAAAACACCCTTTAGTGAGAAATGGTACAATACTGGTTGTAGGGAAGAGCAAAAGAAATTGTATGTTGAATTCACCGATCTATAGATCCTGTCATAAGTTAAACTTGATCAGTACAGATACCAATTGGATATTTTCTCTCCGTATTTTATCACTTTCAAGAGACACTTGAAAAATAGTTCATTTAGAGGACGATAATGATATAATTATCAGTTTATATAGAATCATCCTTTCATGATGTCTTTCATTAATTTTTTTCAGTAGTATTTTGTGTTGTAGATCAAATGATCTAAATGGTCAACGTATCGAAAACTTTAGTTTATAATGAATATTTGCAATATGTGCTCTCTCTTTTATAGGACAGTTTCAAACTGTACGTTGAGTGGGCCCTTGTATGTAAAGAAAAATTTCAAAAATACTTTTTTCGTTTTATAGTGATTAGTGATAATTACAATCGTTTATTGGAGAACACAAGTAAATTAATATTTCTTATAATGCGGTATTATTTGATTATATTTAAATGAAAATGTATTTCATGTAGCATTCCATTTGGTAAAATTTCGAATTGAACTGTGGAAGGAAGTAAAAGAATGTGACCCAGTAACACATCAAAGTCCGGAAATATGAATATGAAGTTCGGTTTACAGAAAATCTACGATTTGTTGTCGCTGCAATAAAGTACGGAATTTAAGGAGCCAAAGGGCCGTAATGCGGCGTAGAAAGGGGAAAGTAAGGCGCCTAAATGACACTTGCTGAGTTTTATGTTGTCTGGAGCGAAGCTCAGGTGTACAGGCTCCCAAGCAGGCGATAACAGGGATAAGCGGTCTTGCCACCATACCACGCAGCTTGTACCTAATCTGCTCAGTAGTTCATTGCAGCCAGCAATTTGTTGTGAAATATCATAGCCTACTGTCAAACTCAATGGTAATGATTGACATAAATTTTGCATAATGAAAGCAGTTTGTATAGCGGCATATCCCATCTCCCTCCGTTCCGACCAAAAACGATATTCAACCCGATCGACGCCTTTGTTTAATTTTATTATTTGAATCTGCATGTCGTACAAAATAGTTGAAACATCGACAATAACTGAAATATCTAACACATCACTCGACAGTGTATATAGAAAAATTAAAAATACCTGGATTAATTCAACAAAATTCTTCATTACTCATGACAAATGATTCGGGTTAGCAACTTATTTTCACGAGTTGAATATAACTAATTTAAGGTAGGAGCAATCCAACTTTTTCATCATAAATCTTTCATCACAACAATTGGAAAGAAATATTCAAATAACTCAACTATTACAAATAGTTTAATTGTTCTTGCAAACTGAATCCCGACAAAAAATCGATAAAACACTTTCATCACAATTTTTGATTGTTTTCTCGTTTGAAATGATGACAGTGATGTTTCAGAGAAATTTGCACAAATAAAGGATTATTTTGGGTTTGCAGCAGGGATAATAATACTTTTCAGGTCACCTGAAAATATATTGGAAATTCTGGTTTGCCTGTTGGGTATTGGAACAATGTTTAGATCTCGTTTTTATATTATATCGATATGTTGACGTTCCGCAATATTACTAATAAATTTTTAAAATTCAATCATTCATTAGCTTTGACGAAGTTTTAATGATCGTCAACGAAAAATATATATTCATCTATAGATGTAGTCGAATGTTTCACAACTATAGATATGTATTTTCAGTGTTCAACTGGGATACACACACACATTTATATATAAATATATAAATATATATATATATATATATATATATATATATATATATATATATATATATATATATATATATATATATATATATATATATATATATATATATATATATATATATATATATATATATATATATATATATATATATATATATATATATATATATATATATATATATATATATATATATTTACTTATAAGTAATGGGGAATATTTTTATTATTATGATCACTCTATTTTCTGAGTTTTTGTGAACGAGAGAGAACAAGAATTTTCTCTCATTGTCATCCCTGTTTCCCTAGCCACCCCCATGAATTTGAGAAAGATAAGTTGAATATTTTATGGCCCTGTGAATCTAATGATGTTGACTGAATTGCCGTTAAATGCGCTGACCAACATGAATGTTTTTAAATAAAATTGAAGTCTGAATGAAAGCTCATGGAAAGGGAGAAGTCCATCTTTTGTCATCGAGATTCAAAGGGTGGCACGAAACAAAAGGCGCGACTGCGACGGTCATACCGGTCATTTGATCTCTTTGTGAAAGTAATTGTCAGTTCCATTATTTATAAACCCTCTGTCATGCCCTTTCCTCCGAAATCTGTAGAAAATCCTATGGAACATTTGAAACACCAGATTGAGTTTTCCAATTAAAATGAGCAAACAAAAAATTTTCATTTGAGGTATAAAGTGACATTGAATTCATCCCTATCCATTTTATGATGACATTATTTCTCTAATTCAGTTCTGACTGATTATATAAAATCTCAATATTTTCGATAAAAATATCTTTGATCAAAAATCAAGAAAATAGCAAATATAAAACTCAAAATTATCATCACCAGAACTTATGGTACCAGTAATTTCATTGAGAGTTATAATACATCGACATTTGAAGAACTTATCATAAGTCATAAATTGAGCCCAAATTATTCGAAAAAGCTCAAAACGAATTATTCAACAATCATATCAGTGGAATTTGCCGGCCAATCAAAGGCACGAAATGGAAAATGAGAACTGACAAGTAAATAGTCAATAATTTTAGGGAAAATATCGAGTTCACTCTACTAGTGCTCTGGATTCTATCAAAAGTTTCTTGAAATAAAGATATTCATCTGAACATTCACTTCTACATACGCGTCCTTTTTATTTCAATAAATCAGATATTTGTCTGGCCTTTGTATAGATATGGATAAACTAATTTATTCTCGGCAAGTATGTTTGAGACAAGATCGATACCTTTATTAAAATCAGAATTGTGAACCATATTTTACATATTGATAACATTCTCGAGTTTCTCGTTCTTACATTGTATGCCTACAGGCAATTATAATATATATATTCACAGTCAAAGTAATCCTTTTCAAACAGCAAACACTGCATCTCCTTTCAATTTCAATACTATTCCATTTATAAGTTTCGAGTTTCCTCCTCAATTATGTAGAAATGCTCTGACACTATCTGATGTTAATTTCTATTGATATTCTTGAAGATAATGAAATACTTCGAATAACCTATAAGCGTTATCAATAATGTATGTTATAACTAATTATATGACGGTGTACAGATCCAAATCTCCTGGAAAACTAGTAGAAATCTGTGATTCATTCCTTTATTTCATTGAAATATCTACATTTACTTCAAATTTTCTATTGACACGATAATATTAATATAAAATATTTTATAGGCACGATGCATATATAATATTTTGAAATCGAAAGAAATATTTAATTTATGAAACTGATCTTGAATTTTTCAGAATGTATACACTACTATCGAAAGGCATGAAATCATATTTGATATAACAATGATTTCAAGTTTTGATAACGTTAAAAGACTTCTCGCTCAGTAGTTCTCGTGGTTTACTAACAAGACTTACAAATAGCCCAAAGAAAGACCAAGACTTTGGCAGTTTTGATTTTGGTCCTGTTTGGGCATACCTGATTTTGGTCTTGGTCTTGTTCTTGGACAAGAAAACCAAGACTGATTCTGGGTAATACTTATTACCAATATGCCAATTGTAAACACATTAGATATGTTGTGCATTACCTTTTCCAAACGGGGTTGCTGTGGGGGATGAATTTTGGTTATTCGATTTGGTACTGTTGTTTGTTATATCAGATTATAAACCTAGTGGAAAAATGGGAAAAATTCAGAATTCAAGTTTAATAATAATAATAAGTTCTTTATTCTCAATAGGTATAAAACCCAATTACAGAAAATAATAACAATGCATATCTAAATAATTAAAAAAAAAGATTTAACAAAGAGCTCAATCTAATCTAAAAAAAAGTAACTTATAACTACATTATACCATTTAATGAAATATTACAAATAACTCAATTTAAATCAATTCATTTTAGTCAATTTTCGTTGTTCACATAGCTCCTGATAATAAATTCTATGGAGTCAAGGTGAATGTCACAATTATTGGCAAGTATTGAATGTAGACTCCATAAACCAAATTGGGGGATTGAATTAGGGAGTTGGGTCCTCGGAGTCTCTAGGTGTATTAATTCTATATTACGAGAATTTTGCTAGAAACTTGAAATTTCAAAGCGGACAAGAGAGGAGGACAATCAATACTATTGTGCAGTAATTTGTAAAAATATTTGATTGATAAAGTTTCTCTCCTGCTCTGCAATGAGATTAAACTAAATCGACTCAATAATTCGTTATGATTGACTCCTCTCTGTGGACAAACTTTATCCCCCCTCCAGACTGAGAATTTCGAGAACCTTCTCTGAATAGCCTCAAGATGGCGTTGATGGCAAGTGTAAATGGGATGCCAGATCGTGCTGCCATACTCCAACTTGCTACGGATTAGGATATTAAATAGTCCTATGAATGATGAGGAATTATTAATATATTTGCCATTACGTATAACGAATCCATATATTTTTGCAGCAGATGTCTGATGTATTGAACTATTTATGATCAGTTTTCGCCGGAATGACAGTTAAGCGAACTGTCGTGTGACGGAACTTGTCAAAAGTATTGTAAATATCTTCAAAAGAGAGATAAATCTGAATGCATCATCACGTGAACTCCTTATGTCAAAGAAACAAGTTTTTGATTCAATAGATTAGATATTCCACAACGCTTGTTGGAACCTTGTTAAAAGTATTATATTGAAAATGATTGATAAATTTCACAAAAATTGTTCAATATTCTCGACACATATATAGGGTGTTCAAACCAATATCAAAAATGAATACGTTTATTGTATTAACTCTCGATAACGGTTCAGTAACCCGAAACATACGTCGTGGTTTCAAACAATTTTTGTGAAATTCAGCAGTGTTTGGTATTGTAATACATTTCATATTATGTATGTGTGTGTGTGTAAATTTCTAATGTAACTAAACTTGCGCTGAATAATAGCAAGGAGGGAATTGAATCAGCACACCGCAATCTGAGTGGATTAGACTCATTCTTATACACCCAATTATCATGAATAGGTCCCATTCAAGGAAGTTACAAACATTAACAAGAAAATTCAAATGAAAGCAATACTCGAGTGGTACGTGATGAGATTTTGATGTTGCTCAATCCATCACAGTTGACAGGGAATTCTTTTCGTCCTGGTCCTAATCAGCCATTCAATTGCAAATGGAGCAACGCCGATGAGAAGATCGATCCAACAGTTCCGGGGCGGCCGTCTGCGGAAGGGTTTCCGGTGTTGTGAGTCATTTTCTGTCGCCCGGAGTATGCAAATGTCATCTGTAGGCTCGTCAAGAACTGCGATAGTGATGGATCATTTTTTATCGACGACTGCATGCGGGCGGTGATGTTTATGCGCTGTTACTGCTGGTTGGGGTGTTTTATTGGAATTCTTCAATCAGAATGAAAAATAGTAATTAATATTTTTTTCACATAACAAAGCAATTATTTCTTATGTGTGTTTCTTCATTCGAGGTTTGTTACAGTATTATTAGGCTGGAAAATGTTTTAACTCTTTTAGGGCAGATAGATCGCATTTCCTGAAATATTAAGTGAGATTTAGGGAGAATTTCGAATCTATTACTGGGAGGAGAAAAATATTTATTGAGGTCTTCTATTTTTAATGCGAATTTCATTGAATAACTCATAGAATTTTTTTCCTCAACCCTTAACTAATTTCTGTTTAGTACAATACTTCCTGAACAAATCTTTCTTGAAACATTCGTTCAAATTTTTCAAAAAAACCGATGATTTATCCTTTTTGTGTGACTACAAAATACTTTGTTCAAAAGAAAATGGTGAGTGACTTCGACACTTCAATTCAATTCACTAATATCCGTGAAATTTGCAGTATATTACATCTCAATCGTCCCCACAAAATAAAATCAAGCTTTTGATTTATCCTACTACCAATAATTTTCCGATTTCATCGTAATTTCCCTCCTTAAATATTCAAGACAGGACCCGAACGATGTGTTTTCCAAGAAAGGGAATTTGTAAAACAGAAAAAGGGAGAGGATGATAAGTCGCGGCGCTTTTTTAAGGGTGCAGGGTTCAGTACCAAGCGAGGTCAGCTTGTGTTGGTGATCAATCACTGGACATCGGGGGACACGAGGGACTGCCTGATGGACTATGTAATGTCTCGTGTTTAAGATGTTAACTGGTGGTTTAAACCTTCTCTCGGGAGACCACTTTCAGATAACTGCGAACAAATAGTCCACCACGAAATGGGACTATACGTGCCTCCATTAACATTTTTATAAAGCCAGATATCTGAACGAATTTGTCTTATATAGGGAGAGATTCCTGCGTCATTCTGAAGAGGAATGGATATATATATATATATATATATATATATATATATATATATATATATATATATATATATATATTATATTTGTATATAGTAGAATTTAGGTAACGGGAATAATCGGTCTAGTGGATACGCTAAACTGAATGGTCAAAAATTTCAACACCCTAGAAGGCTGAAGGCCAGGCTATTCTGTATAATGAGTTGATCGTAAATTTTTTGAACCATTGACGTAGAAAAATATTTTTATTCGTTCCATTTTAAAATATTAAATGATGCTTAATTTTTCAATATCTGATCTTGAGTTAATCGTATTGTCTGTGTTGTGTATATGTGCCATTTCCAAAAATAATCTCTTTTTGTGATTGCTTTCTCTATCTACTGAAATTCTTCTAAAAGTTTTTTTAGAAGTTTGAAAAGTTTTTAACATTAAAATAAGCCTGCTTTTGCTTAAAACATTGAAAATAATATATATATATATATATATATATATATATATATATATATATATATATATATATATATATTTTTTTTGAAAATTTTTAGCAATAACAGGCTTTTTTTGATATGAAAAAGTTTATTTTTGTTGACGTTTCGTTGTTATATAACAACTTTGTCAAAACTAATGAATAATTGAATTTATGAGTTACTATAGATATCAAATGTCAAACTTATTTTTAGAAAAATCAAATTAGTTTTTTTGTATCTTCACTCATTGATTTTCATTATCAGAGGAATAATGAAAATTCCTTATAATTATATTTCAATTTATAATAATAATTTAAAATATTCCTCTGATAATGAAAATCAATGAGCGAAGATACAAAAAAACTAATTTGATTTTTCTAAAAAATAAGTTTGACATTTGATACCTTTAGTAACTCATAAATTCAATTATTCAATAGTTTTGACGAAGTTGTAATATAACAACGAAACGTCAACAAAAATAAACTTTTTCATATCAAAAAAAGCCTGTTATTGCTAAAAACTTTCAAAATAAAATATCTTAAACAGGCAATAAATCAATTTCAAGATATATATATATATATATATATATATATATATATATATATATATATATATATATATATATATATATAATATATATTCACACCCCATGGCGTGTGTTTCAATTATGTTTTAAATATTGATTACTGAGCTCAAAAGGCGAAGATAAAACCAAGTGGTAAAATAAAATGTGTCTCATGTCTGAATTTCAGTGTGTTGAGTAAGAACACATCAATTTATTTTTTGAATTGAATTATTTCAATTTTTCAATTGAAAGTGGTAGTGGTTTTATATATCTAAATTCACTATTTAGACTTGTGACCTTAAGTGTTCTGTATAAAGCTTTTTCTCATTGATGAATTAAACTCCAAATTTTTCCTTTGCAAGCCTCTTCACAAGCTTCAGGACGATTGATATTTTATTGATTGAATTAATCATTTCATTTATATCTGTATTTTTTGTGTTTTGTCGTCGGGATCGTATCATGAATCTAAACTATCTATGCATTCATTCCTGCGAATTCTGTAGTGTTCGTACAGATATCAGCCTGATTAGTTGAAGTTCAAAAACACAATAAGCGCATAAATAGGTTGTTGTGCATAAGTAAGTTGCCACCAATTCCACGAAGAGAGAGAGAGAAGGATCTCCAATAAATATGATCAACACAGCTTGCTCTCAGAAAGTATAACTGGAAAGCGAGTATGTGGTATCACGTTCTACAGTAGCAGAACCACTACTGAATTGATAATACATTTTAATTTTTGACACGCCAGTAACCCAAGATAATTACAGTCATTTCAGGTAGGGCCTACGCATTTTCGAGATGCAACATACACTCTTCATCACTGAAGAGTACCAAGCCAAATTTAAGATCCACACAATAATTTCGTTATTTATTCAAAACAACTACGTTATAAAATAATGTTTGAACGCTTCATAATCACGAACATTATAAATTCTCTGCTCTAACTCGGTGCTGTTCACCTATGAATTATATAAATTGTAAAAATTATTGATAATAAATTTAGTCAATCCAAAATCCTACTAATGTAATCAGAAATTCAAAAAAAAATCCCCAATTTTGGGATTTGTTACCGGCTTCTCTTTATTTGTCTTCGGCGTTTGAGATGTAAATCACCTTCATATGACTATATGTTTATAATGTCTCTTCATAGGCGAGAATTACTAAACATTTTGTCCTAAATTTTTCCTTCTCTTTTTTCATATTTTTGTATATCTATTTGTATTGATTTTGATTTAAGGCTGTGTATTCTGTTTTATGTCATATATTATGTTATGAATTAATTGAAGGGTGAAAGAACGCCTCGGACAACCATTTCCTTCTGTGTAATATTTAACATACACAATGAATTCATTCTTTATTATTATTATTATAATTATTATTATTATTATTATTATTATTATTATTATTATTATTATTATTATTATTATTATTATTATTATTATTATTATTATTATTATTATTATTATTATTATTATATATATTATTTTCGGTGTCTTCAATTCATTCATCATCAAGAATTTCAAAGAAATTCTATGTATCTATGTATGTAACAACAAATGATATTTATATATTTTCTATATATATATATATATATATATATATATATATATATATATATATATATATATATATATATATATATATATATATACTTCTATAGTTTCACTACATATATACGAGGTCTGTTCAAAAGAAAAGGAGAATTTTGAATATTTGCCGGCTTTGCACGTTCGTCTCGCGTTTCGTCGTTACAAACGACTTCTTCAGATATAACGACGAAACGCGTCATGCTAAGTAGTCAATAAAGTGTAAATCATAAAATCAAGTGTTTGAATTTAAGTTTGCACATTCGATTATCGAAAGTTTTTTCGTTATGTTGGTATACATACGTTTCTCGTATGTTGAAATCAATAGCCATTTGGTATTAGTAGTTTGTTTTCGAAAACTGAAAAGGTCAGTCACGTTTTGTGTGTTGTTCGATTTCTTACTTTTGAAAAAAATGTATGGAAGAATCTGTATTCAGTTTCGCGTTAAAGATGGAATAAAGTGCTCCAACGCACTTAAAATGTTGACTCTATCATTCTGCGAGTTTACTTTGTCTCAAAAAGTGTTTATAAGTGGTGTAACCGCTCTACAGAAGGCTGAGGAGATATTGATGACGATGAGAGTCATGGAGTTTCAACCACGTCAACAAGCGAAGAAAACATCAAAACGGTGAAGAAAATTGTTCTGGGAAATCGTCTAATCACTTTAAGGGAAGGTTTCAGAGGATTTTGGCATATCAAACGGCTCATGCCATGCAATTTTCTCCGATGTTTTAGGCATGAAACGTGTTGCAGGGAAGTTTGTTCTGAAATTGCTAAATTTTAAGCAAAAGCAATGTCGCATCATTCAACGACGATCTAGATTTGCTCAAAAAAGTCATAACTGTTGACGAAACGTGGGTATATGGTTATGACGTAGAAACCAGAGTACATCCCAATGGAAGTGGCCAGAAGGGTCAAGACCGAAAAAGGAACGCCTAGTTCGATCAAATGAAAAGGTTTTGTTCACTGTTTTCTTCTATTACAACGGCGACGGCGTGTTGTACCAGCAGTTCTTTCTAACAGGTTGTACGATTAATAAGGAAAGCTACAAGAAAGTTATTCAACGTTTGCGTGAAGCAATACGACACAAATGATCGGAATTGTGGAAAAACAAATCATGAATTCTGCATCATAACAATGCACCAGCTCACACATCAATACTTGTTCGTGATTTTTAAGCAAAAAACAACACCGTAATCATGCCTCAACCACCGTATTCGCCAGATTTGGCTACGTGCGAATTTTTGCTATTCCCAAAACTGAAGAGACCATTGAACGGAAAGCGGTTTGCACAATTGATAAGATAAAGTCGGAATCAAAAAACGAGCTGATGGTGCATACCGAAAAGCGCATTCCAAAAGTGCTTCAAAGATTGGAAAAAGCACTGGCGTTAGTGTATTATATCTGAAGGGGATTACTTTGAAAGGAACAAAATGGACATTGATGAATAAATTCATATTTTTCGAAAAAATCAGAACTCACTTTTTCTTTTGAAGCAATCTCGTATATTTAGTAATGTGCCTGGGATGTAAACCTTCCATTGCCACTCTGAGTTTGAACCAACTATTAAAGGAAGCTATAACAATTTTTCAGTACTCCTAAGATCGAACCGTTTTTCGAAGTATCAACTTTAGTGCTGACTAGTATAAGACCATTCATTAAAAACCGTCTGACTATACTTGGCAGTTCAACGTGCAGACAGAACCATAATTTATGGACCAATGTAGGTAATGCGTGGATTGTATTTCCGTTTACCAAATGTATTTCTTGACATTTTTTTGATAGCAACACATTGTTTGTTATTTATTCCTGACATTTCGCTGCTCGACTACCACAACCTCATAACTTGGTTACGCTGAGAATTATGCACAGTGGGCTGAACATTTATTTACGACTTTTGGTATTCGTAATTAAAATTTATATTTGGTTGCACATACAATTTTTTTAGATTTAATGTTCAAAACCAACAATTTGCTGAGCCTCTAACATTCAAATAATATGTTCTGTCTTGGATACCTGTTCTCACATAGACAATGTGAAACAAAGTATGCATGATAGAACTATTTCCTTTTTATACAAAGATCTAAAGGCCAAACTATTATATTTGGCCATTGAAAAGCCCAGAATATACGTATAAATACCATATAACATTCTTTAATCATTTTCTCTGACGAATGAGTGGATGGTAGTTTCATCCTCAATTTCAAAGAGTTAAACCAAGATCGCGTTTTTCTGATGAAGGTAAAAAAGCTCTAAACCGTGGAAACAACATTCACCTTACCGAAAAGTTTCAATTTGAATTTAATATCAACGAAAACACAAACTATCACTTTCGAGAGTGAAAATTGAGGTTTCCTTCCGAGAAACACCGACCTTATTGGAAATACTCTACAGCTGTTTCATCCTTTATAGAAATATTCAGTGTCATGTAGATATACGAAATGAGGTAAATATCCATAAGTGAAGTAATCAGGTGAGCTCCTTCTATCGAAGAAACGAGATAACTCTCTCAAACATGGCAGAGCACATTCTCATAACAAGTAGAATCAGAAACAATTTTCATCATGCGTACTTCCATATAAAAACGGCAGGCTTTGTAGATGTTCCCAAATACCTCAGAGATTTTTCTGTAGATGTGTAAGAATTGTACAATGCCTCATCAGTTCGGTTCACACCATGGCGGGGAATTCGATAACTAGTTTCCAGATTCATAAATCCTTCAGAGTTATTTTACACTGAAACTTATAATCGAAACCTCCAAGTATTTCCACTAAAGCTGCCAGGAGCCAACGAATGTTGTCAAGGACAATTAAACTCATCACTTTCTAGAGTAAATATTGAGTGCGTTCCGAAAATATCGAACTTGTTGGAAATACCATACATCGCTGTTTCATCCTATTATGGAAATCGTCAGTGCCATGCTCCCAAACAATCATTTTTCGATGAATTTTTAGGAGCACCAACGTTTTTTCATTGATAATATTCGTGTGAACTGCTACTGAGAGTTCTATTTCATTTATTCGGTTAATTCCATTGAAAATCTCAGTATTGACTACCTATGAAGGATGTATCTTATGTATTTTCGAGAATTAATCACAAAAATAGCAGTAAGTTTGCTTCAACTAACTGAATTTCAACCGAGATTTGAATTGTATAGAATTGAATAAGGCATAGAATTCTATTTTAATCGAGGAGAGTGTACTCGTATATATTGACTGAAATACTTATTGAAGAAAAAACGAAAAATTCATTGTTAATAACAATTTTCTAACTCATGCGATTGCAAAAATATTCGAAAAATAATGAGCCCATTTTGATTGCGTTCATTCTGCTTCGACATCGCTGTGATGACCCTGCAATTTCATTTTCAATCTCGCAAATTGATATATTACTCCGGTGACAAAATTCGAGTTGATTGATAACGTGAATATTAAGTCTCGTCGGAGCAGGACAGTCGGAGCAACTTAATCGAGTCATTACGCCCTCTGCAATTTGATTTGATTATCTAGAGAGGACCAACAATGTTTGCGTCTCGATTTATGGTTGTAATGCTGAGGTATTTGTTAAATGTCAATGCATAATTTGGTGGGAGTGCGACTCATTTTTAATCGCGATGACGTGAATAGAGCTTCCCGGCTCTAACTACCAAGGGACTGGCTCATTTAACCGTTGTTATTCCCGCTTATTAATTGAATATGACATACGGAATTATATTCATTTTATCTACCACCCAAGCGAATACAACAGATTTGAATCCATCTGCGGGGTATGCTTTTCTTACTGATAATAATCCTTCAAGTCAATTATAACGAAAGTAGTATTCGTAGGGTGAATCTGGAGCCTATTCGCCTCAAAACGGAAGGTAATGGGTGGTTTTTTAAGCGTAGTTTTTTTTAAATCGAATAAAACATCCAATTTGCATCATATATTCAAAATTTTCATTGAAATTGATAACTTGGCCTTTGCCATTTACATTTTAAAGATAACTTCATATAAATGTTGTCCGCAGCTTCGTATCAAATAGTTCATTCGTAAGGTGCAATTTTGGGTGACTTTTTCGAGCATTTGGGCCTCTATCCCACGAAATACGCATGTTATGCTATCCTGTAAGGCCCCAATCGTGTTCGGCTTGTCCTCATACACTAACGACCTTACATAACCTCACAAGAAATAATCCAGAAGCGTCAAATCGCATGATCTTGGCTGCCAATTCACAGAGCCATTTCGAGAGATAAACTGCTCAACAAATTTATCCTTCAATATGTCCATTGTTTCACGAGCTGTGCGGCATGTGGCACCGTCTTGATGAAACCACATGTCAACCAAGTTCAACTCGGCCAATTGGGGGAAAAAAAGTTGCGTATCATGGCTCGATATGGTTCGCCGTTGACGGTAACGTTTCTTCCTCGGTCGTCTTTGAAGAAAAATGGATTGATGATGCCATCAGCCCATAAACCACGCCAAACTGTCGTTTTTTCTGGATGCATCGGTATTCTTGTATGGCATATGGCTGTTCATCACTCCAGATGCGACAGTTTTGTTTATTTACATATCTGTTAAGCCAGAAATGAGCCTCATCGCTGAACACAATTTTTCGATAAAACAGCGAATTTTCATTAAGTCCCATTACTATTCACTAAGGCCCATTCACTAAAAATTAAACGTTGTGGTTGGTCATTTAGCTTCAATTCTTGCAGAAGTTGAATTTTATAGGCTTTTAAACCCAAATCAACAGGTAAAATTTTTCATGTGGTTAACTAACACATGCCCAATTGCGGAGAACGGCGACGAATTGACATTTCACGATCCTCATTAACACTGTACGCTACGGCTGCAATATTCTCTTCAGTACGCACTGTACGCATGCGAGACAATAATTTAATGTCCAACAAAGTGAAGTTGGTGCGAAATTTGGTGATAACAGCACGAATCGTTTATTCACCAGGTCCATTATGACGATCATAATATGGTCGTAAGAAACGATATACAGAGCACGAATTTTGATAGTAAATTTCAACAATTTGCAATCGTTGCTCGTATACAAGTCTTTCCATGATGAAATGGCAGAGTATACTGAAAACTTTTCACTTTGACAGATGACGTTTGGATGCCATTACCAACCAGTTCCACCAACCCGAAAAATTTAACTCTCAAAAAATCACCTGTTTTGCACCTGAAAATGAAATGAAGGTATAATGAAAATTCATTGATGTTTTATGTAAATATAAATTTTTTTTGAGAAACACATTTTTCTGAGATTCTCCAAAACGTTTCTAAGTTAAGTATTATGACGTTGGTATGGTTTGTGTGTTTGCATGAAGGTGAATAGGTACGCAAGCGGTCTTGCATAAGTCAATCTTTACTCTCCAAGATTCAAGTGAATTTCAAATATCTCTTTTTCAGAAAAATTCAGACGAATTTTCCGCGAAATACGTATTTAATCACTTCAAACAGCTCAGGCCACTCAATAGATCATTTACTTGTTACGAAACGAAGTCTAGATCATAAATTCAGCAGCTTGAACTCCAGTCTGAACTCTATGCAGTGAATACTTTGAACCCGCCTACGAATAAACGGGATCAGTGACACGAAAAAGAGAATAAAAAGAAAACGTTTACAGCTCCCGAGAAAATGGGGAAGTGTAATGCAGGTTTAGAGATTTCCATGTCATGACAGTTCAAATGCAGACTCCTACATATCTGTTTATTTTTAGCGATATCGAACGAATGTCCCGCATCTATTAGAAAATAACAATATGATAAGTTTGATGGAATCAGATTTGCAAGTCAATCGTATAATGGAAACAAAGGAAACTATCTTTATCGTAATAGAAACATTGTAAACTCTGCGATCATATTGAATTAAAGATGCGATTTTCCGAATACATAAATATAAAATGTGGTTAGAGAAACTTTTACAATTTTTGCGGAAAGAGTTATCAATAAAACTAATCCATTTATAGGTCATGGCGAGACAAAGGAAGGTTTTAGATGCTAAATAAATGAGCGTCATCTTGTTTACGTCAGTTTTCGTTGTTTCAGATTGCTTCAATCCCCAAATTAAGACGAGTGTAGTAACCGTATTCAGAGAGATAGGTAGTAAAGTTAAGTTCCCATTGTCGAAGCCGAGGATGCTTCTTGCATGTTAATCTTCCGAAATGGTCTAAGCACCACATGATTGTTCCTTGACATAATTTACGCCTTAACCGTGGGATTTGTTCAAATCTAGTAAGCCGTGTTTACTACGGCACGCCATTTGCATTTCTCCCGGGATTCGGCGGATTTCGCTAATGACAAATTCTCTTCATTTTCACCAAACTATAAAACATTGATGGTAGGACTATTTCTTATTCAGATAATTAAAGCCCAATCTTCGAAAAGTGATCTTTTAGAAAGCACTACACAACGGAATGTTCAATGAGTCTTCAAGTGTACAGAAAAGGGCGTAGATATATTTCATTTCATTTTAAACAAGCATCGTAGATTTATACATAAAGTTCCACTCCTGAGCGAATCGAAAAAGAAATTGAGTTCAAGTTATATCGCGAGTGGCAGAAACTTAAAAATGAGACAAATAGAATCCGATGCAAATAACAAGCAGTTCACAATTACACTGGGAAACAGCAATTTTTTTGTCTTAGATCTGTGACTTGTTATCACTGAATTTTGGTCTCTGAATTCGAAAATGTTATCAATTTTTCTCTATCGCGTCAAGTTTCTACACTACAGGATACCCTCTCTTTACCTTAAAAGTCATACAAAATGGGTATACAGAGTAAAATAAAGTGGGTACTAACCAGACATATTAGAATATATTATTCATACAAAGGGTATTATAATATTGAAAGTTAAATTGAGTTTATACAAAAAATGAAAAAAAGGTATTATGGTAAAAATTTTCGCTTATAACTTTTCCTAGAATGTTCAATCTGGGGAAATTCTCGCTTGATGCATTAACAGTAGTCAGCCATCATACTGACATCCCATCAACCTAGATACCTTGCCTCCATGACCTTTAAATCTTGATGGAATCGATCACTCTGTTCATCACTAACAGCGCCAAGATTTTCTGGAAACTTAGCAAGATGGCTATGTAAGAAATGCAGTTTGATACTCATGTTTCAGTCAAGCTTTTTAAAGCTTGACTGAAACATGAGTTGTGAGACTGAAAGAGTTGTGGAACAATATCGACGTAATTCTGGGCTCGTGTGTATCCAAGAAAGTCGTAGACAATACTTTTGAATGTCAATCAAGCATTCTTTTCAAGTTCGGTCATTGTTTCAATGAAACGTTCATCTCTAATGAGATGCCGATTCTGTGGCCCATCAAAGACACCATCCTTCATCTTCTCATATGACAAGTTAGGAAATGCCGAAATGATATACTTGAAACCGACCCTTTCAGTTGACAAAGCTTGAATAAATTGCTTCATGAGGCCTAGTTTTATATGCAAAGACGGAAATATAATGTTTTTTCTGTCGGCAAGTGGCTGAGTTAGAATGTTTGGATCACCAGGTTTTAGGTGTGTAGATCTTGGCGGCCACTTTGACCGCACCCGATGCTTCTCACGAGCTCTGCTGTCCCACTTACATAGAAAACAGGGATACAGGTATACCCGCGTTGCTGGCCAAGAAGGAAACAAACTATTTTAAGGTCAACACAGATGATCTATTGGTGTAAGTTATATTGCAATAAGTCAATGACCTTCTATAGGTCTTCGTATTCTTCATGCAAAGAAACTGAATGGCCTATTGGGACTGAACTATATGAATTTCCATTGTGGGGAGAACACACTTCAAGCTAAATCGCCATTCAGTTGCGTGATAGTCTGAAATTCCCAATTATTTCATTAAACCAGCTAGGTTATGGCAATACACAAATCTAGCAGAACTCCGAAAGAACTGCAGAAATGCACTTTCTCTCGATTGAAAGTAGGTGACTTTAGATCCTTCTTCTAACAAGTTTTCTTCGCGATTTCTTGTTGCTAAAAGTTCTGCCGCTTTAAGCTTAATAGTATGCGCAACAACTGTAGAAAAAAACTTGACGTGATAGAAAAGAACTGATTGAAGTTTTGGAATCAGCATGTCGATTCACCTCTAAGTCAACAGAAATTATGTTACAAATTGTTCCCTAGTGCTATAGGTCATCAGAAAGACGAAAGTTTTATCGCAGGAGAAATTTTAAAGTTATACGTATAATACTGATGAAAGCATACCTCGACCGGTGTTTCGAGCTAGTTGGTTCTCATAAGCGCAAGTGGGTATTACCGGGAATTCAACTTGTTCTTTGATCCGCAAATTCGTAAAATTTAATTTTGGCTACGATATTCTAGTATATTGTATGAGATTATTCGATCAATACGTTCAATTGAGAAGCAATTCCTGAAATTGAAAAAATTAGTGGTTCAAAAACATTCTCGTATTCCTAATTGAAATTGTTTTTGTCGCAGAATAAACAGAGTTCATGAAAACGTTCCATTTCGTGAGTGAAAGACTATTCGCTGTGCTTTTGTGGTCGTTCTTCTCCATTTATTATACCAATTAATAATTACTCAACAATTACCTGAGCAGCGAGAATCTTCGTTAGACGATTTATCCGTAAAGTATGTCAATTAAAAGTTATTGTTATCGGCGATTTTGTGGCAACAACAAAGGCAGGTACGTTGTAATCATAAAACTCCATTATTGATGTGAATAAAATTTATGAGATAACGTTATTGAGGTCGTGCATTTATGTCGAATCATCTAAAAAACTTTACTCAATTAGGTACGTCATAAAAAGACAAGTAGATATAAGATTTCATTTTATAGTTGCAAATTTCATGTTAGTTTCGTGAAATAAAGTCGTAATTTGGTCACTTTGTGTCGGTCTCAAATAACTCGACCAATTATCGAAAAATAATCGTTGAAATGATGCTAAATACTTTATGAATCAATGCATCAACACTGAAGAATAACCAACTGCAACTCCTGTATGTTAAATTTGTGATCCAGCTATCGATTATATATTTACACATTTGCGTGCATGTTAACTTGTGTTTCAATTGAACCCTTCACTCAATCACTAGTCTATCCAAAATCCACATCATAGATCTGACTAAACCAAAACCGTAAAACTTATTTGCAACAAAGGAAGGTATTCAATAGAGCAACGAAATGGTGCACTGTGGGATTACTCATATAATCGGGATGTACACTAATCACAAATAAAATGTTTCGTGTTGATTTTATGAAAGTTTGTAATATTATAATCTCGAAAAGTACCTACATTTTGAAAATTTGATTAATTATATCGAATTCAATGAAATTAATATCAAAAGCTGTATACATCGACTATTGTCACGTGACTACAAACGCTAATCAGACGTCAAAAAAATGGATAAACTTTATCCTACCTCCAAACTAAGAATTTCAAGAACCTTCTCTGAATAGCCTCAAGATGGCGTTGATGGCAAGTGTAAATGGGATGCCAGATCGTGCTGCCATACTCCAACTTGCTGCGAATAAGGGTATTAAGTGTTCCTATGAATGTTGAAGAATTATTAAAATATTTACCACTACGTATAACGAATCCATATATTTTCGCAGCAGATGAAATAAGTTGGGTGATGTTTGGGACAAAGGAAAGCTTCTGGTCGAAGGCTACACCAAGATCTCTCGCCTTATCTGAACGAGAGAGAACCTGACCACCGACGCTATAATCACAATCGATTCGGTCTCTTTTCCTTGTGAAAGAAACAACATCACACTTTGACACATTCAAACTCAAATAATTGTCCTCACACCAACTAGCAACATGGTCCAGCGCGAGCTGAAGTTGAACACAGTTGTCCTGTGATCTAACTTCATGAAATAAATATATTATAAGCGTATTGAACTACTATGGCTGAGCATATTATCGCAGGTGCTGATATAGCTGAGTCTCCTGTCAACAGTCAACATTTCATAAAATTTATGCAGACAGCAAAATCGGTTTGCACCTCATAATATATGCACATTTGACTAGATTAATTCATTTCATCGCTTCTGTTTAATTATGCGAGGTTATATAAGGCCATGAGTACATATTGACATATTAGTTGATTAGTAAGTCATATCTAAATATTTAATGGGACAGTGGGGATATTTGCCGATGAAAGGCCTAACTGACCAATCTGTGTTTACAGCATGCATTACTGATTAATAGGAAGCTGTGCGGCGCCTATGGGCGTAATGAGGCACTGAAAACTTTGTCAGCTGCCTACGGCACTGCAATCACACACTGATGACAGTAACGTCAAAACCAACTTCAAATGTATGACCACGGGCTACCCTCCAATGCCCTAAATCACCGAATTTTCTAAAGCCAACGAACCCCAAATGATCGTAATTTGATTTCACTGAGAACATATTTGTTTAAAGCGAGATAACTAAATGAAAATATACACGATTTCAAAGGGAATGTATTCAATTTTAATGTTATTCAAGGGAAATTTCTGAAATTTTTTTTTGAAAAATTGTAGAAATTTTTCAAAAAAAAAAAAAAAAAAAAAAATTCCTGAAGGCGCCAATATCATCTATTGAGTTCGTTACAATATGAATATTAACAATACCTATACCAACTATCATAAAAATACAATTTTCAAAGTTCAGTAAATACAACATTTACTATTCTTTTGGACATTTGAAAATTTCTTTTTTCTTGTAAATTTACTTATTCGTTTTGGGTCAAAACAAAAATTGAAATTTTCAGCAATAACAAATTCTAAAATTTCATTTTTAATTGACGTTTAGCTAGAAATTGTAATTAAGTTGAGAGTCAATTCGAAAATTAAAAAATTTGGCTATGCTGTTTCCACCAAATTTTCTAAAATTTTTTCTAAATTTTTTACTGAATTTCTTCTTAAATCTAAACGTACCCAAAATGATCGTAATTCATTTCATTGAGAACATATTCGTTAAAAGCGAGATAACTAAATAAAAATATACACGATTCCAACATTGACAGGCAATTCGAAAATTTGAAAACATTGCTATGTAGTTTTCCAGATTAAACCGTTGGAAAAACTCGTGCTAATAACGAATTGGAGATTTTTTACATATAATGTAGTTCTTACGTTATAATACACGAAATTCATTGCTTTATATGTAATATACGTTCAAGTGTTTTATTTGTGTGATCTTATTCTTAGTTATCTAATTATTTGTTTGCAGGTGTTGGACAACGTAAATTCTTCTCAATTTTATCGAAATTCGATTGATTAACAATTAAATTTCAAATTGTGAAACAAGAAGTATGATTAAATGATTAATTGATCGGAGAGCACAATTTATTTCTCATTTATCCCCCGTTTGTGCATCAGCGGTGAGATTTTATTCATTTTATCTTATTTTATTTTCATTTCATTGTATTCCATTTTCATTTTCATTTTATATTAATTCATTCAATTATTTATTATTCATTTCATTTTATTTTACATTCAATTCATGGAAATAATTTGCTTTTTAATTAGTTCAAATTATTTTCAGCTTCAACTGAGAATTTTTGTTTTACCTTTCAGGATACTCAACGTTCTCTTTTCAAGTTTTTTCAGTCCACTCCGATTAATTCATAATTAATTTTTTTCATTCAATCATTGTTTCAGAACTTGAATTTATAAGCAATGGAAGTCCGACAAAATAGTAAAAAAAACAAATTATTGTTTGTTGCTTCCGGTGTGTTATTTTGAGGACCGTTATTCGATAATTTTATTGAATCATTATTAATTGAACTTGCTTGTTCTACATAATTTCTGTCATTGATTGTACTTTCCAAGTTTTTACATATATATATATATTTCCAAATTTTATCTATATTTTCGATTCCTTATATATATATATATATATATATATATATATATATATATATATATATATATATATATATATATATTACCTGTGAATCTTTGAACTATATATATATATATATATATATATATATATATATATATATATATATATATATATATATATATTTTGAATTGATTTATTGCCCGTTTAAGATATTTTTAGCAATAACAGGCTCATTTTAATGTTAAAAACTTGACTTTTCGTTGTATATCGACCTGTGACTTTAAGTAACCCAATGAAAAAAATCTAATGGCGTTAAATCACACGATCTATGGGACCAATTCTGATCACGGTAAATGACTCAATCAATATAATCCAATTTCGGCAAAAAGAATTATGTTATCACGTCGCATAAATGGCAACAAATTTAAATCGTTATTTTGGGATATCCTATATATATATATGATAAATTCTGGAATTTTCTCGGTTTACATGTGGATGTTTGGAATATCCCCTCTCGTGTATGGATATGAGAAAGGGAATGGTGATGGTGATTGAAATAAATAGAGATCGTTCACATATCAGGAAGCCGTCGGAAGAGCAATATTCGAAATAATTTTTCATCTTCCAAAACCACATTTATTTTATTCGAGAAAGTTGGGTAGTTTATGCATTCAACCAATTTGAGATCCAAATAATGTTTTCTCATATTTCATAATCAGATATTTCGATATTCCTATACGCAGTTGCTTTTTTATTATCTATCAAAACGTGAGGTTTGATTTATGAATCCCTAGAAAGGAAGTTATGGGGAATTCCAATTTTGCGTTTTATTTTCGGAGTCAATTGGATAAGGGAGATGCTATACAGACACGCTGCAAAACAACGCGCTATCAGTCACTGTCTCACTGTCGCATAAACTTCAGTTGGACAAGATCATCACTTTCTTTTTTACTTAGATGGTAGCGATATTTTCATTTACCAATTGATACATCAATGAATAACAGTTTATCTTTGAAATGTTCGTCATACTTGAATACAGTAATTGAAGAAAATAGTGATATTAATACTAACTTAAAAAATTATAGAAATATAATAACATTTCTAAAATATAATGTCTAATAGATTTTCTAAAAACTCTATAATACACAGTAATTTATCGACGTTGGTCACCATCTCTTAGAGGTGGTGAACTGCATGAAGGTGGCTTATACGGACGATATTAAAATTTATAAGAGCGTATCATCTATGCATGGTTGTTTGAAGCTACAAAGTGACGTAATGATATCAGCCCGTGGTGAAATAATAATTGTCTACACTTGAATGTCATGAAATGTAATGTGGTGAGTTTTACTAGAAAGAGAAATGTGATAAATTTTGATTACAGCATTGAAGGTGTTAATCTGACTCGACTTCTGGAGGTTAAGGATCTCGACCTAGTATTTGATCAGAAATTCTCATTCATACCTCATTAATTTTATTATGTAACAAAGTTTGAGGCGATTTTTAGGCTGTGTTAGGGGTAAATTGATACTCTGATTCCAAATTAACCAGTTTTTTCTATCGCGTCAAGTTTTGTTTCTACAGTTGTTACGCTTACTATTACCCTTCGCGCAACTGAACGCGAATTACAGAAAGCCCTACTGCACTTCTGTCGGTGGAAATTTTTCAAGAATTAACCTCTTTAGAAATAGAAGAAGATGAGTTGAGCGACGATCGAAGTGACCCTAGCAACAAAGATTTAAAAGTTGACGATGATTCTGTTGGTAAAGGATTTAATCAGCATGAGTTAAATGACTTGGTACGAGATTTGGGACTATCCAAAACAACGTCAGAACTTTTAGCATCAAGACTTCACGAAAAAAACTTGTTACAAGAAGGAGCTAAAGTCACCTACTTTCGATCGGGGGAAAGTGCATTTCTGCAGTTCTTTCGGATTGCTGATAGATTTGTGTATTGCTATAACACTGCTGGTCAAATTAATGAATTGTAAATTTCAGACTATAACGCATCTGAATGGCGATAGTTTATAGATAGCTCAAAACGAGGTTTGAAGTGTGTTTTACTCCACAATGGAAATTTATATGGTTCAGTCCCAATAGGCCTTTCAGTTTCTTTGCATGAAGAATACGAAGACATAAAGAAGGTCATTTACTTGATGTTATCTAACTTACACCAATGGATCATCTGTGTAGACCTTAAAATGGTTTGTTTCCTTCTTGGCAATCAACGCGGATATACCGAGTATACCTGTTTTCATAGGACATAGAACCTTCATAGGACTATTTAATACCCTAATCCGTAGCAAGTTGGAGTATGGCAGCACGATCTGGCATCCCATTTACACTTGCCATCAACGCCATCTTGAAGCTATTCAGAAAAGGTTCTTGAAATTCTTAGTTTGGAGGGAGGATAAAGTTTATCCACAGAGAGGAGTCAATCATAACGAATTATTGAGTCGATTCAGTTCAATCTCATTGCAGAGCAGGAGAGAAACTTTATCACTCAAATTTTTGAACAAATTACTGCACAATAGTATTGATTGTCCTCCTCTCTTGTCCTCTTTGAAATTTTGTGTTCATAGGCAAAATTCTCATAATACAGAAATATTTCACCTAGAGACTCCGAGGACCAACTCCCTAATACAATCCCCCATTTGGTTTATGAAGTCTACATTCAATAGAGTTGCCAATAATTGAGACATTCACTTTGACTCCATAGAATTTATTATCAGGAGTTATGTGAACAACGAAAATTGACTAAAATTAATTGATTTAGATTGAGTTATTTGTAATATTTCATTGAATGCTATAATGTAGTTATAAGTTATTTTTTTCTGTAATTGGGTGTTATACCTGTTGAGAATGAAGAACTTATTATTATTATTATTATTATCCCTGTTTTCTATGTATGTGGGACAGTAGAGCTCGTGAGAAGCATTAGGTGCAGTCAAAGTGATAGGTACTTTGACTACTTTGATTGGTAAAAAAATAATTTTTTATGAAAAGATACTCTGAAAGATAATTATAATTTTTTGCGAAAAATGAAAGGGATTTTATATCTCCGATATCTTCTAGTGTAGATTAATACTGAACTATGTGAAGATAAATCTATAAATAGATATCTCAATATTATACATATGAAAATCTATAAAAACATATATCTATACAAACATGTATGTATCGCACTCATTTTCTGATTGAAATGGAAAAAATACAACGTTTCTTCATTCACAAACTTTCATTCAAAGATTCTATAAAATTTGAAAAAACTGTGATGTTTCACCAATACAATTGAATACAATAAAATATAAAGAATTTAGAATATATTTAGTTTAAAACTATCTAGTATGAGTAACGCCCTCCAACATTCAATCTTTGATAATTTTATGATAACAAACAGTGAAACACTAAACATCATGATAGATTATCACGTACTAACGACGGATTCAATCAATCATTACAATAAACTATAGCCTACCTTCCGCAAATATCACATGAAGAGTACATAATTGATAATTGCATAAAATCATTCTTTCATGAGGTCATGTTCGTAATAACTAACGAAATGAATGCACTATACGTGCCAAAGTACCTTGAAATTTTTAATTAGAGTCTCCTCCAATAATAAAAATGGATAATGCAACCATGACAAGATTCTATAGGGACTGTAAAATCTAAATCCCATTTTCTAAACGGGAATATTAGAAAACTAAAAGATACGATAGCATTTTACGACCCTCTTTAACGTCGAACGTGAAAAGTAAAAACGTTTTATTTCATGAAGTTCTATAAAAAGTTAACGAAATGCGACTTAATATCTTCAGGGAATCGCTAAAGAAGCAATGCTTTTTTAAAGTATGTCCTTAAAGTTACAATACGAATTCATCCTTTGGAATACATCATTCAGAATTGAAACACGTATTTTTTAGTTCGGAATCGAGAGAGATATTAATGAAAACTGTTGAATTTAAAAATGAAAGAAAATATTGTATCAAATACTTACAAAGTCAACAGACAAATTTCGGATGTACAATATTATACAGAAGTATTATTTCAGAAGTTGTAGTTTGTCAAGAAATACCCTTTCCATAAATGTAAGCAGACTCTTTGTGAATTCAATAAAGTTTTGTAATTTATTTATTTAACATGCACTCTTTGACAACATATACTGAAAACAAAATTGGTAGTTCAAAAGTTCAAAAGTTTAAATTGTGCGGTTTCAAATTTTAAAGTTTTTAAAAGAAAGATTTTGTGATCCTGAATCACAACTGATGAAAAGAAATACAATTAGTTATAGGAATAAAAAAAAACTTAAATGCTGTCGAAACTTATACATACATAATACATATACTCACGAGTATATGTGTGAATATGATTTATGTACGTGAATACACATAAATGATTGTTCTAGCAGAGATTATGCATATCAAGGAAACTTTTCTTAATATCAGTAACAGAACAGTTGAAAATATCCACCTTGGCTCCCAAAATATAACATTGTTCACACATCGTGTGCAATGGAGAAAATTTTAGAAGATTCGTTCCAGCTGCTGGAAGGTAAAACCTGAATTCGCTTCTGGAAGAAACTCTTGGAACAATAAGGTTTAGCTTTTGCAATAATTCCTGACTGTTTTCCTTATTGTTAATTATTTTTTTGCAATAATTCCTAACTGTTCTCTTTATTATCAATTATTTTATAGCATAGCATTTTCTTCGCGCACTGAGTTTGTCCACATTATATCCACTTGTAAGTGTTTCATTATGTATGCCTATAGGTGGATATTTTCCATCAATTCTGAAGCTCAAAAGTTTCAGAAACATTCGTTGAATAGGTTCCAGTTGATCAATATGTAACTGATAACCAGGATTTCAGAATGTTGATCCGTATTCAAGTTTAGATCTTACGAAAGCATAATACAATGTTTTCAGAGTTGATATATTGCTAAATTCCTTACCAATGCCAGTAATGAAACTTATACTCTACAGGCAGCGGTTACTGTAGCATTGATATGTGGCAAAAAAGTTAGTTGAGAATCGAATGGTACGCCTAAGGTTTTAGGTAATTAATAAATCTCATCATATATTACAAATTCGTTTAGATTCAAGGTTTCTGCACAGTTATAGATAGAAAAAAACTTTGAATTTTATCATTATATTACGACTGCAGTATCGTTTTCAATCACATTGATAAGGAAATGCTGATTGTTTTAATTTGAGTACAGAGTTGACCAACAATGAAGTTTACATTCTTCATCTTCTCAGTGTGTCCTACGCCAAAGTGCACTCTTCGTCACAGAGTGGTGAAATTCTTATATCTATTTAATCTTTTATCAAATTGACGGAGGTATTTTTATTGTGTTCATAAATTTCTACAAAATAAAAATACCCTCAATTTTTGAATGATCGAATGAATAAAAGAATTTCACCACTCTGTAAAGCTTTATGAAGAAGAAGAATACACCGTGAGGTACGACATACTGAGAAGAAAAAAAATGCAAAATGTATTGTTGGCCACCTGTTTTCACATATTCAAAAATTTGAAATCTCTATATTAATGTGCTTGAAAATGTAGTAATAGTGCGAATTAGAATGAAATAAATGTAGTAGATAAAACACCAAGTGTATTTTTCTCTATAATAACAAATTTCCCGAATAGTTCTGTGAAATATTTCGTTATCTTCTAGTTTAAAAAAATATAGTTGCATTATAAATAGGTACTTTAACGAATATTCAGTATATAAATTCTCATCTCAATTGCATAAAGACCGCAATATTCCGTTGAAAAATATGAGCCGGTTGAGAATGAGAAAGCAGGCGGTGACATTTCCAAAACAACGTAATTGAGGAATATTCCAGATCTACAGGTTGAACAAAACCCCGGCCTTGTTGATTTATATGGAGACAAGAGCGTCACCTAGAAAACAATATGTCTCGACACAACAATAAACCATCAGAGTGGTTGGCACTCCAGAAGGAGCTCAGTCTCAGTAGCCGACTAGAACACTTAACTAGCACTGCAATTTAATTATCAAATGCTCCTCCATTAGTCAACGTTGACTGGCATTGTTTCAGACACTTCAAATTGACCATACAGATCAACTGATAAATCTACAAGTATTGTGTCCTCGTCGTAAAAGTCGTCAGGAACTTCCGGCACTGTTGAAGCAGATAAGGATATAATGGATTGGGTTAACAGATTAACTCCAACTGCTATTAACTATATATAAACTTGAATAATCCTGATTGAAGGACTCAATGGCTATTATTCATTGTGATTATATACATACCAATTACCAGAAACATTTAGATTAGCAATCAATTATTCATGAAAGGATTTTACACAATACAAATTATGGAAAATAAGAGATAAATCAATTATACGAAAAACTAATCAGTGTTCACGTAGGACTTACATTATATGAACCTAATGAAATATTTTTATAATATCGACGTTTCGGCTCCTGTTGCGGAATCCTCTTCAGGAAAAGGGAGAAATTAATTGTTGTACGTGACATCAATTTGCCTAGTTCACAAAATCATCAGGAGGTCGAAAAAAATTGGTTAATATACGTTGCCTCGATTTCGTACTTTAAACACGAAAATACAAAAAATCAGGGGGGACAGTCAACACTGAGATCTCCAACAATGTATTTGTTAGTTTCATTGCCAATCGAATATTCGACTAATTTTCTCGAATTTCTATATCCACAACAAAATAATGAATGAATAAGAGTTTGGCGGTGCAGCATTTTTAATAAAGTGCAAAATCAATTCAATGCATTCCCGAGCTCCACAAGAAAAATTGGTGACTTTGAGGTATTCAAGGGTAAATTAGCTGAGTTCGTTTTAACAAATAATTATTGCTAATGAATTTTGAATGTGAATGTTTATATGAGTTTTGTAATAGCTATTGCCCAATAAATATTATTATTATTAACATTATATTGATATTATATTCGAATAAGTATTGAAATTCAGAATATTATCAGACTGGTTCGGTTATCTTTCGAAACAAATTAATACAAGGTAACGCTATGAAAATCGAAACCTAAAGTGAAAATTGTTTGGGTCAATTCTTTTCGATAGTCTTAACTAAAATTTCATTTTCCATGATCCATCTTTCCATGAGACGATGAAACTAAACCGATAGCTCATAACGATCTTTTTTGCATATTTCTCAAGACTAAAAAAGGAACACATCAATAAATTATGCCAGTTAAAACCCAGATTGTAATTCCTCCACTGCTCAATGATGCATTAATATCAGTATCATGCTTTATTAATAGAGGATGAATACATGGAGGGTACAGATTCTCCCATATGATACGACTCTTTACCTTGAATGAATAATTTATTTATCTTCTCATCTCAATTCACTTTGAAAATATTTGCTGCCATGCCCTACGAATACTGAAATCTATGTTCTTCACTTTGGGACACACGCTTGATCTGAACATAACCGGAGGGGGTGAAATGTTTGATGAAATGAACTTAATATACGGGATGAAGTAAATCTCGACCCAACAGCCGGAAATCTATGGAAATTTTCGCAACAGGGATTGATGGTGGTGGAATTCGGAGAGGAAACGTAGTGAAAAAATTATATTATGATATACCAAAATAACCCCAACCTAATACAACTTAATACACACACACACACACTCATATATATATATATATATATATATATATATATATATATATATATATATATATATATATATATATATATATATATATATATGTAATGTATGTTATCCGTCATTGTATACAATTCCTAGGAAATGTATGTAATTACTAAATAGCTATCGGAAATGTAAAAATTTAAGATATTGGTTGGTACGCGGGGACAGGTACCGGTCAGGGATTTAAGAAGTACCTTGGCAAGAAAAATTGTGTTACAGAAAGATGTCTGTGTTTTAAAAATAAAGTATTATGAGCCGGTCTCCGTAGCTCAGTCGGTAGAACTCCCGACTATGGTGCGGTAGAACTCGGGTTCGAGCCCCGATGAAGGCTTGGATGTTTGTGCTTGTCTGCGATTTAAGTAGTTTAAATAATGGAATATGCTGGGTAATTTACATCGATTACAAGCCCTTTGGCAGTTCGGACCGGCGTTAAACTGTAGTAGTAAAGTATTATGTACTTCCAAATGCCATTCGAGCTTACCCTGCAAAAATATATATATAGCTATATGGACTGACAAAGTATTATAAAATAAAGATTTTACTTTTATACTGTGACATTTATAATTACTGAATTATCAGACTGATTACTTGACAAATGAAAATTTGATTTTATAAGAATGAATATAAGTTGATTTTGTGATACGTTAAAAGTTAATAGATAGTTGATTTTAGAAGTTTTAATTAGTGAGATAATATGAACATATTATTATTATTTTATGGTATGACTGTTACCCGATTGTCTCAATAAGTGCTATAATAAAAATATATTATTAACAACGTGTTTTGTCACAGAAAGCATTTACTTTATACATTTCCTAATACGATATTGGAATTATATACAATTCTTAAGAAATTTATAAATTTCCTAGGATATCTTTGTATTAAATAGTTTTTCAAATAATATTATATACACTTTCTAAATAGTATCGGAATTGAACACATTTCCTAGGATATTTAATAGTGTTGGCGTTTACTTGATGTAAATCCATTATAATTGAATATCAACTTAAATTCAAACACTTGAACTTATGATTTACACTTTATTGACTACATAGCATGACGCGTTTCGTCTTACAAACGACTTCTTCAGATGCTTACAGAATAATTATTCTGAAAAGAATATTCTGAAAGGACTATTCTATAAGCATGTGAAGAAGTCGTTTGTAACGACGAAACGCGTCATGCTATGTAGTCAATAAAGTGTAAATCATAAGCTCAAGTGTTTGAATTTAAGTTTAATTCATTTCCTAGGATTTGTATATATTTGGAACATATATATTTGAATTTATATATTTATATTCATTTCCTAGGATTTATATATATTTGGAACATATATATATATATATATATATATATATATATATATATATATATATATATATATATATATATATATATATATATATATATATATATTCTATATATATATATATATATATATATATATATATATATATATTATATATATTTTTTTTAATTGATTCATTGCCTACTTACAATAGTAATTTTCTCCAACTAATAGTAACTTCTCCACTATTTAATGGATGTTGTTATACATAAAAACCTTCCTCTTCAATCACTCTATCAAAAAACCGCATCAAAATCCGTTACGTAGTTTTGAAGATTCAAGCATACATAGGGATATAGGGACAGAGACAGCGAATTTGTTTTATACTATGTAGTCATATAATATAAGATATTTCAATGAAATACAATATAATATAATAATATATAATAAGACAGATATAATATGTTTAACTTTTGTCAAACATCAGAGAACATCTCTATGAGGAATTACATTAATTGTGCTTCTGCCCCAGCAAGGAATTTTAGGAAGGGCCTCCTCTTCTCCCGAATATAGTGTTTGTTATCCTGAATGAAGCCTTCTTTATCTCAATTGCTAAAGTAAGCATAAATAATTTCAAAACATAGAAGTGCAATATATTATCAATTAAAATGTTTTCTTCTTCCGAGTACTTCCTCAGAACGACTGGGTAATTTCTAAAACAGATGAAAGTCGTAAAGAAGCGCAGCATAATACAAGCCATTTACTCGAGGAATATCATCCCTACTGAATAATAATTAACAGTAACTCGTTTATTTGTCAATGAAACTTTATAATCGCGTCAAATATTCTTTTGAATATTTATGACCGTAAATTGTGCAAAAAATTCGTGAATTATTTGTTGCCTGAACGTTTCTGTCTGACGGATAGCAGGGGAAAATTATGTACAGAAATCTCCATATTATGTTGCAGGGTGAAATCACGCTCGTCGGAAAATATTCGTCAAATGCGCCTCATCAACTGACCAACTGACCGAACAAAACTTGACGAAATGAGGCGAACACAGAAGAAATTTCCACAAATGTATCTACATCTCAGAGTCATTTGTGTATCTGTGCGAGACCAACGAGACAAACCCTCTCACTTCTTTTTTTTCTGTCTCTGGTCTCGCATTATTTCCAAACAGAAAGGGATTTAATACGCAATATAATAAAATTCATAAAAAAAAATAAATTTAGGTATAACAAATTTTGAATTCATCAAACGGAGCTAGTTGAATGAGAATATTTCAACACTATTTTTCAAATAATTTATACGTTCGAGTGCATTTTCAGACTGATTAGTGTTGGAAAGGAGTATTAGATACTCTCTCGTTCATTTCCAAGGGTTCAAATACCTTCTGATTTGACTTTTCGCCAAAATTTTGACAGTTTATCACACAAATTATTGAAAAGATCACTCGAAACAAAATTGAGGTTGAACAATTGTGTTATCATGAAGTCTTTCCACATTGCTTTTAGAGGCAATGTGATATTATTGTCAGACAACACAGGTCCATAGAAGAAACGAAAAAAATTGATATATATTTTTCCAAACATATGTAGAATTAGTTTATATGTTATATTCATATTATTTCATAGTGAAGACGTCTTCTTTGATGAAATAGTAAGAATAATTAATACCAAAAATAATGGAATATATACTTATAACGGGTGATTTTTTAAGTGTTAAGTTTTTCAGGTTGGCGGCACTGGTTGGTAATGGCATCCAAACACCATTTGTCAAAGTGAAAAGTTTTCAGTATACTCTGCCATTTCATCGTGAAAAGACTTACAAACGAGCAACTACTGCAAATTGTTGAAATTTACTTTCAAAATTCGTGCTCTGTGAAAAATGTGTATCGTTTGTTACGACCATGTTATGGTCGTCATAATCGACCTGGTGAATCAAGAATTCGTGCTGTTATCAACAAATTTCGCAGCAAGTTTACTTTGTTGGACATTAAACCATTGTCTCACATGCGTACAGTGCGTATTAAAGAGAATATTGCTGGCGTAGCGTACAGTGTTAATGAGGATCGTGAAATGTTAATTCGTCGCCGTTCTCAAAAATTGGGCACATGTAACTCAACCACATGGAAAATTTTACTTATTGATTTGGGTTTGAAAGCCTATAACATTCAACTACTGCAAAAATTGAAGCCGGATGACCAACCACAACGTCTAATTTTTGGCGAATGGGCCTTAGAACAGCTTAATAAAAATCCGCTGTTTTATCGAAAAATTGTGTTCAGCGATGACGCTCATTTCTGGCTTAACGGATATGTAAATAAACAAAACTGTCGCATCTGGAGTGATGAACAGCCACATGACATACAATAATTACCGATGCATCCCGAAAAAACGACAGTTTGGTGTGGTTTATGTGCTGGTGGCTTCTATTTTTCTGCAAAAACGACCGTGGAAGAAACGTTACCGTCAACGGCGAACGATATCGAGCCATGATACGCAGTTTTTTTTTGCCCCAGTTGGCCGAGTTGAACTTGGTTGACATGTGGTTTCACCAAGACGGTACCACATGCCACACAGCTCGTGTAACAATGGACATGTTGAAGGATGAATTTGGTGATCAGCTTATCTCTCGAATTGGCCTGTGAATTGGCCGCAAGATCATGAGATTTCACTCCTCTGGATTATTTCTTGTGGGGTTATGTAAAGTCGTTAGTGTATGTGGACAAGCCGAACACGATTAAAGCCTTACAGGATAATATAACACGCGTAATTCGTGGGATACAGGCCGAAATGCTCGAAGAAGTGACGCTAAATTGGACCTTTCGAAAAGACCATTTGATACGGAGCCGCGGACAACATTTACATGAGTTATCTTTAAAATGTAAATGGCAAAGGCCAAGTTATCAATTTCAATAAAAATTTTGAAAATATGATGCAATTTGAGTGTTTTATTTGATTTAAAAAAACTACGCTTAAAAAATCATCCATTATATTCAATTTTTGATTCAATTATGGAGTCTACATTCAATAGAGTTACCAACAATTTTGACATTCACTTTGACTCCATTGAGTTATGTGAACACAGGAAATTGACTAAAATGAACTGATTTACATTCAGTTCCTTGTAATATTTCTTCAAATGCTATTATTTAGTTATTACTTACTATATTAGTTCTTTTTATATTATATTGAACTCTTTGTTATATCTCTTACATTTCATTTATTTAGTTATTATTCAACATTATGTTATTATTTTCTGTAATTGGGTATTATACTAGTTGAGAATAAAGAACTTATTATTATCATTATAGAATATTTGAGAGGTTCTAGATTGAGTTTCGTTGTTCGTTTGCTTTTTTTTTATTTTTTCCTTTGTTTATTTTATCTTTGTATGATTGATTATATTGTATCTTGTCAGCTTACTTGTTGAATAATTTTCTGTTACATTTATATGTATTATTTATGTCGTCATTAATGGCATTTACATTTAATTGTACCTTATAATTTTGTTTATGTAACCTTTAAGGCATATATTGTATATAAAAATTAAATAAAAAATAATCCAAAACGGAAAAATTCAGATGAGTTAACACGTAACATTAAGAATATTTACACAATTTTCTGGTCGTTGTGTATCGTTAAACACATAAATTTAAAAGATTTCTCAAGCAAATGGTTGTATAATATCTTCAACAGAACCTAATATGAATTAGTGTCTACTTGAACACCCAAATCCCAAATTAAAATGAACGCGCACGTTCTATTCGAGCTCTGCTAGTTAAACTAAACGTATCAACAAAAGCCACTATTTTATGTCCACAACGCGACTCTGAATGCCGTTGTTGGTGCAAGAATAAAAGTGGTGGGAAATGAAAAAACCAGCGTGAAGTCGAAGAAGAGATCTGAACTCTAGACACGTGCTGATACGTGTGTCTGTTGACTGTTATTCGAACTTTGGCACAAAGATAAAACGGTCCAGATGAACAGTGGGGTCCGCTGGAAGCCTACCAAACCAAATCCTTGTCGCCATAGAAAATTACAAATTGCAGTATTTCGGAGATTCACTGATTCGCTTGCTTCTCCAGTATAATAGGCTCGTCAGACGAGTACTCAGTTCTGTTCGTTAGGATAAGAATTGAAGGAAACCACAATTCTTTAAAATTGGGTGAATTTTCTCGAATACTCGTAATATATGAGCCATTTCAATCATTTGAGAACGATACCATATAATAATAATAATACATCTATTCCCAACACATATACATCCAATTACAGAGAAAACATTACAAAAAAATTACAATTTACAAAAAATTACAAATTGTACACAAATAATAAGAAATAAGAAAAAATTAACGAAAAGAAAACCAAAATAGAGAGTATGAGCGAATATATACAACGTAAAAATTAATTTAAATAGCGTTGAAATAGTATTGAACCAGATAACTAGAAATAAAATAAAATATTGTCTATTACAAAGTTACGTATGGTCAGCAGAAGTTGACAATATAGTAACGAAATGGGTTTGATGAATAAAAATAAAATTAAAATCGATTGCAATAGTACTATCTAGTAAACAAATGAAACAACTAAAATTGAAATAATATTTATAACTCATATAATACATAAGTACTCTACATATACATAAGTCATACGTAGACAACAGAAGTTCAGCAAAATATCACGACATCCCATTGCGCTGTTCTTAGTGGCATTCCAAGATAATATACACCTTCCCCCTATTTATTTTTAGTTGACATTATTCGAATATAAATATAGAAAAGAGATCAAGTTGGTTCTGTCAATTACCGAGAACTATCTCTTCAAAAGTGGTGACAAAGCTACAATTTGTAGCGGAATATTATCTTAAAATGAATTCTTCTATTTTACAGTTTATTATTTGCTACCAATTACATCAATTTTCAGATTTTTATAGATTATCATTATAATCTCTAACATTATCTCTTGAAGCATATTGGAGACGTCATATCATACTTGCTCATATAAAAATAAATGAAAAAATGTAAATTTTTTATTTATTTTATATATATTTTTTTATATATATTTTTTTTTTATTCTTTACATTTTTAAATAAATTTAAAAATGTAAAGAAGAAGGGCTATGTTGATTTTTTTTAATTTCGATTGACGTTCGATATCAATCGTGCTTTATGGAATACAATTATTCAATAGTTTTTACAAAGTTTCAATTCACATCGAAACAACTAACATATCGAATTTTTTCAATAAAAAAGCCTGTTATTGCTGAAAATATAATTTTTATATTTATTATAAATATAAAAATAATAAAAATACAAAAATGTGTATATATATATATATATAACGAAATGAATTTTGTTGTGCTTATGGCACTGAGTGAAATATTTAAGAAAATGAACACTAGAACATTCATTTGAAAAATTCAAATTAACCAAGAGAATATTATAGTAGAGCTAGAAATATGAAAGTGTACGATGTGATGTCTCCATTATCCTTCGAGGGATAAATGTTAGAGAAATATTGAAATCGATGCCACACCTGATGGAAGTGCGAGACATATATGTTTCGTTCTGCAAGGAACTCGTCAGTCATACCACGTCCATCGAAGTGAGCCAACGATTTCAACCCCCAAACGTCTTGTTGTGATTCCAAGTGGAAGACCGTAGAGTAATGAATACTCCACAATTTCATTTATAGGAATCAGTAGAAAACACCTCTCAGATTACAGACACACTAAGCATCGAAATTTCACATATCTTCTATACCCGTAGGTATCTACTAAATTGCAATGTCTATTTGACAAATATCATCATATGATGTTTTCAAATATCGAAAAAAAAACGCAACCTATTGACGATTTATGACGATTTAAGTTAACGTAATGAAATTAATACAATCTTATATTCATAAAATTGGCTCAGCAACACTGTAATTAGTAAACTGTAATGTAATTACTAATAAATTGTATGTTACATGAAACGTTTGTTTTATTAGAACATATCTAGTACATAGAGAAATGTTAAAACGAAGTTTAATGCCTTACACCGCCATCTGTTAAACTATTATCGAACTAACAGAGATAATGGTGCGTTTTTGCTAATAGACATATTATTCGTAATAAAATAATGTTGCTAATATAAATTCACATGAATACTATAGTATCTTCCCAGTTCCCAGGGTGAAACTGCATATAGTGTGCAAAATTTTATCAGAATCGGTTCATTAGTTTAGGAATCCATTGCGGACAAACAACGTGACTCGTCATTTATATATTTTTTTATTAATACTCACTTATATGGCAAACTCAACAATTGCATAGTTTAATCAAGTAGAGATAATACAATCATCGCTAAATATTACAGTTTACTTCACAAAAGTGTAAAGATTTTTTCCTGAAAAGTAGAAATAACTTTCCAAACGTCCATAGAAAGTTTATAAAGTTTGCAACAAGTTGCATTTCTCCAGGCAGTGTAGATAAAACATCAAAGATTTCCACAAGCAATTCATTTATATCATCGTGAAATTTAATCAACATTGAAAATCCCATCGCGTATAGTCTGATTATACGAAGGAACTTTTGTGTAAAACGAGTTAAAAATGGGTAGTGTATATAGAGAGCGTCCCCTAACGTGTGTCACATGTATATGTGGGTTGAGGGGTTACCTCCAGTTTATGAGATCATGAGATCAAAGAGTCTTTTCAATTGCTTCACCGCGCTTGGAAATAACAAAGAGACCCCAGCTTTGAATACCAGTTTACATTTCAGTATATGGAATTTCCACAGATTGCATGAAAACAAACATTGCATTGCTCAAGTAAACATTCGAAATGGGACAAACGGTCTTAATAGAAAGACCTCTTGGGTACACAACGGGTGGATTTTCAGATAGCTGGATTTTCCGATGAAAGAAACCAAAAGAGGCCAAACAAGAACATTATCAAAGCTGGATAACTCTCGGAGATTCCTCAAAGCTTTTATTGACTGAATATTTAAAGTGCAACATATGTATATATATATATATATATATATATATATATATATATATATATATATATATATATATATATATATATATATATATATATATATATATATATATATATATATATATATATAGAAAATGAACACTAGAACATTCATTCGAAAAATTGAAATTAATCAAAAGAATGTTATAGTAGAGCTAGATATGTGAACGTGTACGATGTGATGTACGATGATATTGAAATCGATGCCACACCTGATGGAAGTGCCAGACATATATATGTTTCGTTCTGCAAGGAACTCGTCAGTCGCACCGAACTGTATTTCTCCGTGTGTCGTTGCTTCTTTCAACTACCTAGCACGTAGAATGCAATAATATTCGAACCCAATGCATTTGGAAACAGTCGCACTTATTTTCAAAATTCAATAAACAAAATGTACTTTCGGACTAACTTCATAGTAATTGTAAGACAAATTTTCAATAGTGCCTTGTTCTATAAACTTCTAATATTGTTTTATTTTAGCCCTGAAGAAGAAAATAAACATTCTCGAAACCTTGGTAAATACTAAAGAGGTAATTGATTTTCCTGTTCTGGACTGCTATCCCAATTAAACATTGAAAATACATATCTACAGTCGTGATACATTCAACTTGAAACAAAAAACTTATTTTCTTCTAGTCTCTATATTTCGTCACCTTTTTTGTGACTTCTTCAGGGGAAACTACAACAATAAATCATATTTCTGAGTAAAATATATTTCTCAAAGGATAATTACTCACCAAGATGCAGTCAATCACTAAAATTTAAAAACAAATTAAACGAAAACATCAATTGTACATACATATATAACAGCAACTAATAAACTGCAACCACATACAGATAAGAAACACATCGAAACGATAAGCAGTGATGATATGAATCGCCGTGTGTAAAAGCTATTCAGAAACTCACAAAAAAAAACGTAGAATACTAGCTGTACCTCCCATTCTGCAGTACATGAAAAATGTTACTGTAAACACATAACCACATGTGTCCACATAATTTAATTTAAAGTTCGGTTGATATGAAATTCATTATATATATATATATATATATATATATATATATATATATATATATATATATCTATATATATATATATATATATATATATATATATATATATATATATATATATATATATATATATATATATATATCTATATATATTTATATATATATATATATATATATATATATATATATATATATATATATATATATATATAAATATATATTCAAAGCGCATAAATACGCAAAAACTCAAATAACAGACTTACATAAACATAAAATAACAGAAAAACACGATTTTGATTACAAAAATACGAAGATTTTAGCAACTGAAAAAGACAGAAAAAGTAGAGAAATTTTAGAAATGTTACACATTCGTAAAAATTCAGAAAACACAGTAAATGAAAGAACAGACATTGAACATCTTAATTCTATCTACAACTTAATAAACCTCACAAATAACACTCATAAAATAAACACACAGCAATCACCAAACATCACATCTCAAAACTGTTTTTTTTCCAGATCTACCTTCAGTTTCACAAACATAAACCAACAATATACATATTCTGGATAAGTATAAAAAACTATATGTAATTATATATATGTATATATAAATCACACTTATTAGAATCACCTGGCTTACCATGAGTTTTTCAGAGGTTTCCTCATGGTGAAGAAGACTAAAACTTCCGAAGCGAATGCTGAGCCAGAAATACTCCTCTGATAATGAAAATCAATAAGTGAAGATACAAAAAAACTAATTTAATTTTTCTAAAAAATAAGTTTGACATTTTGATATCTATAGTAACTCATAAATTCAATTATTCATTAGTTTTGACAAAGTTGTGATACACAACGAAACGTTAACAAAAATAAAATTTTTCATATCAAAAGAAGCCTGTTATTGCTAAAAACATTCAGAATAAAATATCTTAAACAGGCAATAAATCAATATATATATATATATATATATATATATATATATATATATATATATATATATATATATATATATATATATATATATATATATATATATATATATATATATATATATATATATATATATGTATATATATATATATATATATATATATATATATATATATATATATATATATATATATATATATATATATATATATATATATATATATATATATATATATATATATATATATATATGTAAAGTAATCTCCGAAAGACTATTTCCGAAGAATTCTCAGCGTAATAAGAAGTAATAACCGAGTGCGGTAGAATTTAATCAAAAAGGGGCGTTTAAACGACGAAGTCTTCCTAGATAACAGTTTTCGTTCATAGATATTCTGATTCGATGCGTTATCAGGCAAACGACAGAAATGCTTGTTATGAGTGGTTCTCTCAGCAAATGAAATCAAATATTTCAATAAAGGGCCGCGTGTGAATGAGCTGCCGTAATTAAGAGGCCAGCAGAATGAGCCAGTAGTTTATCGCTAATGAACTTTTCCTAATTCTAGGTTCAACTAAAAGCACCTTCATCCACACAGAACGAGGTGCGGCGGCAATAAACTAGGCCAGATATGGCCTTACAGATAGCAATTTCGTTTATTTCCCATTCTGTCGTTAGGTGGATTTCAGTCGTCTAATTTAAAACGAGTCCAACAAGTACTATATTAAATTGCTAACGAAGCTTCATCGCAATTAGCTTGGGAAATTTTCCGTACTCATCCAAGGTTTTCGTCGATTCGCTTTACTGGTTGCAGCAACAAAATGACTCCTCAGATTCCTCTATTCATATTGTGAACAAAACCTCACTTTTCAATATTTATTATATTTCATTGAGAATTGCAATTTCCGACAAAACAGAGAATTGATTATTAATAACATATCTACAAAAAAATAACGGATCGCTGTCTGAACATGAAAGATATGTGACAAGAAGTATTGAAGGGACATTTAAAAACGCAATTTTGCCCCAAAAAATGATCGTTGGAATTTTTGTGTGTTTGTAAATCTGTGTACCTACCTGCCTATTTGTGCACTCTAATCTCAGAAACGTCTCATTCGATTCAAATGTGGTTTTCAGCATTATATTGTGCTAATCTTCACTTAACACTTGGTGTTTGTTTCATACCAATCGGTTCATGAATAAAAAAGTTGAAACAATCTTAAAAATTACATCGAACATTTGTAAAATTGTCTATAACTATCTATTCTTCCTCTGTTTATTATCATTGCATGAAACTTCTTAATAATGATCTATATGCAAAAAATAGGCCTTTATACTTTCGGATTATATATTAGATTATATAAACTTATGTATATGGACCTATATAAGAGACGAAGATCTGATTTAGAGTTATAAAGTAACAAAATATATATTTGCTAAGAAGCCGTCCGGCATCGTAGTTGATAGAATGTTTCAACTGAAGATGGAAGTGGAGTGATGAATCATCACTGTCAGTCGAGACAGGATGAGAGCATTAATCTTTTCTTCTTCGAATTATATACACATATTCAAAACAAAGGCGTGTTATTTATAACAATGATTGTATTAATTTTCTTGCGGCAACTAAAATCATCGATTACTTTTAGTCTACATTCATTGACTGTTGATTGTTAGGCGTTATAAAGTTCGCCGGGTCAGATTGTATTAGATATCATAATAATAATAATAATAATAATATATATTTTTATTGTGAAAAAAGAACTACAATCTTTCTAACAAATAATCAAACAAAAAACAAAAATTATTCTATTCACAATGAATAAGATCGTATTCAGTTAAAACTGATCTTCCATACGACCTTCTCACCACAATCTTAATCAGAAAAAGGAGAAGTTCCATTAATCTGACATGCTATCTTGCCGCAACAAAAAGGAAGAAACCAAAACAGAAAATCAACAAAAAATTATCGCCACCGTGCTTTATTCGCCAGACCTATTGGCTATGAGACGAATAGCTCCTCAATTCCGCAGCAAATCTTACTAAAGATAAACTCACTTTAAATTTTTGAAGCAAAACATTCATAGTCCTGCATTTGTCGTATGTAAAACTCTTCTGAAAAATGGCAGTACGGTGTTGTGGATACGATGTTATGAAGCTAAACAGTTAAGCATATATAGAACTCAACAGTTTAGGTTGCGTAAATGGGGTAACACCCCGAAGCAATTGTGAAGGAATTAATATAATTTTGTAAAAACTAAGCCGAGTGGTTTTTAATCAAACAATGTTTCACCCACAGATCAGTCAACATTCAACTTTAATATAATTACGAAGGTTCAACATATTGTTGTATCTAGTTATAATAACAGTGATAATCAATATCCTTCAAATTGATGCCGTACACAATATATTAAAACCGTGGATTCTTTCAACAAAATTTTATATACACATAACATTGTGACAAACTTTGATTGATTCAGTCGTAGGGTAATTTAAATTGCGCAAAACGTTCAATCTGGTTACACGACTCGGACTGATACAATGTATATTTATATCCTGTAAACTGAATTGCACCAAATTAGAAAAACGATTCGATAAATTGAACTAACTATTCCTTTCGTAGATGCTGTCTCGAATTACCCCACTAACATTCAATTAAGCTGTTTCACGGTTCAGTATCAATAAAACTTTGATGAGCTGGTTCTGATTGAATGTGATAAACAAAATTAGCTTCGTTAATTCTAGTTCAGCTTTATTAACTGAATATTTTACTGAAACACGACAGCTTTTTCATTCTATTCTTTTTATGTTATCTTGTTCAGATAAAACACAACCGGTTCCTGATTTTCAGAAAACGAAAGAACTGATTGAAGTGTTAGGAAATCACAAAATATGAGATCCATCAGAGGAAAGACTGTTGTAAATCGATAACAATGATGAAAGAATATCGTAGATACTATCTACACATTTCTAAATAAACCAATAATATATAACATATGATTCGGTAGGATAAAATATTCGTCAGAAGCTTAAATAAGCACTGTTATTCAACACAAATATAATTTACGGTTAAGTTCACATACAATAGCTTATTTTTTGAATTCTGAATTTCGCATTTACAACGCAAATGATGCCACAACAAATTCATATAAATCTGAAAATTAAACGTATAATTCCGCTAATTTTGAAGATCATAATAAGGGAGCTGTAAGTGTAATGAGTCTGGTTATTCAATAATGGAATTGAATGTTTGTATTCCTACTTTGAGGTGTCGAAATTTCAATTGACTGTATGATTTTCATAGATTGAACGTTTTGAATGATTTGAATCTGATTTTTCCTCTCAAATCTGCGTTTCTGTTCGTAAAATCTAATTTCGAAGTTCTGCATGCTCTACAATTTTAAATTTGTTACAACTGCCGCAATAAATTTATCAATTCTTAATTTGTTATTTTTATTTACCTCTTGTTTCCTTGGAGTTCATAAGTTTACTAAAATTATTCCAGGTCACACATCACCTTTGACACTAGGACAGACCTGATATTTTTATATATCAATTCAAATTCTTATTCAAATAATTTAACGTTTTTTCTTGTTCTTTTTCGAAGGTATAGTCCATCTTTCGGTTTATAGAGTTGATGAATGTGTGAAAAACTTATATCTTAATATCTTATAAGTAAATAATTTTATATAAGATTGAATTTAATTGAATATTCGCTGATATCGTGAATTTAATATATTAAATAAAGAAGACCTGGCTTAGTTCCACAAAATTATATTAATTGCCGACAATTGTTTCGGAGTGTTACACCATATTCAAAAGTCAAACTTCCAGGTTGTTGTTTTACTTTTGAAAATGGGGTGACCCACCAAACAATTGTCAACAACCAATATAATTTTGTGAAACTAAGCCAACACTTTTTCATTGATTTTTTTTAACGAAAAACTTTCCATATTTATTTATAATATGAGAAAACCATCGAAGCAACATATAAAATAAAACTAAGCTGGTGTCTATGAATATTTTTTCCAAATAATCTGTGAATATGAAAGCAAGTATCAATTAATTCTCATTTTCAATTCGTCACTGCTAGTCAAATTATGGTTAACCAAATTTTCAACCCTGCCACACCTGGCTTACATTCCTGAGAGAAAATTTCTGGTTTACATACACTTCTCATTGTATTGTTGCTTACTTTGTTATATTCAAAGTAAACGCAGACCAGAATCAAGTTTGCCAAACTCAAGTATTTAGGGTTCAGGTTAATATTGTTTTATTAATATATAATTGTGAAATTCCCATTCACCACTACTGTATCATTGAAAATACGATATTGTATCATTCAACGAATCAATGTGTTTTTATACTTCACTCTTCTTCAAAAATCTATAACAACATGTTCCAGTTAAATTATTTATCGAAAGATAATTTCTGGAACAAAATTATTATAGAATTTCCAATATGAACATAAAAGTACCAAGGAGGAATTTTCTTTTTCAGTGTATCCTAGACGACAATCTGTACTACAGGCGTTATCTTGAAATTTCCGACGTATGAGTGACGCAGAAGGAATAAAAATATTCAAGGTTGGCAGCAACGAATATAAAGAAAAACGTTAATAATGTCTAGCAGAAGCGGACAAATGGGATACTAGAGACATGGCGACGAGATAAGTTACTTTCTTGACGCTCGAATTAAGGCACAAACGAGACGTCGGATTGATAGGAGCTCTCTTTGCACAGAAAAAGAAGGACGGAAGCTCAGATAAGAGTTAATAGAAAAGCAGTTGCTGCAGATGGGTCACGGTCCATGGAGCCTACGATGCGATCTCCCACGAGATTCAACAACTGTAACAACTAAGCAAACCACCTTTAAACACACCAGTGGTTCCACATGAATTATGGTCAATCTAGCAAGATCAATTCTGTTGTCTTGTCGCAGTTGCTTCCTCCACTAATAATGAAACTAGTATATATATATATATATATATATATATATATATATATATATATATATATATATATATATGTGTGTGTGTGTGTGTGTGTGTGTGTGTGTGTGTGTGTGTGTCTGTGTCTGTGTCTGTGTGGAGGGAGTGTTGCCGTAACAATAAGCATTTTAAATATTTTTGAGTCATAGGCAGAAGAGAGCAAGAACTTTCTTGGAGATGTGTAATAATATTCCTAACAACATAAACAAAAAAACTGACATTATAGATTTGTGTATAATTATCTTTTATCGTTGGATGAGTCTGGCCACATTTTCAAAGGCTAAGATCGTCTTTCAGGTGATTGTTTTCTGTGATAATGAAATCTTTACTTTGATGTGTCATCCTTATATAATCTATGACTTAAACCTCACTTTTACGAATTGTTTAAATGTCGTTATATTATACTCTGTTTACCACTGACACTTTAACATTGAATTTAACTATTGGATGACTTTTGGATCGTTTTTGGTAGTTTCTTGACTTATGTCGGATGTAGGTTGTTTTTCTACAATTGTAACTATTGAAATTTAGAAACTTTTGAAAAAAAAAGTTTTGAGAAAGTTGTGATATACAACGAAACGTCAACGAGAATAAAGTCTTTCATATTAAAATAAACATGTTATTGCTAATAACATTGAAAATATATACATATAGGTATATATATATATATATATATATATATATATATATATATATATATATATATATATATTTCCTTTTATCAATAACAGGCTTTATTATATAGAAAACTTCATATTCGTAGACGTTTCATTGTTGATTACAACTTTGCCGTAACTAGTTTATGAAAACAAATTTTTCAATTGATTAAAACAAATTTTTAGAACTGGCCAAAACTAATTCAACGTCATCAACAATTAAGTTTCTTCATATAATAAAGCCTGTTATTTTCAAAAAACGTGAAGAAATAATCAACAGGCAAATTCATTATATAGAAAAAAACACCTACATATACATATATGTTGGTTATTCCAGATGTGTAAGAACTACACACTAAAACAGAGTATTTTTTTATTAGATGTTTCAAAAGCAGAGCTCCCATCTTCAGTACTATGTCACTACAAAAAGGAAAATATCCTATCAATTGAAATCGGCTATTCAAATACTACAAGTCTGAAAACTCACACTCAGAAATCAGTAAAAATCACACAAAATGACTCCACTGTGAAGAAGTGTTTTATATATATATATATATATATATATATATATATATATATATATATATATATATATATATATATATATATATATATATATATATATAGGGTTATAGGTAAATATAAAGAAATTCCTGAATGACATTTTGTTAAACATGTTGCAGTCATATAATTCTTTTTCCTTTCAGTTTGTATAAATTTCCAGAATTGACGAGTAGAAATTACTTAGTTGTTTAACGGCTATCTATCATCAACTCTATTTTCAAGGTATGCTTCTATATGGAACATTTCTTGTATTTCTCCTTTCTCCTTATCCTTATTTTGCATTCTTGTTCCTTCATAGTTGGAAACATAATTTTTCTACCTTTTTGTGTTTGCATATTTTTATTACACATGTTTATATAACACTCGTTTCATTACACCTTGTATCCTCTTTGGAACTCAAAAAATACTAGATTTATTTACTCTTATTGAATTCTCTCAATGACAAAGTAATTTTTTATCAGTTTTGAAAGGCTACAATCTGTATGAATACGTTAAAGTATATTATAACTTTACATACATAACTACAACTGAATATATTTCAGAATATAATCAGAAAACTGAACAAATACCACCCTTTAATACCTATGCATGATAATATTGCCTGGAGATGTTCCCGTCTATTTCAGGAAGCAGTGTTATTCAATTGCTATGTTAAAGTAAACAAATGCCATTTGTACGTTATCGGAACACCAATAAAAACCTTCGAGGAAAAAGATGTTCTGAAATTCAAATCAAAAACCGAAATAACAAGAAAACGAGGTTTACAAACATGCATCCATCATGTCGAACGAAACACCCACTTTAAATTCGAAATAAAAACAATTTCGAGCAAACATATTTAAAAGCAATGCCATCACAGGAGAAATATGATTGACAAGGGGTTCCCGGTATGGAAATACGAACGTGCAAGCTGCTGCGATGTTGCCGCGCTATTCTTCAATACAGATATACAAGCTTTCAAAACATATAGGTAGCACCAATTAACAAAGTATTTCGATTTCTATCCCCGATTATTTACTTTTGAGTTTATAATAATAAATATATATGTAGCATAATGGATTCTCTGTTTAACTGATATTATTTCTGACATGATTGAAATATATCTCTTACATGTCAAAATTGATCACATAGCTCTATTCTGCATTTTTTGTAGCTGCTGAGTTTTTTCTTTGCTCAATCCGATTAATAGAGTGGAACAATATTCGAAGTGTGGCAGTATTATTGACTGAATATTTACATTGTCGTTATATTGACAATGGAGTTCCTAAGGGTTTCATGCTGGGGCTCCGTTTATTCACATCGTTCATGGAATCTGTCTTTGAGATTGAGCTGTTCCTTGTCAAACTATTTGCAGATGACGCTTCAGTGGTTGTTTTCCTACAGGACTGCTCAGGCTCATTCTGAGGATGGTGAATCCATTGTGAAGGAATTTGTGAATTCCAAGTTTCTTTGAATCAGAATCCATGTGAACGTGATTTATCATTTAACATGGAAAAATCATATGGACATATTATATAAAATATGGAAAAAGTGTCATTTCGCAATTGCTAGAAATTTTGGATTAAAAATAAGAGCATTTGACCTATGAGCTTTTTTTTCGAGGAAAGCTTATTTTTCTCAACCATTCATAACATACAAACGGATTCCAAGTACTTGAGGTGATTTTAGACATTTTTCAAATAATAATTATTATTTGAAAAATGCCTAGGTTTCAAATTGCAAGAAAAATTTGAACAATTTGAAATCAGAACTGAATGGTGTTGATTGAATAAAACCTATGTGAATTGATCTTGAATTTCTTTATATTTATTCCATTAATTGTAGTATCTACTGAAGATTCTCCGGAATAATTTTTTTATGCAAAATACAAGCATTCTTTCAAATTTTTCAATTTCTGAAATGTTTGTATTTTCGTAATTGAAATTCTATATATATTTACATTCTGTATAATAATAATAATAATAATAATAATAATAATAATAATAATAATAATAATAATAATAATAATAATAATAATAATAATAATAATAATAATAATAATAATAATAATAATAATAATAATAATAATAATAATAATAATAATAATAATAATAATAATAATAATAATAATAATATTGATAATAATAATGAGAATGATAATAATGTTTATTTAGAAATACATAATTTCAACTTAAAAGGAAATTTGACGATAAGTGAATATCACAAATAAATAAATAAACATAGTTCGCTCACAAAAAGTATGAAACTTGTGTGTGAGGTGAGTTCAATTATATTTCAATTTATAATTAAAATTATATTTTACTTCAAAAAATAATGAAAAAAACCTGATCCAAGGTAATGTAAGATAAACTTGACCAATAAATCTACATGAAGAACAACACTAACGACATTAGACGCATGCTCATGTAAAATTCCGTCTATTCAAAAGAAATTTAATCTTCTCTCTTCCACACTTATTAATCCAGTCTCTAACTCGCTTTTTGAATAGCTTAATGTAGGTGGTATCTTTGACATTCATAGGGAGCGCATTATACATAAGAGGACCCAGGAAGGAAGTGAGGTTATATATATATATATATATATATATATATATATATATATATATATATATATATATATATATATATATATATATATATATATATATTTATATATGTATATAGAATGTGTGTGCGTGGATGTGTGTGTGTGTGTGTGTGTGTGTGTGTGTGTGCGTGTGTGTGTGTTTGTGTGCGTGTCAATATAAAATATGAATTTCAAGCTCAATATTTCAATTATTGGTATTGCATGTTACTGCAATTGTTATCTTTGTTTCCAGTACAAACCAGAAGTGTGGCAACTATGTTGCCACGGACAAAACAAGCTATATATGTATATTTGGGGTGGTGGCTGAACAACTGTCACAATGAGAGATTGGAATATCGTTCACAATGCAGATTAGTGTTAGAACCGCCATCGGTCGCAAATCCGAGATATTATACCATGCAGATTATAGCATCTTGTTAGAGTTTCATATGAGGTTTGTGATTCAATTTCAACTCTATATCAGTCAAATGAAAACATTTCGCAATCGCTGTGGCTTAATCATGAAAAATGAAATGAATACTCAAAATTCACGATACGTCTATTTGGAATTAAATATCATGATATAAAGAAACATTAATAATCTCGTAATTGTCTGATATATATCTGTTTTTCATTGTATTTTGTATTTTCTGTGTATAAATAATATTAGAGATCATTTTAACTGTGCCTCCATGGGGATGGAAATATATTTTAATCTTTTGAAAACTTAAGTGGAATTTATTTTTGTTAATTCAAATAAAACTAAGTAGTTTTTCGATTTTCACTATAATTGAATATAAACTTAAATTCTATCACTATTACTATTAAATATTCACTCTAATTAATTCAAAAACATGACATTATCGTTTTGCCAACATATTGGCTTCATCAGATGTTGATGATCAACTGAGCTATTACATTGTGGACTGCGTATATTTATCCTGAAGTGCGTGGGGTGGGAATGACCATAGAACACTGTTCTTCCTTTACAGGTGGATGACTATAGAAAATATTGCTTCTGAATTGTGGGGAATGACCATAGAATACTTTTCTTCGATTGCATTTTTTCTGAAATAAATTTAATAACGGAGAATTATTGATTCAAACTTGATCATTCAATAAACTGTTCGATTTCTTCCTTTTATTGATTCAAACGGCTTCTAACAGGGTTAGTTTATAACCTTTTCGCTCTGTATGTAATATTTTAAAGTTGTTGTCGAAGACATGGTTCTCTTCTAAAAGATGTGTTGCATACGTAGAATCGGTTTTATTTTTTTTTTTTGCAAAGCATCTTTGGTGTTCCGATATTCTAAGGCTGAAATTCCTGCCAGTTTAGCCAACATATACTTTGGGGAATATTGTCATGTTTTTGAATTAATTATAGTCAAAATCGAAAAACTACTTAGTTTTATTCAAATTATGAATTTAGATTTTCATCAAGTATCGGCCAAATCGATTAATGATTTATTTTTGTTGTTTTAATCATTATAATAATTTTTTAGAGTAAAATGTAATCAAGATCATTAAAACTTTCAAATGCTTTTCAGACTAATTTACATTAATCAGTTTTATGAATTAATTACACATGATCTACTCAGAGATTAATCGAATTAGAAATATTTTGATATTTTCGGTTCGGTCCAGCAGAAGTTTATAATGAGGGTTCGCCTAAAGCATTTTAACTCTCCACAGGGAATACATGTAATTAAAATTGCTCTCTTCAAAGATTAACTTCGGACAGAGTAAATTATGATAGCTGTTGACGTCGGATTTAAACTGGACCAGATAATACTCCATGAACTCCTGCCGTACTATTATGAAGATTATAAATGTCTTTGTTTTCGAAAAAATGTTTCAGGTTTCGTGAGATTTAATCTGTGAGATTATCCTAGTGATTGATAAGTGGAATTATTTGAATGGAAAAGCCTGTAACCTATATTATGAAATTTATGGATATTGGAATGATATTCCCACTGGAAGAGATTTTAAAATCATGACGGAATGAATTCGAATTACTTTAAATTCATTGCTATAAAATTTTAACAATTTCATGACTGATAGAAAATTCTTTATGGAAATTATTATGAACTAAGTAGGTTCTAGAGAATAAACATAGTTTGCATGAAAGAAAAAATCTGAAATGAGTGAATTATAGCTATGTCTACTACAATGAACACTTAATATTCCTGCGATATAATTGTGAAGAAAAAGTGAAAGGCTGTGTACCTCACTGTTTTTGCATCTGGAGTTTATAGACATATCGAATTGAATTAGAGAAGACTTTAGATATTCTTATGTCAAATAACATTAACTCTAGTGGTGTCCGGATGGAAAGCATGGGGTTTGATTTTGGCGTTCCCCATGGTACGGTCTTAGGTCCATTGCTATTTCTGCATTTATCAACGATATTCTTTTTCATGTATGAAAATACTTTACGATTATAAGCAGATAACACGATGCTTTATATTAGTGGTGAAAGTATTAAGACAAGGACAAAATGGCTTAGTGAAGACGTGGCAGCAATAAATAAATGGCTAAAAATAGCAGATTATCGCTAAGTGTACAAAAGTTTGGGTTTGTATTTATGGGTACTAGTGAAACTTTGAAGGTACATAATACGATGATATAGTTATTAAAGTTGAAAACCAGGACATTGAAAGACTATGAAAAGTAGTAAAATATTTAGTATTATTATGTTGAATGAGAATTGAATTTCTCAACAATTGAATTTCTCAACAATTTTTCTCAGATCTAATGTCAGTTGAACAGAGAATAATTCTTATTATATATTCATATTAAAATCAAAAATAATCATTGCCATTTTGAGTAGTAAAAATGTCATATGTGTCATTGATAAACACGCTTACAGTACTCAAAATGCTCACAGTTTTTACATACAATCTTGTAGAATTCTTCAATATAAAAACAGTATATTTGATGAAGGATTCAATGTACCTATTCAATAAACTGCCAACCTTCATAATTACTATAACTGGCCTTCATGTATTTTAGTGTAAGTTAGCTTTATTTCAATTCTTTTCATAGAATAATAAATCTAAATGGGGAACTTTGAACGTAAATGTTGTCTTAGAGTCTTTCTAGTAACTCGTGGTAAAAAATATTTTTATAATTCAGAGGCTTCAAGTCAGGCGATTCAGAAGGCCATTTGCATTACCTGCATGAACTACATTTTCAGTTGCTGTTGGTAAATGCTCTAGAAGATACTCAAATAGAATTTCTCCCAAAATTTCTATAAAATCAAATAATATAACTATGTTATTTGATATATGGCTATAAAGAGACATTGTTAAAATGGCCAATGCACAACTTCTTTGAATTGCATATTTGGCGCATATTTGATAAACACACTATGTTAATCTAAAACTAGTCCACTAGTTTAGTGAACTAGAATTACGTTTGTTGTAAGTTGACGTGCTGAAAGAATGTCAGTTCCAAGCCTGAACTCTCCGGGTGCTTTCATCGAAGTTTCCATTTAATTAAACACAGCTCTCGTATACGAAATATTTAATGTCCCTCTTGGAAATTCTCATTTCCAGACGTTAAATATATTTGCATGGCAATAACAGAGAAAGCTTTCAGCATCTAAGAATATCGCTTTCGGTTGTGTATTTTCTTTTACCTTCTTGGCGCAAAGGACGCTTCCATATCCTCGTCATTGAAAAGCCAAGTTGACAAAAAAATAAGAGAGAAAATTCGGGGTTTGAAAACATCAACTCGGAAACACGACAAAGAAGGTAAATATCAAAAGATAGCGGGATAACCAAGGTTACCATGGTGTCGAAACAATTGGGGAATTTTAATATCCCCGTATACTTGACATAAAATAACCGAGGATTTGAAATGCATTATCTAAATTAATCTCAGATAATATTATAGTCTGCCTCTATTAACATGTTTGTTATACAAGGCATTAATTCCAGATTCACTATATTTAATGCTTTATATTTCAATGGGACGTTTTAATTCCTCAACGGGATATTAAATCTGTTTATTGTTGGGGTAATTTATTTTCAAACGTATCACTAAGGGATTTGAGGGATTGAGGAATGATTGTTTCTCTTAATGGACTACATCAAACGTTCATAGTTTTCACCATTATACCAAGAGATGAGGACTATTAATTAATAATATAGGGTTCAGTATTCCGATATTGTGATGCCTTTTAATATCGGTATTCTAAGGAAAGTTTCGTTTCAAAACTTACTTTATATAAATCATTGATTGGGGTGGTACTTGATGACTATCAAATTATTGTAAATGAGTGAAGGAAACTAGATTAATTTTGTGATTCCTACTATATATTTTTTTTAGACAAAACAGCCATTAGGCCAACATTTCACAAATGTAAATAGTACAAGAATTTAATATAATGCGAAATAGGACTCAATCAACAACAGAACTTTCAAGTCTATTTCTTGATGACAAAGAAAAGTAAAGGAGTACGAAAAAAAGTAGAAAACTAAGATATTCTTTATATATTAGAAACAATTATAAGATTCATCATATCATTCAATTAATCATTGAGTTTTTTTATCGATTCCCAAAATTTCTCATAGGCATCCTCTTCTCTTTTTATACAATATTTCGAATTCATTGTTGAAGCTTTAATTTTTCTTTCAAAATACGAGTATGTATGGTATACGAAAAATGCGTCTTCATATTTTAGATTTCCTCTTGTTCATATACTCTGTGTCCGAAGTTTCTGCCTGTTTGATTGATATATAATAATAATAGGGCTTCATTGAAATATACAATCATTTCATAAATGCAAAAATGTATCAAAAATAAGACAAATACATCAACTGTCAAAGCATCATGAAACAACTTAAAAACAATCTCAGAGTTCAGATGGTATGCAACGATACATCTGATCGGCCACTCAAACCCTGATAAAATTTTTTTTAAAAAACAATTGATATACCTAAAAATCAAAAAAAAATGGAAAAATCAAATGCATAACCGAATTAAACATAAACAGTTCAGTTTTAAAAAACTAAATATAACCATTCATAAGCAGATAACAGTTTACAGATAACTGTACAAAAAAAAGAATTTCAAATTAAGGTACAGTTGTCCCAGTCTGAAAATAGTGTTATTGATCTTCAAAAGTATAACAATTGACAAATTGAGCTACAGTTTTCTTATTATGTGAGAAAAATTCAAAAGTATAACAAAATACAAATGGAGATACAGTGGTCGTAGTATGTAAGATAACGTTATTGGTTTTCAAAAAGCTTGGAAGGATGATGAAATACACTGATTATAATATCTGTAGATAGAATAAGAAAAAGATCTCTCAAAGATGGCCAACCGATGTGGAGGAGGTGATATGTGTCCCTTGTTTCTTGTATTCAAAATATGTACATCAGTCCTGAATCTAATTTTCCTATAGAAATATGGTGGCTGTCTAGTTTTCACTATATTGTGATATGAAACCAAAACAGCAATTTGAATCTGTTGTGCATATTTAGCCATCTCGCATCCTTTAATTTGTGACTTATTCAATCGAAATTTCTCAACCCATAAATAAAACGCAAACAACTATTTTGAACTTTCTGTATCCTGTGTAGTGAACTTTGATCCAAATATGGGAAAAATACCTGTGAAAAGTAAGTGAAAGCAGAAAAAACTAGCATAGTGAAATTTTAAGTTAACCTGTAAAACAACCTCTATGTGGGTATGTGGATATATGAGTCCGAAATCGAAAAGAATTGTCCATTTTAAGTCCCAGATTGCGAACAGATAACACAATTGGTATATCTTCCGATTTAATAGAAATCCTGGCAGTTTCTCGTAAACTATTACAGATCCTATCACCACCGGAAAAAATGGCTTGAGATTTGCTTGCGTTTATCCTCAAGTTGTGCATGAGCGATATGTCCGCAACCCTATCGAGGTCTTCATTTATCTTTGTGATACTGTCATCGATATTTTCAGAATGAAAATTATGATACAACTGGGTATCGTCTGCATAGAAATGAACATTGCAATCGTGTAGGACGTTTTTAAAATTATGCATGTACAGAATTAATAGAAGTGGTCCCAGAAAAGAGCCCTGTGGAACACCTATAGACATATCCAAGGGCTCAGATACACAGTTACCAATTTTAACTCGCTGTTTTCTGCCTGACAAGTAGCTTTTCAGTAACAATACAGCACCTGACGAAAAACTAACATTTCTTCAAATTTCCAGAAGTACATAATGCAACACCATATCAAACGCCTTAGAGTAATCCAGCGTAATTAGAACTTTCATGAATCCGCGATCAGTTGCACCTAATATATCATCAGTGACCTTCAATAATGAGGCAGTGCAACTGGAACCCGGGCGAAAACCAGACTGCAATTCCGGTATTACGTGAAATTTCTCAAGATGTTTTTGCATCTGAGCCTTAAGCGCCTTCTCAAAAATCTTGGATAATACAGGCAGTAATATGTATAGATGTAGCAAATTATCTCGAAGAGAGCTGACGTTTTCTTTTACATTTAGAATAAATTTGCCTACAATATTCTGTACATTGAAACATACCATCACATTTTCATTTGATTGAAACTAATTTTTACTATCAAGGTTATAAAAAAAATTGAATGAAAATCATCTAATTTCATATTCAATTTATATTGTAAATTCCTTACGCGTTCTACTTACACTGTAGCTTTGTCGATTGATAAATATAAAACACAAAACGTATCCAGTTCTGAAACACCCTTTGACAAAATTCAAGAGGTGCAAAATGCAGGGGAATGGACAATGTAAATATAAGCGAAACATAAACGTATTTATTATAACTAAGAGTAGCTTATCAACTCATTGGCCACATATCCAAGTTTCAATTTATTTCTCTTGTCAGGGTACAGAATTTCTAATACTAATTGTTTTTTTCTCTTCAAGTACTATCATCTTTAACTTGAACTACGCCGTTCTGACGATAGGCAATAACCTTGAAACATCATCTAAATGTTTTTTTCTCATCTAAATGTTTCTCTCAAAGATCGTCCTGTTCCACAGAGAAAAATAGTCCGAATTGAGTCATTTTCAAGATTGGCTGACCTTGTTCCGAAATTTTGACAAATACGGCACCAGTCGAATTGGAAACTAACTTTATGGCCGATAAATCACAACTTTAGTTCCACATGTTTCTTTTATGCCGCTCACAATATGCTGTTAACTCCGTTCGCGAACAATTGTCTGTAATCCGTGAATCCAAAACCTGCCATTATCTCGTTGGAAAAGGAATTTATTTCTTCTGTGAGCTACAATGTTTGAATAAGAGTCGAACTGATGCCATTAAACTGTTAAGGTATGATAGTGGCGGTGAAGTTATTGCCAATATATTTTCCTTCGGAAAGTAAAGTCACTACGCCAAGAAAACTGGTAAATACAAGTTGTGAGCAATAACGATGTATATAGAACCTCCTTGTAATCAAATTTTGACGAGCAATTAAAACAAAACGAAATGGTTGCCATTAAGCAACTTGCAGACTTATAGGTTTATCGTTTGGGGTAGTTTTAGGTAACCCCTGAGAGGGCACACGAAAGGAAAGCTTTATTTTGTATTTTACTGCAGATAATCCTCAACCGATTTGCCGTTCAATACCGAAAAGTAGAAATAGAAACATCCCATAAATTAGAGTGCAGCGTGATATAACAACCTGAATTGATGAGAAACATAATTCAGCATGTATCTATTTTCAGGGGTGGTTTTCATGGTCTTATATATATATATATATATATATATATATATATATATATATATATATATATATATATATATATATATATATATATATATATATATATATATATATATATATATATATATATATATATATATATATATATATATATATATATATATATATATATATATATAAACAAAAATTTATAGTTTTTAACAATTCACAAAGATTCTTCACAATTCGGTCGAAATTTTTTTTATACTAATACTTTTTTTTATTTAAAAGTGTTGGCGTTTACTTGATGTAAATCCATTATAATTGAATATAAACTTAAATTCAAACACTTGAACTTACGATCTACACTTTATTCATTACATAGCATGTAGTGATGCATACAGAATAATATTATTCTGTAAGCATCTGAAGAAGTCGTTTGTAACGAAACGCATCATGCTATGTAGTCAATAAAGTGTAAATCATAAGTTCAAGTGTTTGAATTGAAGTTTATATTCAAATACTAATACTTATTATTAACTTTTGACAATGGGTTAGCAGTTCGCAACTTGTACAGTAAATTGCACAATTTTTGTGGTATTTTTCTACATACATAAAATTAGAAAAACTTCGATATTAAGTTTCCATAATTTAGACTGCAAAACCCAAATATTCGAGAAAAATCCGACGAAATAAAAAAATGCAACCAAAACTATCAATTCTTCATTAAAGAAGAATGCTTGGTCCATTTGTTAATTGGTGAATGAGAAGAATTTTGTTAATTTTTGAGCATTGCTAGGTGAAAATCAATTTGTTAGGGCAAATGTCGATGTTATTTTCACTACATACAAGGTACTTGAGTGTTTTCATCGTATTTATTCCAAATAAGCTTCATGACAGATACATACAAACATCTTTTTATCGATATTTCTTCGCCTATTGAATATTTATATAAAACATAGAGAAACTGTGTTTTCCTCTTCAAGAAAAATGTGAAAAATGAGGAAATATTACTACATAATTACAAAATAAGCAGTTGGTATCAAAGATGAGGAATAACTTAGTTCAACAATAATGAAATTGTAGAACTGCAGAATAAAGAAAATTGCCTTATTGAATTTATTGAAGAATGAGTATGCTATTATACATTTCATATCTTCGTTTCTTCGTTTTAAAATAATAATAATTATATTTACGTATTTAGAATAAACTATTACAAAATTCATATATACATTGACTTACGTTCGAAATTTTTTATTATTAATTATTATTTCAAAACGAACTTAGCTAAATTACGCTTAAATACCTTTATGTCACTAATTCTTTTTATGGAACTCATTAAATGCATTGAATCTTTCATAAAATATACCTACTATTTCTGGATTTAGAAAGATTTCAAACTTGAATGTAGAAACTGACGGCATTTCTTGTATTTCGAGCGTGCACATCACTGACACATGTTATATTTTTAATACGTTCCCATATTCTATATGGGAACAATCTGTTTTTAATTTCACATATAAATATATAAAATATGTCGAATATATTCTCTGTTCTTGATATTAGTTTTACGCAATTTAACAAGATTTCGATTGGAGTTTATAACATTTAAAAATTGTTCGCATAGCTCTATTCTGCAACTTTTTGTAGCTGTTGAGTTTTTTCTTTGCTTAATCTGAATAATTAAGTGGAACATTATTCAAAATGTGGCATTATTATTGACTTAAAGAGCAATAACCTCACATATGTCGTCAGATTTTCTCTAATGTCTTTTAGAAAGTTGATTTTCTCGGAGGTTTTAGATGATATGAAGTCGACGTGATAACTGAAACTCAATATCCCATCTAACATAATGCTTGAATATTGAAAAACTTTTGGCCAAGTCTCTATTGATCTATTCTGTCATCTCCATCTGTCTGGATATCTTTACCACTGACATAAACAATTTTATCATCTGCGAATAATCGTATAGGGCACTTTTTCACATGAAAAACAATATCATTAAAGTATAAGGAGAATAGCACTGGGCCAAAAACCGTAACCTGAGGTACCCCAAAACAATTCCATTGCTCTTCGAAAAGACACCGAATTCGAATTGCATTTAACTTTTTGAGATCGTGAATGTGAATAAGAATTGAACCATTTGCTTACTTAACCATCCAAACCAATTTTATTCAGTTTTTTCAACAAAAGTTTGCAACCCCTACCCGCTGGTTGAATTGACAGATGAATGATAAAGCTTCCTGAAATATACAGCGATGACTCTTTATTCAGATTTTCCGCATAATATCTCTTGTGTGATGTTAATATAGTAATATTTCAGTGTATTACCTATTGCAAGGCGAGAATACTTTTGCAAATGAAAAAACACTCTTTCGTTATAGGGTCACTTGACCGTTTGTCCTCTAGCTAAGTTTGAAGAAATTGTTCAACACATTAATATTTTTTGGGCTGCTAACCCATTATCAAGTGCTCCTAATAAACTCCTGAATATAACTAAGTAGCTCGTAACGTCTAGTCGTTTAATTTACGTTTTTACTTATACCATGCAACTCACATTTGATGAAATGTAGCTTTCCATTCAAAATCATGCTTCATTGGTCCAGAATTTATACCGAAAGAAATATATATCTTCATGGAATTGTGTAGTTCGACATAACCCAATATATATAACTTATCAGAAATATATAGACGGTATGTGAATGAAATTCTGATCATAAAATTAAATCTGCTCAAATAAAAACAGAATCAGTTGCATAAATGCCATACGTTTTAGTACTCAACAATGAAAACGGTATATCATAAATATGGCTTCCAAATAAATAAAAAATCCAAGTATCTAGGTATTTATTCGAATGAACGATTCGTTTTTATGTATAGAAGTTAAAGTGAATTTACTTGAAATAAATCTTTGCATCAATGAAATGGCACATAAATATTTTATTGGGTATACGCCAAGTCCCACATATTACTACTCATCACTTTATGTCAGTTTTTACCGGTCGATTTCAGTGTTGCCGAAAGAAAATGTCTCAGGATTTATGAATTAAGGATGAGGAGGGATATGTGACATAAACGGAACTTCTTCAGATGAGTAATTCCATTCTGACTTTGAATTATTTATTCTCGCTGTATTCAACCTAATTCTTATAGAACGATAAATATTACGTAATCAGATTCATTACAATTATTTAACCCCCTCCAACCTTGCCAGCAAAAGTAAACAAAGATCTTACCAGCCCACTTATGCTTACCTAAACATTGGTACGTATACCATTTTTCCATTTATTTCCATTTTTCTTGTTTTTAATGATTCATGAGCATCAACTCCAGATATGAGAAAATATTTGAAAAAATTGGAATAGATGACTTTAACGCATGTAACATTCATTCGAAAAAACTTTTGAATATTTAATAGTGTTGGCGTTAACTTGATTTAAATCCATTATAATTGAATATAAACTTAAATTCAAAACACTTGAACTTATGATTTACACTTTATTGACTACATAGCATGACGCGTTTCGTCGTTACAAACGACTTCTTCAGATGCTTACAGAATAATAACATTTTGAAAAACACAGGTAAAATATCAGGGAATTCTATGACTTTGGTTTTACCTAAGATATTCCATTCTGACATATAATTTCTATTACCTTTTTTAGTTTAACAATGAATTTAAGGTGAATTCTTTAATTTTATCTGTTCATTGAGCAAATTTCCAGAATTTTTAAGCCGATTTATTTCCACTATTTCCCAATAATCTAATTGACTACTTCACTCTATATTGTGTAAAATTTTGAAATTCGTATCAAAAGTATGGTTTTCTGTTAATATTATATTATTACAGTTAGTACCATATATTTTACGAATAATGGTTTACAGTGTGTTTCATTACTCACACGCTCCAAAGCTCTTATAGCTTCTTTTTGAGCAAATAAGATTTTGAACACATGAACAGACACACCTCATATTTCTGAACCATAAACCATTCTTGAATGGAAAAGTGCAAAATAGGCCTGCAGAGCTGAATCCAATGTGACAATTTGTCTTATGCGTTTTATGGGAAATATCAATTTGTGTAGGTCGTAAGCTAATTTTTCGCAGTGACTTGCCCAAGTGAGCCTTGTACAACACCAAGAAATGTAGCAGTACAAGATGATTCAGTTCGTTTTGAAGATGTGAATAACAGAGTTCTAGTTTTGTCCCTGTTCAAGCATAATTTTTTAATTAACAGTTTGTAATTCTGATGCTGTCCGATCAATATTTTGCATTTGCTTTTCTAATGTAGGTAATTCTCTATTTTTTATGGCTATTGTATCATCTGCATATAAAATCGTCTGTCACATGAGGTTCTCCGGTAAGTCGTTAATATGTATTATGAAAAAATATATTATATATATATATATATATATATATATATATATATATATATATATATATATATATATATATATATATATATATATATATATATATATATATATATATATATATATATATATATATATATGTATATATATATATATATATATATATATATATATATATATATATATATATATATATATATATATATATATATATATGAAGCGTTTGGTATCTGTTCATAGCAGTAGCTTTGAATGTCTCCAGCCTCATATTATGGCTGGCCAGTACCTGAAGAAAAAACAATCAATAAAATAACCTTGTGAAGAGTTATAAATGACGAAAATTTTTCACACTTGGAAATGTTTGCTTATTCATCATGATCAAACCCTTTGATGGAGCGAAACAGAACGTTTTCAACCCGTGGGGGGTGAGTAAGTCCCAAATTGGGGTGACGAGCACTAAATCAATTCATCTGAGACATCGTAATGTTATTTATAGTAACCGACATTAACATTTAATACTTTTCTACCTTCTTAGGCAAGAAAAATAATAACTTTTTTACGATTGCTATACTTTTTTACGTCATTTACATACTACAGATGCGGGTTTGGCAATAATATTTTTAACGATTGCACCCGTTTTCGCATTTTATGGTTTTATATTTTGGATGGATATGTTTTTCGGATTGTATTGTTACATTATACAGATTGGTCGATGTTTGTAAATTCACATGGCGCGCTTTATTATCTGTCAGTTTTAGAAAGATTAATGATACAAGCTCACTATGGCCGCTTCGTTGCACAAAAGTATTAATATCACTAAAAGGCTTTATTATTTTTAACTTCCAAACAATCTAGTGCGTAACTGTAAACGACTAAATTGGCTTGGATATCATATGCAACTGCTTTAACTGCCGCGTCAACATTTGCATACATTTATATCTATTCTGAACAGACACAATTATAACTGGTAGAGCTTATTCTGACTTTCGTCACCTGCGCTCGTGTGAAGTTCGTTGCTAAATTTTTGTAGTAAATGATTTTCCAAGATGGAAAAGTTTGAAAAGATTTTGGTGGTATTGTTGGATTTTCTAGAGCTTTCGAAACCATTAGCAGCATCTTAATAGATGCTGCTAACGGTTTCTGCTAATAGAAGCAAAATTTATGATACCGTTATCGTACCAATAATTATATAATTATAAGTTGAGAAAAATTGGTATCGATGTTGAATTATATCATACATTTTGGTCCTACTTGCATACTCGATGTCAAAATGTGTGAAAAAAATATTTAACCTAAATGTTAACGTTACAAGGAATACCCCAACGAACTATCCTTGGCCCCCTATTGTTCATTTACACATAAATGATAGAATGAGTTATGTAACGAACTCTATATCTTTTTTTCAAGTACTAAATGGTCATTTGTTCAAGAAGAAAGTTGAAAGTGTTGTTAACAAAGGCATACTAGAGTTTGACACAGTACTTTGATGATTCGAATGTAGACAGAAATCTATGAATCAGTTTTTTGTATCACATGTTTGTTTATTTCTTCACTACGACTATCCTTGACAAAATAAAATTGTATTGAACGATTATTATTTTTTGGGTCATTCTCTTTTCTCAAATTTAGTTGATTACTACTGTAAATTGCATGTGAAATTGAACCATTATTTTTGTTGGAGAACCGAATGGAATACCAAATTCAAAACTGTATTCATTCCGTTTGCGACCATTTTTTTGGTTGTAATTAACCATGTTAATTGAATGACAGTAATATGTACAATGTAAGGGATGTTTCACAATAAATATTGTTATTGTGATATTACTGTAAGAGTCTAATCTATATGAAAATAGAATTAAGAATGAACAATTTGTATCCATTCTCAAACTGCAAGCAAACACCCCTCATCAGCCACCACTGTGAAACAAACGTCACAATTTTTTTTTCAAAAATGTGAATCTAGGAAATAGTATTTTCTTTGATATTTTAATTATCGTACCTATATTGGAATCACATCAATTGAATATTTGTAAACAATAAATGATGAGTTTTTCCTGAAAACTATAGAAGTACCCTTAAAACCCAACGCTGGCACAGAATTGATTTATTTTTTATTACGACCCCGATTGATTCCTTGTTCACACAGCGTTTACATTTGCGACATAAATGAGAGGGATCTCAAAACCCCAACTTATAGTCGAAAATGTATTTGTTTGGCCCAAATCGCATCCACTGTCAAAGCAAATGGTTTGTTTGGCGTTACAAATGGCCACGTATTGTGTCCGCATAAATATTCAGTGGCCTATTATTGTCATTCGACTTTTTGCTGGATCCAAATGAAGGTAACAAATGACATACGTGGCCAGCAAAGTAAAAAATAAATAACATAATATCCTAGTGCATAGAAATCTCCAGAATGACGTATTAATACTGTCGAAAGGCAATATTGAAATGAAGGGGTGCATATGTATTTTTAGGAACAGTAATGAGCGCAATTCTTCCCAGATCTCGTGTGCGGGGTTGTATTCCACAGGATATTGAAACACTAATCACTGTCTACAGTGTAATAAAATATTGAAACTGTCCATTTGTTACTTTCGGGTAATTATCCCGGAAATTCTATATTTACGTGCGGAATTTTAATTTACATTCCTCATAGAAGGGTCCATATTGACTGGTTTACGTGAGAAAATGTTTTCTGAATCGAACAAATCAATTACAAGAAGCTGAAAACGATTTCTTTCATCAATACCTATATATTATTTGAATGTCTATATATATATATATATATATATATATATATATATATATATATATATTTTTAGCAATAACAGGCTATTTTCAAATTTAAAAACTATATTTTCGTTGATGTTTCATTGTATATCACAACTTTGTCAAAACTAATGAATAATAGAATTTTATGAATTACTATAAATATCAAAACGTTAAACTCATTTTTTTGTAATAATAAAATAATTGTTTTTCATAGTTATTTATAAAAGTCAATTATCCATTAGTTTTGAGAAAGTTGTGATATACAACGTGACGTCAACGAAAATAAAGTTTCTAAATTTAAAAATAGTCTGTTATTGCTAAAAACATCAAAAATAAACTACCTTAAGCAAAAAATTACTACCATTACTATTCTAACCCTGATGAAGCAGTGAATCTTTTCGAAAGCTTGCTTAGAATAAAAGAGTACATCAAATTTAGCTCTTGTTTACTGTTTGCTGCATATCCCAATATAAATAAAATCTCTGAATAAATTTGTATATGTATATATATATATATATATATATATATATATATATATATATATATATATATATATATATATATATATATATATATATATATATATATATATATATATATATATATATATATATATATATATATATATATATATATATATATACATACTGCAAATCATATCTTTTTGGGCTTTTATTATGGGTAATAGTTTCCACATATTACCTACCTTTCTTTGAATAAATTTGATTCCCTTTTAAGCGTTTAGACAACTATAAGGACTTTTCAAGCAATAATTTATAGTTAAAACGAGGCAAATTGTACGTTTTCTACGAAAGTGTATACGTGAGAAAACTTATAAATAATAATCACTTTATTGAGATAAAACAAATCTGAAAATTTCTACAAAAAAGAACTATATGTTTAACAAGTTTAGTTTTAAAGACATAATTTAATATTGAATTCATAGAATTGAGGTTATGGTTGGAAAGTGATAATAATTTTCCAAATTGAGTGTTTGCACTGACGTCACAATTGCGAAAACACTTCGTTACCCCGAAGCCAATTAGATAGCTTCAGAGGGGTAAAAGTAACGGAACGAGTTCAATCAAGGAAACATGGTAAAGTTTCGTCCGCAAAGCAAAGCAATTATCGAATTGAAAGAACCTTGAATATGTGTTTTGATGGAACAGTTTGGGGGTGAAAGTTGACTTTATAGCAATCAATCATTTCCGAACGCATGGACGACAGATAGCTCAAATCCTGACAAATCGTTCTCGATATGAATACCGAATACATAACCGAATGAAAATTGAAGGGATAAATTGTTCTCGCCTTGCTGTGCCTCACAGGGCCATGTTTTTGAATTCAGATTATTTTCCAGTATTGACCCACTGCTACTAGTGAAATCGTCGGCTTTTGCGTCACTGCGCATATATATATATATATATATATATATATATATATATATATATATATATATATATATATATATATATATGTGTGTGTGTGTGTGTGTGTAGCGTCATCTAACGCTAGAGCTACACATTAATATACGATCGACTTATTATTCTCGATTCTGGTTTCACGTTTGTTATATTTTATAATCGAGTTAATGATGTATTTATTCAATAAAATCTTGTTTCAGTTCAAACATACTCAATAGTCATTGTTTATTGAATATCGAGTTGAATAAACTCTATTCATTGACTCAATTTATATCAAACCATGTTTCTGCCAGAGATCAGCAAATACTCAATCAACTTTATCAAATACTACAACTGTCATTTGAAAAATTCAAATTAATCCGGAGAATGTCAAAAGTGGCCCATAAGCTATTCCTGAAGTTTATTTTTATCCTGAACCTCATAAAGATCGCTTAAATCGCCCTGTTGTAATTGAGTAAGAAACATCTATACAAACATCTGAAATTTCATTTATTTAATATTTTCAGTGGATGAAAAATAAATTATTCGATTTGCACTGCGTTTATGGTCACGAAATGGAAAGAGAGTATGTTTGTATTTTAGGTCATACAAAGATAATAATAATAATAATAATATTAATAATAATAATAGAACTTTATTAGTACTCCATTACAAAATTCATAAATACATGGTGTTGCTAACATTTTTAACATACCTTATTCAAATTGCATTTTTATAGCTTTACATTCTATAGAGGACTAAAAGGTGGGATACAGCAGGAGCTGATTAATCCAACCGAAATAAAACAAAAAAAACTCTTTCTCAACAGTTTTCTGCAAAATAGAGAAAAGAGTTAATCAAAATAAATAAAATAGGTAGGGTGGTTCAGTGTACAGTACACATAAAATACATGCTCAATATAAAAAATTAAGAGCCGCACAACAAAAGGAAAAACTACTTAAAACATTTCTTGGTATTTCAAATTGATAATTGAATATATAAGATGTGTATAACTATATTAACCCTTGGAACTTATCTTCTTCTTATGTGACACCTCAGTTAACACATTATGAAAATCAATTGAAAAAGAGATGAACTTCAAATAAATCAAATGAATGAAAAATTTATAAAATCAATCTGGACATTCAGCAAGATGATACCTTTTCTATCATTAGTAAAATGGAAAATTTTCAGTGAATCTTGTCGACTTTTTTGACTGTATTCTCGGAAAATATTAACTTATCAAGAATTATCTGAAAGAATAATTGTGTTTTGTTTCATATGAAACGTGGAGATTTAAGCGTTTATGTTGTTTCGTCTTCTATCCCAAAACATTAGAAAGGTCAGTGATTCTATTGTGTATTATTCAGTTTTCATCTCAAAATGCAGAATCTACGCCGATTGCAATTCAGGTCACAAAACTGCAATTGCAGTCACAACTCTTTCGAAAATAGTGATCATAAACGTACTGAAAATCAATTTTTTTTCATCATGACAAAACATTATGTTATTAACGAAGTAATCTATCAATTATTTAATATTGTTATTGAGAAAGGATTAGTAAGAAGTGAGACAGTGAAAAGTAAGACGGTAACAAATAATCTACATGTGAAAATTCACCTCATTAGAAAGTTCTGCTTCGTTGAAATGACTCAAGAACTTCTGATAAATTTTCATTTACAATAGGAAAGTTTTAGGCCACAACAAGTACACTGAAGCATGTCACAATCTTTTCATCGTCATGAATGTCCAATGCAAGTATTTCAGGGTTCACTGCTCAACGTTTTCATTATCTCACCCCAATCTACATTTAAAACGAATCCGATATGCAAAAGAATAGAAAATTCACCACAATTCGAACCAGTTTTGGAATAAGAGGTCATTCGAATGAAAAGAGTCTCTTCCGTAAATTAGCGAGAAAGATTTATGATATTTTGGCTTCGTTTTTAATACCTCATTTTTATGTATGGATGTGTATACGATGGCCCCTTAAGTATAAATAAATGAAAACGTTATATCTTCACTTTTAGATAATTGGTATCGTTCTGATTTATTCAAATAACTGTCGTTCATAATTGCCAGAGGAACCTTGGGAATTCGGATTGGGGTCGCAAAGAGCGGGTGAATTTATGCGAGGGTTGTTTCTTCATTTTAGTTGGATAATTTCGATTGTAACAATTATAGAACTAGTAAAAGAACTGGTAAGATTGAGCTGGTTTATGATTATTCAAGCTTTGCGTTTCACATAATAAAGGCAACAACAAAACAACTTTAAACCGTGTATAATTTCAATTGAATCTTCTCTACAAAAGATCGCTTGATATGTTAATTTTATGACTTTCTCATATAATTATTGCCGCAATAGCTCCAAAGTTTGAGAAGAAATTCAATAATTTATGAAATTCTATGCTTGATACAAAGACAGGGAAATAAAATGAGGAAACACTATTGAAAAAAAATGTTTTCAATATTTATAAATACACATTATAAATATATACATATATATATATATATATATATATATATATATATATATATATATATATATATATATATATATATATATATATATATATATATATATATATATATATATATATATATATATATATATATAAAATATTTTTTAAAAATTAATTTATTGCCCGTTAAGATAGTTTATATTTGATGTTTTTAGCAATAGCAGGCTATTTTCAATAAACTACAATAAAATGTTCAATAAACATTTTTGTTAACGTTTCGTTGTATATCGCAACTTTGTCAAAAAGAATGAATAATTGAATTTGATGAATTACTATAGATTTATGATATTTATATATTTATATTTATATTTGATTTATATTTTTGTCATAACAGGCTATTTTTAATGCAAAAATCTTCATTATCGTCTTTTGTTGTCGTTTCGTTGTATATCACAACTTTGTCAAAACTAAAGAATTTAATAAATTACATTTGCTATCAAAACAACAAACTTGTTTTTTTTTTAAACCAACTTTACTTTTTTGCTTCTTTATTATCAGGAATATTTCGGGCTCAGCATTGGATTCAGAAGTTTATTAGTCTTCACCATGAGGAAACCTCTGAAAAACTCATTGTAAAGCAGGTGATTCGAATTATGATTATGATATATTTTTGAGAAATTGAATTTTACATAGTCGATATTTTATACACTCATCCAGAAAATTCATATTCAAATATTAGTTTTCGGTTTATGTGTGACAAATGATGGTAGATCAGGAAGTAATGAGTTCTGAGTTACGATATTTGATGATTTTCGTGCATTGATTCTATGTGTGTTATTTGTAAGGTTTATCAAATCCTTGTAGATAGAATTAAGCGATGTTTTGTATCTTTTATTTCATTTATTCTGTTTTCCAAATTTTGACGAATATGTAACATTTCTGAAAATTCTTTACAGTTTTGTGTCCTTCTCAATTTCCAAAATTTTTGTGTTTTTGTAATTGAAATCCTGTTTTTCATTTAATTTATGTTTATGTAAGGCTGTTATTTGAGTTTTTGTATATTTATGTACTTTAATTCTTTCTTCAAGATTTTGCGATGTTTGTTCTATATAGCATTTACTGCAATTATTACAGGGTATATTATAAACCGTATGAGTTTTTTCTGAGATTGTTTCACTCTTCAACTTGGTGTATATTTCTATGACTTCATTTTGTGCAGTAACCTCTATTATTAAATCATAAGGTTCTAATATTTTTGCAATGTTTGTACTTAATCTTGGAATATATGGTAGGGGAATGTAATTATTTTCGTTGGATACTTTTTTTGACTGTAAAGTATTATATAATTCATGAATTCTGTTTTACATGATTTCATTTGACCTATTGACATTTACTGAAATTATTGCAAGGTAAGGTATATTATAAACGGTATGAGTTTTTTTCTGAATTATTGTTTCGCTTTTCAACATAGTATATATTTGTTCGACTTGATTTTGTGCGATATGAGCTAGTACTAAATTATAAGATTTCAATATTTTCCCAACATTTTTACTTAGTCTGGTAGCGGAATGTAATTCTCTTCATTGGATCTATTTTTTGTTGATTGTTAAGTTTTATACAATTAATGAATCATGTTTTACATTATTTTGTTCATTGAATTATATATAATTATTTTTTATGTGGAGTATACATTTATCAATTTCGAATATATATATATATATATATATATATATATATATATATATATATATATATATATATATAATCATATATGAATCAATTTGTTGTATGGAAGTTTTCAATTTACCTGTCTGTTGCTACTGAAAAAAAAAAAATTCGGTGAATTTAAAAGACAGATATCTATCAATAATTTTGTGCTAATGTCAGTTAAGTTTCCGTAGAAATTTTTTCAGTTATATGCCATATGATCGAACACCCGAAAATATCAGGGGATGATTTGCTTAAATATAACAAAACCTTGTCTAAATACACGTGCATCAGATAGATAGGGGACATTTTAAAATATTTTCAAACGATTTCTTACAATGAATGGATGTTTTACGCTAGCGTTATATGAGTTTAATGATTGTCTATTATAATCGAATCTGTGTATTAATCTCACCATACACAAACTATACTGAATGCAAAAAATCATCTTTTTATCATCGGCTACCTGACGTAGGATCCTCCCTTTAAATCCTTTTGTGGATTCACTCCACCGATAAACATAAATGCTGCCAAGTCATGCCAGATAATCGACCGATTCTGGATATCAAAATTCAACAGATGCGACCTGCAAAATATTAACTATTGAGTGAGGAGGGGGGCCGAAATCTATTGCGCGGAAGAATAACCCTTCATTGTCGGGACCAGCCGATTAAACTCAGAATCTCCATTCGATATTTTCAATTTTGATCCAGTCAATTTATTTCTACCTCTTTCATAATTATCCCAGTCAACGGAGCCTGTGAATTTTGTCCGGTAGCCGCTCATTCTGTGGCCGCGCACATTAAAAACAAATTTCATTTCGATTACTTATTTTTGGCGATTGTGAACCGAGACAATATTATTCGGTGAAACAGAGATTCAGATCGACGATAATGGGATTTCCATATAAATCACATCACGTACCGAAAAAAAGGGAATAGGACGAAAAGAAAAAGACGAATGAGCGCAGAACCTGAATTTTTATTGTGATTGAGGTAAGATATATTGCGACCAGTCGTCCATTACAAGCAAAGAGCTACGAAAAAATCGATTTGAATTCTAAAATACCACCAAAGTGAATAAAATATATTATAGCTTATTTGAAATATTCGATTGTCTCACCTGAAAGGTCGTTCATTGAATTGGGAAAATTAAGAAACGGTTGCCCCCTTTTTTTAATCAATGATAACTTGAAATTTAAAATTTAAATGCCCTTCAAGATCGCCTTTGTGGAAGAAGATGTAATAGATTCAACCTCCTTTAGTATAGAGTTTGTGAGAATATGAATACTGCAATTTCAATGTCCTTTACTACAAAAAAAAAACATAAATTTGTCCGAATATTGACTTCAGTATCCCGTTTCAAGCACAGAAAATTTTGAAAATTTCAAATCTGTACTTCCTAAAAAACAACCCCTTTATCGAATTTCGACACAAATGTATCGAAATTCTCGTAAGAAAGTATCGAAGATGTATTTCGCAAATAATCTGAAAAGTAATTTTTTTTAATTCAGTGGACCTACAGATTAACGGCGGTTCCGAACGGCCATTGGACTTGTAATCAGTGTATATAAAATGGTTGTTTTTTTTAGAGGTATAGAACTTTAAATTGCAATAAAACAACGATGGATCATTCGATTGACAAGAGTTTTTTTTATTAGAATGATAATCTTATGGCATTACATTTCAAATATGATTTCTGGGATATGACCGCCACGGCTGGGTCGGATGTAGTCCGATCTGGACGTCCAATTTTCGATGACTTTTTCCAACATTTGTGGCCGTATATCGGCAATAACACGGCGAATATTGTCTTCCAAATGATCAAGCGTTTGTGGCTTATCCGCATAGACCAATGACGTTACATAGCCCCCACAGAAAGTAGTCTAGCGGTGTTAAATCACAAGATCTTGGAAGCCAATTTACAGGTCCAAAACGTGAAATTAGGCGGTCACCAAACGTGTCTTTCAATAAACCGATTGTGGCATGAGCTGTGTGACATGTTGCGCCGTCTTGTTGAAACCACAGCTCCTGGACATCATGGTTGTTCAATTCAGGAATGAAAAAATTAATAATCATGGCTCTATACCGATCACTATCGACTGTAACGTTCTGGCCATCATCGTTCTTGAAGAAGTACGGACCAATGGTTCCACCAGCCCATAGAGCGCACCAAACAGTCAGTTTTTCTGGATGTAACGGTGTTTTGACATACACTTGAGGATTATCTTCACTTCAAATGCGGCAGTTTTGTGTGTTGACGTAGCCATTCAACCAGAAGTGCGCCTCATCGTTAAACAAAATTCGCTTATGAAAATCGGGAACAACGGCAATCTCGTTTTGGGCACATTCGACGAATCTACGCCTTGCTTGATGATCGTTTGGCTTCAAGTCTTGCACGAGTTTGATTTTGTAAGCACGCAAACCAAGATCCTTCCGCAAAATCTTCCATAAAGTGAATGGACACAGATCCAATTCCTGTGCTCGATGGCTGATGGAGTTATTCGAGTCTTCCTCAATGCAAGCTCTACAGTAGCAATAGCTTCTTCTGTACGCACCGTACCGTGTGTCTCTGGGGATGATAGTTATCAATAAGAGTAAACGTGGTGCGAAAACGTTCCATGGTTAATCGAATTAACTGCTCTGATGAACAATTTTGTCGACGATAAAATGGAAGTAGTGCGCGATACGTATTCCGCACAGAACCATTATTTTCGAAATAAAATTGCACTATTTGCAAGCGTTGTTCAGGCGTGAGTCTATTCATGATGAATTGCCAAACCAAATTGAGAATAAATCACTCCTCAGCTGTTGAATCGGTCGCCATCTTCAACAGTAATGCCAACTTAAAGTTCTATACCTCTAAAAAAACACCCTTATCATTCATTAAACTACTTAAATCATAGACAAACACCCACGCCTTCAGCGGGGCTCGAACCCAGTTCTACCGCACCATAGTCGTGTGTTCTACCGACTAAGCTACGGAGACCGGCAATCTAAAAATTTACTTAGAAGTCGAACAATAACAGTGTTACATTCATTTTCTGATTCTAAATACTCAATAAACGGGCTAAATCTAGCTGAATCAACGAAAACATGAAACCTGGACAATAAAATTCATAAATGAATCCGTAATATCAAAATTATCTGCTACTCATTTTCTGAAGTTTATTTACAATATCATTAATTATCTAGTATATATGTTTACTATATTTCGAATATTTATGGTAACATTTATAATCACTATAGTCGCCTCCGTGGCTTAGCCGAAGAAACACTGGACTATGGTGCGGTAGACCTCGGGTTCGAGCCCCGGTGAAGGCATGAGTGTTTGTGTTTGTCTATGATTTGAGTAGTTTAGTTTAGTGATGATTATTGTTGGGTAATAAACATTGATTACGATCCCATCGGCCACTTGGAACCGGCGTTAAACTGTAGGTCCCCTGAATTGAAAAGAAATTATAAAAACGTTAACGAACAACACCGGTTTTTAGATTTACACATTTTCATAAAAGAATTGTGACGTAGGTTTCAGCATTACGACGGTTCCTTCGGACGAAGAAGTCCGTCTGAAAAAGCCACTATAAGTCTAATGGAAGTTGGCAACTCTGGATAAAATAAAATGGCGAAAAAACGGTGTTTTCTTTGCCCTTTCATAATTAGTTATATCTAGACGCCGGTTCAAAGGTATCCTTTATAAAATCTTGTTTTCAAAAACAAATGATTGAAGTAGTCTCTGTTGGAGATAATTACATGCAACTATGCACTAATATTACTGACAGCTTGTTTCATTGTTAATGAATAATGATGCGCTCTTGCAAATTAATCAGGCAAAGCGGATAGGCGGCTTTCACAAACTGTATAAATTTAACGCTTAATTTGCTTTCAATACTCCGGTGCCTCTATAACTTTGTCGTTCTTCAAAAAAAGCAACCCTGCGTTAAACTTACCAAAGATCGAGTAATCGACTGGACAGTCTTGAAAACGCCGAAAAATGTCATTTCTCAAAACAAAACAGAACCAGAAAGCCATAAATTTTTAAATCTTCGATGATTAAAGACTCCTTTCTCGAAGTGCATATGCTCTGTGAATGTTGGCTATCACTTTGTGTGATATTACTTGGTCACTTTCGATCTGAAAGGACCTCTTGATGGCAATTTAGTCCATAATCACAGGTTAGATACAGGGACAAGGTATTGGTCTGCTTGCTGCTGATCTGTTTCCTATTTATGATTTATTATTTTATTCCCCTGAAGGATAAATTGAACATAATATGATTTTCATTTCGCATCATATAATAATACTAATACTTATTTAGCAATAGCTATTACAAAATCATATATAAATTCAGGTTCTAAATATATTATTTACAGTTATTTGTTCAAAACGAACTTTAGCTAATTTACGCTTGAATACTTTAATGTCACTACCTGTTTTTATGGAGCTAAGCAATTCATTGAATGCGTTGAATCCTTCATAAAATATACTATTCCTAGCTTCAAAAAGCTTACAAAGTTGCAGAAACTGTCGGCATTCCTTGTATTATAAGCGTGCACATCACTGACACATCTTACATTTTTGTTTACTCTATATGGGAACAGCTTGTTTTTAATTTCAAATATGAATATATAAGTAGCAAAAAGTATTGCTGCTTATTTGACATTATCTCTGAACAATTTGGCAGGCTTTGGATTGGAGTATATCTATTATATTTCAAAATTGTTGTCATAGCTTTATTCTTTAGCTGTTTTAGCCGTTGAGTTTCAATCCCAATAACAGAGTGGAACAATATTCAAAGTGTGGCATTATTAATGACTTGAAGAGCAATAACTTCACATACGTCATCAGATTTTTTTCAATTCTTTTGAGAAAGTTGATTTTCTTGGAGATTTTAGACGATATGAAGTCGACATGATCATTGAAACTCAATTTCTCATCTAACATAACGCCTAAATGATTAACAAGTTTTACTCTATCAATGTTCTGGTTTGCAATTTTAATACTTATATTTTCGTTACAATTTACTATAAGAATTTTACTTGTACCAAAAACTATAAATTTAGGCTTTGTTACATTCAGCGATAAATTATTATCGCTTAGCATTCATTTGTTCCTTCCAAGGCCCTATTGGTCCATTCTGTCATAGTCTGGATTTTTTTACCAGAACAAAATTATCGTTTGAAAAACAATATCATTAATGTATAAGGAGAATAGCAGTGGACCTAAGACCGTACCCTGTGGTACGCCAAAATCAACTGCTGAGGTCCGAAATAACACCATTGAACTCAACTTTTTGAGATCGTGAATGTAAATAAGAATTCAACCATTTGTTTACTAAACCTTCAAAACAAATTTTACTTAGTTTTTTCCAACAGCAATGATCTACATAAAATTTCGAATGCCCTTTTGAAGCCCAACTGCAATCACTACCTCTCCTTTATCCATAGCTTTATACCATTCCTCACATGTGCTTAACAGTGCTGTCATATGTCAAGAATTCTCTAGTTTTCTGTATTCGCATATGTCAGATATTCCAGACAAACCATGGGACATATAGTAGTAAGTAAAAAAGTAAGTATTGGTGTAATACAATATGAGTTACTGTTTTTACACATTTTACACTGATACTTTTTTTTACACTTTTCTCAATCTGAAAAAAAATTATTTGAAAATATATAAATACCTAAGAAAAACATATATCTATAAATATCTAGCCCTCAAATCAACAGAAAAAAAAACGAGTTAGATCGTATACTGAGAAAAGTCTATAAAAAAACCTGTAAAACTAAAATCTCATTTTCTATCGGATATTCGTCAATACTGGTCTGAACTTAATGCTAGATAGGGTGCGAATTTTCTAAGGCTGAGCATTGAAAATTTTCCAATACCAGTATTTCGAACCATTATGGACCTGCTAAATTTGGTAAAATTCATTCAGTCTTATATCAGATTCACCGCCGGTATCATAGTGGTGAATAGTTGAATACTACCCACCCATAGATCCAGAGTCTCTGGTTTCGTAACTGTATAATAAATAAACAAAGAAATTTAAACCACGGAAGGAAAGTATGCGCAATTCCTTGTAGTAATTTTGCATTATCTACAATTCTTGTGCTAAATAATTTTAAATGCCTTCTTCTGAAATTTTTAGTTTGGAGGGGTGATAAAGATTATCCACAGAGAGGAGTCAATCATAACGATTTATTGAGTCGATTCAGTTTAATCTCATTGAAGAGCAGTAGAGAATTTTTATCATTCAAATTTTCGTACAAATTACTGCACAACAGTATTGATTGTCCTGATCTTGTGTACGCTTTAAAATTTCCCGTTCCTAGGCAAAATTCTCGTATTACAAAATTATTTCACCTAGAAACTCCAAGGACCAACTCGCTAATACAATCCCCCATTTGGTTTATGGAGTCTACATGCAATAGAGTTGCTTATAATTGTGACATTCACTTTGACTCGATAGAAATTATTATTAGGAGTTATGTGAACAAATGAAATGGGCTAAAATTAATTGATTGAGATTGAGTTCTTTGTAATATTTCATTTAATTCTATTAATTAGTTATTAGTTACTTTTTCAGTTTTTTTTAGATTCGATTGAACTCTTTGTTATATTTCTTTCCATTTTATTTATTTAGTTATCATTCAACTGTATGTTATTATTTCCTGTGATTGGATATTATACCTGTTGAGAATAAATCATCATTATTATTATCATAATTATCATTATTATTATTATTATTAGTCTAAATATGCTCTCCCTTGCTCCGCAACATTGACATCACTAAACCAAGCCTTATCGATGCACATACTTAGAAAGGTGCAGAATACATAACATCTCAAATGTTTCTAGAGAATTGAAATAGATTCAAAATGGAAAAATAAAAAAAAATAACAAAAAACATCATCTTAACCGCTACCAAATTTTTTGAAAAAAAGGTACTTATAATGGCAGAAACAGAAACATATTGAAAATTATTGTTTCATTCACATTGAAATTAGCTTCCACAAATTAATTTTCATAAACCTCATCAACGTTATTCCACCATATTGCTGAAATTCCTCAATTACAACCTGAAGCATATATTTCTTGACATATTGAAATCGAAAAGTAAAAATGACTGTTCCAGACCGTCGTTAGCCGTATCCAATGTGAAAGGTTTACCGTGAAATCGGCCATATAGAAAAATGGAAACAATGCAGTCGCAATATAATAAATCTCGCTTGACGATTTGCCCCAAGAGAAGCGAGACAGTTTAAATGCCCCTTTTCGGACAACGGATTCACGATATAATAATTCAATGATGATGATTCACACACGGTAATTGACCACTTCCGTTGAGTCTCACCTGGTTTCCAAGTTATGTTAATTTGCGATGGTTTCATCAGATTGGTGGGCAGTGTTCACATGATGAAGCCCTATACACTGGTCGCCAAAAGTATGATATCAAACCCTTCTAAAACCATCAGTAACAATATATACCTCTGAATAGAAAAGTTTAATAATATATACGCAAATCTGATACTAAAATAGTTTCTATCACAAGTATTATCTGGCCTGCTCGATCAACGCACTTGAATTGTTTTGTATCGAACTATTCATTTAAGACTACTTGCATATACCATTGCTCTATTGGACACTTTGGACGACATGAAAAATAAGATTATTGGCAAATGAAACTGCAAAAAAATAAACTGCAAGTTTAATTCGCTAAAATCTTCCTGAATGAAGCAAGTTTTCATAAATCAACAAAGCATAAAATATTCCTTGACTTCCCTAACAATATTCCATAAAACAACACCCTGTAGCAATATAGCTATTGTAACTAATTCAAGTTCTCTTATGATTCATTGAATACAAGAAAATCGAATTCGTATGCGGTCACACAAGATGTTTAAAAGTCTCATTTACGATGAACTGTGATCCAACAATTTCTATAAGCATAAATATTTATAGCGTTTCGCAGACTGTAGCTCATAGAAGAGGTGTGAAACATACTCTGTGAATTGACAAATCTGTAGTTATTATAAATGTGATGATTAATGTTCATCAAATAAAGGATCATTATCATTGGAGACCAGATTATATGCATATGCATTGGCATATTTCAGTCATTCTCAGCAGAAGTAGCAAATGTTTCCTCAGATCTACTTAGGATGCATTTTATCGGTACAGTAACAATATTTTTCCGATTGCAGTACACTCATCCTGCGTTCCGAAATGCGACAAAAGTGATAATATCTTGAATCCGACCAAATTCAATAGTCACAAAGTATAAGGGCTATTCAATTGTAGTATTTTTGAATTTGATCGGTTTTTTAAACTTTGGTTCAAAAAAATATTGCAGTATATTCAATAACCCAGGTTTTGAACGTTTAGGTCAAATTAATAGTTTCATTAATGGGACAGCAGAGCTTTTGCCAGAACTATAAGAACATAGCACCCAAGTTCAAATTCAGCCCAGTAAGCGCAGGGGATATGGACCGAAGCTTTTCCACTAACAAAAATATTCTAGATGATAGAAAACATAATCATACTACTGCAGATGTGTGGAGGAATACTTGATTGTTTACGTTTACCAATATATTAAATAATTTTGATATCAAGTTATGTTACTGCAATGTGTGAAGCTACCTATGAGCGCCTATACAAGAATAATTTACTGATTTCATGCCGATTTTAAAATGAAAAAATGACGAATTACTTTTCGTTGTTTTGGGATTTCAAAATGTATCAACTGATGTCGTATATTCTGCCCAATTTCGTGCATATTTCAAGCACTTTCAAGCACACTTCAAGCTTTTAATGTGGCATGTAATCCAATATCTAATCATCACAGTTGTAATAAAGGATAATCGTCATTTTTTCCTTGGAATTATTAAATTTATCGAGTCCTAACATGTTTCACTAGAAGTGTAGCTTTCTCAAATCAAGAATTTGATAAGAACAGTGTCAGTGATACGCGTTAGAAATTGATATTGTGATTATAAAAGCAAATAAGAGGATAATTTCAACTGTGATAATGAATTTAAATCAAGTAGAAACCATATCGATACAGAGTTTGATATATATATAAAGATTTCACTGTTTTCTGTTGGCGAGTAGTGTGTTTCAGGGGTCATTACTCTGTACATTACCAGCTAATTGAAAAATCATAATGGTTGTTGAATGTTTTTCGGCATTTAATTTTGTATCATCCCACCCGATCACATCTGGAGTGCGCCCGACAAAATTTACATTAATTAAAGGTCATCCCTAAAAAGTAAACGTGGGAATTGCGGTAACACGTTTAATCAGATGGCAGTTTCGTGACATTTCACCTACCCATCGGAATACATTAGAATTATTGATTAACTTTGGCCAGATAGCAGCAGATTCGCACTCTCCAAAGGGAATACTGAAACACCGTGGGAAGATTCCACGTAACAGACAATTACGTGAGAAGGCATCAATGGATTTATGATCAAAGGGCACACTGGACGATGATTGTACCTCTGTAATTAATTCTGCGGGTATGTTGTTTAACATTCAATGAGAAACTCTTCCAGATAGATATCGATCTATCTTCAGCTTCGTACTAATTTGTGGCTAGTTCTTGGGATACTTTGATCAATCAATCATTCTTCATTTGCTAGGTTCACATAAATAAAATATTATGCCAGGGTGAACAACATTTATATCAACTGAAAGACTGCTTATGGATTGGATGAGTAATCCAATTATTTCTATAGATTCTCTTCAGATCACCATTTCGTACTTTATATACGAGGGTAGACCCAAAATTACCTAGTTTAACACAGAAAAAACATAAATTTCGGAAAATTTTTTTATATTTTAACATAGTCTCTTCTCAACTCAATACACTTTTGTCAATGATGTTCTATAGCCTCCATATCCTCCTTATAGTAAAAAGCGTCGAGCTCCTCAAAATAGCCATCGAAGAATCGTCGACCTCCTAACCACTTTTTCAAATTAGAAAACAAAATATAGTCCGACGGCGCTAAATTCGGTGAATAGGGCGCTCGCGATAGCAATTTGAACTGCAATACGCTGATTTTTGATATCGCGATAATAGACGTGTGACAGGGTGCATTGTCGAGATGAAACAACACCTTTTTTCCAGCCTGATATAACCGTTTTTCCTTGATTTCAGCACCCTAACGTTGTAACAAGTTCGTATAATACTCGCCATCAATTATTTCACCTTTTTGAAGGTAATAAGTTGAGATTATTTTTCTCTTATCTCAAAAAATTGAGGCTTTGACCTTCAATGCTGATAGATCTGTCTTCGCCTTCTTAGGAGCCCATTTTCCCTTTCCAGTCCATTGTCTTGATTGTTCCTCCGTTTCAGGGGTGAAATAGTGGATTCAAGTTTCATCCATTGTCACGAATCGACTCAGAATTCTGCTTAATTCCTTTAAAGCATCGTCAAACATTGAGTCGAAATATCCTCTCCCCTCTGTTTTTGTCTATCGTCAGCAAACGCGGCATCCTCCTCACACAGAGCTTTCTCATTTTCACATTTTCCGTGAATATGCGATGTACAGAACTTTTTGAAATGCCTACGGTGTTGGCTAACTCACGCACTAAGATAGGTACGTTAGAACGCAGTACGATTTTTCAACCAACAACGCCATCTTTGCGTCAGGCTAGGTACTTCTGGTGCTACTTTCGTATACTATAATGATAACATTAGCTTCGATAAATATATCGACTGAGAATGGAAAAATTCAGGTTAATAGTATAATTTAGAATATATAATATTAGTAGAGCATAGTGCAATTTCCAGCTTTTCAACATTTCAACTTGCTATTGCTTTTACTGTTGCTTTTGAAAATACAAGCTGAACAACACAAACGAATAAAGTAAACTAAACAAGAGTTCAAATAACTACCATTGAATTTTCTTTGTCTCTTGAGGTAAATAGAACCACAAAGCAGAAGTGTTATCGATATCGAAACGAAATAGAACTTGTAATATTACTATACATCGAAATTAAACCATTGTCTTTCACTAATATACCTGATGAAGTTCCATCAAATGAATGCTGTATCTACACATAATTTAGACTATTTAAGATGGACAAAATGCATTCAATTCATTCGACATAAGAGTCGGGCCGCTAAAGTATTGTCAAGATGTAATATAACAGAGATAATATAATATGAGCCAACTGATTTCGATTTGATTATAGAGGCAATCCCAAAGCACGTCAATCAATTGTTTGAAAGTGTTGGCAATGTAGATTCCTCTATTTTGTCGGAGTTCATTGTCTAGGAATTCAATTCTAAAATCTAAAACAAACAATCATTGAATGAAAATTAAATGGTAAAGTGAATCGTATTAAACTGGAGGAATGAAAAGAGGTTAACGATTAATGTCCTTGGGGCTGAAACAAAAATATAAAATGAAGATAAAAATAAAATAAATTAATATCTAATAAAATCAATAAATTCTTACCGCCTTTGAACAGAGAAATAGTTGAATCAGAAATCGAATTCACACCTGAATCAATTAACACATTGAATCTATTTCTGATTCAAATATCCATTTGTTCATTGGCGGTAAGAATTCATTAATTTTATTTTATATTAATTTATCTCATTTTAATTCTCATTTATTATTTCTGTTTCAGTCCTCAGGATATTAATTATTAAGCTTTTCATTAGATTTTTTCAGTTTAATCCTGCTTATTTTACCATTTGTTTTTCAGTCAATCATAGTTTCTTTCAGAATTTGAAATTAAATTTATAGGCAATGGAAGTCCGACAAAATATTGAAGGCTCATTATTTGAGTTTATTCGATTCGGTTTTTCATTTCTGATATCATTCAAATTGTATTTAATAACCCATTATTTCTTCTTCGTTGAAAAAATTCAATATTTTCAATTTAGTAAGATAACATTTTATTTAACTATTTTATTTAATTAAATGGATATATATTATACGTGTTGTCCTATTATTGTACTGACTATATTGGGTGTTTTTTGAGAGGTATAGAATTTCAATTGCAATAAAATAACGATGGATCATTCGATTGGCAAGAATTTTTTTTTAATCGAAAGATAATCTTGTGGCATTACATTTTAAATATGATTTCTGGCATATGAACGCCACAGCTGGCTCGGATGTAGTCCAATCTGAACGTCTAATTTTCGATGACTTTTCCCAACATTTGTGACCATATATTGGCAATAACACGGCAAATATTGTCTTCCAAATGGTCAAGCGTTTGTGGCTTATCCGCATAGACCAATGACTTTACATAGCCCCAGAGAAAGTAGTCTAGCGGTGTTAAATCACAAGATCTTGGAGGCCAAATCACAGGTCCAAAACGTGAAATTAGGCGGTCACCAAACGTGTCTTTCAATAAATCGATTGTGGCACGAGCTGTGTGACATGTTGCGCCGTCTTGTTGAAACCAGAGCTCTTGGACATCATGGTTGTTCAATTCAGGAATGAAAAAGTTAGTAATCATGGCTCCATACCGATCACCATTGACTGTAACGTTTTGGCTATCATCGTTTTTGAAGAAGTACGGACCAATGATTCCACCAGCCCATACAGCGCCCCAAACAGTCAGTTTTTCTGGATGTAACGGTGTTTTGACATACACTTGAGGATTATCTTCACTCCAAATGCGGCAGTTTTGTTTGTTGACGTAGCCATTCAACCAGAAATGCGCTTCATCGCTAAACAAAAATTCGCGCAATACTTATTCCGCACAAAACCATTATTTTCGAAATAAAATTGCACCGTTTGCAAGCATTGTTCAGGCGTGAGTCTATTCATGATGAATTGCCAAACCAAACTGAGAATAAATCACCTTTCAGCTGTTAAATCGGTCGCCATCTTCAACAGTAATGCCAACTCAAAGTTCTATACCTCTAAAAAAGCACCCGTTATATTTCAATGTTAGCATTGGATTTAGTAAATAGTTCTCGTGAATACCTGAAGATATGTACATGATAGATAACTGTCCTTTTCTAATTTGTGAAGCCAACCAACTCTGTGATGTTAATGACAACGTCGAAAAATTCACTGTCATAGTATTTCGAAGACGCCACAACAAGAGATAACCCCAAAATTAACGTCCTGTATTTCATATTTCTTAATTCCTTTGTTCTTGTACTCTGTGCATCAAAAAAAATCGCAGATAATAATTCATGAGTATCTTACTAGAGACAGAAAATCGTAATAGTTATAGTTTTACTTCCTTATGTAGATTTAAGTCACCCCGTCATCAAAGTACATTAGGTCGTAAAACTTTTACAAGCCCAACCGAAAAATCTGAGCACGCCCAAGCTCATCTCTAATGTGTAGTGTCCTTACCCACATAAAACTTTCCGGAAAGATTAAAGGACTGATATATCTTTGGAAGAGAGCTAGGGAGATTAATTAGCACTGTTGTCATAGAGATAAAGCCGTTGCATGACTGACGCTCAAACGAAATGTTTTAGTGCAAAATTACCATAACTATTTATAATTTTAATATACGCTCCAAACACAAAACGTAATTTATTCTGCTTAAAAGCTGAGTAATCTTCTATTCAGTTTCGCTGCACATAAATCCAACAATAAAAAAGTTATATCAAAAGGAATAAAAAGACATTACAACCGCAATTCTATCTGGAACAAAAAGCGTTCTCGTAATAAAAAGTGGCATTTTTATCAAAAGCATCACATTGATGAAAGAAATAAATAAGAGTAGGTATATTACCTTCATTTTATGTATTCAAAACGTAACATTTTACGATACTTTGACGCAATCAAATATTTATTTGTTGGAATGTTTTTATATTTCGTGAAAATTTCACTAAGTGCATAGTCTCTGATGAAGAGGTTCTAATAGTATAAAATCAATTAATTTTGCAAACAACTTAACGAAAATCACTTGTGATATTGAGTTTGTGATTATGGCACCATGTGAAATTGACATAATATATTGGTCGAAAATCAAAAACAATCCAAACACAACAATTAAAACCAAAGATGTGAACCAATGAATAACTAAAGAGAATGGCAAATGAAACTTGGAGCAATGCATCCACCAAAGGCGTTTTTCACAAAAGATGTCGCTGGTACTCATATCACTTATTAAAACGTTCGAAGAACTCTAAGAGTTTCATTAACACAGCAATCAATTGATCACAACCAAACTACGACAAGCTGAAACCCCGCAACAAAAATTCTCTAACAAATAGCTTCAAAATTAATCGAGACATAAATCCAAGCACGAATAGCAATGTCGATGAAAACCTAACAAAAAAAGATAATATACACAATACATCTCCATAAAGGGAGCAGTGAAAAAATACACCATAAGATCGACACAATACACATCTAAGACCAAGTCATAAGCGAAAACTACCTATCAGATTTTTTGGATTAGAAAAGGATACTATAAATAAATAACTTTGAAACAATACAGCATTAGATTAAACTATCATACAAAGGAAATACTCTACTTCAAGTGGACTACATTGCAAAAATTAACCTTTTTTAACACTGCTGTAGTCCCAGGTGCAAATTATATTATGGTAAATACATAGTTTTCATAAATATCGTGTGATAAAGGCAATTCAGGTTAAATTCCACAAAAATTGTTCCGGGTCAATTGTACCATGTTCAAGAGCTATTCAATATATTTCAACTAGTTGTATTAAACTCTTGATTATGCGTTAGCAGCCGAAACCTCATTAAAAAATTTGTCTGGAATTGTGTTTAGTGTTTTATATTATACGTTTCATTATTATACGGCACAAAAAATTTCACATTTAATTGAAAAATGCATATCAATTATGAAAAATTCTTATGTTTTCTCTTCAGTGGATAGATGAAAAGTGATTGTATAGATGAAGTAGAGTAATACCAACACGAATAGTGTTGGTATAAGTTGACAATATCGAAGATTTTTATCTCGTTTCTTATTAATTTCCTTTCATATATAAAAATGCAGAAATAAAATGCAATTATGTTTTGAATACTCAATAACGAGAAGGAAAAATTGAAATCATTCAAATCATTGGTTAATTTCTAATTTCTTGAAATATATGGTTTTCGATCATCTGATTTTTTTTTTCTGATTATTTTGATACTATTTTCCATTCATAATTATGGTTCCAATAATTCAAATCATTGGTTAATTTATAATTTCTTGAAATATATGGTTTTAGCATAGTGTTGGTTTTCTGATTATTTTCATACTATTTTCCGTTCATATTTATGGTTTCAATCATTCAAATCGGTAGTTAATTTCTAATTTCTTGAAATATATGGTTTTTGATCATAGTATTGATTTTCTGATTATTTTCATAATAAACAACATATTTTTGGCATAGATCTTTTTAGTGGTCCCTTTCCTGTTCGTTAATGCCATCATGGGTAGGTTACGAATTGTTGAAATTTCGCTGGCTAAAGCATTTCAGTTGAGACTTAGTTATGGAACCTCTGTTTGCCATTTCTTGGAATTCTTAGATACCTGGCAGCAATAAATGAATGGCTAATGAATGTAAAAAAGTCTAAATTCGTAGCTTTGGGTACAAGTACAATTCTGAAGGCAAATAGTAACGAAAATATAACTATTAAAATCGAAAACCAGAACATTGAATGGACAAAAGTTGTTGAATATTAGGCATTATGTCAGATGGGAAATTGATATTCAATAATCACATCAATTTCACATCGTCTAAAACTCGAAAAAATCAAATTACTGAAAAGAATTGGAAAAAATCTGAAGGCATATGTGAAGTTAATGCTCTTTAAGTCAATAATAATGCCACATTTTGAATAGTATTCCACTCTATTATTCGGACTGAGCAAAACAAATCAGCAGCTACAAAAATTGCCGAGCTATGCTATCGTTTTTGAAATGTAAGAGATATACCCCAATGTGAAGCATGTTAAAGTGCTTAGAACTAACGTCAGTTGAACAAAGAATACTTTATATTTATTATGCTACATATATATTCATAAATTCAATGGACGATGAATCTACTCTGTGATAGTTCATATTTAAATGAGAGGTAATAATAAAAACTTGTCTAAAAATCACTGACTGACTGAATTCGACTAGTTTCGCCTTCTCAGCATTCTTGATAATGCTGTAAAAGGCGAAACTAGTCGAATAAAGAATTGTTCAGTCAGTGATTTTTAGACAAGTTTTTATTATTACCTCTCATTTATTTATATATATTCATATTTGAAATTATAAACAAATTGTTCCCAGATAAATCCCAGTTAAAAAGTTCCCAGAGAATAATAAAAATGTGTCAGTGATGTGCACGATTATAATAATACAAGAAATGTTCACAGTTTCTACATGCAACTTTGTAAGCTTGCTAAATCTAGGAATAGTATATTTTATGAAGGATTCAATACATTCAATGAAATGATTAGTTCCATAAAAACAAATAGTGACCTAAAGGTATTTAAGTGTAAATTAGCTAAGATCGTTTTAAATAAATAATTGTTAAAAATAAATTTTGAACGTAAATGTATATGTGAATGTTGTAACAGCTATTGCTGAATAAATAATATCTTTATTATATTATTATCATATTAAAATGAATCGCCAAGTTAAACCAACTGTTTCCTTCTTATTTTTAAGACTCACCCTGTATACAAATGTAAGCTGGTCCAGGGGTAAGAGAGTCCGAGGGTACCGAAATTTCATCCTGGAAGTAAGTTATAATTCCTTATCTCGGTGATACTGCCCTATAAAATTATTAATATCTTTCGCTATAATTGAGCTGGGACTTGATAGGTGTAGATCATATTATTGCGTTTTAACTGTCGCCCATAATATACTTTTGATGCGGGATTCTTATATTCCTTCCGGCGGTCATTATTATTCTCTTTGATTATTATTTCAGTAAACATTTTATCCCAGACATAAAGTTTATAACCTCGTTTCTGGTTCAATTTCGATCTGCAGAAAATGATTAAACACGCTGTTTTTATTGAAAAAATAACAAATTTTATTTTATAAGCAATAGAAACTAAGTTATTAAACAAAACATGGAATAAGATTATCGATATATCTGAATAGATATAGCTACTAAAACATTTCATCTTTTTGAGAGACAGCATATATATATATATATATATATATATATATATATATATATATATATATATATATATATATATATATATATATATATATATATATTTTTTTTTTTGAAAGTTTTTAGCATTAACAGGCTTTTTAATATGAAAAAGTTTATTTTTTACAACTTTGTCAAAACTAATGAATTCATTAGTTTTGACAAAGTTGTAATATAACAACGAAACGTCAACAAAAATAAACTTTTTCATATTAAAAAAGCCTGTTAATGCTAAAAACTTTCAAAATAAATATCTCAAACAGGCAATAAATCAATTTCAAGATATATATATATATATATATATATATATATATATATATATATATATATATATACAATTTTGGATAAGGAATTTCGACCATTAAGTACAACATTAATTTACTACTCTGTATTCATAGCGAAGCTTTCGAAATTATGTATTTTTCGTCAGGACAGCTGAAAATTATAAACTTCTAAATCTCACCGAATGTGAGGTTATATAGATAAACGAAACATGAAATTTTGAAGAACTATGTTAATTTGGTAATTTTTGTCCTGTACCAAGTGACATTAAATATAAATCGAAAATTTCCTGTCCCGTATCCAGTAAAATACCGAAAATAATATAGAGATTTAACCTCAAATAATATATTAAAATTAAAAGAAAATTGTTAATATTGATGACTTCAACAGATTATGTTTATGTTGTTGCTCTTCAATACTTTAATGATTGTAACCTCAACTCTTATGTAAGGAATGAGGGTATATTGTTTTGTTTAACCCTGATGAAGCAATAAAGTAGATTGCTAAAGCTTGGTAGAGATGAAAGTGTACCACTACAAATACTGAGACAATAAACCCTTAAAATTATTATAAATAGTAACCTACATTATCTTAAATATCATATATATATATATATATATATATATATATATATATATATATATATATATATATATATATATCTTAAAATTGATTTATTGCCTGTTTAAGATATTTTATTTTGAATGTTTTTGGCAATAACAGGCTTCTTTTGTAATGAAAGAGTTTATTTTTGTTAACGTTTCGTTGTTATCAAAACAACGTTAAAAAAATAAATTTTTTCATATCAAAAGAAGCCTGTTATTGCTAAAAACATTCAAAATAAGATATATATATATATATATATATATATATATATATATATATATATATATATATAATTTTTTTGGAAATGGTCCACATTAATAATAACTCCAACAGTACCAATAAGAAGACGGACGTTTCCAGACTTAGTTGCATTTATAGTTAGTTACTCTCAAATCATTTCAGGTAACCTTCGCAACTTCGCAGACATCTCACAACTTTAATAGACTTTTATGTGTTACGTGTGTAATATGACATTTGTTGTGTTCTCTGTGTTCGGTTTTCAGTGTCAATGTCTCTCTGTGCTCCTGTCATTTCTATTCTATTATTCACCTATCATTGTTTTTAGTTAGTACATAAGAATATTTTTACATCTATAATTTAATTCAGCTTAATTTTTAAAAAAGACATTCCTGTTTGATGGTTCTTGGCCATACCTTTTATACCTAGTTAGGCGTAAGTTGCAAATCATAATTTTTATCAGTGCAATTGTATAAACATCTTTTTCACAGTCCTGATGAAGACTGTAAACACAGTCGAAATATAGACCAGGCAGACAAATTGGATAAAATCCATTCATAGTGGCCTCTTATTTTGCCTATAACCCACAACAATTATATTTAAATTACCAGGCAATACTCCTTTTCATTAATGTTTTCATTAAAAGACTGTAAATGACAAAAAAAAATTGATCATTCAGAATGATCAATTTTTTCAATGTTTTACCAATTTTTTATATGAAGCGCCAACCATCATCAGTACCAGCCTAATGTATATACATATATCGAATAGGAAATAAAAATTCCTTCTGTTCTGATAGATTCGATTAGTGTTCACGCAAGAATTAGTATAGAATTTATTAAGCAAACACATTCGAACGAAAATGTCATCAACATTCAATAATATTATCACATTGTTTACCTTAGCGTTTCTGGTAGTGAATTTGCTCATAAGTTTATTTGTTGACTCGTACCTAGTGTATTATCATTGTGTATACAGTAAAACTGTAGTAAACGCAAACATATTATAGTGAATATCTTATTGACTTTATCAGAGCTTTCAACATTTATCGATTTGTTCCTTCTTGTATACTTTTGTTTGATATGCTTTCAAATCGACCTTTGGAAAAGAGGATTTACAATGCTTGTCCCAACCGATAAATTCAAGAGGATAACCGTACTCCACCACAGTCTATTAAACAAGTTCATCATTCTATCTTTTATGAATAACTAGTATGTCATTAAATGTGATTAGTCTTAATTGTCTTCTCGTGCAACACTTTTGGAATATTGAAAAGTATGAAATTATACAAAAAATTTCGATATATTCCACAGAAATACACTCGAAAAATGTCTGAGGCTGATAACGTATTATCAAGAGTTCGTACAGGTCTTGATGATAGTTTCCTAGCTCGAAATATATGCAGATTCTATTAATCAGTTTAGTTAAATGTCTTGAAATATCCCTACTATGCCAAAAATACTCTCTGAAGTTAGTTTTCGCTTACAACAACAGCAAATTTATGTGAATATGTACGAGGGTGGAGTGAAAAGTTTCCGGCCTGACCATTTAGCGCCACTACGTTTACTTTTGGAGCGGCGTCTTACAGTACCATTCCTACTGAGCTTGTATGTAAAGTTTCAGCCCAATCGGTACGTTAGTTTGCGTTTGAGAGCACATTGCGTGAGACGCTTCCGTTGTTTTCGTGAAAATGGAAACATTGGAGAAACGTGCTATCATCACATACTTCTATTCGAAAGGTTTTACTCCAACACATATAAGAGAATAGATGGATTCAACAGTGGGAGACTCCTCTCCATAATATTCAACTGTTAAGCAGTGGGTTTCTGAATTCAAAATGGGTCGTGTGAGCACCTCTGACAAGCCTCGTAGCCTCGTACAGGACTTCAGAACTTCAGAAATGATTGAGAAAATCCATTAAATAGTATTGGAAGACCGCAGATTGAAATTGCGTGAGGTAGCTGAGACCTGTAGGATGTCAGCTGAACGTGTGCGAAATATTTTGCACAACCATTCGAGCATGGAAAAGCTGTATTCAAGATAGGTGCCGCGTTTGCTAACGTTCGACCAAAACCTGATTCGAAAAAACATTTCTACCAAAAATTTGGCGCTATGTAGACGTAATCCAAACGAATTTTTGCGTCGATTCATAACTGCTGATGAGACTTGGGTTCACCACTACACTCCTGAAAATAAAGAACAGACAAAACAGTGGGTTGGAAAGGGCAACCAACTCCAAAGAAGGCAAAAACAATTTTATCGGCAAACAAGGTTATAGCTACTGTTTTTTGAAATGCGAGAGGAATTATATACATTGATTATCTTGAAAAGGGTAAGACTATCTTTGATAAATTTGAACAGTCTTAACATAATCTTTGAACAGCGCATTGGGATGTCGTGATATTTTCCTGAACTTCTGTTGTCCACATATGTCTTAGTTATAAATATTATTTTAATTTTAGTTATTTTATTTGTTTATTAGATAATACTAACGTAATCGATTTCAATTTTATTTTTATTTATCAAACATATTTCGTTACTAAATGGTCAACTTCTGCTGACCATACGTAACTTTGTAATGGACAATATTTCATTTTTGTTTTTAGTTATCTGGTTATTTCAATTTATTTTGAATTAATTTTTCGTTGTATATTTTAGCTTATACTCCCTATTTTTGATTTTTTTCTTGTTAATTTCCTTTCTTATTTAATATTATTTGTGTACAATTTTGCAATTTTTTGTAAATTGTAATGTTTTTTGTAATTTTTTCTCTGTAATTGGATGTATATCTGTTGGGAATAAATGTCTTATTATTATTATTATTATAAATACTACGCAGACTTATTGCAACGTTTGAAGGACTAGGTACAAATCAAACGACCTCATTTGGTGAGAAATAAAATTATTGAATTCAAAATAAAACCACGAATTGAAGTTTGAATTGATGCCGCATCCTCCCTACTGTCCAGACTCAGCCCCCAGCCACTATTACCTGTTTCCTAACCTCAAAAAATGGCTTGGAGGTAAAAGATTTGAGAGCAGTGAAGAAGTTATCGAAATTATAAATCATTATATATAATGTATTTATTTAGCCAAATTGCTACATCATAATACAAAATATAGTAATAAAAAGTTAATTAAAAATTAAAATAATGAAAAGTGAAATACTGTGAATTGAGTAAAAGTACCAATATATGTAAATAACACAATATAGTAGAAAAACAAGAACAATTATTACCTAACTAATATTACATGATAAACATCAATTAAAGTACTAGCAGAAACAAAGCCCAATTGAATTAGAGTGACTTTAAACTGTATTGCATTTGTTTGAGATGAACGCTCTCAATTGTGAGTAGTTTGTGGGAGTAATTGTGGGAGTATTGTGAGGAGCTTCACGAAACTACGTTTAAAACTGGTATAACTAAATTAGAACACTGTTGAAGGAAATGTATCAGTGTTGTAGGAGATTAAATTAAAAATAAAGCAAAAAAAATTCAAAACATCGTTTTTTTTTGGTAAGGCAAGAAACTTTTCCCCTCATCCTCGTATTTCTTTTCGTATACGAATAATAATGAAGTTAGTTGAAGAATCATGAGATCTGAAGACATTTAACCATGTGCATTTTCGTTCATTTCAGTTATTTTTCATGCTAAAGCATGCAGCTAGTTTTCAGTATATGATACATGTTTTTCATTAGTCGATCGTGATATGATTAACACCTATTTTAGCAGAACCGTGGCTGTGCCTGTCTATTCTGCTGACATAAAAAAGGATTTTTGAATACCATATTGCAACTACCTGTTCCGTTGAATTCTTTGTATAAATTTCTGCAGATTTTCCAGCGATCTTCTTGAACTGATCACTAGTAATAATATATAATTTATTTATCGAAAGCTATTACAAAATTCCACTTTGATCGCTTCAATTTTCTTGTCATTAATCTCAATTATTAAATCTTCATTCGTGTAGATCTTTGGAGTCTCACTTGCACCCAACATTCAATATCCAAATATTGCCCCTATATCATTTGATATAGTCGAACTTGAGAAAAATTTTGCCTGCGAAACACTTGAGAAAAAACACCTGTGAAGTGAAAGCCTTCTGAAAATCCATGAAATTTAACGAGTAAAATAACAACCAAAGCATTGTTTAGGATTTTTGGCAATCTTTTGGTTCAAAGCAATCTGAATTAAGTTTGAAAATATTTTTAGTAATATGTTGATAATTGATGAGGCCGATAATTGGAGAAAGTTAATATCCATAATGAAACAATATTTAGAATTTTCTCATAATTTAATACAAATACGCATGACGCTTTATCATTTGATAAAGAAGTAGTACTTCGAAACGTCGTCATGCCTATTTGTATTGAATCATGAGAAAATCGAAAAAAATAAATATTGTTTCATTTTAGTAATATGCATGTGTAAGATGAAACATTGTCAAGTAAATTGTAAAATTCCGACACAAAGAGGGAGAGAGTGATATTAATTAATTACTATTTTCATTGTGACCTCTTAATGATATATTTATAATTTGGCAACAAATACGTAACCATTTCATTTTTAATGGTGCATTCTCATCTTCAGTATACTTTTTTTATTCCCCATCGTATGAAGCTATGCGAGATAAAAGAAATGAGCTGGGCACATTAATATTCACCACCATATCTGTCATAAAATGCGGTTAACACATAAAGTATATGGTGAATCATATTTCGGGATCCATATCCGGAAGTATATGGAAGTGGTTAACACTATCCTGTCATCCAGAAACAAATTAAATGTTTCAATTCTGGCAGTCTTTTATTTGCGTCATTTCGTCGCCCGGTACTAATAAATGTTTTATGCTTTGGCTCCTGTGATATCGCCTGTGCGTATCTCTTCTTATTCTGATAAGAGTAACGAATAATCGTTACGAAGCGAGAGTTAGGGATAAGCATTTTATTGATTACAAGAAATATAAATTACCTCGTCCCGGGTTCAATATTTCTTACACTGCTCTACTAATATAAGCCGCTACAGATTCGTTGTTATCGTTCTCAGAATATTCAGCCAGAATATAAAGAGAAATTTTTCTCATTTTTTAGGAATGATTGTGTTGAAGAGAGGAAGTCTTAACAATGATTATAACTTCAAACTGCAACATTTACTGCAAAATTAGATGGCAACATGGTATGTAATCAGCATTGGACTTTCATGGATACACGATTTGGCAGATGGGTAACTGCCCAACATGGTATGTTATTCAAACGACAAGAATATCCTGCCAGGACAGTCGATTTTGTATGAATATTCCTCAGATATTTCACCATCATAAATCATAAACAAAACAGCTGCACACTTTCAACATTTATTGGCATTGCTATCTACCAGATTGAATCATCCTAATGGTGACCCTGAGGAAAGTGACCATGGTGGTTCAGTTCTTGATTAGGATGTCGACGAATACCTCACAAAGTCTAGTCGAAAAAGGTCATGACGAAGGCTAGATGGTGATAGCTTTTGCATGGAATATTTCCACTGGTATATGATTGTAACACATTCAATTTGGACCTTAGGTCTATTTGTATATTTGTAGCCTCCGTGTGGCTAGACCACCTCTTACTTTAGTCATGGCGGTTAAAGTTTCTATGCAAAAAACACCCTGAAGGAAAGAACCTCTAAATGATCGTGGAATAAAGGAATATTTGACTAACTTCTCAGAGAAATTGAGTAAGGAACTTCAGAAAGAATGGTAACATCTCGGGATAATTCCAAGCTACCAAATAAGCACCTTCTGCTTATTAACCTACTATGATGACTGAAATATAATATTATTAAGATCGATCTATCAATATAAAGAAAGGAGCCAAGTAATCATGATAGGAAACTATTCACGTAGGAAAAATTATCTGCAAATACTTGCAAATGGGGTGCAAAATATAACAGGGAAAGACAAGAAGTTCGATACTCATTTCCGGCTAAGTAAATAGCCCATCTTCAAGCCAAAAATAGGTATACATCAAATATTGTTGGTCTTAATAGTTTCTATAGACTTTGCGAAATTGCTAAAATTACTCATACAATCGAAGAAATTTTGAGATACAACCATGAACTTCACTGGTGAAACTAATAATTATTATTAAATGACACGGATGTTTCGCTTATCTCTTGGTGAAACGTTATGTTAAAACTAGTAAATTAAAAATTAAACCACTTCACTTAAGTTTCACTGATTTATTATTACATACTTTACATATGTTTCGAGTGGTTAACCCATTATCAAGAGTATACAATATTACGAGTGTAATATACTAATGTAATATTGTATACTCTTTATGAAGGGTTAACCACCCGAAACATATGTAGAATTTGTAATAATATATTCATTGAAACTTAAGTCAAGTGGTTTAATTTTCAATTTTTTGTTTTTAATAATTATTTTAGACTTGTGAATAGACGAAGAAACATCAATTTGGGTTGTTCTTTATCGAAGATGTTTCAGACTTTTCAGTCAAAAGATGCATTCAGATGCCACAAAAGGTGGTACATTTTTGTACCTTTGTGCTATTTTTCATAGACAAAAGCTTTGAGAAAATTGAGAAATAGAGATAGTTTTTTTCTTTTTGGGTTGAAATCACGAATCATAGGTTAAGTCAATATTATTTATCAGTGTATTAAAGTATTGAAATTTTTATGTCGAATGGATGATCAAGGTACGAATCCTGTTGAATTTTGTTTTTTTTTTGATCTCATAAAATGGGATTTGTGGTGAATAATGCCGTAGTGTACAAGCCAAATATTTCAAATGAAAGAATTTTTTCAACATATGTTAAAACAACCTTTTACCAAGAGTTCACGTAGAAAACTTTGAGCCTAATAAATATATCATTTATCGAATATAAAACATATATTTACCAATTAATGAATGCTTTTCCGAACAATAACGAGCGTTTTTTATGTTCAATTTTCGATAGGGTTTGATAAGATTTTACGACCGAGAGGGAGTTCAAATTAATGACAGTGTTTCCACCTGCCCAAAACACTTACTATGCAACTGATTTAAGCTACCGACGCGGTTAGTCATGGCATAAAACAAAGAGTGGTCATATTAAATAGATTCACAGGTTGCGCATATGTCACAATTCCCAAGAACGCCACGGTTATCGCCATAATGCAATTTACGTGTGAAGTAACAATTTGTCCCTTTATAATAGTAGTATTTCACCCGAATACAGCGAATCGAACGGTGAATACACCGAACCTGCGAGTTAATAAATGTGTTAAAGTTATCTACGATCTTTACGGAATACTTTCATGACAATCGATTGTATACTTCGTTTAATAATTTATGAAATTAGTGGAAGAATGGAGGCAGCTCCCAGAAAACCCTTTCGTGATTCATTCTGAAAGACACAATAGAATTTTATCGAAGGAATCGGAATGCACGTTTGTTATATCCTGAAATTCATCCTATCTCCCCCACATGGGAGGAAGGGTGGATGCATGAAATTTGTGAAATTGTGACTTAGGTGTTATTCTAGATGTGTCGTATCAATAATAATAATAATAAGACATTTATTCTCAACAGATATACATCCAATTCCAGAGAAAAAATTACGAACAAATTACAATTTACAAGTATAAGCGAATATATACAATGAAAAAATCAATTCGAAATAAATTGAAATAGTATAGAACAATAACCAGATAACTAAAAATGAAATGAAATATTGTCTATTACAAAGTTACGTATGGTCAGCAGAAGTTGACCATTTAGTAACGAAATATGTTTGATGAATGAAAATAAGATTGAAATCTATTGCGTTAGTACTATCTAGTAAGCAAATTAAATAACTAAAATTAAAATAATATTTATAACTAAGTCATATGTAGACAACAGAAGTTCAGGAAAATATCACGACATCCCATTGCGCTGTTCTGAGTGGCATGCCAAGATAACTGATAGCCGGTCAAAATAGATATCACATCGACCACAACACCCATCATAAAGATTTCATATACAGTTGATGAGAACGTGACATAACATTTGATCTGCTGTGAGTGACATAAAATGTGTTATTCCGCCTCAGACCAGGCCTTGGTACGCGAATATTTATTTTGCTGAGAAGAAATGGTGAGTCAATCGAATTGTGTAAAATTTTGAAGAGAAACGTTAAGCCGAACCGTTCAGGCCTCAACTTCAATAATTCAGTTCCCAAACTATCGGTTAGGATGGAATGGTCGAAGCCTCTTGAAGGATATTGCCCATAACATCTGAAGTACATATACTTCAAACATTTCCTCTGAACAAGGAATAAACTAAATTCAATGGACGATGAATCTACTCTGTGATAGTTCATATTTAAATGAGGGGTAATAAGAAATACTTGTCTAAAAATCACTGACTGAGCAATTCTTTATTCGACTAGTTTCGCCTTTAACGGCATTATCGAGAATGAATACATATTACAAAGACAACCTTTAAGTATTGGCACATCAGTTCGGTACACAGAATACATCTTAAATTTGTTATGTTCCGTGGTTCAGTCCCTGGAGATGATAGAATATAGAACATAAACATCAACTCCGTTCTATGTTCGTTATCCATAGAACATACAGTGAACATAGAGGTGGGGATTTCCAAACTACCGGAGATTTAACAAAGGGGGAGTGGTTCAGGTCTAACTGGTCATTGAGAAGATTGTAATTATTCGATTTTTGGAGTTTATTTTTTTCCATGGCTTCCAGGTAGTTCATTTTCATACCCATTTCACAGTAATGGAGAGTATTTGGTTTAAAATTCAGTGAGATCTTATGTCCTGTCGACTCTAGATGTTCCCGAAATGCAGATTGGTCATTTTTTGAGTATTCTTTCAACCTAGTTTCAAAACATCTTCCGGTCTGACCTACATATGATGACTTACATTCTTCACAGTCCAATCTATAAATTCCAGACTTCTTAATTGGGTCGGGTTTAGACAATTTGTTAAAAAAGCATTCTATCTAATATGCTGTGACTCTGAAACCAGTCGAATAAAGAATTGTTCAGTCAGTGGTTTTTAGACAAGTATTTCTTATTACCTCTCAAGCAATAAACTGATATAACCATTGAAAATAAAATAGTATAAAACAATGGATTTAATCAAATTACCTACAACAATGATAAATTGAATGATAAAAACGTATATGTTATATTCTGAGTAGAGAATTAATCAATTTTGATCATTCCAAAAAAAATTATACGTTTTTCACCGCACTCTTTGGCTTCAGAAGAACGCCATAATTTTTCTGTATTTGTTCGTTTCCATTTTGTTGTTGGGACTTGCTTAATATAGAAACAAATCCAAAATAGGTCCATAATAAATTGTATGATAGTACCATAGCAAAGATTGTTAATGAAAACAATTATCTTACGTTGTGTATATTACTTTAGTTTCTGTTAATCATCAAATTGTTGTTTTGTTTGTCTGCAATATATATAGAAAGTGTTCTACCAAATCTTTAATGGAATTGCCAATCACATTTATGTGCATAAAGCAATTATATGTCATCTGCAATACCAAGCATTAATTGACACAGGAAGATGGCAGAAAAATGGAACCGGTGGTATATCGAGGTATATTCGATTAATTTGTCGAAGCCTATTAACGTCCTCCGGTGGTTTATTGGGGCATTATATGGAATAAACGATTCTATCGCTGCCTCGCAGAGACAAAAACGGTTTCTAATAAAGAAATAAATCGACACGTGACGCAGTTCTCGTGTGAAAATTGCAAGAAAATCTATCAGAGGAAAATATTTATCGGGCATTTGCTTTCATCGTAGGAGGCCAGAATTTTATAGTTCATTTATGAGCAGTTCATTATTGCCCCTGTCATCATTTATGAGATATGTGGAATTTTTTAATCTCATCCAAAAATTTTACATTTTGTTTTCGTTGAATATACTTTTATATTTTCATTGAAATTATTATATGCAGAGATTTCGATAAAAATTAATCAATCAAGGATGATGATAACAATTTACTTCTCAAACAACACTTGTACATCATTGTAAGAATGTATATATAAGTAATTTGAAATCAGTTAGTTAAAGTCTACAAATATTGTTTGAAACATTCGGGTCTTAGCATACTTCTCCAGATACCAACCCAGTATAAAGTAATAAATGATATAAAATCAATATACGTTCCAGTTAATAAAAGTGAGAATAAAAATTGAAAACAATTCAAGATCGATAATTTCATTGCTTATTCGAGTACTTCCGTATATTGCTCAAATGGATTAAATCGATCGAATTGATCAGTCAAATTTTTTCGTCCTCTGTTCCAGGAGTGTAATAAAAATAAAACGAAATACTTCATTTCTTGAAAGAGAGGCAAAAATTAAACTTTCAAAATGAAGAGTTCGAAAACTAGAAGAAGAATCTTCTGGCAATTTGAGCTGAAATCTGATTATATAATACATAAAAACATGAACGCCTAAAACTGATTTTCTCATTGGGAACAGATAACAATTATTCTTCTTCTTCTTCTGTCTTCAGTCAACACTTTTCGAGATAGATACAATCATTCTGGTTTTAATGGAACGAAATTTAATACAACCAGTAGAAAAGAAGAGAACGTTGAAAAATTTATGTTCATGAAAATATTGGTTACACTGTTTTGAAAATACCAAATGAAGGTGTACATCAACTTGGTCACAAGATTCACTTTTTTAATCATCAGCAAGTTTCAATTCAGTTCCATTACCCATGGCAATTTTTGACATTTGTGGATGGTGAAAAGAATGTTGATTTTACGTCAATGATTTGAGAACGTTTAATTGGTTTCAATTGACAAGAAGTGTTATTGGTGTTCTTTCAATCTTATTTTGACAATTTTAATCGACAAGACTGGCCTATCTACACTTATTCACATCAAGTTGTAAATTCCTAAATCCTCAAAGTGGCTTCTTGGAAAATGAATGAAAGAATATTGGTTGGAATACGCTCCTACACTATTTCAATGAATATCTAATGTGTACATCAACTTGATCTTAAGATCTAATCATTTTAGTTATCAGCAAGTTTGAAAATTTTCAGTGATAGTGAATAATTAAATTTCATTGCCTATAGCAATTTTTGAATCACTTGGGGATGGTAAAAAGAATGGTGATTTTACATCGATGATTTGAGAACGTTTAATTGGTTTCAATTGACGAGAAGAATTTGGTGTTCTTTCAATCTTGTTTTGAAGGATCGACAAGACATGCCTATATACACTTATTCACATCAAGTTGTAAATTCCTAAATCCTCAAATTTTGAAGTGGCTGTTTGGAAAATAAATGAAAGAATGTTGGTTGGAATACGCTCGTACACTGTTTTAAAAATATCAAATATAGGGAATACATCAACTTGGTCAGAAGATCTCACTATTTTAGTTATCAGAAAGTTCGAAAACTTCCAGTGAAAGTAAATAATTCAATTTCATTGCCTATAGCAATTTTTGAATCATTTGGGGATGGTGAAAAGAATGGTGACCTTAGCGTCGATAATTTGAGAACGTTTGATTGGTTTTAGTTTTCAAGTAGAATTATTGGTTCTTTCAATCTTGTTTCGAGCTATTGGCCACCCTGGCCTACGATATTTCTTTATACATAAGTCACGTTATGAAGGGTTATGAGAGGTTATGAAGGGTTAAGAGAGGTTATTGAACCCCTCAATTTCTGAAGTGATATCTTAAGAATTGAATGAAATAATTACTGAAAATTGAAACTGATTGAGAGTTGGCAAATCATTTTCAAGACAACCACCATTGTTTTCCGCAAATAAATTCTTCCACTGGTGAAATTTTTACTCAAGTTTTTCAATTCATGCCAATTGAGTTAGTACCAATGGAAATTTAAATCAATACTTATAGTTTCTTCCCGAGATTCGAACCCAGTTCTTCAACGCATCAGTTCCTTTCTGTGCGCTTTGCTTGGCTTAATGGCGATAAAGCTCAAATTCAATTTATATGGAATAATGTATACACTTTTTCACACTTGTTTCATCATCATCTTTAATCTCCACGTCGAGGTATGAGATCAGTCATTCTTTTAACAAATAATTCCAGTCGGAACAATAAAATGAAACAATGTCATTATATATTTGTTAACTGATTTGATCTTTCGTCTGATAGACATAAGACCCACTGTTTATTTTAGAGGGCAGTCGAACCTGAAACCGGAGTGGGGGACAAGAAATGAAATGAACAACATGTTGACATATTTTTATCACACGTTAAGCCGTGAATGTTTCTATATCATCCTAACATATTACAAAGCCAGACTTCTAGAGTTCTAAGCTTTAAATATGGACCCAAGCCCTCCTAAATTCCACTACTTGTCTGAAGATTACAGATACGACACGCATTATTTCAATTTAATTCAGTTCTCACCCTATCTTTCTTTCTTCAGATCTAGACGCCTTTTCTCTTCTCTTATATGAGTTATGAACAGATTGTTGTGTTCAGATTATTTATATGATCTTTCCGAGTGGTTTTTCTGCACACTCTCCGGAAAAGAGATAAAGAAGTTGTGGAAAAAATACTGTTTTTTCTTTTTATAATTGTGTTCAATCACTTAGAAAGGGTATTCAAGGGGGGTTTTGGATCTATACCTACTTATCACTACAGAGGGTACGAATAAAGTAAAAATGATAGATATATTATCTTCAATTACGATCGTCGAAAATATCTACAACCTCAAATCATACGTTCAAAATTTTTTTCTTCTTCAGAAATTGGTTCAAATAATGCCAAATTTTAATAATTGTGTTCACTCAGCAAAGTTATTTGAGGTGGTTTTTGGATATTTACTTATAACTACAGGGGTACAAACAAAGTAAAAGACATGATCTATTTTCTTTACTCACAATCATCAAAATTATTTACAAGCACAAAGGATAAATTTCGAATTCGTTTTTTCTTCAACATTTATTCAAGAAATGCCTTGAGTTCTTGAAAACGTAAACTGCAAGGGGAAAATTCTCAATAATTTTTCACAGAAACTATGTATTCTTAATCAATATAATGATATAAAAACAAAATTATTGTTTGTTTAAACTAATTGTATTCTGACTATCGATTTTCAAAGAGCAGTTGATGAGTGACTAGTGTATTTGTCGATAATTGTAAATAATAATGTATATTGTCGAGATCTCTTCAACACAATTTTGAATTTATTTTGAAGAATGTTGGAGACTTATTTCTGTAAACATTGAACTCTGAATTGTAATAATTTTGTATATAGTGTAAGTATTCAGCTTTGAGTGATGTTTGCAATCATAAAAGTGTGCTGTAAATTCAGATTTTTCTGTGGATACACTGAAAGTTTTATAGAGATCTTGATATCGGAAGAATATCCCAGAACAGTATGTGTCGATTACATTGATTAATTTCATTTGATTGAGCCAAATGATGTTAATTACATGATACAGTTCAAGATATGTTATCAATAAAAGTGTAAATCATAAGTACAAGTGTTTGAATTTTAGTTTATATTCCACAGTTCAAGATGTTGCAGCAATAGTTGGTGTATAATCGATTTATATTATTGTTTTTTCACCATTTTTACCATTTATTTCGTTTTCAGCTTCTGAAATATTTGATTAGATTTCTTTAATCAGTGGTGCGTACATATAAATAAAACCAATATCGATAATGATGTTCAAAGGAAAACAATCGACATTAAATTTCTTTTTATTACTGGTTCCATTTTTGTTTTCTATTATTGATATTATTACCGTTCTAAGTCTTATTATATGGTTTTTTATTCTTTTACTTTTGCCTAATTATTTATTAACGGGTATACGATGATTTTTTCTACGCATTACATAAAATAAAGAGTATTATTATTAATATGCTATAGTATTGTTGAATTCATTGCACTTTCATACTGTTTCAATTTTGGTCTATCATTATCGATATTATCAAACTGTTATAGTGTTTTATTTCTCCCATTTTATGCCTCATATCATAAAGACAATTTTTTGCAACTTTGTGATAATTTCAGAATTGTGTAGGGTTTGATTTAAAAATTTGATCATCCCTTATATCGAGCATAAATTATTTTTCCCATTATATGTGTATCTGACGAAAAATAATTCGACAAAATCATAGAATCCTTGAAATATTATGCATTATTTTTCTCAAAAGTCCGATTTAAAATGCAGAACAATGACCGAGTACTGACAATTCTTTCATGAGCTATTGTCTTTTGCATATTCAGTTCGAATGAAAGAACTTTGGTGTAGTGGATTGTTTGCGGCGTCGTTATACTTCGGAGTCAAACAACTGAAATAAATTTCACATTCCACTTTACTTTGTACGACTATTCAAGTTTAAAAGCCACAACTTGTTCAGAAGAAGAGAAGATGGAAAAAATAATTCATGTTTCGCAGTAGAAAAATGTCGGAGTCGTTGGTCAGTCTAGTTGGTGCACTTAAACTCTAGACCTCTAGAGAACGAAACCTGGCAGCATATTTTCAAGTGTCTCCACTTCAAGCTACGAGTTCGTTCTAAATAATACAGTCCGCTCCAGAATTATGCCATCAACGTCTCAGGATCAGTATGATCATAATGAGGCCCTTCATATCCTGGCATTCACTATCATTACTTCTCTTGGAAATAATGGTGGCACCAATCTTTTTCTCCAAAAAAAATTTTACTCCGGCAACATCTTATTTTTGATTAATAGTTTATTATAATGAATCTCGAATATTCGATTGAAAATCATCTGCGTATTTGTAGTATAAGAAAGTTGTATCAATTGAATAAATAAATATTAACTATCAAATTATAAACGAGAATACAGTTTGAAATCCAATTGGATTAGAACGAAAAAAACAATAATAAGAATGAACAGTTAGAAAATTGGGTTTAACCTTTAAGTACCGACATGCCATTTTAGTTACCGACGTAAGGTCCACTAGACCAATAGCTTCAGTAAAGAAAACTTTCATATTACAAGATATTATTTTTTAAATGTATGAATAATACATTTAGTTTTTGTATAAATTAAACAAAATAAAGAAGTTTTAATATTTATTACTTGTTATTAACACGAAATTTAAAGGACTCAATTTCTTTGGGAGAAAAAATTAACTCTTACATTCAATTATTTCAGCTGAAATATTTATGGATGAATTAGAAAATAGTATTCAAGAACACTGGTATAGATAGGTGTATGATATAATCACTTGTTTTACTGGTACCGATCGTTCGTTAAAAAACTTTGAAATTTCATTAACGCAGTTCATCCGAATATAAAATTAGCAACAGAAATAGAATCCGATAACTCCCTCAATTTCTTAGATTTGGCAATTACAAGATCAAATAATAAATTCAATTTTCCATAAACCTCCCATACGAATATCATAATAAACAACTCCTCATGTCATACACATTCACATAAATTGGCAGCTTTCCACAGTATAATACATAGACTAACTAATATTCCTTTATCAGAAGAAAACTTTAACAATGAACTGAACATCATTAAACAGATTGCGAATAATAATAATTATGAGAGTGAACTGCTGGCAAAAATTCTTCATAATAAACTTCTTAATCAGAAAGCCGTACGATTAGTATTTTATTATCAGTCTGATATAAATCGGAAATATAATAGTTCATCATACTTTGGAACACCAAGTCAAAAAGTCATAACCGTTTTACAGAAACATAATTTCAATATTTCATTCAGAACAAACAATAATTTATCGAGACACATCAAAAACAATAAAAGCAAAATCAAAAGAGAAGATAAATCTGGTGTTTACCAATTGAATTGTGGAACATGTCCCGGTATAAACAATAGGTAAAACGAGTAGAATTTTGGGCACTAGAATCCATGAACATGAATACAGTTTCGATTCGAATTTAAAAATGTAACATAATATACAGAAAAGTATTCAATTAGATTTTTGGTAAATAGTGGAAATAAATCTGCATTAAAATTCTGGAAATTTGCTCAGTGAACAGATACAATTAAACAATTCACCCTTGTTCAACCTTTTCACTTAATGAAAATTATATTTTAGAATGGAATATCTTGGTTAAAACCCAGAGTTATAGAATCCTAAATTCCCTTGTTGTTTATATCTCTTTTTTCGAATTTGTTGTTAGTCAGTATTCTGTTAGCACCTGAAGAAGTCGTTTGTAACGACGAAACGCGTCATGCTATGTTATTGTAAATAAAGTGTAAATCAAAAGTTCAAGTGCTTGACTTTTAGTTTATATTCAATTAATCGAAAGAATTATATCATTCGATACATTACATAAAAGAATAATGAAATCGATGCAACACTTGAAATAAGCACAAGACAAACTGTTTCGTACTAGAAAATACTCATCAATTGTGCCAAATCCATTATCCAGTGAGACAACAAATTCAATTAGCAATCACCTTCTTATGATTTCAAGGTGAGTATTGTCGAGTAACTAGTACATCACAGTACCATCTACAGAAATCAGTAGAAACCATTTTTGAATTTTTCGATCTGATCAATCATTCAGATAATTTCCTAGAAATATTTTATTCTCGAACATTAGAAATAAACGAAATCAATTTTAGGCAAAAATTGACAACGTATTCTTATACATACAAATATAATAATGAAACACTAAACTACTTAGAATAATCAGGACGCCTCCGCTTACAAATTTGTTAATATTTCAAACCATCCGACCATCTCAAATATATACATAATATTGGATATTATGAAATAAACCAGTAACTTCGATAGTCTCTACCTGATATAAAGTGATCAAAAGGGCAACTCACAGAAATATATCAGAGAATTTAGGCTGATTGAACATCTCTCATTGTAACGGGTGATTTTTTAAAAGTAAAATTTTTCAGGATGGCATCCAAACGTCATCTGTCGAAGTGAAAAGTTTTCAGTATACTCTGCCATTTCATCATGGAAAGACTTACAAAGAAGCAACGATTGCAATTGTTGAAATTTACTATCAAAATTCATGCTCTGTGAAAAATGTGTATCGTTTGTTACGACCATATTATGGTCGTCATTGTCGACAAGGTGAATCAACAACTCGTGCTGTTATCACCAAATTTCGCACCAAGTTTACTTTTTTAGACACTAAACCATTGTCTCGCATGCGTACAGTGCGTACTGAAGAGAATATTAGAGCCGTAGCGTACAGTGTTAATGAGAATCGTGAAATGTCAATTCGTCGCCGTCTTCAGCAATTGAGCATGTGTTACTCAACCACGAGGAAAATTTTACGTGTTGATTTGGGTTTGAAAGCCTATAAAATTCAACTTCTGCAAAAATTGAAGCCGCATGATCTTCCACAACATCTAATTTTTGGTGAATGGGCCTTAGAACAGCTTAATGAAAATCCGCTGTTTTATCGAAAAATTGTGTTCACCGATGCATCCCGAAGAAACGACAGTTTGGTGTTCATGGCATCATCGGTCCATTTTTCTTCAAAGACGACTGCGGAAGAAACGTTACCGTCAACGGCGATCGATATCGAGCCATGATACGCAACTTTTTTTTGCCCCAGTTGGCCGAGTTGTACTTGGTTGACATGTGGTTTCATCAAGACGGTGCTTGATTCCACACAGCTCGTGAAACAATAGACATGTTGAAGAATGAATTCGTTGAGTAGCTTTTCTCTCGAACTGGCCCTGTGAATTGGCCGCCAAGAGCATGCGATTTGACGCCTCTGGATTATTTCTTGTGGGGTTATGTAAAGTCGTTAGTGTATGTGAACAAGCCAATCACGATTGAAGCCTTACAGGATAACATAACACGCGCAATTCGTGGGATACCGGCCGAAATGCTCGAAAAAGTGACGCAAAATTGGACCTTCTGAATGGACCATTTGATACGGAGCCACGGGCAACATTACATGAAGTTATCTTCAAAATGCAAATGTCAAAGGCCAAGTAATCAATTTCAATAAAAAATTTCAATATATGTTGCAAATTGAGTGTTTCATTCGATTTTAAAAAACTACGCTCAAAAAATCACCCTTTACTACAGAACCAGTACAGTGCTGCTCTCTACAGCTCAGAAAATGTCTTGCATATAATAGAAATCGCTGCAATGTAGAACTTCACCACAGGCACTACAAATGGATCATAGCAAGCCTGGAACTCTTTTTGCCATTTTGAAATTGGAAATAATCATCATATTCCTATATTTAGACCAGTAACGGAATATGAACGGCACATCGAATTTTCTGTTCGAAAAAATTTTTTTGATTAAAACATTCTGAGTATTCTTTCTAAATTTCCAAACACTGAGGTTTCTGAATACTGAGTAATTGATGTTAAAATATTCTAGTTCGCCATTTGTGTTTATTTTATATGATTTTATTAAACCTAATTCTAATAGGATTATCCCTATAATTGATGTGTCACTCCAATATTCATGTTATTATATAGGTGAAATGAAAATGTCGACTATCGAACTCCACAATTTCTCAAAATGTAGAGCTTTCATACGAAGTGATTAATCATATGACGAAGTAGGGATTTGGTATATGGACAGAGAACTCTTCGCCATGTGCGTATACTGTTACATTAGTTTGACATTCTATGGAAGTAATTCATCTTAGTTATACTATTGACTACTCCAGATGACTCAATGAACATTATACAGTGACCATATCCATCAGAACACTTATTTACTAAACCCCAATTTCTGATATTGCAATTAAACTATACAAAACGCAAATTCAACACAAGTTTGTAATCGAAATTTTCAAAGAAAGGGCTGTAAGTTAGTGAGATATTTTTCATTTTGCTTCACTATTTCATTTCATCAAGTGGTAAAGCTATTTGTTTCTATTTCTCGAAATATTTCATTACTTTTCCGTATGAAATCGTTCATAAACTCAGACAATAAATAATATGAAAAATCAACGACAGAATAAAAAAAGGATTTTTTTTTAATGATAATAATATTTATTGAGTTCAATCTATACAAAAAATTTACATATTTTGAATTACATACCGATCTCATTATTTAAAATGTGCTTGCTTAGCTCACGCTCAAATAACTTAATACTAGTACTAGTCTTCATGTTACTTGGTAAAATATTGAAACTATTGAATCCGTCATAGTATATGTTATTTTATATTATATTATTTTTTGATTAGGAATGCTTACAACTTTGGATATAAAAACAATCAGTATTTTTAGTATTATACAGATGCACATCACTGACATATGTTACATTTTTGATTATATTACATGGAAGCAACTGATTCTTAATTTTAAATATGAATATATATGAAGCAAAGAGTATTATCTGTTTAACCGACATTAGTTCCAAAGAGTTCAGCCTAATTTTAACAGGGGTATATCTATTGCACTTAAAAATTGTTCACATCGCTCTATTCTGTAACTTTTGTAATTGTTGAATTTTTTCCTTAGTCAAATCGAATAACAAAGTGAAGCAATATTCAAAATGTGGCATTATTATTTATTCGAACAACAATAATTTGACATCAACATGAAATCAACATGATCATTGAAACTCAATTTTTTGTCTAACATAATGTCTAAATATTTTTCTGTTTATACTCTTCCATTTTTCTGTTCATTAATCTTTATAGTTTTATCCCCATTTTTATTAATCTTGAGGGTTTTACTTGTACCCAAAACTATGAAATTAGATTTTTGAACTTTTAAAGATAAGCTATTGTCACATTCATTAATTGTGAAGAGGGGTCTATTGATGCACTCTGTCATATTCTCAATATCTTTGCCACATATCATTATCACTTCTCATGGAGTCCTACATGAGTAATCGCAGTCAATTCGTGCAATTTGAGAATTGCAAATGAAGAGAATTTCTAGTAACTTCGGGAGTGCCGCAGTGATCCAACCTTGGACCCCTACCATTTGTCCTGTTTGTTAACGATCTCTTAGAGATGGTGGACTGCATGAAAGTGGTTTATGCGGACGATATTAAAATTTATAAGAGCGTGTCATCTATGCATGATTCAGGCTACAAAGTGACCTGAACGATATCAGCCTGTAGGGTAATAATAATTGTTTACACTTGAATGTCATGAAATGTAATGCCGTGAGTTTTACTAGAAAGAGAAATGTGATATCTTTTGATTACGACATTGAAGGTGTTAGGGGTTGTGATCACGCTTGTGTGCTTTCGAGGTTTGACACTAGGAGCCTCCACACCAGGAGAAGTTTGAATGCATTGAAAGTTTTATTCAATTTGCTCAATGATAATCTCGACTGTCCTGAGTTTCTGGGTAAACTTAATTTCTTCGTTCTTCCGAGGTGTACTAGAGTAAGCCAGACATTTTACTCAAAAACCCACAGAACCAATCTTCTCTCGCAATCGCCGCTTAGCTTTGTTTCTACTGAAAACCAGATATCAAGCTGCTGTGATTTGCACTGGGACTCACTTGTTTCTATCATAAATATGTATTTAAATCTTAACAGTGAGGTATCTTGATTTCTTCCGCTTTGAGTTCTGGGTGATTTAATTTCTTGACTATTATTATTATTGAATATTTAGATATTGACATGATAGATTTAGATTATTATATTTGATAATATTTTTTGTTATTATAATTATTTCTCAATATTGTATATCTATGTTGTTATTCATATTTATTTAGTAACCATATTTATTCATTATGTATTTTCCTGTAATTGGGTAGTTACCTGTTGGAAATATATGTTTATTACTAAATGCTGAATTATCAACCATAATGTTATTAATTCAGCATTTGATAAAGAAGTACTTCGAAATGCGTCATATAGAACGCATAGGATGATCAGCGAATGAACGTATAGGCCATTTTTTCACATGACAAACATTATCGTTTATATATAAGCAGAACAACAACGGACCTAAGACAGTTCCTTGTTTCAATTGTTAACAAACAATTTGAACAGAATGAGTAACATACATTGGTTACAATGAAATATTTCATCAGAATAGCTTGCTGACTACTTCCTTTCCAGTTGAACAAGTTAATTTCCTCATTTGTCTAGCTGTTTGCAAGGCTCTGCAGAATATACAACTACAATCTATACGGTCTGTCTTGAAAGCAAACATTAAAGTAATTTACTCGAGTAGTGCGTTTTAGGTCGTCGTAAATTATCACGAAACTGGGTCCTTATCTTGGAAATTGATCGTTGAAGGAATCCCGAACTATAATTTATTTTTAATCCGGGATTACTCAACGAACATCTTTCCAACATCTCAAACACGGTAATGTCTTAAAGTTGCAAGACATTTTCTGTCATTATCTAGAAACACATTTCCAGATAGCCTAAAGATCTTAATCTATGAAAATTGTGACACTGAATACTTTAATAAGTGGATGAATCTACTAATTCTTTCGAATATTTCAGGGTTGTTCAATGAAACTTTTTTCGAAATAGACATTAAACTCAAATATTTCAAAAACAATAAAACTCGAGTATAAGGCATAATGCACAAATGCTAATTCAAATACTGCGATAAATTGAAATTTGTAACAATATATGGAATATTCAATCTGAAATAGGTAGGTTGACAGTAGGGTTGCCAACATATTTTGTCTATATATAGTACCTTTTTTAAATGCTATAAAAATATAGTAGGCTTCAAAAAAATATAGTACTTCAAAGGAAAAGAATGAAAAATAGTCTTTAATATTTTTATTCATTTATTTTTTATAAAAGTTATATTTTTTTGCACATCATGCATTTTTCACATTTTACATTTTTCTCCCATTCGGGTAAATATTTCTGAAGCCTTTTTGTTAGTTTTCTCTACTTAGTGGGTGTGACTGTGACACTTTCAGTAGTTTCAGTATTGCAACTTTCCATTATTATAAGGCTATCTAATTTAGGACGAAAACTACTAAAATAGTACCAACTCAACAAAATCAAAATATCCCAAAACAAACCAACCAAGAAACAACAAGACAAGCAAGCAAAAGTAAACGTTAGTTTGATGCTGTCAAGTTTGACATTGACGTATCAATTAGGATTGAAATATGACAGGTTCGCGTTCCAATACACGAACGTTACTTCTGTCGAACGAAAGGAGCGTTCAAAAATTGCAGGATATTTCTTAGTTTTACAGTTGCAAAATATAAACATACGGAATATATATTTCTCAACAGTATATAGTACGGAGCCTCGAAATATAGTAAAATACCGTACGATTTATAGTACGGTTGGCAACTCTAGTTGACACCTACTTCCAGTATAACAGGAGTGTCATCAACTTGTCATTTCACGTTTACCGCAAAAGTTTCTTCAAATTTCAAAATCCCTAAAACTCCCTTGTATTTTCGATGGTTTCAATTTTTTATATTTCACTATTTTACGCGGTTTTTTGAAATGCATTTCATGATTTGTCATGGCCTTATCTAGTGATTTCATGGTCTTTTGAACATAAATATTGAGATTATTCATTTTGCTCGACTTTTTCTATTTCCAAATGTAAAATATTGTCTGCACATCTCTTATGTACTTAGTATCCACTTTCTTTGGAGTAAATACGTTTAAAAGGTTGGCTATTATTCCCTATGTCCGAGAGAAATAATTACTACATTTTTATCTTTCCCCTACTAGTCCATCTTGTCCTTCTGAGAGTCATCCACAAAATCGCCAATTACCTCTTTGTCCCTATTCTTCGTAATCATTAAAGGGCGCTTCAAGTAGGGCCTAAAAGAGTTTCGTTTTTAACTTTTTTCATTTGGTAACGGCACTGACAAGGCAATCCTACACTTGAAAACGCCAAAAAATTAGTCTTTGAAGATGCTGCATCGGAATAAAATATAGGGATATTTTCAAACTGCAAGTGCCTTGTTGACGACTGATGCTGGAATTTTCTGCATTATCAGTGGTTCTTACCACTTTTGTTTCGTGCAAAACAAAATTGACTTCTTCTAGGATGTAGCTCAATATAAGATATATGGGGTGTGCATGTCAAAATTCACACAGAATTATTAATCCAAAAACATTTTTAATTTAAATAATCGAAATTACTCTATTGTACGTGGTGGGAGGTAGTATCCCCCTCAATGACACGACCGAAGGTGATTCTTAAATAAAGCAAAACATTGTTGTGAATTTTAGTTTAGGTTAGTATTTTGGAGAGCTCCGACAAAGTGCTCCATATTATTAAATAAAATAATATTACACAGAAAGAACAGTTCTTTCAATACTTCACAAATTCAGAATCCGAAACATAAACAGTCCACTTATACGACAAAATATTTTGGTACATCGAAACGAATAAATACACAACATTTTGGTCCTTCGAACCGGATATATAGGACATAATATTTTGTTCCTCCGAGCCGGATATATAGGACATAAAAACTGCTTTGGTTGAATTATTTTCTTAATATTGATTAGTTATTACCAGGACTAAAAATATATCTAGATAATTCTAGAGTAGAATATGACGTTCATAACCAACCAAACCTTCAGGTTGTCGTAAATCCATAGAGAATATTTTGAAGAATATAATCAAGTCGCGGATACATATTAAGATATAGCCTGTAAAAGCTGAAGCAGAAATAAAACTGGTCACGAAGATAATTACAGTGCCACAGTAAAAATCATATTTTACGATCTCTCTTAATATTGTGCATGCATAGAAGTTGTTATATGTAGATTTGTGTGGTGATTCCTCATTTACTTCATGCTGAATTCAATTTCCTGGAAACTCAAGCCCTTTGTAGAAGGAAGAGGACAGTTTTTCGACAATTTGATGTCCATGGTTTGATATGTAGTTCTCAATACAATTTTAGATTTTTGTCTAATTCAATTAACATCACCCTTGAGAATAAGAATCTTCTTTTCCTTTAACAGAAAGTTTAGACGTTTTCAAAAGAAACTTCAACAGCAAATGGCTGTTAAAGTTTCAAATATTTTAATAGTTTGAAATAAAAATAATAAAAGCGAGGGAATATTTACAACTTAACCTATTTGATAATTTGAATATACAAATCAAGCTTAATAACATTCCTGGAATGAAATGTTCTCTTCTCCTTCCATTCAGAGTCTGCGTCTGAATTATTTTCGAAAATTTCTTCTCGAAATTCACTCTATCATTTATAATTCTTTAATCTATTTGCTACTCAATTCTCTGTATCGCTGCAGAATGAATTTCATTTGATAATACATTCATTCAATACTAGCTGACCCAACGAACTTTCTAACGCGCAACAATCAACAGTCATTGAACGGAGTGATAGCTTTTAGCTAACCTTAATTGATGATTTCAATTACCAAAATAAAGTGGATAGAATCTTATAATCATAACATTGGTATAAATAACATGCCTTTCTTTTGAATATTCAGGTATAATTCGAAGAAGAAAAGATCACTGCTTTCACCCTGTCAAGTCTGACAGTGATGAGTCATCACTCCATTTCCATCTTGAATAAGAACAGTATTTCATCTACGACGCCGGGCGGCTTCTTTAGCAAATACACATTTTCTGTTACTTTACCGCTCTATATCAGAGCTTTGTGTGGTATACAGATTAATACAGGTCTAGTAGTATAAAGGTCTAAATAATTCAATATATAGTCTGGTATTATATAATTCAATATAGATTTTTATCATGGAGTTTAGTAATGTTTCAGTCAATGCTACTCAACAGAGAAAGAATAGATAGATATAGATAGTATAACAAAAGTTCAACGTGATTATTTAAATTGAAATAACTTTTTCATTTACGAAGCGATTGACATGAAATAAACATTAAAGTTTAAGCGAAACTTACCACAATATATTAGTGAAAACCATATCCGAATCGGATATGGTTTCGGTTATCGGAATTATGGATATATCCGTTTCTGAGATTAAACTTGCACAAACGCACAGATAAAGAGACAAAAATTCAACAAAAATTGTTTGGGTGCTTTTTGTTCGTAAAGAAATATATAATGTATAGACAGCAATCCGTTACTTTTTTGTTATAAAGAATTTGTTGATAGGAATCTCCAATTTTAATCAGCCTGTATAATTATCACTATTCAACTGCGACATAAAAGGGCAAGATGGAGGTCACGTTTTCTAGTACGAATAATCATTCAATAGAGCATGGAAATAGGTTGAAAAAATCCCGTCTTTCATCACCTTTTCCCTAGCACAAAAGATGCAAGCGAATGCATGCAAGCTGCATGATTCATTCAACGTAAAGCGGTCAAGTACAAATTCATTCAATTGGAACAATAAATCTATTATATCCAACCAGGATAATTACTGGAGAAATACTGGACCCCTCGGGAAAACGAATATTAAGTTCCGAGATGGAAATCGAAGAAAAACGATTCAAATTCATTAAATTACTCCCTTTTCTTGTGTTAGCGTCAATACCACTTTCTAAATGATGAATTAGTGTATTACAAAAAATATTTTTTCAAAACTAATTGGTAATTCGCCAACTGTATTCGCTCAGGAGTTTTTTTATAAATTGGAAACAGCTCGTTTAAACTTTTCATACTATATAAAATAATTCTGATTTATGATTCTAGTCTGTTCCTACTTTTTCCTGCCTAAGATCTTCCCTTAGAACCTACCCTTTCATGAGAGAATACAATTTATTCCATATGCAAAGGGTGTTTTTCTTAGAGGTGTAGAACTTTAAATTGCAATAAAACAACGATGGATCATTCGATTGACAAGAATTTTTTTTAATCGGAAGATAATCTTGGGGCATTATATTTCAAATATGATTTCTGGCATATAACCGCCACGGCTGGCTCGGATGTAGTCCAATCTGAACGTCCAATTTTCGATGACTTTTTCCAACATTTGTGCCCATATGTCGGCAATAACACGGCGAATATTGTCTTGCAAATGGTCAAGCGTTTGTGGCTTATCCGCATAGACCAATGACTTTACACAGCCCCACAGAAAGTAGTCTAGCGGTGTTAAATCACAAGATCTTGGAGGCCAATTCACAGGTCCAAAACGTGAAATTAGGTGGTCACCAAACGTGTCTTTCATTAAATCGATTGTGGCACGAGCTGTGTGATATGTTGCGCCGTCTTGTTGAAACCACAGCTCCTGGACATCATGGTTGTTCAATTCAGGAATGAAAAAGTTAGTAATCATGGCTCTATACCGATCACCATTGACTGTAACGTTCTGGCCATCATCGTTTTTGAAGAAGTACGGACCAATGATTCCACCAGCCCATAAAGCGCACCAAACAGTCAGTTTTTCTGGATGTAACGGTGTTTTGACATACACTTGAGGATTGTTTGTTGACGTAGTCATTCAACCAGAAGTGCGCTTCATCGCTAAACAAAATTCGCTTATGAAAATCGGGAACGTATTCCGCACAGAACCATTATTTTCGAAATAAAATTGCACTATTTGCAAGCGTTGTTCAGGCTTGAGTCTATTCATGATGAATTGCCAAACCAAACTGAAAATAAATCACTTCTCAGCTGTTAAATCGGTCGCCATATTCAACAGTAATGCCAATTTAAAGTTCTATACCTCTAAAAAAACACCCGTTACAAGGTTTCTCGATACTTTGTTTATCTTTCCCTCTTTTCCAACTGAATGACATGATGCTTCACGAGTTTTCGACATATTTCTCCAATTTTCCAGTTATCCCATTTCCTTATTACCCAATATTGAACGTTTTCTTCGAGGGCGTTTAAGTTAGCAAGGCTTTCAGGGACGTCAGCAAATTTTTCAGTAGCTTATCTCTCTAAAGATTCAAACTTCAAATCAATATATCGGTGAATGCTTTCAGTCAATGATAGACATTTACATTTCAAGAAGCAAGATTCAACTCTTTCCTCTAAATATTTGCCCAAAAAAAAACAATCACATCATTCTTATTCGTAATTTTAAAGTAACTACTTTCTTTTGATTTCGTAATAGGTGAAAGTCGAAGAGAATCGAATCTGCGGAATTGACTCGATGTTTCAACAATTTGCCCTGAAATCCCTCAAAAACTGAAGTTTCCGTTGGTATTTCAGTAAATACAGGCGCTATGACCTATCAAAGACATTCATTTTATTCCAAATTTTTACATTACACAAATGTCTTTTATACTGTATCACTTGGATACTTTACATGTGTTATTTGTAAGCAACTTTTGTATTCTACAAATCAGCTTTTCTCAAGTCTCTTTTCTCAACTTTTTCCATATTTTAAGATGACATTAATTACTTCTCAATTCAGATTTTCAATTCGAGCATTTAGATTTTTGCACGTCTGAATAATTATGCCAAAACTTTGTTAAACTTTTTATGAGATGATGTATGTCTAATATAATTTATTTTTCATCATTTTCGTGATCTTGACGACAATTTTTCAATTCAATGATTACTTAATTCAATATTTTATTAGTGTTTTCAGCACTGAAAATAGTTTTTTCGCGAATTACGTAGAGAAATTTACGGTACTCTCAGTAGTTCGTGCATTCTCTTTGTATAATTCACGAGCGAAACATCCTGCCCTAAAGAATGCCGGCTCTTTGAATGTCTCGGTGAAGTTAGAAACTGCTACAAGTATTTAACGGCATTTCTTATTGGACTCCAACAAAATTTATAGTGACATATGTAACAGCCATCTGTGAGGTAAATTGGTGATCAGTGCTGTTCCTCCTTTTAAGCGCCTCAGCGAGCTCAACTGCCATATTGGCCTCAGGAATCCAAAGAATCTGTCAACAGAATTTACAGTCCCCTGAAAGTGACGTCACTAAATCTATTTTCTTTAATGATTATATATTACCGGCGTTCGGCTATAGATTTTTGGTATGTGAAAGGAAACGGGAACATTTCTTCCGAATTCATCGAATATCCGCAAATTTCGGAAGACTAGGTAAACGAGCTTTCATAATTACTGAAATATTTGAAATACAATCAAACAAATACTGATAAAACATCAGAATTTCGTCAATTCTGCTTCTTTTTCTTGCATTAAATCATCATTACATTTCACTATGAAAGAATTACAAGCAAAACATCATATACATAAATAATTTTCACTTCTCTATCTTCAGTGATTGTGGAATTCAAGAAAAAATTTATTATTGTAAATATTGTTGTAACAAAAAATTGGATAACCTATCTTTTTGCAAATGAAAGAATTATGTGAACTTTTCTCGTATTGTTTGACAGGAGGGGATTCTTGATTTGTTATATCTGGTTTGGACCAATTAAGTTTTAAAACAATGATTGATAACGACCGATACTTGGAGGAAACTGATATCCCTAATGATACACTAATTCAAATTTCCTAATGAATATATTAAATAATACGCATAACGCGCTTTTACAACTTCCTCATCAGATGGTGAAAAAATACTGGAGTTTTATCATTTAGGTTTTGGCTATAAATGAATAATTTTTACTTGATTGTTTGTAAATACTTTAAACTCTTATTGGTATTTCAGGAACACAAATAAAAGAAATATATATGAGGCAACAAATGATTGCAAAAGCTCACAAACAAGATCGTTCAATGATACTCGTAAAATAACCAACATATGATAATGATATTGAATAATGAATACAGTATATAGTACTCTAATATTTACTGTAACTATAACTGTAACTGTGGGATGATTAACTTATATTAATATTGAAAAAAATTAAAGAACCGTTATTTACAAGAGCTTTTCCGTAAAACAATTTTTACCTGACGAGAATCCATAAATTCATTCTACAGTTGAATTATATGTCAATAGTCTTCATTAATCATATATATATATATATATATATATATATATATATATATATATATATATATATATATATATATATATATATATATATATATACATATGTTATTTGAAATTGTGTTATTGCCTGTTTAAGATAACAATAACAGGCATATTTTACCGTTTAAAAACTTTATTTTCGTTGAATATTAAAATTACATATTAATATTTATTTTAATATCTAATTAAATATTAAATTAGTTCCAACAAAATTGTGAAATACAACGAAACGTCAACGAAAATAAAGTTTTTAACATTAAAATAAGCCTGTTATTGCTAAAACATTGAAAATATAAATATATATATATATATATATATATATATATATATATATATATATATATATATAATTTTATGGGCGTGAAAGAAATGTAAATATAAACATAAATTTGAGTACTATTATTTGGTGAATATTTCACTCGGTAAAATTGTCCTCAATTTGGTATAGGACCTATGTTCGTTTTGAAAGTCATCGATTCTTGATTGATTGATTAAATATGGACTGATGATTCATAATAATGATGAAACAATTGTATCCTATTATCATTCAACAAGATCGATGAACTTTTCGAAACGCTCTTAATATTCACTCTTGAAAGTGATGGGTTCGTTCTCGTTGACAACAATTGTGTAGACAGCTCCCTGAGAATTTTATTTGAAATATTTCGATATTTCGATTAAGAGTCTCAGTATTTACTAGTATTGAATGACTTGTGAATCTTGAAACTAGCTACACTTTTGCCCGCTAGGGCGTGATCTGGAGTGTTTAGGCATGGGATCATTCGTACACATTGCGGACAATTTTCTGTAGTGCTCGAATGAAATATCTACAAAGCCTTCTACTCTCACTCTTGTTGTCATGAGTAGGAATCTTGAACGGCAGGGAGAGTTTATAAGTCCTTTCTCCGATAGAGGGAGCCTAAGTGAATATTTCACTCGGTAAAATTGTCCTCAATTTGGTATAGGACCTATGTTCGTTTTGAAAGTCATCGATTCTTGATTGATTGATTAAATATGGACTGATGATTCATAATAATGATGAAACAATTGTATCCTATTATCATTCAACAAGATCGATGAACTTTTCGAAACGCTCTTAATATTCACTCTTGAAAGTGATGGGTTCGTTCTCGTTGACAACAATTGTGTAGACAGCTCCCTGAGAATTTTATTTGAAATATTTCGATATTTCGATTAAGAGTCTCAGTATTTACTAGTATTGAATGACTTGTGAATCTTGAAACTATATATATATATATATATATATATATATATATATATATATATATATATATATATATATATATATATATATATATATATCATATAAAAAGAGGCGTCAATTTTTGATGTCCTTTGTCCCAAGACTTCCAGTGAAATGTTTATCGTCAGATAGATCGAAAGGAAATTTATCAACATGCATACATATTTCCAGTTCATAATGAATGGGTAGAGTGTTAAAGCAAATGCAAGTCACGATATGCGATATTGTCAACAATTCACGGCCAGTACTTTGAAACGAAATAATGGACGCCACTTTCTGTAAGGTATCTGATAACGTGTGATATGATATCCATTGTGTTTTAATGAAAATTGAAGCCAATTTCGAGATCTATTTACTTTCGTCCAGTTCTACGTGGAAAATCAATCAGCCGTAAGTTTTTGGTAGGCGTGACCACTTCGGAAGCGTGTAGCGTTGTTATGTCCAATTCGTGTTTTTGCCTTTCATTCGTGACTTTTCACAATATCAGACGCATATGGCATCTGGAAAGAATTTCCCATGAAAAATTGGGGAATTATATCGTCAACGTTTTGATGGCCCTGATATAAAGAAAACGGGTAGCTAATTGATGTGACAGCCAATTTTTGATTATCAAGATTTCTTTTTTCCGTCAATCGTCAGCAATTTCATATTTCTTCAACATATTTCCATTCAATTTTCTGTTTATGTCAACGAGAAAAAACCTATCACTTTCGAGAGTGAATATTAAGTGCGCTTCGAAAAAATTATCATAATTTCCATATTCACGAATCTTTCATACTTAGTCAATACTGAAACTCTTAATCGAAATATCGAGATATTAAAATGAAATACTCAGGGAGCTGCCCACAGAATTGTTTTCAATCATCGAACTTGTTGAATGAAAATACCAAACAATTGTTTCATCCGTATTAGGAATCTTCACTGATATTTATTCAACAATCAAGAATCGATGAAATTCAAAAACCCCCAGGCCCTATCTCCAGAATAAGGAGAACATTAGTTCGTGAACTAATCAACATCTAATTATTCTTCTGTCGAAGCATTGACGTATAAACTCTTTCGAGCATTCTGAATTCCTTCCTTGTGTCAACATAAGTGAGAATACGTAGAGGCTTCGTAAACATTTCATTCAATCACCCCAGAACGTTGTCTGTAGGTGTGTAGGAATGGTCGTCCGCCTCCAGATCACACCCTGGCAAGCAAATAGATAACTAATGTCCAAATTCACGAATCCTTGATACTTAGTCAATACCCAGACCCTTAATCGAAATATTCCATAAAAAACACTCAGGGAGGTGTCTACACAAACGCTGTCAAGTAGAACGTAACCTATCTCTTTCGAGAGAGAATATAAAGTACGTTTCGAAAAATCATCGAACTTGTTGAATCAAAATACCGTACAACTGTTTTATCCTTATTAGGAGTCTTCACTAATATTTAGTCAAACAATCAAGAATCCAGAATGAGTAGAATATTATTTCGTGAACTAATCACGTCAGCTCCCCCTATCGAATAAAAGACGTATACACTCCCTCTAGCATTCTAGATTCCTTCTTGGTGACAACATAAGTGAGAGTACGCACTTCGATACTCTCTTAATATTTACTCTCGAAAGTGAGAGCTAACGTTCTTGTTGAGATTTTGTTGACAGCTCCCTGAGAGTTTTATTTGAAATATTTCGATAAGGAGTCTCAGTATTGACTGACTATAATTCCAGAGTGTCCAGAATCAAGAATCCATCATAGTTAGGCAATACTGATATTATTACTCGAATGGATGTTTGACTCAGTTCGAAGATAGGACCCTAGTGCGTCTGGAGAACCATCGAAAGTTGATTATTTGGATGCATGTCACTGAAGATTCCCACAATAGAATTAGGCAATTGTACTGTATTTCCGTTCAAACAGTTCTATGTTTTCCGGAGCACACTTCATATGCACTCTCGAAATGATAGGTTATGTTCTCGTTGACACCATTTGTGTAGTCAATTGTGTAGAGAACTGTGAATCTCTGATGAATACAAGATAAGATATACCACACAAGAAAATCGAGAGATTGGTTAACAATATATATATATATATATATATATATATATATATATATATATATATATATATATATATATATATATATATATATATATATATATATATATATATATATATATATATATATATATATATATATATATATATTTATAATTTATTTATAATTTATAAATATATAAATATACTCGTATTTATAAATTATTGCCATGACATAATTTGTTGTAGATATAAACAGTAAACAACGCTTGATAGAGAGGACCACAATCCTCGAAACGTTGAGAGATATATTAACAAAGTTAAATTTTATTATTCAACCTGCCAGAACCTTCACAAAAAGTAATATTTTCATTCCTAATAAACAAGATAATTTGATGAATTTACAGTGGAATTTATTATTGGAACTTTCATTGATATTTTTGACTTTCGAAATTTGTCTGAACAGGAGAGAAATTATTAACGGAAAATAAAGGCATTTCTTCTTTCACAGCGGCTTTCGTTGTTCAAATTTCCATCAATTCTTTTCTTTTTAGCTCTAAGCTTTCGTCTAAAAATGAATCAAATTGTAAAGGGTAAGTAGAGACTTTTTCAGAGACTTTTTTTCACAATGGTTCTCATTGTTAAAATTTTCGTTGATATTTCTCTCCCATTTATTTAAAGTAGAAACAAATTGTTAACGATAATGAAATACATTTAATTTTTTACGGTGGATTTTATTGTTGAAATTCGCATTATGTTTCCGGAGTCCCACATTCGTCTATAAAGGTTGCGATGGTTGTGAGGATCCCACGGGATTAAATTGAATATTCCATTAGTTCGGAAAGCAGTGCGACAGAAAAGACGAGAACTGAGTCCCTTCAATGATAATTAAGTATATCGTTATCTGTACCGAGTAGAAAATGTGAAAAGTGGGAAGTTTTTTCCGTTTCGTGGAGGTGAATTTATCTGGTTAATTTAATCAATTTCCAAGATTCGCCCCGTAATTTACTTATGCTAATACGGATTGCATTTCTCCAATTTCGCATGCCGGTTCAGATTAAAAACAGGAGTATTAGAATAATTTCGATACGAGAGCTTATCTGTAATGTGAAGCCATCAGGTTTTATTAAATATTCATATATTCAATTGTGAACGTTGCTGAACAAAGATGAAATTGTAAAAGCGTCGACATGAGCCGCACACCTCTCATTCATACTAATAACTGTTAAGATAAGCTTCTTAAATCACAGTGCTAGTCACGACAAGAAAAGTATCTTCCCGAGACCACATTTTGATATTAACGTAAGATTACAAGTACATTGAGTAGCGAATAATCACTTTGAAATACTGTGAAATAATTGAATGCAGTTCATTCCAATAAAAATCTCTCAAAATATTCGCAAAGTACTTTAAACTACTAAACATCAAGAAGATAAAATAGTTTTGACTAGGGATATTGATTTTTTCCAAGTAACAACCTCATCAACCTAATATTACGAGAGGGTAAATATATTGCTCGGAGTTTCAATCAATACTTTGTAGATAGTTTACACCAAATAATTAATACTATAATTCCGATACATGACTACGAATATGTCATAAAATCTTTACCAAAAATGATGAAAATGTGTTATTTTGAGAAGGTAGATATGAAGTATTGGAAAAATATCGTTAGAAGATTGAAAAAAATACAGGTAGTTGCGAAGATGAAATAACAGTCAAGATACAGAAGGATGCTTTTGACATTTCTTGAAATAGAATTTTAGATATAGTTTACACATCACTGACAAATAGAGTATTTCCAAAAGATTGGAAATGTTCATTACTGTGCCAAAAATTTGCAATACTGTTAAAATAGAGCAATTTCGACCTATAAATTTACTACCACCTTATAAAAAAATATAAGAAATAGTAGTAAAAAAACAGGTGTCAGAATTATGTGAAAAATTTTTTGTAATTTCTGAGTTTCAATCAGGATTCAAAAGAAATTGCTCTAGTGAGACAGCAATATTGAGCATTTGAGCAAATGTGAAAAATGGTATAGTGTAAGAAAAAGAATGCTATTGATAAAAAAGAAACGGTTATAGTAATATTATTGAATTTCAAAAGAGCTCCTGAAACGTTATGTAGATCATTATTATTGAAAAAACTGAATAAACTTGGCTTTGAGGGAGTAGTAAATGATTGTTTCGGATCTTACTTGGGTTCGCGATAACAAAATGTTAAGTTTAATGGCATGCTGTCGGATAGCAACGAAAGTGGATGCAGGCGTACCTCAAAGAACTGTCTTAGGTCCGTTGTTCTCCTTATATAAAAGTACTAGTATTAAGATATTTAAGCGTAATCTAAGAAAGTATATTTCAAATAATGAGATACGTATGTAATTCAAAATTAACAGTTCAAAATATGGAGATTTTTTTTTACAGCTTCAGCTGATAAATATTATTATTATTATTATCGATTATATTCACTTGAGGATGTTATAAATTGACCAAAAGTGATTTCAATCCAATGAAAATATTGACTACTTACTAAACATACCTAAATAAGCTAATACTCATCAAAATAATCAAGAAATAAATCAAAGAAATCAGAATACATAATTTATTGCAACATTCGGCTAAATTTCAGCAAAAAATTGTTTCAATTCACTCGAAATTTTTTTCAAATTGCTAACTCATTATAAAGGGTTATATTAACTCTCGAAAGTGGGTTAGTAGCCCGAAACATAGATGGAGTTAAAGAATAACTCCTCTAGTATATATCCAAGTGTTATGCTAAATAATACTTTTCAGCAATATTCCACTTTGATTGACATCATCATGTAAGAAGGAATTATCTTAATCGATTACAAAATTGAATATCAACTTAAATTCAAACACTTGAACAGTCGTTACAAACGACTTCTTTAGATGCAAACAGAATAATGAATTATTCTGTTTGCATCTGAAGACGTTGTTTGTAACGACGAAACGCGTCATACTATGTAGTGAATAAAGTGTAAATCATAAGTTCAAGTGTTTAAATTTAAGTTTATATTCAATTATAATGGATTTACATCAAGTAAACGCCAACACTATTAAATAAAAAAATTTTTTTTGACAGAAATACAATCCGAAGGTTCTTGAAAATATATGATATTTGCATCGAAAATAACGTTTTCACACTTCCGAATGCAATTGCTCGAAAAAAAGAAGAGAATTTGACCCTATGGAATAGAATGTTAGATCAGCAACAAAGGAAAATATTCAATTTAACAATGAAATTATGAACAAAGAAATGTAGTGATATAAAAAATGAATTTTACTCATTTTTTAATCACAAACACTCAAAATTGAAGCCCTAGAATTTGATTAATATAAATAGATAGATGGTGATCTGTTCTAATTCGGTTGTATCAATAAATAATGACAATAGTTTGATTAAATTAGAACGAACGAATTGTGATTCGTTCAGTGCAAACTGGAGGAATATCAGTAGGTACATAATAACAGAAGATCACAAAAAGTCTATCACAACAAACGAAATCGTCAAACGCAATGCCTGATCATTGTATCAAAGTATCGATTTCATAAACCATAGAGATTATCTTTGTCTTTATTTTCAAGTCTGTTCATTTTCATTTCAATTTTATCCTTATTTTTTCTGTCATGTTATTTCCTTCAACAAATGGTTTTTGCTGATGATTTTCTTTCAGCTTCAGAGACAGTGTTTTGTGAATTCCAAAGAATTCTTCAAACATATTTGTTCCACACCTCAAATACGTAGGTTCGATTCTTTTTCCCAATTTAAACATCTGAAAACCTTTTTCTTTATGGAATCCTAAAAGAAAGGTTTCATATCTCGATTGAATGTGAAAACTAATAATTGAATATTACAAATGAATAATTCTATCAATCCATGTCATTTTTTTGTATTGCATTCTAAAATTTTATATTCCTTTATATAAATGCATTATCGATGGCAATAATTTTCAAAATATCTACTAACTGTAGATATATCGAAAGCACGAAGACTGGTTTGAAGGTTGATCAAACTCCCTAATGATATTTCCAATTGTCCGAAGTAGTTCAATTGTACCAAAATGAACAATTCTAAGTTCCGAATGTCTGAAAGTAGTTCAAATACATCGGAGTAATGCAAATTCATCAGAAGCACTTTGAATGCACTAAATATAGTTAAAATGCACTAAGAGTCATGAACATTAGAACTAAATTTGGTGAGAAACTTTTTCCGAAGCGTATGACAATGCGTTTCATCCTGCAATTTACTAAGTACATAAGAACATCACTCATGGAAGATTTACAACGAATTTTTATTCGGTTCCTAATATAGAAACAGATTCATCAAAGTGGCTCATCCATCATCAACTGAACAATATTTATTCGGGGCAGCTCTGACAAATGGAAAATTCGAGGCATGCGTAAGCGATAAAGGGGCCTCGTTATCCGAAATTAACAGTATTTCGTGAAGACATCATAATTAATGAACAGTTTTGTAGCACTGCAACAATTGCCTGATAACGCCCTCTCTTATCACAGAATTAATGGTAAAAGAGATTGAGTTACGGTGGCAAAGCCCAAAGCTGCTCTTGTGCCTTTTCTGACACGCGCTATTCATTTGTTGAAGCTGAGTGCCGATTGCTTTCTATTTCCTCGCCCCATATTGTTTGCTCTATTGAAAAACTTCAGGGGTAAAGGTCATTTATAACGCTCACAATCTGTCAATGAACAATTAATTCCTCTTGAGTTTCCAATGATGATTAAACCGAGAAAAGAGGAAAAGTTTGACTGAAAATATTACTTGAGATCAGTGGAGGATATATATAATATTTTTGGGTGGGGCGGAGACCAAGGTAATATTATATAATTTGGGTAATGAAGTAGTTATGTATACTCAATGTTGCTCGTTAGTTTCTCAGGCTGATTTCAGTGGGCAAATTAGAAATAGGTTATTTCAATATTGTTTCAAAACATTGAAAAAGGTAAATGCAAGTAAAGGTAAAAACCAGGTAAAAATATTATATATTATTAAGACTTATTGAGGTTAACAATTTTTACAGAGATTACAGAAAAGTCCAAGTTTCTTAGTGTACTCGGGAATTTATCAATAACATCCTGGTCACTTACAATAATATCCCTGTGGATGGAAAGTAAATCTAGTCTGTTGAGCCTATATTCCGATGTGGTGTTTCTTATGTAGGTCTTCAGTCTTTTCAGTCTGGAAAAAGATCTCTCCACGGTGTCAGCAAAAACAGGAAGCACTGATAGATGTTTCAAGAGGATAGAAATGTTAGGGAAGAAAGTCTTATCACAATTTGCGGGAGATCCAATAGCAGTACGGCCTCTTCCTTCTTGCCGCAGGAAGAGGCCGTACACGACGTTGAATTGTAACGGGTGTTTTTTTAGAGGTATAGAACTATAAGATGGCATTACTGTTGAAGATGGCGACCAACTTAACAGCTGAATAGTGATTGATTCTCACGATCATCAAGCAAGGCAAAGATTCGTCGAATGGGCCCAAAACGAGATTGCCGTTGTTCTTGATTTTCATAAGCGAATTTTGTTTAGCGATGAAGCGCACTTCTGGTTGAATGGCTATGTCAACAAACAAAACTGCCGCATTTGGAGTGAAGATAATCCCCAAGTGTATGTCAAAACACCGTTACATCCAGAAAAACTGACTGTTTGATGCGCTTTATGGGCTGGTGGAATCATTGGTCCGTACATCTTCAAAAACGATGATGGCCAGAACGTAACAGTCAATGGTGATCGATATAGAGCCATGATTACTAACTTTTTCATTCCTGAATCGAACAACCATGATGTCCAGGAGCTGTGGTTTCAACAAAACGGCGCATTATGTCACACAGCTCGTGCCACAATCGATTTATTGAAAGACACGTTTGGTGACCGCCTAATTTCACGTTTTGGACCTGTGAATTGGCCTCCAAGATCTTCGTGATTTAACACCGCTAGACTACTTTCTGTGGGGCTATGTAAAGTCATTGGTCTATGCGGATAAGTCACAATCGCTTGACCATTTGGAAGACAATATTCGCCGTGTTATTGCCGATATACGGTCACAAATGTTGGAAAAAGTCATCGAAAATAGACGTCCAGATTGGACTACATCCGAGGCAGCCGTGGTGGTCATATGCCAGAAATCATATTTAAAATGTAATTCCATAAGATTATCTTTCGAATAAAAAAAATTCTTGTCAATCGAGTGATCCATCGTTGTTTTATTGCAATTTAAAGTTCTATTCTTCTAAAAAAAACACCCTTTACTAACCGCACCGCTTACCGCGCACTGGTGACTCGATCATCTATTACATCTTTCAAATAATGAATTTCAACAACTCACATAAGTTTTAAATCAAAAAATAAAGCTTCTTTTCCACTCATTCACATTTGTTTATTCATCAAAATTCCACATTATCGTTTCACATAAGTTAATTTTGTATTACACTATCTGATTTCAGGGGGTCCTCGGCTCCCTGGTCCATCCCTTATATGGTACGCCCCTGCTTCAGATGCACATATAATTCAATATATTTCAGAACAATTCAGACCTGGAAAATATGTTCAACAATAAATTTTCTTCCAAAATATCGCACAGTATCTTTCATGACTGTTAATGAACACTGAAATCAATCATTGATTTATAGATTCAAGTATCACTTTGTGCAAAAGTCTTAAGAAGAAAATTTTTTTTCTCTATTATTTTTGTATTATTTTTCTCAGAATATGTTATTTCAATTTATTAATACTCCTAAATGATTTTTATTCTCCATTCAACTTCTTCAATTTTCATTCAGGTTTCACTTTCTGCAAAGTCTAATGCAGAAATTTTTTTTCTCTATTATTTTTGTATTATTTTTCTTAGAATATGTTATTTCAATATATTAATACTCCTAACTGATTTTTATTCTTCATTCAACTTTTTCGATTTTCATTCAAGTTTCACTTTCTGCAAAGTCTTATGCAGAAAATTTTTTTTTTGTATTATTTTTCTTAGAATATGTTATTTGAATTTATTGAAACTCCTAACTGATTTTTATTCTTCATTCAGGTTCTTCAATTTTCATTTCAATTTTTTGAAGTGAAAACTCCTATTGCCGCTTTGGGCACTCTAGGTAACGGAAAATATCTTGAGATGGCGTCACCGACATGGTGTTTCGTGAGCTGTGCTCGTTAGACACTTTTTGGGTGGGTGAAATATCGTGAGTTCGTGTCACCGACATGCTTATTGCATTATATCTGTAGCATACAGCTGACGCATTGTATTTAAATAAATTGCAATCAAACATTTTCATTCTTGATTTTAGTTAACATGAGAATATTGTATCACTTTGAGACCACTTTCTTGGATAGTGTTCGATCAGAAACATTCCTTCATTCCACACATGACCCAACTTATTTCATCTGACTCGAAAATGTATGGATTCGTTATATATGGCAATTATTTCAATAATTCTCCAACATTTATAAGACTATTTAATGCCCTAATCCGTAGCAAGTTGGAGTATGGCAGCATGATCTGGCATCCTATTTACACTTTCCATCAACACGATCTTGTGGCCATTCAGAGAAGGTTCTTGAAACTCTTAGTTTGGAGGGAGGATGAAGTTTATCCACAGAGAGGAGTCAATCATGACAAATTATTGGCTCGATTCAGTTCAATCTAGTTGCAGGACAGGAGAGAAATTTTATCACTCACATTTTCGAACAATTTACTGCACAATAGTATTGATTCTCCTCATCTCTTCTCCGCTTTGGAATTTCGGGTTCCTAGGAAAAGTTCTGGTACCACAAAATTATTCCACTTAGAGACTCCAAGCACCAACTCTCTGATACATTCCCCCATTTGGATTATGGAGACTACATTCAATACAGGTTGACCCCATGGAAGTTGTTATTAGGAGTTATGTGAACTAGACATCCTGAAATAAAAAAAAAAGACTATTGACTGAAATGCATTGAATTAAATTGAGTTCTATGTAATATTTCATTCAATTTTATTATTAAGTTATTAGTTAGTCATTCAGTTTTTTAAGATGAGCTCTTTGTTATATTTCTTTTCATTTTATTTATTTAGTTATTTATTCAACATTATGTTATTTTTTATGTAATTGGGTATTATACCTTCTGAGAATAAAGAACTTATTATTATAACTATCATTATTATTATTACACAAAGAAATAATTGAAAATACAAAAAGTCTAAGTAGTGTAGAAATGAATGTTGACAATTATGCAAACAATGAAAATAATGTGAAAAATAAAGTACATTGATTTATATGTGAATACAAATACTATTTATGAATAATATCATTGTATATTAATTTTTAAAGTTTATTTATATTTTTCATTTCAGATTTATTCAGATATATTTCGTAATCTTGTGAAGCCCGTGAATTTTTATTTAAACATAAGATATGAAATTCCTTATTTTGATACTAAAAGTTTTAATAAATGACATGGAGGTTTCGCTTATCTCTTGGTGAAACATAATGTTAAAAACAATAAATTAAAATTAACACGCTTGGCTTAAGTTTCACTAAATATTTAAAAACTCTACATATGTTAAGGGTGGTTAACTCATTATCAAGAATATTCAATGTCACTGTAGTAACATTGTAGCTCAGTAACATTGTATACTCTTGATAATGGGTTAACCACCCGAAACATATGTAGAGTTTTTAATATATTTAGTGAAACTTAAGCCAAGTGTGTTGATTTCAATTTATTGTTTCTAAAAGTTTTATGTTTTTAAGATCACTTTTATCGGTAGTTCCTATAACTGCAATTTTTTTAATTGAATGACATTTTCTGACGAATATAATGATCATAAACATAACACTGAAAGAAAAGTTTTCGTTTTCTTCTTCAAGTAAATATTTCACTCATGCAACCATTTCACAAAGAGTCTAAAGAATATGCTGTACTGAGAATACCAAGGCCATAAAGCAACCCGAAATACTTGTGGTAATTCGAGGATAAAATTCATAAAGGGGTAGTTATTGTAGATGAATTGCACACCGAAAAGGAGCGCATCAAATCAAGCCTTAAACGCATTATTGCGTGCAATAAAAGTGTAAATATCGTTCGCGGTTGAGTAAGTTTCACGGTCTGGAGTGAATAAGTGATACCATAATGTAAGGGAGTTTAAACTACATGACAGTTGATGCTTTCAAATCAAAATTAAACCATTAATTAAATTGGAAAGAATCCAGTTGACGGATTTCCTGGCAGATGTCGTGACAGTCTTAACAATGCTCATCAGATGACATTTCCGTGAAACCGAGTTTAAAATTGCGTCGAAAGCGTGGCTACCCTAACCCCTAAACTTAGAAATTGAAAGTATTTCAATGCAATTTGTTTACAGTAGAATGAGCTGACAAGCGCGGGCGGAATTGAATTTGGTTATATCTTCCAACAATGCAACCCCATCAGAGTAAGAGGCAGCCATGGCTAATGCATTGATAACATTTCTGGTGGCTCGTGTGACTGCCCAGATTGAGAACCAGAAAAACTGAACAGCGATATTAATGCTGTTAAATTACGGTTGTCAAAATTTCACTTCAGATTTTAAACTTGATAAGAGTTGTAATACCATCGCCCCTAAGCCAAAAGTCTCGGAAATCAAGAAAGTCTACCATTTACTGCCCCTGAACGTCAACTTGTAAGTAGTGTTATATTGCCAGCCTTCATTTTATGTCTATTCATTTACTTATCTACCAAATATTTTGCTTATATGTTAGTTATGAAAGTCTTAAACGTTGTACAAAATACAAATCATTTTGTACAAACAATATATTTGTCTTAATTTGAACAAAACTAAGGAGTTTTTCGATTTTCACTATAATTAATTCAAAAACATGACAATATCGTTTCGTCAACACAGTGGCTTCATCAGATGTTGATGATAAACTGAGCTATAACATTGTGGACTACGTATATTCTAAAGTAACAGATAGTCAAAAAAAGTTCGGAACATTAGCGTATTTAGGCAACCCTGTATCAAAAATCTCGAAGTTTTCATCTGATAGAAATTTAAAGATAGCTTTCAAAACCCAGAATACCGTGGGTAGACACATCAGAAATGCGAAAGATAAAATTTCGCCTGATTATAAATTGCGTTACTTGTCCCAAAGTATATGTTGGCCAAACTGGCAGGAATTTCATTAGAATATCTGAACACCAAAGATGCTTTGCAAAAAATAAAACCGATTCTACGTATGCAACACATCTTTTAGAAGAGAAACATGTCTTCGACAACAACTTGAAAATATTACATACATACATATTCAGAGCGAAAAGGTTATAAACTAACCCTGTTAGAAGCCATGAAAATCAATAAGAGGAAGAAATCGAACAGTTTAATATTATGATCAAGTTTAAATCCATAGTTCTCCGTTATTAAATTTATTAATTTATTATTTAAAAATGCAATCGTAGAAAAGTATTCTATGGTCATCCCCTACAATTCAGAACAAATATGTTCTATAGCCATCCCCCTGTAAAAGAAGAACAGTGTTCTATGGTCTTTCCCACCCCACGCACTTCAGGATAAATATACGCAGTCCACAATGTAATAGATCAGTTTATCATCAACTTCTGATCAAGCCACTGTGTTAGCAAAACGATATTGTCATGTTTTTGAATTAATTATAGTGAAAATGGAAAAACTACTTAGTTTTATTTAAATTATGTATTTAGATTTTCATCAAGTATCGGCCCAATCGATTAATGAATATATTTGTCATTAGCATTTTACTGAACTTCAAATTTCTTCCAAGTTTCATGTAAAATATCTTTTTCATCAATTGAAACATTCAACGTTGCGAGTTTTTTGAACTTGAAAAAATTTTCAGAAAATTTTGAAAATTTTTAAACAAGCTTAACTGTTGTAGAAAGAATTAATAATTATTTCTTACGATTATTTTTGGTTCCTAATTTTTGGAATAAAACTCGAAAGTAGAGTTTTTCAGCTCTACTGATTTTACAAATTATGCTTACAATATATTCATGAATGAAGAAATAAGAAAAGTAGTCACGTAAGCAGATTTATTGTAAGACTTGATCGTCCTTACTCTTGTCACCAAAAGTGACCAAAGCTCTCATACTCTCTTCCATGATAACGTGAATATTGGTACGTATATACATTTTTTCAATGTTTTCATTCAACGGAAGCTAAATACTTCAACACATCAATCAATACATCAAATAATATGAAATTATCGGGATTCTCTGTATTTCGTTGTATACCTATTATATTCATAATTCTATAACCCTTAGCAAGTAGGGGAATGGCAGCATGATCTGGCATCCTATTTATACTTGCCATCAACGCCATCTTGAGGCCATTCAGAGAAGGTTCTCGAAATTCTTAATTTGGAATCAATAATGACGAATTATGGAATCGATGTAGTTTACTCTCATTGCAGGGCAGGTGAGAAATTTTATCACTCAAATTTTTGTACAAATTACTGCACAACAGTATTGATTGTCCTCCTCTCTTGCCCACTTTGAAATTTCGTGTTCCTTTATATATTATTCCATTTAATTTTTAAGAACGTGTATGACATAGTTAACTTCTCTGAAAAGTTCAGGAAAATTGATAATTTCGTTGCCTAGATTATTCAAACTTTTGATTAATGAGATGATCATAAAATTATCCAACCAACTAGAATGATTATCAGGTGCCTGATCAAAATATTTGATTCTATATTACCAGGCATAGATAAACTTATACCAAACACCACCGTCCCCAGAAATTTCGATCTAGAGCCGCCAATGCATGCCATTATCAAAACCACAGGGTAAAAATATATTCTTTCGTTAGTTATTATTATATTCCCTATCGGTAGTTTGTGCCCAAATGTCGAGACTAGCTGTAACTGAAGTGTTCAATGTCTTAACAGTCTAATAAGATTTAGATAATCTGAGAACCCTTTTTCAACACTACGTGACATATACTCCAAACAGAATTACTGACACGTAACCTGCCGCCCATCAGTGCATTTTACTCGAGAAGATCTTCAGACAGGGAAAGGACTGACTCGACATTTCCATCATCTGCAAGAAATTTGACGCCGCACGTCTTACTCTTTCACAGAGGCACATTGAACGCGTCGCTCAAAAACAATTAATGAGGCTGAAACACAAAAAACTACCGATACATTAGTAAAGTGACATACATAAAATATCGCGCTCGTGACTGCTTTCGCCTTTCAACATGAGGTCCTTTGTTCGACGCTATTTATAAATTAATCAGTGGTAGTTAATTTATTTACAGAGATAAGCAAATGTATTCCAGATTCTTCTAGTCCCATCGTTTTTTCGTATACTTTGACTTGAATTTCGTTTCAAATTCAATGTCTTGAGCTGGACTTTCAAACGAAATTACTTTCAAATTAGGACACTTGTTAGGAGAAATGCTTTATGAAATATCTCTTCCTAAATGGAATGGTTCGAACCTATAAATCCAATCATCATTTATAAAAGCTCTATCTCGAGTTTCAATGGAACATCTATAATGAAATTTGGAATCGTCAAAAAATTAATCTTTCCAATGCTCTCAATCTATTTGTCTGATATTAGTGCACTCCAATGCTTTCATACAAATCGAACACCTCAACCCTCTAAAATAGAATATACCCCAAGATCTTGGTTTGATTTGGAGCGCAATTGAATTTCAACACTGAGGGTTGACACTTGTAATAAAAAGTGGCAGTTGGGACAGAGGATGGTTAGCCAACCCTTATGTTGCACGCAGGCATTCACCCACTTCATTGTGCTTCACACAATTAAATTTTCTATTACTAATACTTCGGTGGAAGTATTCACGATTGCCAATATTTCTGCTAAATTATTATCGAAATTCAATGTGAAAAGCTCTTCTATTAATATGTATGATATAATTAAAAACCCTTGACGAAATACCACAAAATTTTGCGAAACACTCGTTTTTTGAGCTACAAGAACCTTTTCAGGTGTACAAATGTACGTTTGTTTCAGTCAATTGTTGGGTAGTCGGTCTCCGTAGCTTAGTCGGTTGAACCAACGACTATGGTGCGGTAGAATTCGGGTTCGAGCCCCGCTGAAGGCATGGGTGATTGTGTTTGTCTATGATTTAAGTAGTTCAATTGAAATTAATAAATGATATATGCTGGGTAATGTACATCGATTACAAGCCCAATGGCCGTTCGAAACCGGCGTCAAACTGAATCATTAAAAAATAAATGAATAATGAAACAATATTTAGAATTTTCTCACAATTTTAATACAAATACCCATGACGACGTTTCGAAGTACTACTTCTTTATCAAATGCTGGATCAATACTGACTAGTACTTCGAAACGTCGTCATGCGTATTTGTATTAAAATTATGAGAAAATTCTAAATGTTGTTTCATTATGCATATTAATTTTTTCCAAGTTTTGGCCACATCAATCATCAAAAACATAAATTGTTGGGTAATCTGAAATGCGTAATCACTTGCTTTGAATCAAACTATACATTCAGCAATGTTGCTCCAAGCCTCATACGATAGTTCAATTAGGTGATCCGCACATTTTCAATGTGAATTTTGTTCAAAAAAGGACGAAAAAATTCCATACAAATTGTCTCTGGTTATGTAAGAAATTGTGGCGGCTCTTTTTCGTTTCTCTGGCTCGTTTCTGAATACATTCGTGGTAATTATAAAATTTTGCATTTATTTTCAATTGCAGCAATTCTCGGAATATCCTCGACCCGGACTGGTAATTCACAGTTTTTTCACTCTTTTCACTAATACAGCTGACCGCCAGGGTACACTATCGAAGGGACGAGTTATCAAACTTATGGTAACAGACTTGAACGTTCCTCTTAATAGTGTACCCTAGTTAAATGATAAACGATTTGTTTCACCAAATAAAATGTTTCTTACCGGTCTCCGTGGCTTATTCGGGAAAACACCGGGGAATCTCAAAAGTTGATTCGTCTGAGAAACACACCTGAAAAAAAAATATTTATAACTTTTATGAAAATGTTTTTAATTAATATATCACAACATTAATATCAAATATAAATTGACATTAAAACTGACCTTGCTCCAGTCTTCAACACTCATCAGATGGTGTTCACGAGCCCAAGCAAGTCGTTTCTTCTTCATCGCCTCTGTCAGTCGCGGTTTTTTAGCTGGACGATGACCGGTCAGGCCTTCCTCTGCCAACCTTCGCTCTAAAGTTCTCTTAGAAACTTGTATTCCAGACTCCTGTACCATCTGTGTTAACAATCCAGCACTTTTCTTCCTGTTTTGCAAACAGATATCCCGGATTTTCCTATCGGACCGTGGTGTTGTAATCCGTTTTCTTCCGCATTTGCCTTTTCTTTTGGGCGAAAGTGGCTGATCTTGATCCAGATTTATTTTTATTTTATTTACTACAGACTTAGAAACACCAGCCAGTTCTGCTATCTTCCTCTGGGAATGACTTGTGTGCAAAAGAAGGGTTTTAACCTCAGACTTTTTTCTTGGAGATAAATCTACCCCTCGACCCATAGTAAAAGCTGTAAAAATAAAAAATAAATTATTTTCATCCTAAAATCAGCCCCATAATACTTTAAATTTAATAACAATAAAGTAATACTTACTTCAGTCAATAATTATGTCACTAAATCACAAAATAACTTTTAAAAATAATTATTTACGTATTTCACTTTTACACGTGTGAAGGACTGTGCGTCTCTCCTGATAATAAAATATTTTTACAAAATTAAAAAATCCCATAACACTTGAAATTTACTTTCAAGTTGATTTGTAGAGGTGCTGTGAACGTAAAAATACATTCCAGGACCACTTACGCCACTTGAAATAGCAGTCAAACGCGTCTAAGGAAAAAATATGATGAAAAATGTGACTGTCCCTATTAATTTGGCAACCCACTGTATATATATATATATATATATATATATATATATATATATATATATATATATATATATATATATATATATATATATATATATATATATATATATATATATTATTATTATTATTACGATTGTTCCCTATGAGGAGAGCGACTGAACTTGAATTAGCAATTATTAGGACTTTTGCTTCATCTTTTTTGCCTCCCAAAAACGCTTCATCCTCTCTGACTGCTCGTTCTTCCGTTCATCTGTCCATTTTACTCCAGGTTGACGATTTGACTTTGCTCAAACTTCAATGTGCGATTTTATAGTGACATTCAGTGCGATCTTCGAGATATTTTTATACTGATCTGCTGTAGATCCTTTTGGACCCCTTTTAGCCACTCTGTTACGCATTTAATATTCATAATTATATCGAATAGTTTCTTCGGTATTCTGGACTGTTTCATTCTGTAGACATGTGCATAGAACTTTGCTCGTCGTTTTCTTATTTCTTCCGTTATCGTATTTTCTTTTGATACAGTTCATTCTAAGGTCTTTGCATCCAAATGCCGTTTCTATTGATTGGCCCGTAAATTTTTCTGAGAATTTTTTGTTCTTGTTTTCTATTTCTCTAATTCTTGAATGATTGTCAATAACCATTGTTTCAGATGCGTATATTGCTTCTGGAAGAATCGTTGTGTTAAAATTGGGCGCCTCTCGAAATGCACTTTTTGTTATATTGAGCCCATGTTAGTTTTTAGGCCCTTTGGAGCTTGGTAATTCTCTGTTCATAAGCGATTCGGTTTAAATCTGAGGACTGTATAACTTCCCCGAGGTATTTAAAATGGCCGACTTGCAGATTTCACCATGTTTTGTGATAAGAGAAGATTTATTTTTTGGTTTTCTTTCCATGTATTTGGTTTTAGCATAAGAAATTTGTAACCCGGTTTTCTGCGCAATTTCATGTAGTTTTTCTACGGCGAGAATGGCTTCAGTTCTGTTGTCTGTAATGCAGCAATATCGTCTGCAAAGGCGAGACATTTTACATTTATTCTTATATATTTGACATATATATATATATATATATATATATATATATATATATATATATATATATATATATATCGATTTGTTTGTTTATAGCTCGATAGTTCATTTCTTCATTGTGTAGTTCACACAAAAAATCAAATTGTAAATGATAATTATAAAAATAACCTGTTTTGTCTCAATATTCTGTCAATTTCAATAATCAACAATATTCAGTAATAAATACTCAGTCAATTTTAATTGTTAGTATTCGGAATATGCCAAAACCGTTCTTTCAAACTTTCAATTGATCAATGCATTATAATAGTCCGTAATATACCAATATATATTGAGGATTATTTAATGTTAGGCAATAGTCCTTAATATACCAATATTTATTAAGGACTGTTCTTTAAAAGAAACCATGTTCAACATATGTAACAACATTTCGCTTTGGATACGTATCATACCCATAAAGAACGAAGATTTTGCAGTCATATGCCAATATCGTATCTCGGCATATCCTGATCTCGAAATAAACACATTTATCGCCGCATTTTGTCAATAAAAAGCCAGGAAATCTTTCCTTCGGATAAACTTCTGCTCAAATAGATTTCGATAATCGTTATTCGTGAATTTATGCCACGAAAAGAGGATCCAGCATCTGCGAGTCATTCCGGGGAGACGTACCATTAATTTTGGGGTTGTCGCAAAGCAGCAGCACTCGTAATAACAATAAGAAAACTAGCAAGAACGTCTTCGAGTTAATATTAAGAATTCACGGGCATTACTTATAATGGTGTTCGCCATTCTGGCACCCACATAAACCATACGAATATCTCCGGAATTCGTTTGGGCATATCTCAGTGGCGTCGAAGAATTTATCCAGAATTTGATTTGATTATTAGACGTCGCTAACTGTTGTAACTCCGAGTTAGTTGTGTCACTATCTCTAAAATATGACTATGTATACTAATAAAATTAAAAATTCACAAAACCTCGATACAAATTTTTTAAAATATAATTGTGGTGCCGGCCATATTTGAAATTTATTGTAGTGTGTAGTATTTTACTGATGAAGCTCATTTATGTGATACCTATATTGGGGGAGTGAAAAAATTTGTCACTCTTGGATAGATTGTCATCGAACATAGCTAAGATCACTCAACTAGAATCTGCACACACAATCTATGCATACTGCAAAATGTCGCTTAAGAATAAAGAGGTAGCAGAGAGATCAGCTCTGATTACCATTACAAAACCAAGACACCCACTCTACACAACCCCTCTAATGAGTTTCTGTATCCAAGAACAAACATAGAAATAATACAAAATCGGCTTCAGAAACTAAACTGAAAGTTTAATTCAAGACTGAACAAACTGGAGGATATTTTACCGAAGAGGATATTTTTATTATGTTCCATAATACCCACAACAGGAACTATGTACGAAGAAAAATCCCAACTGAGACGCTACTTGAAGTACTAAACATGTTATAAACTGATTAATTCAAGTTGAAATAACACTATATATTAATTAGGCTGAAGGATCTAAAGTCAGTAGCTTTTTGTTTGATTTTTCATATAATGAAGAACTATTATTATTATTATTATTATAATTCCAAATTCCACTTTGGTACCAAAACACTGATAATGGGTTCTGAGCCCGAAATATATATAGAGTCTTTTTCTTATCTTCATTGGGTCTTTCAAAAAACACTATGGAATTTAGACATGTTTCATTATACGATACATTATAACAAGTGTTGTACGGAGAATCAATTACCATAATTAAATTTTGTTATGTGATTACTCGAATATATTCAGTATTTCAATAACTTCATGAAAGTATGTACTCTCAAAATAAGAGGAGATATGAAGATCTTTCATCATAATAATTCATAAATTGCGGAAAACACGAAAACACGAATGATAGATAAGGTTCTTAATCGTAACTATAGGAGTTACCAAGAACAAATTAACAAAATAGTGATGAAAACTCGAAATTTAGTACGTATTCAAATGCAACTTGAATCAAAGCACTTTTGTCGCCTGTTCACAGATTAATACCAATTGAATTTTCACTTATAGCACGTAGGTATTTTATTTTGTTTTATTCCCATTTGTTAGCACAAGAGTCAACATGTCAATGACAACACAAATATCATCAAAAACTATAAAATTAGAAATTAACACATTTGACTTAAGTTTCACTGAATATATTAAAAACTCTTCATATGTTTCGGGTGGTTAACCCATTATCAAAAGTATACAATATTACTGAATTGAAAAATGTACAGCTTTCACTTATATATCCTAAACCACAGAATTTGACACTGGTTTCACGAAAAATCCACCTGATCATTACATAAATTCTTAAATTCTACTTTTTGGCTATCGAAATTTCCAAGACTTCAAAGGTATCTAATCTTTTGCCCTTGGTACCTGAGTGCACTATTTCGGTCTTCCTGGGATCCAGGAATTGAAAATGTTCAATGCAGTGTTCAGAAAAACCCGTATCAGGTTTATTCAACAGTATTGATCTTTAATCTTCATCGATTCTTTTTTGTATAGAACGTCCAGTTTAACCAATGTAAAAACTATCACATTCACTGCAAAATATTTTATAACGCCACTTCTCCAAAATAAATCAAGCTTGTCCTTGTTATTTACCAACAATGACCCAAATTCTTTTTGTTGGTGCATATTGTATTCACATTATTTTTATGTAATCTAATAGAAATTTTATCGCTCAAATTAGGTATATAATTAATTGAATACAATATGTTTGTTGTTTTTACAAGTGAATTGGAAAAAAGCTTGATAATGGGTTAATGACCCGAAACATATGTAGAGTTTTTATTATATTCATTGAAACTGAAGTCAAGTGTGTTAGTTTTAAATTTTATAGTTTTTAACATAATGTTTCACCAAAAGATAAGCGAAACCTCCGTGACAACTATCATCTTTCGAGAATCAAATCTTAGTGCATTCGAACATCGAACTCATGGAAAATACCATATAATGCTACTGGATGTTCTTCGAAATGCACAAAATTTGCAATAAGCTTCAAAGAAAACTTTTTTAGTGAAAATGGAATAATGAGTAAACTTTGATGAGAGTTAGAAAATGGTAGATATCAAATGCTTAAAACATAAACATATATAAACAATTCACTCCCAAATATCGATAAAGGCACAATAATGTTGCCAAACATGCTGACGAGAAATGTTTTCAATGAAACCAAGAATGAATGATAACATACTCTCAAAAAATTATTCAGAGAATCTTTGAATGTTCAAAGAAAAAATTCAGAATAATATTGTAATTATATAACACATATATAAATTGTTCTATTTATTCATATTAATTCAACCAAAAATACGCATCATTCTAATCAATAGAAATTCAAAAAAGATTGTCAATATCATTCTGATTGTCCTGCTGTTGGAATTAATTGAATGGATATTTGATTCGGATTTTGTTTAATCTCAAACAATAAACACAAATCGGACGCGTTCAGTCAAAATGGAAATGCTAATGTTTCGCATCGGTTTCTGTTCAATTTACATACAGATCCATATTGCTTCCGTAATTGATATACATATTAACTAGCGCGATTCCAATTATTGAATTTTGATGCTTCGGTAGCCACATGTACGTCCTTGTGTCTTACTTAGCATTCAAATGGGTCAGCTAGATTTGCGAAATGCAAATCATTGTTAATTGAAATCTAACAATGAAGTTCTGTGGAATCATGTACTACGTCAGTTGCAGCGCGATTTGTATCGACGCCAGCGACGCTGCCACTGGCGTGCAATCAGCGGCCGTTCTTGGGACTCTTTTTGACAGTGCATTCGGTTCAGCCCATTCGTTCCACTTGGTCGCCTGCCTAACTGGATAGAACAAATAACTAAGAACTTCTATGCACATACACTTCGCTATTAGTAGGTGATAGAATGACTCTATCCTACGTAAACGGTCTTAAATATGGTATTATCGGAAATGACATAGAATAAGAGCACAGACATTAAAAAGGACAAGCTCCCAGTTCAGTTCATTGATTCTATATAAATAATATTATTCGAGGGCGGTTCTCAAAAGGGTATTCATAACCTTTTACTAAACTAGCGCATCCCATAAACGTTTCTATAAACCTTTCTATTGTTTTTGAATGAGTAGTAATTTTCTCCACTTTTCTGTGAAACTAAAGTACTATAAAAACACACAACTAACTTCTAAGAATTTTTAAACCTTTTGAGTTACTCCTTCAAAATGATTAATCAAGTACCAGGAGTAAATGGATTAATTATAATAAATTACAGGCAAAATTGTATTAAACATTCATTTGTTATTTTTAATACCACATCATAAAACAAAGGAACAATTCAAAATAAAATACTGCAAGAAATATGTTATGGAATTCATTCACTATACAAACATTTGTAGATTAGGACATTAAAACAAAATTGTCCAGAATTTGATTGCAGTGGCAACTAACGGGACAAACTGGAAGTAAAATAAAATATTTTTGAATATTCAGAGCAACTATCGCAGCGCCGTCTGCCGGATCTAATGTGAAACATTTCAAGATTGACAATCATAAGAGATCATAGTTCCATCAATGCGCACCATTCACAAAAATCATTTCTTATTTCTTTTATATATTTCCCGTAACATAAACATTTAAAAAGAATATTTTCTATGGTATCCCCTTAAAAACAACAAAATATAGCTTTACTGCACGGATATTGACGTTACTTTGAATAGATTGTTAATAATTTAAAAGATTATTATTTAAAAAGATTGTTACAATTGAAAAATATTAAAAGTTTTACATCTGAATATGAAGTACACACTTGTTTATGTAAACGTAGGTTTCGACCATATATGATTAGGTATTTTGATTTATTTTCGAATATACTGTACACTAAAAAAAAATTTCGAATTTTTTCATCAACTTCCTATATTTTATATCATTTTTTTGTATTATATTCAATACGCTCCCAGTGCCCTAATAAATTCATTCTATTTTCGTCCAACCTTACGTAATTCAAGAAACGCGCGGGGAGCTTAAAAACACATCTGGAAACAATCCAGTTGAAAGGTGATTTGAAACCCAATGCATTTGAGAATACGTAGTTCCAAAACTCAAGAATCAAATGTACCCTCGGACTAACCTTACAGAAATTGTAAGAATAATTTTTAATACTGCCTAGTTACATTAACTGTTAAGATTGTACAATTTTATAACAAAATTAACATTTTCGAAAGCTTGGAAAGTACTAAAGAGGTAACTTATTTTTCTGCCTTGGACTGCAATCCCAGTTAAACACTGAAAAAATATATATTTATATACTCACTACATAATATGACTTCTCTGAAAATCTAAAAAATTTCATTATTGAATTCGCATGTTGCCATATTATTTTTCTATTAACTCCATATTTGCAGGAAATTCGGACTGAATAGGTATTCTACAAAAGAGCCAAACGTCCTTCAGATTGCAGACGTGGAGTCAAATTTCACAATATAAACATTCCTCTATATATGTAGACGTCTATTCAATTTTATCGTAGAATAGTGTGTCCCATTTCCCCGTCAAAATATTTACATTCAATAAAGATGTAAATCTGAACGCAGATCGTACAATGGCAAGATCAAAACCGGCATTATTCTGAGAAATTCATATCTGTATTTGAATTTTATTCTTTCCGAGGTTATTGCATCCCGGCGTTACAATGCTCTTTTGGCATAAAAGTGCAGGATCCGGCAGATATGCAGAGTAGACAACAAAAGGTACACGCTTCTTATTTCCGGGTTGTTAATATCGACATCAAAGAATTTCGTTCGGTTCCCCGGAACTCATTTCTTTGCGAATATATTGTTATTATTGTCAATCCACATGTAAAATTTAATCCCTGGAGAGGTATTTTCTGCATCCCCAAACGGCTTTCAATCGCCCAACGTTGTTTAGATTAGAACAAACGGGAGTAGTCTCAAAGGTAAACAGGAACGACGCTAAATAGGAGCCGATGTAATGAACTGAGGAAAAGTCATCCGGATATGTCTTTTATTGGAGATCACAGAGTTCCGCAGCCGCATTAATGGAATGATATTTTTATTTGGTCTTACTTTGACGAATTACTTTTGTCCCGTTCTTCATTTCGCATATATTCGCATACCGAAATACTTCGCATTCAATCTGGTTCAGATATGGCTTCCTTTATAGCGACATCCCAAATCATATCTGATTGAAATTAATTCAATTTTCATGATAGGAAATACGAGCGAGAGAATACATCTTGTATAGTGAAAAATAAACTTGCACAAAACAAGTTACTCACTTACTAATACTGAATTTCTCTAATACTGAACTAGAATGGTAGATTAGAGAATGTGTACACAAAAAACTGTAAAAAATTCGATACAGCTTCATTTTTCAATTGTCCACAGGAACCTTTTGAAAATTATTCTTGAAATGATTGAAATCGATTCAATTTTCATAGAATAAAAAATTTATAGAATTTAAGAAGGAGAGTATATATCTTGAATAATGACGTAAAATGAGAATAAAGTTATATAAATTTACTGTTATCGAACAAATATACAAGTACTGAGTGTCTCAATTACTAAAATAGATCCGTAAGTTCGAGAATCTTGTGGAGAGAAAACTTCAGTGAATTGGAAACGATATCGTTTTCGAAATATCGGTAGGAACCCTATGTTGATTTATAGTGGAATATTATTGAATTATTCATCGCATTAAAGACCATAAGCTCTATGAAGAATCGAACATCTAGTACAGGTATCAAAGATGAAACTTTTTTTATATTCAATAGTGAAATAAATGATATAAATCCGTTATAATTGAATATAAAGTTAAATTCAAACACTTGAACTTATAATTTTATGATTTACTCTTTATTGACGTATGCGTCAATTTATGCGTCATAGCATGACGCGTTTCGTCGTTACAAACGACTTCTTCAGATGCAAACAGAATAATGACAACAAATTTGAAAAAAGAGGTATAAATATGAAGGCAATTTGAGATTCTATGAATTTCGGGTTTTATCTAGGATATACCATTCTGAAATCTAATTTTTATTACCTGAAAAGGTTTAACAAGGGTGAATTGTTTAATTCTATCTGTTCATTGAGCAAATTTCCAGAATTTTTATGCCACTTTATTTCCACTATTTCCCAAAAATCAAATTGACTACTTTTCTGTAGGTACATAATGTAAATTTTTGAAATTCGTATCAAAAGTATGGTTTTATGTTAATAAATGGTTAGCATAATTCGAATTGCTTATGTTATGCGCGAAACTATATTTATGCGGATTCTAGTACCGAAATTTCTACTTGTTTTACCTATATATATATATATATATATATATATATATATATATATATATATATATATATATATATATATATATATATATATATATATATATAAATATATATATATATACTTGTTCTTGACTCCGAAGAGTAGGCAGGTTGAGACTTCGGAGTTAACTATTAGAAACGATTTGGCTCGTGGAGTAGGCAGATTGAGGCCACGCAACCGAATCATTTCTTATCGTTCCTAGTTTCCCTCATTTGGTTCATGGAGTAGGCAGATTGAGGCCACGTAACCAGGTAACCTTTTCTCATTTTCCTTCATTCAGTTCGTGGAGTAGGCAGATTGAGGCCACGTAACCGAATAACCCTTTTCCCTACTAATTTATTCCAACTCCTGAAGATGTCTTCACAATGGAAGCCGAAACGTCGAGATTATATAAATCTAGAACACGGCTTATTCCGAGAACCAAGTTTTATACATACTTCTGACCGCGGAAACCTTTCTGAACATATATATATATATATATATATATATATATATATATATATATATATATATATATATATATATATATATATATATATATATATATATATATATATATATATATATATATATATATATATATATATATATATATATATATATATATATATATATATATATATATATATATATATATACCGGGACATGTTTCCACATTTCAATTGGTAAACACCTGATTTGTCCTCTCTTTCAACTTTGTTTTTATTGTTCTTAATGTATCTCGATAAATTATTGTTCGTTTTAAATGGAATATTAAATTATGTTTTTTTTAAGTTTTAATATTTCATTTAAAACGAACAATAATTTATAATTAATTATATTTTATTAATTGATAAAAACGAAGTTGACAGAGAAGACAAAACAGGTGTGTTGGAATATGCCCCGGTATATATATATATATATATATATATATATATATATATATATATGTTTCCAATTGTACCAATTGAAATGTGGAATATGCCCCGGTATATATATATATATATATATATATATATATATATATATATATAGGTGAAACAAGTAGAAATTTCGGTACTAGAATCCAGGAACATAAATATAGTTTCGCGCATAACAAAAGCAATTCGAATTATGCTAACCATTCATTAACAGTAAACCATACTTTTGATACGAATTTCAAGATTTTACATTATGTACAGAAAAGTAGTCAATTAGAATTAGTAGAAATTAGATTTATGGGAAATAGTGGAAATAAATCGGCATAAAAATTCTGGAAATTTGCTCAATAAACAGATAGAATTAAACAATTCACCCTTGTTGAACCTATTCAGGTAATAAAAATTAGATATCAGAATGGAATATCTTAGGTAAAACCCCAAATTCATAGAATCTCAAATTGCCTTCATATTTATACCTCTTTTTTCAAATTTGTTGTCATTATTCTGTTTGCATCCGAAGAAGTCGTTTATAACGACGAAATGCGTCAATAAAGTGTAAATCATAAGTTCAAGTGTTTGAATTCAAGTTTATATTCAAAAATGAAACTGCCAGTGTCATGAGGCTCGTGGAAATCGTGAAAATCCCGTAAATGAGGAGACACCTGGAGTTCTATATACTCGCGGCCTATAAACTGGATGTGTACAGATGTAGATGGAATGGGGAACAGTTTGTGATATAATATAAGCATTCTACACTCTGGCAGATTTAACGACGGTAATAACATTTAGGTGACCGTACCGAATGCGATCCAAGAAGCTGTCAACCCAAAAATAGACTACCCGGTGTGTGATTGGAAATTCTGATTACGTATACTCCAACAAAGACTTCAGTTGCTGTTCTATTTTAGTGAACCGATGATATTGCACCTGCAAATCGTAATCGAAAACGATAACTCATATTTCAGGCGATTTAAGAGCCTTGTAAACACCCGACGTTTCTATTTATAGGCATTTCACTATGGCGTCTGAAGACTAAATGAACCATTTAGACACAACATACCTACCGCGTTGAATATTGAAGGGGCAGCTCCAGAACAAAACCCAATTATATATTGTGATTTAGTATTCCACAAACAATAGAAGGAACTGACATTTATGTTCGCTGCCACCAATGAAACTATAATGAGCTTACTGTGACACTAAGATCTGGAGGGGAACAGGCTAATTTCACATTTTTTACGATAAGAAGTTGTGGGAAATGCACCAACAAACATATTCAAATTGCACCTAGAACGGATGATTTTCCAAATTGAAACTGAACCCTGACGACTTTTATAGTGTTATAGGTTATATATTACAATAGGAATATGAATAAATACATAGTTAGGAAAATTTTATGCAAGATTTTCATTGGAGAGCAGAGCGTTTTCACTCCTGGCCACTTAATTGATAACCTAAGATACCTTGTAAGATAAGAAAAGAGAGAAAATGAGCAGCAAACAAAGAACTTAATACAACTCAGTATTCAATTTCAAGATCGGTTATAAATTATACTATTATAAAATTCTGTAATCCATGAACAAATTAATGGAGCTTCCTAAACGTGTTCAGATTTCAATATGATAACTTCGTATCAATATCTCTGTATGAATGTATTGATATAGTTTGTGTGTTTGAAATTTGAATCATTTTTTCACTAGAAGAATTTCATTCGAAATGTTTAATTTCATTTACTTGATTTTGCATTTCTATTGATGCAAGAGGTATGCAAATGTATTAATAATGCTCGTTTCGAAGTACAACTTCATCTTCAGATGCTAAATTAAACCAATTGAGAGTTAATCAACACAATTAAGTGTTAATTAGGCATCTGAAGAGGAAGTTGTACTTCGAAACACGCGTCATGCGTATTGTTTTATATATGAAAATTTTTAATTTGTGTTTCATTATGGATATTAATTTTCTCCGAGTATCAATCATTAATACAAATATATTAACATCACTTAAATATATGAAATATGAAATTCAATGCTATCAACTTGATACAAAGTTTTGGATCTCTCTCAATTGACTTCAATATAATAAATTACGTTCATTAAGTTCATTAAGAAGTGTCACAATTTGAACAAAGAGCGAAAACTGGACAGCGTATAAAGTGATCTATTCAGTCATCAATGAAGAAAGGTATTCAAATAAGCAACGATGTTATGGTCTGTAACACACAATTAGGTAATGAGTTAAGAACAAAGATTTTTCACACGCGATTTGAACTCCCAAAGATTGCGGACCCCTGTAAACAACAGAAAATAATAACCCTAGTTCAACCCTAAAATTTCGAAGAGAAAACCAGAAGAAGACAAATTGTTTTTAGTTCAAGCGAGTTGAAAAGGGTGTTTTTTTTTAGAGGTATATAAATTTTAATTGCAATAAAACAACGATGGATCATTCGATCGACAAGAATTTTTTTTTATTCGAAAGATAATCTTGTGGCATTATATTTTAAATATGATTTATGGCATATGACTGCCACGGCTGGCTCGGATGTAGTCCAATCTGAACGTCCAATTTTCGACGACTTTTTCCAACAGTTATAGCCGTATATCGGCAATAACACGGCTAATATTGTCTTCCAAATGGTCAAGCGTTTTTGGCTTATTCTCATAGACCAATGACTTTACATAGCCCCACAGAAAGTAGTCTAGCAGTGTTAAATCACAAGATCTTGAAAGCCAATTCACAGGTCCAAAACGTGAAATTAGGCGGTCACCAAACGTGTCTTTCAATAAATCGATTTTTGCACGAGCTGTGTGACATGTTGCGCCGTCTTGTTGAAACCACAGCTCCTGGATATCATAGTTGCTCAATTCAGAAATGAAAAAGTTAATAATCATGGCTCTATACTGATCACCATTAACTGTAACGTTCTGGCCATCATCGTTTTTGAAGAAGTACGGACCAATGATTCCACCAGCCCATAAAGCCCACCCACCAGTCAGTTTTGCTGGATGTAACGGTGTTTTGACATACACTTGAGAATTATCTTCACTCCAAATGCGGCAGTTTTGTTTGTTGACGTAGCCATTCAACCAGAAGTGCGCTTCATCGCTAAACAAAATTCGCTTATGAAAATCGAATTATTTTCGAAATAAAATTGCACTATTTTCAAGCGTTGTTCAGGCGTGAGTCTAATAATGATGAATTGCCAAACCAAACTGAGAATAAATCACTTCTCAGCTGTTAAATCGGTCGCCACCTTCAACAGTGATGCCAACTTAAAGTTCTATACCTCTAAAAAAAACACCCGTTTTAAACTCTCGATCATAGGTAAGTGAATCGAATCATATGTAGGCTTGAACAATTCACTGCAATATTTTGAATTATATGATAAACATTTCATCAATGTTAATTATAGATATTATTGTATTTTTGATATTTTATAGATTTCTGTCTTCATTGATTACTTTTTTGTACAATATTCACAACAAAAACGTCTCTTCAATATTATTATTCTTAAAAATATTCACTTATAAACGTGCTTCATGTTTAGCACCTCGTTCTACCTTGTACTCGTATGCGTTCCTAATCTAAAAACGATACTTCATAATTGTTGACGGTCAGCCTTAAATGACTGCTCTTATCTTGTTAAATTGCCAGAGAGATGCATTAGGTGTTGTATAGTGCAGTAATTAGTAATTTTAGGATCGCATAATGAATATAGGCTTGCGAGTATTGCCGATAGCAAAATAGCAATAATTTTCATAATGCGAAGCATTAGCGTTACTTATTTATGACAAAGTGGAATGTCAATCTTCAATATCGGAGTAGCGAGTTTCGTTAACTCTATACTTTTATACTTTTATTCTCTTTACAGATTACAGAGCACTTATGATGGTGATTTGAAATTGTTGAGTTTTTTTATCTCTTTACTTATACAGGAAATGGATTATCCACTTCAAAAAAGAAAGATTTGAAGTAATGTCAGAAAAAAACCAAATTCCATACTAGATGAATGCAAAAGATAGTTTCATTTTACATGAAATTCAAATATATATATATATATATATATATATATATATATATATATATACGGGTGCATTTTTAAGAGTTAAGTTTTTCAGGTTGGAGGCACTGGTTGGTAATGGCATCCAAACGTCATATGTCAAAGTCATATGTCATTTCATCATGGAAAGACTTTAAAGCAATGATTGCAAATTGTTGAAATTTACTATCAAAATTCGTGCTCTGTGAAAAATGTGTATCGTTTGTTACGACCATATTATGGTCGTCATAATCGACCTGGTGTATCAACAATTCGTGCTGTTATCACCAAATTTCTCACCAAGTTTACTTTGTTGGACATTAAACCATTTTCTCGCATGCGTACTGAAGAGAATATTGCAGCCGTAGCATACAGAGTTAATGAGGATCGTGAAATGCCACTTCGTTACCGTTCTCAGCAATTGGGCATGTGTTACTCAACCACATGGAAAATTTTACGTGTTGATTTGGGTTTGAAAGCCTATAAGATTCAACTTCTGCAAGAAATTAAGCCGAATGACATACCACAACGTCTAATTTTTTGTGAATGGGCCTTAGAACAGCTCAATGAAAATCCGCTGTTTTATCGAAAAATTGTGTTCAGCGATGAGGCTCATTTCTGGCTTAACGCTTTTCCCCATTTAGCCGAGTTAAACTTGGTCCATATGTGGTATCATCAAGACCGTGCCACATGCCATACAAGAATTAACGATGCATCTAGAAAAAACGACAGTTTGGTTTGGTTTACGGGCTGGTGGCATCATCGGTCCATTTTTTATTTGATACGCAACTTTTTTTTGCTCCAGCTGGCCGAGTTGAACTTGGTTGACATGTGGTTTCATCAAGACGGTGACACACAGCTCGTGAAACTATGAACATGTTGAGGGATGAATTTGGTGAGCAGCTTATCTCTCGAAATTGTCCTGTGAATTGGCCGCCAAAATCATGCCATTTCTTGTGTGGTTATGTAAAGTCGTTAGTGTATGTGGACAAGCCGAACACGATTCAAACCTCACAGGATAACACAACACGCCTAATTTGTGGGATACAGGCCGAAATGCTCGAGAAAGTGACGCAAAATTAGACCTTCCGAATGGACCATTTGATACGGAGCCACGGACAACATTTACATGAAGTGATCTTTAAAATGTAAATGGCAAAGGCCATTTACATTTTGAAAATTTTGAATATATGATGCAAATTGAGTGTTTTATTCGATTTAAAAAAAAACTCGTTTCACATGGAATTGAGATGTTTGATATATGTTTTTTCATTTATAGTATCTTCTAAATTTTGATTGATTGATTTTTGATTGACTAATGAGTAACATTTCTAAAATTTCTCTACATATTTTGCCTTTCTCAGTTGTTTAAATCTTTGTGTAATTGCAATTAAAATCGTGTTATTCAGTTATTGTGTATTCATGTAGGGCTGTGATTTGGATTTTATTTGATATATATGGACTTTATTTCGTTCTTCTAAATTTTGTGATGTTTGACCTATATAGCATTTATTGAAATAATTACATGGTATATTATAAAATGTACAAGTCATTCATCGAATTATTGTTTTGCTTTTCAACTTTGTATATATTCGTTTGACTTGATTTTGTGACTTCATTTTTCCGAACCTCCTAACTTTGTAATAGCACACACCGCACAAAATAATAATAATAACAATGTCAAAATAGGTAGTAATTATTCAGACTCACTATTTCATTCAGTTTCTTTTCACAAGTAGTTGAACTAATTCATATTTTTTGTCTATTTTAAAAAATTTCGAAAATGAAACTTCAGATGAATAACCTACAAAAAATTCGAAAATTTTTGTTGATTTGTTATAGAAATTATTAAATTTTCTGCTTCTTTGAGCATACCTGGAATCTTAGAGATGTTCGAAAGTTAATAAAAACTTGTATAGTTTTCTAAGACATATTATTCATGTCATATCAACAACCACAAATACACTCGACGTTGTCAGTACGATATACAATTAATTACACAGAACCTCAAGGAACGGAGAGCCCTTTACTCCCGTTGAAATGAACTAGCGTCCTGGAAATTATTTTGCTACCTGAGAATCTACGAGAAACTCTTTAGTTTTCATTCGAACAATTCTCTTGTCATAATATATAACCTGCACGTGTATTACATCTATTACCTTCTCACCTAACAATGCCTAAACCGTCGTTAAGCCATTTAATGTGAAATATGAGCGATACATTGTTGCAACAAGAATTAAAACCCGTGGGTCTCAAAAATCCAGATGTCCATTTCGGCCACTCGATAATTCATGAACAAACGACTTCCATATATCTCTCGTAAAACATAAAAGAGCCCTTTGATATTGCGTAAAAATCAGAAAGGGTTGTACCTGTCAAAATAAATTAAAATGGTGACTAACAGATTTCACGAGGTGACCATGTGAGAGCTGTCAACGGACGTATCAGTATAAAGCGTAAGCAGCCACAAAAGAACAAAAGCAACTACGGTTCATTTAAACCGATATTAAGTGTGTATCGCGTCCTTCCTGGTTTACATTTACAACGGACACGATAACATCTTCAACGGCCCTTTTCCACCTAAAGGAAGTCGATGCGTATCAGTCGATTAACAGGGTGGGATATTGGGGAAACAAAACAAGGAAGCGAATACTTCTGGCATGTTGATGAAATAATTTCAAAATAGTCGCAATTAATTCAATATTCAGTCTATTGTAGATAATTGTAGACAGAAATTTGAGATGGATATCACACATTGATGTTTTATGTAAAAAATTGAGTAAATGATTTTTTGCAATTTCTAGAATTAAGTACATCGTACCTAGAAACTGTGCTATGAATGGGTCTTGTATATAGTCATCTAAATTATAATATTCTACTGTGGGGCTGGTCTACAGTAATAAATAGGGTGTTTATTACACAGAATCGAATACTTCGATTAATATTCAATATTCATCAACGAACATCTTGTAAACCTATCTTCATTAATAATTACATACTCACCTTACCGTGTTTATATATTTATAGATGTTTGTTACATGTTAAAGAAAATGAAGATAGGTTTATTAAATTGAATAGTAATCATGAGTATTCAACAAGGAACACTGATGTGCTACTTATTCCTATGCATAAATCAGTTAAAATTGATCACTCTCTCTGTTATCGGAGTATTAAAATTTTCAACCATTTACCACCAAATTTGAAAGTACTGAAAGTTCGTTTGGTTAAGAGGAGAGTTAAATCTCTGCTCTTAACAAAGGCATACTATAGTGTGGCAGAGTACTTGGATGATTCGAATGTAGGCAATAATGTATGAATCAATATTTTATATCATATGTTTACATATTTTTTACCACAAATGTCCGCCACCATGTGAAATTGTCTCAAATGTTTAATATTTCTGAGGTAATTTTTTTGTTTTCTTTTCAAATAAAGTTGTATATTATTGTGAATATAAATTTAACCAATATTTTTTTTCGGAAGATCAGACTCAAAACTGAATTCAGTCCTTTTGAGCATTCTTCTTAGTTGTAATTATTGTATCAATTGAATTAATGTAATTTTACAATGCAATGAATGTTTCGCAATAAATTTTATTTAATTATTATTATTCTATAATAATTCTCTTCAACTACAAACGTTTTTTAAAGTTTCATATTATTCTTATTGTTTTCCGATGAATGTTTCGGTCAATACACAAAAATGAATCAATGTCTCAATGTCAACAACAAAACATCTTTGAATAATGTTATTTCAATGTGTGAAAACAGTATAAAAAAATTTTATATCTCATTTCACTCATCGATTGAGCCGATACTTGATTAAAATCTTACAACATAATTTGAATAAAACTCAGTAGTTTTGTGATTTTAACTATAATTTAGTGAAACAGATAATATTGTTTCGCCAACAAAGTGGCTTCATCAGATGTAGATGATAAACTGAGATAATACATTGTTGACCGCTCATATTTACGCTGAAGTGTAATTAATGACTTTAGAATACTTTTCTTTTTTTCTCTGCTTCTTGTTTTTCTTTTACTGGCATAAATTTAATAACGGAGCATTATTCATTGAAAATTGGTAATTCACTAAACTATTCGATTTCTTCCTATTATTATCTCCATGGCTTATAACAGGGTTAGTTTTTAACCTTTTCATTTGGTATGCATTATTTTAAAATTGTTGTTGAAGCCGTGGTTTTCGTCTTAAATTGTGTTGCCTATGTCGAATTGGGTTTTCTTTCTCGTAGCATCTTTTGTATTCAGGCATTTCAAGTGTGAAATTTCTGTCGGTTTGACCAACATACCTTGGGACAAGTACCCTCGTAGATACCCGATTTATTTTCATGCGAAATTTCATCTTTTGCATTTCTGATGTGCCTAGTCACTGTATTTGGAGTTTTAAGGCTGTTTAAGGAGTTAAATTTCTATGAGATGGGAAGTTTGAGATTTTTGATATAGGTTTGCTTCAATACGTTAATAATTTAAAATTTGTATTACTTTTTTTTACTTGAGAAATGGCCTTATTATACAGTGTTTTTCTTAAAATCTCTGGAATCTTGGTTATCACTTAAATTTTGATCAACTGGAGTATATTCAACGAAAGTTTCTGAAACTTTTGAGCATCAGAATTGATGGAATATATCCACCTATAGACAAACAACATGAAACGCTTACAAGTCGACATAATGTGGACACACTCAGTGCGCGAAGAAAATGCCATGCAATAATCTTCTTGCATAAAATAATTGACAATAAAGTGAAATGTCAGGAATTATTGCAAAAGTTTAACTTTATTGTTCCAAGAGTTTCTTCCAGAAGCGAATTCATGTTCCACCTTCCAGCAGCTAGAACGAATGTTCTAAAATTTTCTCCAATGCACACGATGTGTGAAAAATGTAATATTTTAGGAGTAAAGGTGGATATTTTCAACTGTTCTGTTACTGATACTAAGAAAAGTTTCCTTGATATGCATAATCTCTGCTAGAACAATCATTTATGTGTATTCTCGTACAGGATTCATATTCACGCATATACTCGTACTTGTATGTGTATATGTGTTAATATATGAATGTAGGTGTGTGTTTATCTTTATATGAATGTATAAGTTTGGTCAGCATTTAAGTTTTTTTTTATTCCTATAACTAATTGTAATTTTTTTATCAGTTGTGATTCATGATCACAAAATCTTTCTTTCAAAAACTTTAAAGTTTGAAAGTACACAATTGAAACTTTCGAACTTTTGTACTACCAATTTTGTTTTTAGTATATGTTGTTTTTCCTGTTTTGCAATTAGGTTATGTCCCGTAAAACAGTCTATGTTAAATGAATAAAATAAACAATAAAATCTACATCTGATTAAGCCCACTGCGTTGGCGAAACAATATTGTCCTGTTTGACTAAATTATAGAGAAAATCACAAAACTACATAGTTATATTCACATTATATCTTATTTCCTGTCAATAATTCTGGTTGAGCCTTTGGTAACCAAGACAAATTTTTTTATTTGGCCTATTTCATCCCCAGGGGCCCTATTTGCCTCTATGTATTTTCTACATCATAACATACAATTGCAAGTTTATCACTAAAACATTCATTAAAATAGCTCTAAAGCAGTTTTTGAAAACATTTACTCTATCTCTTTGGGGAAAAAGAATAAATGGACAAATAAACGGCAATTTTTACATCGTACAGAATGGTGATATTCTAGCTTTTAAGACTGCGGTAATCATATTTTGAAGATTCAATTACATCCAGTTCCTCATTTATTAGAATAATTTAATCACCAGCCGTTCTTGGGAAAAAAATATTGAATTTACTCGCAAATTACCCCCTTTCGTTATTCCCACATCGTTACCTTTCACATGAGTGATTTCATTTCACAAATCCTGGACATTTTTGTGAAATGAAAAATCCTTCAAAACAGTCATGACCACGTCATTTCTTTTAATCTTCATTTTTCGATAGACCCTGTATATGTTGCTTCGAGTTATTTTGTTGTTTATTACGGCGTTTAGTGGTATATAGCTTTCAAGGGTACTATAAAGACGATAGTAACCCTGCTGACAAAAATGATTTTCCCTTGCAATGCATGAAATCACGATAACATCTTAACTATTAGAAATGCAATTCTATTATCAGATGGATTTTATTAAACCTATTTGTGAGAACAGTTACTGTACATAGAATTTTTATTATGCCACACGATGTCCCACAAGAGAAAAATAAGAGTATATTTGTATAAATGAATAATTAAACATATATACGTATATATAAACATTTATATTTACAATAGTCTTAGCAATAACAGGCTGTTTGTAATGCAAAAATCTTCAATTTCTGTTGACGTTTCATTGTTGATTAATTTTTGTCAAAACTAATTAATATTATTATTGATTAGTTTCTACAAAAACTAGTTAACTATTAATTCATTTTTTTCAGTTTCAATCGACGACGAAACTAAATATTTCTGCATTACGAACATTATGTTTTTGCTAAACATATTATATCAAACAGGCAATGAAACCTATTTTGAATATATATATATATATATATATATATATATATATATATATATATATATATATATATATATTAAATATTTTCAGCAATAACAGGTCATTTTCTATGTTAAAAGCTTCATTTTAAATATCTTACTTTATTTTGAATCAGGTCAAAAAAATATATGCCAAATATAATTCAAGAGCCATTGCTTAACTCTTGGTATAATATACCAAGTGTTAAATAATAACTCAGAAAAAACTCGTACCGTTTATAATATACCCTGTAATAACTGCAAAAAATGCTATATAGGTCAAATACCGCAAAATCTCCGAAGAACGAATTAAAGCACATAAATATGCAAAAACTCAAATAACAGCCTTACATAAACATATAATAACTGAAAAACACGATTTTGATCACAACAACACAAAGATTTTAGCCACTGAGAAAGACAAAAAGTATAGAGAAATTTTGAAATGTTAAGCATTCGTAAAAATTTGGAAAACACAATAAATGAAAGAACATATATAAAACATCTTTATTCTGTTTACAACGATTTGATAAACCTTACAAATAACACTCATGAAATTAATGCACAACAGTCACCAAACATCATATCTCAAAACTCATTCTTTCCGGATTTACCATCAATTTAACACACATAAACCGATAAAAATATTTCAATATACATATTCTGGATAAGTGTATAAAACTCAACTATGTGATATTATATGTTTGTATATATATATATATATATATATATATATATAAATCACACTCATTTGAATCACCTGACTTACCATGAGTTTTTCAGAGGTTTTCTCATGGTGAAGAAGATTAAAACTTCCGAATCGAAATGCTGCTGAGCCAGAAATATTCCTCTGAATACTAAAGAAACAAAAAGACCAATTTGATTTTTTTCCATAAAATGAGTTTGACGTTTGATATCTATGGTAATTCATAAAATTCAATTATTCATTAGTTTCGACAAAGTTTGTGATACAACGAAACGTCAACAAAAATAAAGCATTTAAAATGGAAACTTTTTAAAATATTTGCTAATTTTGATAATTTGCCTCTTGCTAAAAATATTAAAAATATAACTATCTCAAACAGGCAATAGATTAATTTTGAATATATAATATTTTTATATTTTGTCTTTGCTGATAGCACCATTTAATACCACAGTATTCAATTTGCTTGCAGCAATAAAATGTTTTACTCTTTTTCTTTCAGCTCGAGCTTTCGAGATTTTATTCCTATCTTCATCAGGAGCACTAAAAACATGACAAATAAAACATTTCACTGTGTTAAAATAAAAATATATAAAAGACTTCTTTCATCTACTTAAAAGGAGTGAGCTTTCAGTACAAGTTTTTCTATGTACCACCAATGAGTGCATACATTAAAATTGAATTGTTTATATTAAGTGGGATTTAGTTTGAATTATTTAATTTATATTCATCAGAACAATCTACTGTGTCCTCATAAAGTTGATTGAACGCTGATCTCTTGGTGAAACATTGTTTAATATATTAAATAAAAACACTTGGCTTGGTTTCACAAAATTCACAATAAATACTTGCTGTTTTACTGACTCAACTGACTCTCTGAATGGGGTAACACCCCGAAACAACTGTCAAGTATTTATTATAAATTCTGTGAAACCAAGCCAAGTGTTTTTATTTAATATATTGTATCCTGGTATTGTAGCCTAATCAATTAGTTGTAATACAGTAACATAGTTAGAATTCATAAATATTGTTCTTTCAACTCGGAAAATAATTTAAGAATTTTTATCACAGATATAATACATTTATGAGGGTTTGCCCTCTTTCCTTGTCTTTGTTCTTATGCGGATATACACAACAAAGAGTCTGCAATTTCGGGTGTTTCAATACATTATAACGGGTGATTTTTTGAGAGTTAAGTTTTTCAGGTTGGCGGCACTGGTTGGTAATGGCATCCAAACGTCATCTGTCAAAGTGAAAAGTTTTCAGTATACTCTGCAATTTCATCATGAAAAGACTTACAAACGAGCAACGATTGAAAAATATTTCAGCCTATCTCGCGAAATGGCCCTGTGAATTGGCCGCCAAGATCATACGATTTGACGCCTCTGGATTATTTCTTGTGGGGTTATGTAAAGTCGTTAGTGTATGTGTACAAGTCGAACACGATCTAAGCCTTACAGGATAACATAACAAACGTAATTCGTGTGATAGGCCGAAATGCTCGGAAAAGTGACGCAAAATTGAACCTTCCGAATGGACCATTTGATACGGAGCCGCGGACAACATTTACATGAAGTTATCTCTAAAATGTAAATAGCAAAGGCCAAACTATCAATTTCAATGAAAATTTTGAATATATGATGCAAATTGAGTGTTTTATTCGATTTTAAAAAAAACTACGCTTAAAAAATCACCCATTACATATTCGAATATTACTATGAGGAATGTGAATGAACGAAATTAGTATTATTATTAACTGTGTGCAATGGAATCTCAAATTCCTGGACGTATTCCACTAGAAAGAGAATTGAATCAACTACCTATCACATAACAAACAAGATTCAATACAACACCAGTCCGGTCATGCGTGGAGTTAACCTCCATGAGGCGGAAATATGGAACAAACCAATCTTCCGAAAATGTCGCCCGGTTGATGATTGATGATCAGCGTCCCGCCGTCCGGCGTCAGTTCTGCAGCGCCCTCTCGTATAATCTGCCCCATTTGTCATCCCCAGTTCACCTTCCTTATAAAGTGGAGCATTCTTTCAGACCCAATCAGCTTTCCTCGCGCCCGACTTTTGTTCGAACTTCGCAATAACTCTCCAAGATTACGGACACTTTATCTTTGTGTTATAGGGATTGATTAAAGCATCGGGGGACAAATGAATTTCGCGCCAATTTCTACGTCGTTGTTGTGTTTTGTAGGGATCGGAATTTATTGATGACATTAGGACCACGATTGCTGATTTGGAATTATAGCGTTTTTTATTATAATGCCGGTTTCGTACTTCAGATCTTTTGTATCCATCAGGAAACGGAACAAATTGGGATATTTGTCTGGTGGCCCTTATCGAAAAGTTTTTTCGTTGTATTTGTCTTTGGTGATGATCTGCTATTTGTGGCATCTTTCCGTTTCATCTTGTGTTCTTTATATGTTTTCGTAGCTGAGTGACCATGGAATTGATTCCACAAACTTGTTGAAAAATGTCCCCAATAACAATCTAGTTGAAGAATGAATATACTTAGATGAGGTCTTCATTTTTGGGCTTTTTTCATTTGAAAAGTGTTCAATGAAATGCTTCAAAACTTCAAAACCTTCATTAGTATTTGACGTGTGTTGCATACTGTACCTTCGATCGAACTTCCAAAAAACTGAATATCACGGTTTGAGCATACGTATATACACTTCCATATAGTTTAAAGAAAAGCGATACTTCTGTATGGTTTCAAAATGGTTAATTTTGAATCGTTATTCTCATAGAAGATTACCTTTTTTCTCATTCAATAGTTTTGACAAAGTTGCAATTCGCAACGGAACGTCAATTGAAATTTTGATTTTTGCAACCCTATTTATTTACCCAATGATTTACAGTTAACATCAAAATAACTATCATTCTATTTGACAGAACAATCCTTTCTCAAACATAAACATTATGATATGATTAGAGTAAACAAAATGACAGCAAAATATTGTATTTCAATGGCACACTGTGATTGTACTAAAGATATGGATTATCAATCAACTAAAAAGAAATGTATAAAAAAAATGTCTCGTTATCTTCTACATAATTAGGATGGTAAATGAGAACTAGTATATATCACCAAGTCAACTATGGACGAATCAAGACACAATCAAATGCCAATATACAAGATTCTTCTTGAAATCCCTAAATATCTTTGTACAAACAATACTGACCGCAGTTTTTTGTGATAGTCTGAACAATATATAGAAAAAATATCTCTGTCCAAGTTCCTTATTCGTTCTCTCTTTCGGTGCGGAATATTTATTCCTAGTGTTGTAACAATGCTTCAAATATAATCATAAAAACGCTTCACCCGCGTTTTTATGATTTTAATATAAAAACGAGTGAAAAAACAATCTTCTGATGTCCACCAGACTCACTAAACACTTCAATGCTCGAGAACACCCTAATCTTCTTCAGAATTATTTTCAAAATCCATTTCTGAACTATTTCAAGGTTGTTCAAATGAATATCCATAACACCACTCCAAATCAGTATTCCATAAGGCAGTAGTGATTGGACTAATGCTAAATGGAAAGTTCTTTCAGGTTGAATCCAAAAAATCTGGGAGATATCTGAATCCACCAAGGTGTCGCCTCACCCTGTCCACCTCTTTATAAGAAAAATAAGTTACTTCTTTAGTATTTTCCAAGCTTTCGAAAATGTTTATTTTCTTCTTCAGGGCTGAAATTATATATATATATATATATATATATATATATATATATATATATATATATATATAATATATATATATATATATATATATGTGTGTGTGTGTGTGTGCGCGTGTGTATGTGTATGAATAAATCTGCTAACGTAGCCAAGAATCGGATATATCGCTTCGTCTAACTCCTAACGCAACAAGTGAGTAGGTATAGAAGAGGAGAGAAAGCGATTTTAAAATTACGAGTTCGAAGTGATCAGATTATGAGTGGTCTGGAGCATTTACTCAATTAAAATCGAATGACCTCCGAGGCAGACATCCAATATTTTGCACAATCAAACCTTCGAGTGCAATTTAATTTGTTGACGAATTCAGTGATTTAGAATAAGTACAAAAAGAGGTCTTCAGTATTCGGAAAATATGATGAATTCAGAATGCTAGACATATTGAATAACCAGAATGGAAGCAGTTAATAAAGGTTCTGACTCGACAATTTTCAGCGTTTCTGGAGTTATAGAGGCACTTCAAACACTCAAAAAATTCACATTTTAAATGAAAACTTGAGAGTTTATCAATATTTTCATAGTCAATATTTCTTGACATGTACCTTGTCAATTTGAAGTGAATATTCAAAATTCTCCGAGTCTTTTTGTTTCAAACTCACCGAAACCAGAAATCATAACTGGAGTAAATCCGATCTCAGGGGATCTCAGTATGTTGCTAAGTAACATATCCGAATATGCTTGCTCCTCGAAATCCGCAATCTTCATTTTCTTTCAAACTCAACAGTGTACAGTCTAATCGTCATACCAAAGACCATACGAAAGAACCAGGAATCTTGAGTCCTCTGATGGAGTTTTGGGTTTCTCTTGAACTCAACAGGATCTTTTCTGTCACGTCAAGAACCGTATGAGACAACCAGAAAGCTGATTTCATCAAGAGAGTAGATCATAAATAACACCAACCGCAAAGTAACGCTTCAGGAAATGGTAGGTCCTTCAAACACAAAAAAGGCCAACAAAACTCATCACAGGACGAAAGATTCTGAAAAAATTATGAGGATTGAATGATTTTTGCTACATTTTGACATAGCACATTTCACATTTTCTGAAGAAGGTATATGTATTATATGTTCTACGATATTCATATCTTGTGAAGGCATTAATTGTGTTTAGATCGTGACTTGGCTGGGTGGCTGATATCCCTATGGTCCAGTTGGTGAATTCCGTAAGAGATGATCCGAGATCCGCAAATGAAGAGCTCAGATCGTCCATCTCTTGGGACAGGGAAGACGTTGGCGCGGACACGTGCCGGACAAAAATAGTAATCGATATAATACTCGCGCAAAGATAAACAGATCAAGCGGGTTTCAATATTTACAGTGGAGTGGGCATAAGGTGGTCGAACGTGATAGGAATCTGAGCCTGTAAGTACGACGATAATCTCCGTCTCGGTCCTCTCTTCCTTCCATCAACGTAAACACGCACGGATTCCTCAACAGTCTGGCCATATTGCGAATTCCGGGTAATCCGATATTGGGCCCGATTGAGTTACGTCGACCGACGCGTATATACGAGCCGAATAAACGAAAAATGTCATTAGGCCGGCGGCAATCAATTAGATTAGGGCATCGTCGAAGCCTAGTGCCAAATTTCTTGCTTGTTTTACGGTTTGGGCGAAAAATTCACAGCAGAATATCGGCGGAAGTAAACTTCGAGTCGATAAAGGACTATTATATACTTTCGTGACTAAAATAGCAACTTTTTTGTGCAAGGACTGAAGTATCACCTTTTGTCTCTCAAGGATTAAACACTCTGGAAGGATGTTTCTATGGTCAATGTTCTATGGTCAATGGATTAACATAGTCATTCATCTTCGAATGCATCCCTCTCTGAAGTATATTTTCCGAATTGGGTAGCTATTTTGAGCGTTTATAAGCTTAGTCAGACAACAAACATTTTTCCTTTGGTCATCAACTTAGAGCTTATGCACTAATCTGATAATATACGACTGAAGTCCCATTGGAGGCAGACCAAACAGTGAAATTTTTGGTCTCGCGAAAAAATAGCTGTCTCGGCTTTTTTCTCTCTCACAGCCGACTTTAAACAGGCCATGAAGAGCGTAGTCCGGCGGTGTTGCCAAAATTGAGCCGGTGGTCTATTCTCCTAGTCGGTTGTTCTCAAAGTTTAATGCATTTTTCAACTCTTTTGTATATTCCGAATTGATAAAAAATATTATTGGTATTTATAACATACATAATATTATTCCTCAGCACATATTCCTTTTATCTTGTTTATATCATTTAAATAACATAAACTTTTCTCGATTAAATATAAGAAAGATTGATTCACACTGTCTGGATGATGTCCCTGATGATTTCAGTTTCAGGAAAATGCAGGGCACAAGCAACTGAATATTTTGTTAGAGCCCGATTATTTCGTGGTATAGATTTCATGTATTTACTCTTTAAAAATTCATTTTTAAGGAAACTAAAGGTCGATACTAGTTGCCCACCCGTCTTCAGGGTGCTGTTATAATTTGATTTACAACCAGGAATGCAAAAAGTTTTCGTCACTTTAAGAAAATATACTTATTAGAAACTTACATATTCCAAGCTTGAAACTTACTGAATCACCTACGGAACACCTATCCTCTACACTATATTTCACTAGAAAATTATTTGTTAGTAATCCTTACTCAAAACACAACACAAATTTGACTTCGATTATATTAAATTGGTACTCACAAAACACTTCGTTAATTTGATGTTATGTTATCCAAAAACTATCATCACTAGCACCTATATTACACTATACAAAATTGATGAATAGAGGATTAATACTGAAACCGTTAGATATTGAACTTCAAAGTACTATAGTCTTAAACAACACAAAATTGATTTCGTTTCACTGAAATCGGTATGCACACTAAACACAGTGTCGCCAGATTCTTGAATTGTGCTGCAAAATTTGACAAATTTATACTTGCAGTAAAATAGCGGAGCAAACTTTGCATTGTTTGAAAGCATTTAGTTCTTCTTGTTGGATAAGTACCTAGAAAGCATTTTGCTTCCTAGGTAATTATTTCATAAGAAATATAGAAAGCAGAACTTGAGTTGAAACTTACAGTCTTACTGTAAAGTGTACATATAAAGGATTCCTTTCTTTGTCTAATTGTTAGTGTGCCTCCAAGTTTATGAATTATTGGAAGTCTGACGTGACGAAAAAAAGATTGATAATCACTAATCCAGGCTTTCAAGTACTGTAGCGATGTTCTTAGACGATCTGGCACTCCCTTTTCGTAAAGAGTATACTTCGAGGACGTAGAACTGATAGTTTTCCTGGCTTTTCGCAAGCCACAAAGAATTCATTATTTCATAAGAGTGTCTTTCCTATCTGATGTCTAGTTTCAATTGGAAGATTGGAAGTATTGTTGAAAAAAGTGGAAAAGGAAAAAAGGTGGAAAGGTTTCAAATGAAAGCTTTAGTGATTCAATTAAAAAAACTCGTTTCCACATTGTATGCTGAAACCAGCGGAAGTACTGATTCTGATAGATAAAAAAAGGGATAACACGCTCGATTATCAAATTTACTAATCATCAATTCATTTCGAATTTAACGCTTGAACAAAATAGTTTGCACAAAGAGTGAATGACACCGTCGATCTATTCCGACGTGTCAACAATTATGTTTTGTTTGTGTCTACAAGAGATTTCATGTAGATTAGCTGTGCAAACTGAAACGCCTGAACATAATCATTTGGGTTTCCATAATTGCCATGTAGAAACAGCTCGACATGCATGCTATTTTAACATATACCATCAGTGCCCGATAATTCATCCAGATAACATTTTCACGGAGAAAATTACTAGATAAAAATTCTTCAGATAAAAATTATTTTGACGATAAGTTCAACTTGATGTAAAACATGTTAGACCCGCAGTCTTCCTAACTTAGATTTTGATCATCTTCATGAAAAAACATTCCAATATCCCATGAAAAACATATTGATGAATGACTTATTTCCTTCAGAAGCTTCCAAAAATTTAATGATACAGTGAAAAAATATATAAATTTTCCAAAGAGTTCCTTATTACGTCCTACATATATATAATATATATTTATATATATATATATATATATATATATATATATATATATATATATATATATATATATATATATATATATATATATATATATATATATATATATATATATATATATATATATATATATATATATATATATATATATATATTTAATTCTTTTTCAAGTGAAATGTAAAATAAGGAAATCTTATAAAATGAAAAATAAGCTATCATAAACTAATTTTTTACTATTTTTTAATAGGATTAAATCTGTTCATTTATTTATGACCTCATTGAAATGATTTGTAATTTTTGCAATTTCCAGGTTCTAATTTCTTCCGGAAACGTTCAGGTTTACGATAATTCTTGAAAATTCTGGTGTATAACTATTCCAATAACTTTTCATAAGTATCAATGACAAATTTTATCGCAGAAAATTGATGAAATGAAGAAAGTGAAGTAGAAAGTTGAATATCTCCACTTCATTCAAAACCATTATTGACATTTAGGGGCCAAAGAACAACATTAAATTGAGCAGCACACTATTCCAGTTGATATGATCTCCATATGTTCACTTTCACGTGTCTGTCTTTATGATATTAAAAACCAAATTATGCTAAATTTAGAACAGTTCCACTATTATTCCTAGTGCGTTTGTTTACGAGATACAAAAAAAATTATGAACCATAAATGTGATTTGTTTTATCAGGCATTAGTGTTTAACTGAGAATTTAATCACCGTTCTCCCTGAACATGTCAGTTTATATTTTTATAGTTGAAAGATAAGGAAACCGAAATAGCCTTTTCAGATAGGAAACTAGGATTTCTCTTCTTTCAGATTGGATAATTTTCATTCTAATCTATAGATTCTTATAACAGATATTCTCAATCCAAAAACGTCGATAATGTATTAAAGTGTCTGTTAATAATGTTCGAGTTCGAAAGGCGTGAGGGGGTTCGGAAAAAATCACGAAACATCATAAAAGGGGGAGATATATTGAAAAAAATCACCGGTATCTATTTCTTCGTGTCAAACAGACATATTAAATGAGATATACTTTATACCTGTATTTTAATTGAAGATGCTTTTCGGATTTTTTGGAATATTTTTATTAAAAACACACATCATTATGTGAAGACGGAAGCTTTCTCTCAAACGTCACCACGGTTCAGCAGGCTTGAGGAGGGCTTAATCGAAAATGAAAAAGCCTAATTGAAAACAAAGGCTATCTTTTGAAATGAAAGGTGAAGTGAAATAGCTCACCAAGCGATTTATTTGAATGAAGAATCTTTTTTCATATGGGGGCATCTGATTTTCAGAAGGGGCATCCCATTGATAAGAGGCGCATCTCATTCATTTGAGCACACCCCAAGATAACACGCGACACAAAACAGTCTAAAACTCTCCCATTTTGAGAATTTTTAAATGGGTTATAAAACTGTTGATAATTAAGAGTCTTGGAGCATAGAGCAGATGAATCACCTTTCATGTCTATTCCTTCATTGTATCAATATTTTTCGAATAATTTTCCGCGAAACTTTAAACACGAAATATAGAATGTTTCATTCTCAAATTCTTCTAATTTGCTTGAAATTTTTATTCTTGTTACGTATATTTTCATATCTAAAAGGTTACATACGTGAATTTTAAAATACGTAGATAATATCAATCGAATTTACAGTTATTCAACATTAATCTTGATAGTTCCATCTAATTTTGTAAAGGGTGTTTTTTTTCAGAGGTACTTTAAATTGCAATAAAACAACGATGAATCATTCGATTGACAAGAATTTTTTTATTCGAAAGATAATCTTTTGGCATTACATTTTAAATAGGATTTCTGGCATATGACGCCACGGCTGCCTCGGATGTAGTCCAATCTGGACGTCCAATTTTCGATGACTTTTTCCAACATTTGTGGCCGTATATCGGCAATAACACGGCGAATGTCTTCCAAATGGTCAAGCGTTTGTGGCTTATCCGCTTAGACCGATGACTTTACATAGCCCCACAGAAAGTAGTCTAGCGGTGTTAAATCACAAGATCTTGGAGGCCAATTCACAGGTCCAAAACGTGAAATTAGGCGGTCACCAAACGTGTCTTTCAATAAATAGATTGTGGCACGAGCTGTGTGACATGTTGCGCCGTCTTGTTGAAACCATAGCTCCTGGACATCATGGTTGTTCAATTCAGGAATGAAAAAGTTAGTAATCATGGCTCTATACCGATCGCCATTGACTGTAACGTTCTGGCCATTATGTTTGGAAGAAGTACGGACCAATGATTCCTACAGCCCATAAAGCGCACCAAACAGTCAGTTTTTCTGGATGTAACGGTGTTTTGGCATACACTTGGGAATTATCTTCATTCCAAATGCGGCAGTTTTGTTTGTTGACGTAGCCATACAACCAGAAGTGCTAAACAAAATTCAATTATGAAAATCGTGAACAACGGCAATCTCGTTTTGGGCCCATTCGACACTATTTTCAAGCGTTGTTCAGGCGTGAGTCTTTTCATGATGAATTGCCAAACCTAACTGAGAATAAAACACTTCTCAGCTGTTAAATCTATACCTCTTCTATACCTTTAAAAAAAACCGTTATATCTGTGATCCGCCCATCTCCATCGCTGAGAGTGAAGCGTATTTTAGTACAAGTTAATGCTGATTAAATTTAACGAATGAAGGTACATGAAAAGCATCCATTACAAAAACATCAAACTTCCAGAAGTAACAAAACCATTAAAGGTCTCACATCGACAACATAAACAAAGACCAATAAAAAGATAGATCTTCAGAAGGTCGAACTTGAGAGCTTCTATTTATATATTCGTTATTAAAAATCATTTCGAACAAGGTCCCACGTATAACGATATTAAACATACCGAGAAGTCCTTGGAAACTGCAGGGTCCTTGAAGAAATCTTATCCGCACCCCAGGAACTGCAGACATGAAACTCTATAAAACACAAAACGACATCATTGAACATATTACTAACTGAAGTTGGAACTAACAACATTATGCAATTCTCTTAATGCAACCCTAGGAAACTGGCTCTCATAGTGTACCTTGAAATAATTTATAAGACCGCCAGACACAATGACCCATATATTCGAAACAAAGTAAATCGATAAGGGAATAAGTGCAGTGAGGCGGATCGGCATTCATGGTTTCGTTTCTTTATATCGTCAATCTTTAGATTTTCTCCTTCAATATTGATGTACTTTATTAAATGAAACGAATTGCTGCTTTTCGTGTTTCGGGATACAGTTTTTCAAACATTTTCCTTGAAGGAAACGTATCTGATTTCATTTGAAAAGGATTATTCATAAAATACGATAGCTGGATATTTCAAAAAACTGTACAACCCCTCAAAATTTAAATATTAATCGTATATGCGATTATAAATTAAACCATTTTCTGTACAAAATAGTTCTTTCAGATGAGCACAAAATATTCAAGAATTTTCCTTTTTCTACCAATTAATTACCACGGTTTTGTTTTTTCCATAACAGTGAAGGTTTTTAGTTTAAGTTTTCGCAAAAAATAATGAAATAACGATGAAATAAATAGAATTGATATTATAGCTTAATTATAGTGACATTTGATCGTCCGATAATGTCCGAGTATACAAATTGAGCTGAATAAAAATTCTACGGAAATTATTTCATCCTGACCTTGCTTGACAATATCTGCAAAGGATTGAAAACACAAAAGATCAGAGTGTTTTTCGTGTTTTTGGGCTAGTAAACTATTTTCTTTACCCTCCAAAATATATATGATTAATTTTGTAGTCTGTTAAATCATAATATACATAAACAAACCATCGATATTTTACCCAGGATTCGAACCCAGATTTCCAACTCTTAGAGTCTTCTCCAACTCTAAGCACTGCTCCTCTGAAACAAATTATCAGAACATGTCAAATAAATTTGGGTTCTTTATTAGATAATAACAAAAGTAAAAAGCAGTTTTCGAGAAAACAGGGAAGTATAATTTGAAATGTACTGATTGTGATAATAATGATAATAATAATAAGTTCTTTATTCTCAACAGGTATAAACCCCAATTACAGAAAATAATAACAATGTTGAGTACTAACTAAATAATTAAAATGAAAGAGATATAACAAAGAGCTCAATCTAATCTAAAAAAAATAGTAACTTATAACTTTATATACATTATAGCATTCAATGAAATATTACGAAGAACTCAATCTAAATCAATTCATTTTAGTCAATTTTTTTGTTCACATAACTCCTGATAATAAATTTTATGGAGTGAAAGTGAATGTCACAATTATTGGCAACTCTATTGAATGTAGCTTCCATTCCAGGTGATTGTATTAAGGAGTTGGTCCTCGAAGTCTCTAGGTGGAATAATTCTGTATTACGAGAATTTTGCCTCGAAACACGAAATTTCAAAGCGGACAAAAGAGGAGGACAATCAATACTATTGTGCCGGAATTTGTACAAAAATTTGAGTGATAAAGTTTCTCTTCTGCTCTGAAATGAGTTTAAACTAGATCGACTCAATAATTCGTTATGATTGACTCCTCTCTGTGGATAAACTTAATCCTCCCTCCAAACTAAGTATTTCAAGAACCTTCTCTGGATAGCCTCAAGATGGCGTTGATGGCAAGTTGGATGCCAGATCATGCTGCCATAATCCAACTTGCTACGGATTAGGGTATTAAATAGTCCTATGAATGAACACAGTTGTCCTGTGATCAAATTTCGTGATATAGTATCAAATCGTCTGCGAACAGCAAATGTGGAGAGTGAATATTATTCATCAGATCGTTTACGAACAGAATAAATAACAGTGGTTTTTTATTATATTAGACCCATGAGGTATTCTAGAGGTCGGTATGAACTCAGACGATTGTATATCCTCCAGCTGTACGAATTGACGTCGGTCAACCAGGTAAGAATGAAAACGGTTGGTGAGGCTATCAGAGAATCCTAATTTGTTGCGTAATTTCTCTACTAGGAGCACATGACCAACTTTATCAAATGCTTTCTGAAAATCTAAGTAAATCACATCAACTTGACCGGTGGAGTCTAGTAGTTCAGAAACGTACTGTGAAAACAGCATTAGATTGCTCGAACAAGATCTCATTGACATGAATCCATGTTGCTCAATCTTGATGCTATTTCTGACGGCTGGATATATAACATTATAGACTACAATTTGAAAAAAATTGGAAAATTCTGATAAGATGGATATTGGCCTGTACTTGTTTACAACAGAAGGACCACCTTTTTTCAAGACAGGTACTATCTTCACCATATTTTAGGAAAAGTGGCTTTGCTTATTATGAGATTAAATATATGTGTTAATGGATCCGAAAGTCCATAAATACAAAATTTCACAATAAAACTTGATATTTCATCAGGACCAGACGTAAGTTTATTAGAGAGTTTCTTGGCGCCAATAACGATTTGATTTCGAGATATAGAAGTGGTACATCGCTTGTGATACGTTTCTATAGAATAAGCAGAAAATGAATCAAGCATAGAAAAATATAAAAAATACACCTTACAAAACAAACACATCAACAACTTAAATAACCAGTGTATAAAAAATAAACTATCAATTGGTAGGAATAAGCCAGAAATACTGTTGAACAATAGATGGAAATTGGCATTGGTATTAAAATCAAGTCTACAATAAAGCAAGGTATACAGATTTTCAATGAAATTAAGTACTATAAGAATTACCATTTCATGTACGATGATTTAAAGAAACATTTCATCTATACAATATTACGGATTTTGAATAGAAGATCCCATGTTGAAACATTGAATTTTAAACAGTATTATAAATAAATTTGTTGTTTTCAGTATTACGTAGGTAATGAAATTGTTAGTGTTTCAACAAAACTGTTATGAACTCAAGATAACGCGTTGTTAGCCCTAAACATGCCAGATTATTGAACAATCGTTGTTGAGTTCTTCATTGTTTCGAATTAAACTATGAATTAATTCCAATTTTACAAAAAAAGTTAGAGAATTTATTTAATCCTGAATAATGATGGTATTTGACTACGTTCTACGTTCTTTCGCTTTCATTTATGTCTGAATTGAAGCCTATGCATAAACAATGTATTCGAGCTTGATTAATTTGATATTTAAACGAAAATTATCAGATGAAAGAAGCCTTTTTGGTGATACCAACACATGATATTCATAAAGCCATCAGGCTACTGGTATCGTGTTTAATAATAATATTCCATCAAATATGTTTCATATTGTGTTAAATTAATTAATAGGAATTGTAGGCTTGCTAACGATTCGTGGAAGCTGATATGATTGACCGTTCCCTTTAGTAGGGCTTCTGTGTTCCGAATAGCCCGTATAATATTTCTCGTCGGTAATGTCCCTTTATTTATAAAACGAAAATGAATTTTCCGATGAAAATTACACTGACACAAAGTAAACGGATTAATATGACGGTATTAAATTGGTGTCATTATATCCGCGATTGTAAATGAAGCCCTTTCGAATTCGATTTTCTATAGGAAAGTTTCAACGACAGAAATTTTCATCAGTGTCAGATTTTATCAGGGAATGTTTTCCGTTGTTTTATGTGAAACAGATCTAAAATGGATGTGTTTCATTAGAATGATACTTGGACTGTCACAGATCATTTCCATTTTCCAATAGCGTTCATTTATAATAGTGTCTCTCAAAGCACTAAGCAAACCTTCACAAAAATCATACAATTCGCTAGACATAAGGTTGTGGGTTGCTAACCTATTTTCGAGAGTTAATACAACTAATTAAAATTAATAAAGATTCAGAAAAACGATGTGAATGGCCTAATGGCAACAGTTTATGTGTTAACTTTAAAAATTTAAATTTTGTGTTTTTGGAAGCAAGTATAAATTAAATTTGAATAATCATGTAATACAAAATATAAATATTAATATCAAAAATGAAGAAATAGAATTTGTTACAGAAATAAAATATTTGGGCATAGTTATGGAGAGAGATTTGAATTTTCACTCACATTGTAGATATATTATGAACAAATTATCTAAGAAAATCTATTTTATGTCTAGAACTGGTCTATTTTATATATAGAACCTTGTCTATTTTCACGCGGTTACTTCTTTTCAAGAGTATTGCGTCGCCACATCTGTACTTTTGTTCTGCTATTTTGTTTAATCTACCAAAGTATAAAATAAATGAGATACAAAAAATATGTAATAGAGCAATGAGAATAATATTGATGTGCAATCGTTTTACGACGATTAAAAATATGCTTGAAACTTAGAAATTTTCATCAGTGAGTGATAAAATATATGTTTTAATATGAAACTTAGAAATTATTAACTCCCGTGATATATGCATGAGGACTTAAAGTGCGTAAATGACTGCCACATCTATAATGTTAGAAATTTAGAAAATTTCAGATTACCAAAATGTAGAACAACGTTAAGAGTTGAATAGGTAATTTAAATAAAACTGAGTAGTTTTTCACTATAATTAATTCATAAATATGACAATATCGTTTCGCTTACACAGTGGCTTCATCAGATGTTGATGCTGATGAATCGTCAACATCTTATGAAGCCGTTGTGTTGGCGAAACGATATTGTCATGTTTTTAAATTAGTTATAGTGAAAATCGAAAAACTACTTAGTTTTATTTAAATCATGTTTTCAGATTTTCATCAAGTATCGACCCAATCGATTAATGAGTTAAATAGGTATTACATGGAGGTTTGGTTAAGTTTAATAGTTTGCCAAAAGATTTAAAAAACAGTGTAGATATCAAACTTAAAAACATATTTAATGACATTGAAATTGTGAATATGGATTATGTATTTATAAATTGATAGATGGCTCTGCCTGGATTAATTTACCTCTGTTTTTGTAGTAACGTTGAAACTAAATAAGAACTTATTAAATGATATTATTAAATTAAAAAAACTAATGGTAACCAGTGCAAAACATATGCTGAATGATGCAAATCATTCTTGTCGAATTTAGCCCAATTGAGTTTTTAGGAAACAAACAGGTGCTATGCCCAATACAGTACTATCTGAGCAACAACCAAGAACACAGTGGGAATCGAACCCACCATGCATCATGAAACCGAAAATGATTCAGGGTCACTAGACTTTTGGCTACTCAGACTATTTGGTCAAAAAATTTTTCACAAGATCTGAAATTCCTAAGCAGTCGATCTGTGATATTCCATTACAATAAATCTTGACATTCCATTAGGCAGTATTGAAGAAAGAATATTTAAAAAATGCCGCTGTACCTTCGTAATAGCACGTATGGAAACCTTCATGATACAAATGTTTATCGAAGGAAGGAATCAATGATTCTAGAAAAAAGTCCTCAAATTCTTCAACGAAAATGGTAAAATGAATGAAGAAAAAGTTCCCCTAAATCTTCCTCTTCTGGCGAATGAACAAAGAGAAAAGTAAGAAATTTTGTATAGAATCCGAACATTTTAGGACCATAGAATATTTACAAGTTTTAATAAAGATATCGTTAATCATAGAAAAAAAATTAATACTCAAAATTCATTTTGTGTGAAGGCTCATTACTAGAGAACGTTCAATAATAAGAAACACTTGAAGATTGTTGGGAAATATAACAGTGTAAAAGAATTCAAAACTTCTGTCGAAATTCTACAAAAATTAAAATAACGTTGTATTAACCATTGATATTAGTTAAGCAGCTGGAAACATTTAACGAGTGAGACATTTTTTATTTTTCAACTATTTCCTTTATGATCTAAATCAGTATTTCTCAACCTTTTGTGCCTTTCTAAAAGTCTTTTGCCCCCCTTGACAATCAAATTTCCCACATGTGATGAGTGGGCTCCACAATTGGAAACACTGATCTAAATAAATTACTTTGTTACAATTTTCAGTTCATTTTGAGAATTCATATTAGGGTACATTTATTTCTGCAAATAATTTCACATTTCGTCTTTTACTGCATAAAATGAAAATTTCCTTTTTGTGCAGATTTTCAAAAACATTTCATTCAACAGTAAGGTATTCAAATTAGTTATTTCAGAATATTCAATTGATACATATAAACCTAATAGTTTTGTTGAATCAGAATTGTTATTAACAATTCAATTGAATTTCAAGGGATAAAACCTCCTTTCATATGAATGTCATCGTTTTTTCTTTAAAGCTACTCTGGTCTAATTCCAAGTCGATAGACATCTCCGTTAGAACGAGAAAACGTGTATCGCGTCTGAGCTAAGATAAGCAGCTTCAACATAAAGAGGTCCTAAAAGAATGCGGAAGAACGTCTGCTGAAAAACGAAGAAATATGCTTGCATTTGAAAATCGTAAAACGGGCGTCGGAGTAGAGCGATAGCCTGTTGATTTTCCGCGGAAAAACCAGCGTAATTCCTCTTGCTTGTCTGTTCAGAGGTATAAATCTTGGAGCAATGCTCTTTGTTCTGATTTGAAATGTTACTACTGCCAACGGCGCTCTTTTGCACGCTTTGTTAATATCCTGTATTACAGCGATGTATTCTTGAACTCATAATGTCTCTGGCATAAAAGAATCCAAATAATATGAAAGAACCAGACTCGAAAAAAGAAACATTGGTGCAATTTCCTGGAAAACTGAAATTATTCGTCCATAAATTTTACACTTGCTTCAGGGGAATGGCATCGTCGAATGAGTATTAATTCCTCTGGAAGACCATTAAAATGATTAAAAGATATCGAAGAGGAGATTTCACTGGCATAATTCGGTGATAAATTTCCATACGCCTCGAATGAGAATGTTCGAATTGGAAATGAATCGAAAAAGGGGACAGATTTTCTCCCGGCAATATGCCGTGACGTCTATAAAAATGATTTCTATAGACCATTATATAAGTTTCCAGTTCTATTTCTTAACGAATCGAGAGACTTTCTGTGAAGCTATTGCAATATGAAAACGTTTCTTTTTCAATTTACAATAATTTCTCATTTCTCCGTTCGCTTTTGATTTAATGAAACAATTCCCTCTGATTCAGATTTCCAAGAAACTGATAAATCCCAGAACAAAGATCACATATATCTTGGAGAAAAAGAGTATGTACCAACAGTCAACAACAATTTTGTAGTTGACTGTTTAGAAGCGTCTGCCCATGCCTTTATTGGCGTCTAAAAGTCCAACTTATCAATGATCGAAGAATGAATCACTTCAATTTTCAATATCCGATTTCATTCAAGTAAAATTCGTTTTTTTCTCGCAATGTTCAAATGACTTGAAAGCATGAAGTGAAAATCTGTGATTTTTGAGATCTGAGTAGTTGTTTCTACAGAACGTAAGATCTAGAGGCAATATTGAGTTTATAATAAGTAGAATAAGATATTTTTCAGCAGGCAAGCCAACCTTTAATTTGAACAAGAACTCCAACAATACATCAGCACAAAATTAACTTCTCACCGAATATTTTTAGCGTGATATGCGTACAAATATATAGATATTCAATCAACCAAAATTTTATTATTTTGATACTGACGATAGGCAATAACCTTGAAACATATGTAAACGGCTGTTATATAGAAAAAATGTGTAGGTTTTCAACGTAAGTTTCTTTTACTTAATTTTAGTTTGCCTGCATTAAATATAATTCTTCGAATAATTATTTTATCGTTAAGATTGTCTGGGATTTCCAGAAGCTATAAAAGTCTCACAAAAGACGGACGGTATTTCATTTTCGTCTGCAACGTTGTGTTGACTCTTCCCAATATGTTTTGGGTGTATAAAACGTGTACGAAACTGTGTTTCGTGTTTTATATATTAAATTTTTTATATATCTCTTCAAGTACTTTCATCTTTAACTTGAACTACGCCGTTCTGACGATAGGCAATAACCTTGAAACATATGTAAACGGCTGTTATATAGAAAAAATGTGTAGGTTTTCAACGTAAGTTTCTTTTACTTAATTTTAGTTTGCCTGCATTAAATATAATACTTAGAATAATTATTTTATCGTTAAGATTGTCTGGGATTTCCAGAAGCTATAAAAGTCTCACAAAAGCCGGACGGTATTTCATTGTCGTCTGCAACGTTGTGTTGACTCTTCCCAATATGTTTTGGGTGTATAAAACGTGTACGAAACTGTGTTTCGTGTTTTATATATTAAATTTTTTATATACCTCTTCAAGTACTTTCATCTTTAACTTGAACTACGCCGTTCTGACGATAGGCAATAACCTTGAAACATATGTAAACGGCTGTTATATAGAAAAAATGTGTAGGTTTTCAACGTAAGTTTCTTTTACTTAATTTTAGTTTGCCTGCATTAAATATAATTCTTAGAATAATTATTTTATCGTTAAGATTGTCTGGGATTTCCAGAAGCTATAAAAGTCTCACAAAAGCCGGACGGTATTTCATTGTCGTCTGCAACGTTGTTTTGACTCTTCCCAATATGTTTTGGGTGTATAAAACGTGTACGAAACTGTGTTTCGTGTTTTATATATTAAATTTTTTATAAATCTCTTCAAGTACTTTCATCTTTAACTTGAACTACGCCGTTCTGACGATAGGCAATAACCTTGAAACATATGTAAACGGCTGTTATATAGAAAAAATGTGTAGGTTTTCAACGTAAGTTTCTTTTACTTAATTTTAGTTTGCCTGCATTAAATATAATTCTTAGAATAATTATTTTATCGTTAAGATTGTCTGGGATTTCCAGAAGCTATAAAAGTCTCACAAAAGCCGGACGGTATTTCATTGTCGTCTGCAACGTTGTGTTGACTCTTCCCAATATGTTTTGGGTGTATAAAACGTGTACGAAACTGTGTTTCGTTTTTATATATTAAATTTTTTATATATCTCTTCAAGTACTTTCATCTTTAACTTGAACTACGCCGTTCTGACGATAGGCAATAACCTTGAAACATATGTAAACGGCTGTTATATAGAAAAAATGTGTAGGTTTTCAACGTAAGTTTCTTTTACTTAATTTTAGTTTGCCTGCATTAAATATAATTCTTAGAATAATTATTTTATCGTTAAGATTGTCTGGGATTTCCAGAAGCTATAGAAGTCTCACAAAAGCCGGACGGTATTTCATTGTCGTCTGCAACGTTGTGTTGACTCTTCCCAATATGTTTTGGGTGTATAAAACGTGTACGAAACTGTGTTTCGTGTTTTATATATTAAATTTTTTATATATCTCTTCAAGTACTTTCATCTTTAACTTGAACTACGCCGTTCTGACGATAGGCAATAACCTTGAAACATATGTAAACGGCTGTTATATAGAAAAAATGTGTAGGTTTTCAACGTAAGTTTCTTTTACTAAATTTTAGTTTGCCTGCATTGAATATAATTCTTAGAATAATTATTTTATCGTTAAAATTTTATTAATTCTTGTTTTTGATTCTGTTTGGTCTAATAAACCAAACTCATATCTTGGTGGCACGTGGTCTTTATATCGAATTGTAATCCATTAATATCATAACCGATTTTAATTTTAGCAAATGAACTAAGTATCAGAGACATGAAACTGGTCAGTCACTAAAATCTTTCAATTGTACGGTGAAAATATCCCCTGAGATTGACTCAGACATAGGATGCACATCAGAATATCACCCCGAAGGCGTATTCGACAACCCAAGCATGAAATACCCAACTTGTTGATACTTTTGTTGTCAAATCAAAACAAAAGTGGGTGCAAACGCATCTGCAATAGACAATTTCAGTAGCAGATCTATAATGTTTCGGCCATCCACCCTGAAGACCAAAATTATGTGTGTTCTATTCGTCCAACCGAAATAATTTCTTAAGTAATTGGTTCTTTTACTAGTCAAGCATTAAATCCTTATTTACTTTCAGCTGGGTCCGCTTATCTGCACTGGGAAAAAAGCAGCTTGTGAACGAAATTGAACGATATTCTGAAACATATATACTATTCATGCTGAACTCTTGAAATTCTCATATATACCTAATTGTACAAAAATATACATGAAATTTTGTACTAAAATGGGGCCCAGAATTAATATCAAGAGAAAAATCCAGTCATTCATTCAAGAAATGGAATTTTATCAAAAAATTACCCTCTAATGGATCATAAGACAGAAATATACTGTTAAATCGTATGCCTATATAATGCATAGATTACTACATATCTCAAATCTTAGCAATAGAAAGCACATAAATACATGTAACATTGAGGGTTTCACACGTCGTTATCAATTAAGATACTACATTTTACAAATCTAGTTTTTGAACAATTTCATCTAATATGATGAGCTAATGCCATCTAGGTTGCAGTTGTAGAAACGCTCCCTGATCAAAGTTTTCTGAAGTGACTACTTGAAACATGAAGAAATCGACTACAAGAAAAAGATTTTGTAGTAATCTTGCTCATAACATCGCAATTTAACTTGAATATTCGATAATGTAAGTAGATATACTATAACTTTCTTTCGATAATTTTTTTGACGAATTATTCAAAAGAGAATTAATTATAGCAGAGTTGGCAATGTGAAACATGAATATTTGAGGATTTAAGTCGACGCTTTTCGTTTGTTGGACGTATGCGACTGAGGAGAGCATAGTAGCTCGAAACAGTACTGTCTCACATTTCCAATAAATGATGAGACCATTGGCACCAATTTTAATATCCTCTAACATTTATCGCTTGAAGGATAATGGAGACATCACATTGTACATGTTTCACTTAGCCAGCTCTGCTATAATTCTCTTTTGAATAATTTGTGAAAAAAATATATATATATATATATATATATATATATATATATATATATATATATATATATATATATTCATATTCATTGCTATCTTGAACCATTTTATTTATATTTTCAGAAAGAAATTATTGGGTTTTCTGGTTCTCAAAAATATTTATTAAACATTCATAAACTTCATCACATAACGTTTCGGTCCATTTCTTGGGCCTTTTTCAAATGAAGTGTCATCAACTAAAAAAAGAAAAAAGAAGGTCTTAGTAAAATCTACAACAACATCCTGTGCGCATAGTGACACCGAAGAAACCGAGGTAGTAAAGACGGAAATTAGTCTTTGTCCGAACGTGAACGACAGCACATCGAGTATAAATTAAGATAATTCTCTATTAGAAATATAATAATTTTTGAAAACCTTTCTTCATTTAAATATTGTTTCATAGTTTAATAATAAGTATTGTTTTTGTTTGTGTGGTAAGGTTTTGATCGTGTAATGTTGTATACATGCCTGTCATTTTCTTTTTTTTTTTTTAGTTGATGACAATATATTGATGAAACTTGATTTGAAAAAGGCCCAAGAAATGGACCGAAACGTTATGTGATGAAGATGTTTAATAAATATTTTTGAGAACCAGAAAACTCAATAATTTCTTTCTGCAATTATTTTAGTTTATTTTCAATGTTTTTAGCAATAACAGGCTTATTTTAATGTTAAAAAGTTTGGTCAAAACTAATGAATAATTGAATTTTATGAGTTACTATAGATATCAAAACGTCAAACTTATTAATCAGAGTCAAACTTAATTTTTTTTTTGAATAAAATTAGTTTTTATGTATTTTCACTTATTCATTTTTGGCTTAACATGAGTTTTTCAGATGTTTCCTCATGGTGAAGAAGGCTAAAACTTCCGAAGCGAATGCTAAGCCAGAAATATTCCTCTGAATACTGAAAATCAATATGTGAATATACAAAAAAGCCAACTTGATTCTTTCGAAAAAATAAGTTTGACGTTTTGATATCTATATAAATATAAAATAAAGTTTTAAAAATAAAAGTTTTAACATTAAAATAAGCCCTATTGCTACAAACAGTGAATATATATATATATATATATATATATATATATATATATATATATATATATATATATATATATATATATATATATATATATATATATATATATATATATATATATATATATATATATATATATATATATATATTATATATATATATATATATATATATATATATATATATATATATTTCCACTTCTTCTTTCCACTTTTGATTGCGTTTTTTGTGTACAACATGCATAACAAAATCAACAGGGTTTCTGAGTGTTTGAGGGGAGTTGATGAAAATTATTCAATCACGTAGTGAAAATCGTGACATATGGCCCTCGAAATGAATTCGGGAACTCGAATACATCAAAAAGCGAATAGTAAAATTTGGCCAATTATCGTATTAGTAAAAGAGGGTCCTTAGGGCTTATATGACATCCTCCGAACCAGTACTGGCTGGTACTCGCTCACCTTTGTGGCAATCACGCAAAATGACAATCACCCATTGTTTTCCCCTAATGACAATTTAGATTCATCAATATTTAATATCGTTCCTTTTTGGGTTGCGGGTGGAATATCGCATAATGCCCATGATTTTTCACTGTTTGCTCGCACTTAGTAGTAACACTGACGTAATTTTAATAAATTCCATTCAGGCGGTGTTTGCCAAGCTTTATCGCTCCGTTCTCGCATATTGCTGTGCGTTTACGAATGACTTAATTATATACCGCCTAATGGACAAGAAATGTTTTCCGGAAATGATTGTCATTTTTTTCCAAGTTTGAGTTATCGAATGTGTATTGAATAGTTGTCACATAGAGCTTATTATCGATAGTATAATAAAAAAAATTCTCATATTCATCAAAAACATCATAGAACTTCAGATTACCCTCTGAAACACAGACTAACCTCCAGAGCGTAGCAGGAACACAGAACACCACATATGACGTTCATTTGACATCTGTCATAGACGATGACGATCTTTTTATTCAAAAAGTCACTTCATTTGTTATTAGATAAACTTCCAACATTCCGAATAAATTCAATTGAAATCTGTGAAATTATTTTTGTTAATATATAGGTTAAAGTGTGCCAGACTATAAGTGCAAATTTTTTTCACAAATTGAGACACGTATACGCTCTTATGTTGTTACATTTGACCTAATAACTGAAATAATGAAGGGTATTGTAATCAGATAACGATAACCAGTGCCGACTTGATGTTAAACATTAAATATAAAAGTTTGTATGGAAACCATATAGGAATATTTTAACTCAATATTCATTTTGCAAATAAAACACTGGTATCTTAATTATTGAATTATGTTTATTACGTATCATACATATTAATCATTTAAACGACCTTATTCATTAAATTCTCTTTTTGAGGTTTGTTTTTTACAGTAAGGATATACTTTTCTGTGTTCTTGTACGCTTAATAAATATTGTTTTTGTTTGTCAACTGATTAAGCCATGAAAGACTTGCATCAACTTAACAGCTCTCTCACCCGTATCATTAACTGTTTTCAGTGACTACACCTTCATTTTAGCGCGTTGAAACTAAGCATTAGCAAGCGACGAAGTAGGATAATACTCCATGAGAAAACTATCATCAATTTTGGGTCGCCTGAAAAAGGATCTGCGTGCGGTTCATGGAAACAAAGTCATCGATGTTTTTTTCGAAAAGAGGCCCGCTAAGTTCTTCTCTCAATAGAATGTAACGTTTATTGTGAACCGATGGATTTTCGTTTGCCAAATTACCAACTATTTTTATCACTTTTTTGGTTAATATCATCGTCAAATAGAGACAAGATAGACACTTCGTCTGCCAATACCACAAATAAGGGCAAAACTTCAGCATAGCCGCTTTTGATATAGTTTTGTCGACTATTTCGTATGTCTTCATTGCGTTCAAAAAGCACAAGTGTTGGTAGGCCGCTTTTACCGCAAATGTGCATCGCAGCTGAGGCTTCAAATAGGATATCGCGATAAACAGCCAGACGTCTATTAGAGCTGTTTTATCCTTATTTGACATTTTACATTGGGAGCTAAATAACGATATTTTTAATGAATAAATAGCTCTCGTATATTATACATATATACAGACATACAAATAGTTAATTTAAATAAAACTAAGTAGTTTTTCGATTTTCACTATAATTGAATCAAAACATGACAATATCGTTTCGCCAACACAGTGGCTTCATCAGATGTTGATGATAAACTTATTTCTCAGTTTATTTTTCAGTTTATCATCAACATCTGATGAAGTCAATGTGTTGGCGAAACGATTTTGTCATGTTTTGATTTAATTATAGTGAAAATCGAAAAACTACTTAGTTTTATTTAAATTATGTTTTAGATTTTCATCAAGTATCGGTCCAATCGATTAATGGTACAAATAGTTTTTGTTCTGATGGCGCTGAATGAAAATTAAAGAAAATACTAGGACATTCTTTCAAAAAATCGAAATACATGTAAATCATATGTACTAAGTGAAGCCTCCACCATCCTTCGAGGTATAACGTTAGAGAAAATTGAAATTAATACAACACTGGATTAATTATTTCTATTTCCATTTTTCCATTGATGTCTTATATCAGTATTTTCCTAGTATAAAGCAGAAACTGTTGTAATTAAATTCCAATTAGGTACTTCAATAAATAAACTTCTTGCCTTTGACGGAATTTTGCATATATAATGCCATAAAATCAAGTTTTACGCATGTGGAGCTATCCATAAGTAATGCGTTATTGCGTAAGCCTATTTCGAGAAGAAAAACAAATTAATTGACACTTGATTCGTTCGATCTTATTCCCCTATGACAGCTGTGCTCCGTTTAATATAGTTTATCACAAAGACGATAACGTTTATGAAGGTTTTAAAGTTTTCACTCTCGGCGTGAATTTAGGGCATTCAATGCACTTCTGAGAATAATTTTTGAGGCGTACATGCATTAAGTCATAAACGAATGATTTAAAAGCATTGGTGTCCAATCTTCGCGTACGACAAACGCCGTAGCTAATATATCCATTAAATTTATGAACGATTTTACGATAGCATTATGTCAAAGGGTTAATTGCACTACGGACATGTCGAAGACTGTGATTTATTCTCGAGATTTTTTTCTTATTTGTGCCATCATACTACGCAGATAATAACGCGTTTAATATTTGTTCGAGCATAACGAACGTTTAAGCTATTAGGTATATTCAATGGACGATGAATCTACTCTGTGATAGTTCATATTTAAATGAGAGGTAATAATAAAAACTTGTCTAAAAATCACTGACTGAACAATTCTTTATTCGACTAGTTTCGCCTTTTACAGCATTATCAAGGATAATGGTAAGGTAAGGTAAAAGGCGAAACTAGTCGAATAAAGAATTGTTCAGTCAGTGATTTTTAGACAAGTTTTTATTATTACCTCTCATTTATTAGGTATATGAACATATTGATAGATAATATCGAATATATACACACATTTATGACTGCCGATGAACTGAAATAATGGATGTATCTAGAAAAACAAAACTATAAAATTAAGACCAAATTAACATGCGCATCCACCATTTCATTGGAAACAATTGTAATATGACAATAAATTAAAATTAACACGCTTTGCTCAAGTTTCACTAAATATATTAAAGAACTCTACATATGTTTCGGGTGGTTAAACCATTATCAATGATTACCAATGATTATCAATGATATATTTAGTGAAACTTAAGCCAAGTGTGTTAATATTAATTTATTGTTTTTAACATTATGTTTCACCAAGAGATAAGTGAAACCTCCGTGTCATTTATTTAAAATTGTAATATGGTTGAACATGCATATAAATGGAACGAACAAAATGTTTGCAATTATGTTTCGCAGATAACGATTTCTTAAATCCGTTCTTCTAGAATCTGAAATTGATCTGACAGATTGATAAATAATCCACAATCGGCACTTCTTATATCAAAAATGTTGTCAAAATCTTAGGATGTTAATTCTATCAATAAGTCCGGCTAATCTCAGGGTCGTGGGTTTGAGCCCCAAGTTGGGGGATATGTTTTTTGAGGCTCAAGACCCGAACGGTAAAGTGACTCTAGTATACTTTCGTCTTACGAGTAGTACTGGTGACTTCCCACCGATCTCTGATCTCCGGAAGGAAACAATATTGATAAATTTGAGGTTATCTGAGGCTAAAAAAATTGATTTGAAACAAGTTTCAGTAACTGCAGTTAATTTAATTGAAATAATTCATTATATCCTTTAAACTTAGATGGTCCAAACTGATGACCAACAAGCGAAGATTTTTCAATTCGAAGCTCCACTTCTGCACCCGTTTCACAGATATTCTCCAATTTGATCGTGACATATTGACGTATCGTCAAAGATACGTCAATACCACATGGACTTTCTGTATTCCTGATAAGATAATATAGTTTTGGAAAGAAAATACTAGTTTTTTCCGCTTCTTCTCAATTGACTACGGTTCCCTCAGGAAATAGTTGCAACAATCAACTCCAAAATCTGGAACAAATACCAAAAATAATAAATAATCAAAATAAAAATACTTAATCGGTTACCTACTTTACCACGCAGAAATACATAGTCGGAATTGAAACGTAACTTTAGACGTCAAGAAAGTAAATTAAGTAAGATGTAAAGACATGATTGCAAGTTTTCAGTGATATGAAAACCGTGAAAAACACTGAATTTCAAAAATATCACAAATCGCCATCAGTTTTCAAAATTTTTTTTTTTCAATTACTTTTGTACTTTTTACTGTTGATCGGCTTACACTCAAAACAAGTTCCTCTTTTTTGACTACTACTAAATTTTTGATGAAATACATCGAAAAAATATATGAATATCTATAAAAGAATATATAATTTTCTGGTCTACTTTGCAAAGCAAAGTGTCCTCATTTCGGCCTTAAATCTTTCTTTCACCATACATGATGGCAAAGAATGAGTATTAAATTCATTTAAATCTGATTTTTATGATATCAACATCTTGCAGTGGTATATGACGAAAAATTAATAGAATAGTTGAATTTTGAAGAAGGTACCAGGGAGGTATCAAAAGTAATTGTTTCCTCGGTGATTTTATATTTTTCCATGTCTCCATGGTTTTTTATATGTCTCCACTATTTGATATAATGTTATGTGCCTTTCATATCTCTAAACGTTTCCAATGGTGGTAATATGTGGTAAAGTTATACACTTTTTTCTCTAGACTAGAAAATTACCTGATACTTCCCTGGAACTTACGAAATTTCATTGTTTATCGGAGCCAGTGGGGCGCTGAATTTTTAATACAAATCAACAGATAGAACCACATTGCTGTTGCCATCACTATTTGAACAGGCGTATTGCTCTAGGCCTGCTCCTCTCTTGTTTACAATTGTAGCGAACCTCTCGCAAATATTGACGTGCTGCATTCGAACGTCAAATTCGAAATAATGCCACATTGATAATTCGAACTAATTAATTATTATCTATCAAATCATTGAATTCGTCCTTCGGGCAATTGATCATGTAAAGTCGGCTCTGCAACGATTTGAGAGAATTGCTGGATAGTTGGCTGGACAATTATCATGATTGAAATGGATCATGCGTGAAATCTGAGATTGCCTGATTAGGTGTTAAGAAAAAGATTGACCCTCAGGTGTAATTTGCTGCAGATATGTGATACAATGTGCAACCTACTTATGCATTTAAATATTCATAATTGTATGGAAATTTTGAATTATAGACTACATTGTATGATTAACTTGACAATGGAAATGTTCGAGATTGTTGATAGCTCCGCAAATCATTGATGCATGAATCGTTTTTAATGCATATTGAATATGATATATATATATATATATATATATATATATATATATATATATATATATATATATATATAATATCAAGATGGCGGATGATGATGATGTTGATTCCGACCGCTCTAATAAAAATGTATCGCCATGTGATCAATTAATGTTAGTTTGTGGACATTGTAATAAGAAAGTGGTAGATTCTCTGAAATGTTCTTAATGTAATATCAGTTTCCACCCTTCGTGCTTAGTGCAAGCGAACTGGAAGAAATCAATTACATGTTATCACGTCTGTACTCAATATACTGGCATGTTGGATAGTTAAGTCAGAAAAGAGGAGAAAACTGGAAATATTAATCAAAGTGAACATCTACGTATGCAAGTGAGTCTCTTAGAAAGCCTAGTTGAAGAGGTTAAGAGTAAAAATTCGATTCTTGAGAAAATAAGAAATCTTGAAGTAAGTAAAAAATCAACACAAAAAAAAGGAAACAAAACGAAGCTGATGCTCGGGAAGATGTACCCATCGTGATCATAGATAAAGATGAGGAATTGGTTTCGGACTCTGTGAGCTACGCTGGAAAAACAAAGTCACAGAAATCGCAGAATAAGGACAAAAATTTGACATTGGGTGACAGCACTGTTGACATGTCAAGAGAGATCTGTTTGACATTATAACAACACAGTAATCTAAAGGCTCCCAATCAAAATCAAAATAAAAATAAAACAGATACAAAAAAACGGGGTGATTGGCAACAAACAAAAGCTAGAAAGTACAGAAAACCGAAATTGATTGGTACTTCTATTAGTGAGAACAAATCCGGTTTCATTGGTTCTGAAAAGAAACTGTGGCTTTACATTAATCGTGTAAAAAATCACATTACAACTGAAGTTGTTTTAAAATACTTAAAAGGTAAACCGAAGCATCGTGAGGTTCACTTTGAAGGTCAAAGAACTTCCTGGAAATCGGGATGCCCTGAAAAGATTTGTTGTTGCAGCACCATTTGAACTAAAGGATGAAATGTATTCAGATGATTTCTGGCCAGCTGGTGTTGGAGTAAGAAGGTTCAGCTTTGATAAATACAAAGAAATGAATAAAGGAAATGATGTTTTATTCAAAATGAGCAACAGTCAGCAGTAGTCTCAACTGAAATCTCTGAATTTAGAAGTATTAATGTTACACATCTAAATGTACAATGCCTCTCGACTGCTTAGGATGGTCTGGAACAATTTGCATCTCATAATAAAATTGATTTTCTAGCAATTACTGAGCACTGGCAAGATTTGGAACAGTTAAAATCATATAATTTGAAGGGTTACCATATGATTTCAAGCTTCTGCCGGAAAAAATATAATCATGGAGGTTGTGCAATTTTGCCAGCGATGATGTCAAAGAATGTAAAGTAAGGGCTGACTTAAATACACTCAGGGTTACTAATGTTTTTGAGTGTTCTGCTCTTGAATATAAACTAAATCATAGTCATAAATTGGTTATAGTATGTATATGTTGATAACGATATTCTATTTCATTATATGTTGGTATAATGATTTTTAAATTGAATAAATTATTATATATATATATATATATATATATATATATATATATATATATATATATATATATATATATAAGAAAATGAATACTAGAACCTTCATTCCAAAAATTTGAATTAATCAATGTTTTATCAGAGCTAGCTATGTGAACGTGTACGATGTGATGCCTCCATTAACCCTAAAGGGATAAATGTTATGGAAATATTAACATAGATGCCACATCTGATTGAAGTGCAAGACTGTTGTTTCGATCTACAAGGAACTCGTCAGTTGCACTCACCCTTTATTAGGATGAAACAATTGTATCTTATCATCATTGATCAAGTTCGATGATTTTTTTGAAGCGCACTTGATATTCACTCCCGAAAGTGTTCGTGCACAGGTTCGTGCTCGTTAACAACATTTGAAATATTTCGATTAAGAGTTTCAGTATTGACTAAGTATGAATAATTCGTGAATCTCGAATCTAGTTATCTTTTTGGCCGCCTGGGTTTCATCTGGAGCGATTAGGCATGGGACCATTCTTACACATTGCAGAAAAAGCTCTGTTGTGTTTCAATGAAATGTCTACAAAGCCTCTACGTACTCTCACTAATGTTGTCAGGAGGAGGATTCTAGAATAATAGAGAGAGTTTATACGTTTTTTTTTCGATAGGGGTGGATTGAATGAATAAAACTGATGATTGATAATGAGGATGAAACAATTGTATCTTGCTATCATTCAACAAGTTCGATGATTTACCGAAGCGCACTTAATATTCACTCTAGAAAGTGATAATTTCGTTCTCGTTGACAACATTTGTGTAGACAGCTCCCTGAGAGTTTTATTTGAAATATTTCGCTATTTCGATTGAGAGTCCCAGGATTGACTAAGTATGAATGATGCGTGAATCTCGAGTATATATATATATATATATATATATAAACAATGATAAAAGGAGTATTGTCTTTTAATTAAATAGAAATGTTATGGGTTATAGGCAAGGAAGGAGGCCACTATGAATAAATTTTATCCAATTTGTTTGCCTGGTCTATATTTCGACTGTGTTTACAGTCTTCATCAGGACTCTAAAATAGATGTTTACACAGATATCATGTTAACATTTAGTTAAATAACTTACGGCTTCTAACTTCAACATTCATAAAAGTGATACTATACATAGACCAGAAAAATGTACGCTTGGTCAACACACAATATCTACAAGGCATTTGATTGGCTTTTCCTTAGACTGAACCAGTCTCTGGAAATACCTCCTTCCCTTAGCTTGAGGCTATATAATAAACAACCTGTTTATGTACGTAATATTTCCAATATTTATATTTTCAAGTGCTATATGAAACAACTATTGTTTCAGGGATATTATGTTCTACATTCTGTTTAACAAGGAAATAATATATTCAAGCAAACTATTACGAAAGGTTAAATATACTGTGATATTTCTATTGTTGTTATTCATATTTTTTTCTGGATATATATATTTTTTCACTTATTCAGTGGACCTACAGTTTAATGCCGGTTTCGAACGGCCATTGACCTTCATCAATATAAATTACTCAGAATATGTCATTATTATTCAGACTACTCAAATCATAAACAAACACAAACACTTATGCCTTCACCAGGGCTCGAACCCGAGTTCTACCGTTCCATAGTCGGGTGTTCGCCCGGCTGAGCTACGAAAACCGGCTCGTCTCGATATTTATTTGTAAGCTTATGTTTATGTTTTTCTTCTCTATGACGATATCCTATACTTTCATGTAAGTCTGCAGGAAATAAGGAATGCAAATTTTAAAGAATCACAGATATCGATGTTACTCGTCACAAGCACTGTCAGGACTTTTTGGGACATAACGGAAATCACCGCCACGAGTGCTACCACCGTGAAGATCGCCGCCATGGTGACCGCCAACACGAGCCTGGGATAAATGAAAGTTTCTCTGTGGTGGAATGTGAGAGCCGCAAGGCAGGAAACAAGATATTATTATTGAATATAAACTTAAATTCAAACACTTGAACTTATGATTTACACTTTATTCACTACATAGCATGACGCGTTTCGTCGTTACAAACGACTTCTTCAGATGCTTACAGAATAATAACAACATTTTAAAAACACAGGTATAAATATCAGGGAATTTGAGATTCTATGACTTTGGGTTTTACCTAAGACATTCCATTCAGACATATAATTTTTGACAATTGATTTGACAATTTCAAACACAATTCATCAATTGTGTTTGACACAAAAAAGTGTTTTGTGCCGAATAATCATTAAATGAACATGCCTATGTAAAATGTGATAATACGCATTTTATGATTTTAATCATTTTATTATATTTCCGTCGCAATTGTTCGAAAGAAATGTTTTGAAGTATTTGCCTTTCTCAAGGCATTTTTCCGAATTTCCGCTTTCATTTTAAACTTCCTACATATCAGTTGAACCATCTAGAGAGCAACGTACCAACATTCTTCTCGCTTTTTATTACAAACCTTTTTCTTCGAAGGGGATCCAATAAAATGCAGCCGCATATTTTCATAATATTGTTTGTTTGATATATAGAGCCCCCGATTCACGGAGGTCGTTGCGCCCTATGAAATGTATTCCGTTTGTGATAATACATCCTTTCTTCGGTGACAACTATCATTCGTCTTCGGGCATCCATCCTAATGATGCGAACTGTATAGATTTACTAGAAAAATGACAACGATTTATCTAGAGATAACAACTGAATTACTCCACGAGCTAACCACATTTGAATTTGCATAAACAAAAACCTTGGGGAACAATTTTCATAATACTTTTTGTATATATGATGACTGGAGGATACGCGACTAAAAATGATCGACGAGTCAGGCAAAATGGAGGATGTGAGAGATGCAAGGAGTTCGAGTGTAACCTTTATCAAAATTCAACAGGTAGAAGAATATCGTTGTCTTCGGCATGATTCATTATTTAAAGAGTCTGAATTAATTGTTTTCGGCATGTAAAGAGACTGACTGATTCGTTATTTGAAGAGTCTGGATTAATTTTCTTCGGCATGTAGAGAGCCTGATTCGTTATTTAAAGAGTCTGAATTAGAGTAAAAAGAGTAACAGACAGAGCAAGAAAATTGAAAAAAAAATATGAGAGAAAAGAAGTACAGGAGAGTATGTAAAAATTGCAAAGATTCTTTGAGAACATTTTCAACAAGTATTTGAAAGCGGTCAGGGATACCCAACCGAATCTTCTGAATTCCTTCATTATTACATTACTACTTTATGAAAAAATTTCAGAAATTTTTCAAGTTGACGTCTTTGATTGACAAATAATTTGGATCTTAATGTTGTTTTTTAGTTTTTACTCGATATGTTCTCAATATTTATTCCATTTTTCCAGTAAATTTTTTTAAAAATAAACTCAGAAAATATATGTGAATACATGAATATATCTTAATACTCTTAATCGAAATATTGAAATATTTCAAATAAAACTCTCAGGGAGCTGTCTACACAAATGTTATCAACGAGAACGAACCCATCACTTTCGAGAGTGAATATTAAGTGCTTTTCAAAAAATTCATGGATCTTGTTGAATGAAAATAGGATACAATTGTTTCATCATTATTATGAATCATCAGTCAAAATTTAATCTATCAATCAAGAATCGATGAGATTCAAAACGCCCATAAGTCCTATACCAGAATGAGGGGAATAGTTTTCAGTGAGAATTCACTTGAGCTCCCTCTATCGGAGAAAAGGCGTATCAACTCTCCCTAGCGTTCTAGATTCCTACTCATGACAACTGTAATTCGAGTGTGTAAGGCTTTGTTGACATTTCATTCGAACACTACAGAAAACTGTGCGCAATGTGCAATAATGGTCCTATGCCTAATCGCTCCAGATCACGCCTCGGCGGCAAAAGTATAGCTAGTTTTAAGATTCACGAATCATTCATACTAGTAAATACTGAAATTCTTAATCGAAATATTGAAATATTTCAAATAAAACTCTCAGGGAGCTGTCTACACAAATGTTGTCAAAGAGGGTGAGTATTAAGTGAATATTTACGTGAGCTCCCTCTACCAGAGAGAATACGTATAAACTCTCCCTAGCGTTCTAGATAACTACTCATGACAACAGTAGTGCAAGTGTGTAAGGCTTTGTAGACATCTCATTCGAACACTACAGAAAATTGTCCGCAATCTGTAAGAATGGTCCCATGTCTAATCGCCCCATATCACGCCCAGATTCTTACACATTGCGGACAGTGGACTGTAGTGTTCGAATGAAACGTCTACAAAGCCTTACACGCTCGCGCCAGTGTTGTCATGAGTAGGAATCTAGAACGCTAGATACGTTTATACGTCTTTTCTCCGATAGAGGGAGCTCACGTTGACTTTCACTGAGAACTATTCCCTCTTTCTGGTATAGGACCTATGGCGTATTGAAAGTCATTGATTCTTGGTTGATACATTACATATGGGCTGATGATTCATAATAATAATGAAACAATTGTATCATATTACCATTCAGCAAGATCGATGAATTTTTCGAAACCCACTTAATATTCACTCTCGAAAGTGATGGGTTCGTTCTCGTTGACAACATTTGTGTAGACATCTCCCTGAGAGTTTTATTTGAAATATTTCGATATTTCGATTAAGAGTCTCTAAGGGAGCTGTCTGCACAAATGTGAACAAAAACCAAACAAACCATCAACATTCGAGAATATTTAGTGCATTTCTAAGCACATTGAACTAGTTGGAAATACCATACAGCGCTGTTTCATCCTATTTTGGGAACCATCAGTGGCATTTGCCAAACAATTCCCAAACGCACCAAAACATCCCTTCAAAAGGCTGAAAAAGCGAGTCGCATACACAATTTCAATTCTAATTTCTTATAAATTATAGGCATTTCTTTAGAGAAAGTTAATATTCAAAGTTTAAGACAATATTGGAAATAGCTTTTCCACAGTAACCTCGTCAGTACCATCAATTGCCAGTGATATAACAAATCAATATGATTATAATACAATATCATTACACTCTAGGTTAGGACAGTCATTTAAGCTAAGTGAAGTAAAACCTTCACAATCATTTCCAGGCGAATTAAAATATTTGAGAGTGGTGTAAGATTCAAATTTATATGAATTACTATTGAAAAATTTATAATTTGTTTGAATTATAAGTTATATTACAGAATCATTCAAATGTGTTATATGTTTCTAAAAATCTATCCAGCTATTAAGCAACACATAATAAAAGAAAAAGTTAGTGTCGAAAACACTGAACTCTAAAGGAGGCCCTACACTATCAAGCGGCTTGATCAAATGCTTGAGCAAATTGATTGTATCAAGCGTGATTGATAGTGTAGAAGCCCATTTGATGCTTGAAGCAAGCGTTGACGGTGATTGATAGAAAATTTGAATGACTCAAGCGGTTGATCAAGCGGCATGATAGTGTAGGGCAATTTTTGTCAAGCATTGAGTCAGTCACTCTTTGGAATCCATGGCGTCAACATCCCAAACCACGTCTCACTTCCAAACCGATCCAGAAAACTCGGAGCGAGAGTTTATCAGTTTGTTAATTGATTTATATACCTTCTTTTCTTCTATTCCTTCTTTTTCGCGAAAAAGCGAAAACACGATCGCAAAACCCACTTCTTTGCTTCGACGGATAAGAGAGTTTTGATCAAAAGATTGAAGTGTTGATTGAAGCACGCTTGAAGCTCCCATCAATCGGAGGTTCAAGTATTTGATCAAGCCGCTTGATAGTGTAGGGCCTACTTTATAATCTTAATCTCTGAAAGCGAAGTTGAAAAAATTTATGACGACGTTGAATCAGATCAGTTGTTTGCATTTAATATTGTTTGAATGACAGAGTAATTCGAAAGTATATGAAAGGAAGCATTCATGAGTTACTTCGAGAATTGTCCAGATATAATTTCAAACAAAGATAATGGAAATATCGAACGTCCCTGGCCTTTATTCACTCCATAAAAAGTCAGTTTCAATGGGAATATTTCTCACAGAAATATATAAATAAAGTTTATATCAAGCTTTATTGATGTTTATTTTGAAAATGCGTAATATCGTGGATAAATTGAAATAATGGACACTAGAGTTAGTGGAAATAATGTAAATAAAATTTTATTGTTTATTTTATACGTGGTCCCAACATCGTCAGTGGTTCTCAAAATGTGAACATTCCAGAAATATCTATTCACGATTTCTCATCAAGAAACATTATCATTTTCCTTCGAAAAACATCAACACATTCGTTTCATTAATATTCATACATATATGAATTGTGAATATTTGTAATATTGTGATCACAAAAATTTTGCATAATTTCACACGTAGTACACACGTTAATTTCAAGACCATATTTCAAAATGGAACAATTTGATGAATTTCCAATAATTATCTCACATGTTTGTCAAGTTCCTCATACTAGATCAATACAGACAAAATATAGTAATAATAATAATAAAATAAATTTATTGAGAAACATTCCTCACATTGTAAAATTACATTCATTTCAATTGATACAATAATTACAACTAAGAAGAATGCTCTCAAAAGGACTGAATTCAGTTTTGAGTCTGATCTTCCATTCAGTCCTTGAGCAAAAATATTGGTTCAAACAAAAATATTGGTTAAATTTATATTTACAATAATATACAACTATTAATATGATAATATACAAAATATGTTGATGATAAACAGTTTATCATCAATATCTGATGAAGCCACTGTGTTGGCGAAACGATATTGTCATGTTTTGAATTAATTATAGTGAAAATCGAAAAACTACTTAGTTTTATTTAAATTATAATCTATCATGATAAACAAGAGTCAATCTTCAAAATAAAAGCGGTTCCGACAAATTGTGAAGATCCCCATTGTGTCATAACATAAATAAGTTTCATAAAGTTTCGTCACACGACGTTTCTGCAGAATCGCAGTAATCATTATCATAGTCGTTTCTGTCAAGATAAAATTCAGAATACGTGATGTTCGATATTTTTAGATTCACTGAATGAAATTTAAAGTCGAATGTCCCGATCACTATTTATACGGTAGGAGCATATGAAGCGTGTAAAATTGGTTTGAAATATAAGTGCCATTGACGACTCGACCAGACCGATATCTTTGTCACCCTTCAAATGTCATTATAATGGCAGACCCGGAGCGAACGGTCAGCAAAGCCAAGGAATAATAAAGAGGGGATAGATGCTCTTCACTCGACAATTCAATTTCTTTCGGTGATAGATCTCCGCATAATATGATATTGATATGACGCGCACCAAAAATTTATTTATTTTTTATAGTTCTGATTCGGGTTCACGAAACACCCTATTCAATTTTTTTCTTAATATATTTCAACTCTCGCTGTTCGCCTTTTCATCTGGATATCTCCTTTGTAAAGTCTAACTGACAATGACAGCTAGAAATCTTCCAGATAATATTTGTCTAAGAGATTTATAATTCAATTTGTCTGTGTTCAGTTTCGTATTTGTATAGAACATAATGACGTGTTTGAAGATGAACTTTTCTTTAGACGAATTTTTCGACAGTGATGTGCATTCCTTATCTTTAACATATCGGTATTTATCTTTGTTTATCGTTGTCACTGTCGGCACTAAAATCATTGCGATGCCTTTCAGTTTATTGAATACAGTTTTCATGGAAATTTATACACTTCCGAATTCAATGAAATATTCTCAAAAACTTATCAAACTGTTCATTCATATGTCACTTTTCTCAATTCAAGAAAGTATAACCGCTGTTAACTACCTTCTTGAATATCTTCTTTCCGCCATGTCCTTGGCATTTGTGACCATCTTGACAATCATTTCGTATCAAAGTTGGTTCAGCTATTCACCGATTTTCAATATATTCCGCCCAACTATCAATTCAGTTATTTCTTCACAGACAACTATAATTCTAACATTACCTTCGTTACAACGTCCGATGCAAGTGCAAGAACCATTTCAAAAATTATGCGTCTCAAAAGCAGTCCACCGACACAGTGGCATTAAATTGAGAGACCCTAAGTATGAAATTATCATGTCTTTATATTATGAACTGAACTGTTTATTATGGTACTGATATAAAGGGCGTTTTTTTTAGAGGTATAGAACTTTAAATTGCAATAAAACAACGATGGATCATTCGATTGACAAGAATTTTTTTTATTCGTTTTTTATTGTGGCATTACATTTTAAATATGAATTCTGGAATATGACCGCCACGGCTGGCTCGGATGTAGTCCAATCTGGACGTCCAATTTTCGATGACTTTTTCCAACATTTGTGGCCGTAAATCGGCAATATCACGGCGAATATTGTCTTACAAATGGTGAAGCGTTTGTGGCTTATCCGCATAGACCAATGACTTCACATAGCCCCACAGAAAGTAGTCTAGCGGTGTTAAATCACAAGATCTTGGAGGCCAATTCACAGGTCCAAAAGGTGAAATTAGGCGGTCACCAAACGTGTCTTTCAATAAATCGATTGTGGCACGAGCTGTGTGACATGTTGCGCTGTCTTGTTGAAACCACAGCTCCTGGACATCATGGTTGTTCAATTCAGGAATGAAAAAGTTAGTAATCATGGCTCTATACCGATCACCATTGACTGTAACGTTCTGGCCATCATCGTTCTCGAAGAAGTACGGACCAATGATTCCACCAGCCCATAAAGCCCACCAAACAGTCAGTTTTTCTGGATGTAACGGTGTTTTGAAATAAAATTGAACTATTTGCAAACAAAATTCGCATGAAAATCGGGAACACCGGCGAACTCGTTTTGGAATAAAATTGAACTATTTGCAAGCATTGTTCAGGCATGAGTCTATTCATGATGAATTGCCAAACCAAACTGAGAATAAATCACTTCTCAGATGTAAAATCGATCGCCATCTTCAACAGTAATGCCAGCTTAAAGTTCTATACCTCTAAAAAAACACACCCTTTACATGGGTACTCCTAAACCCATTGGCAGTGGCGACTAACTATCAGTGTTGTTAAATCGCTATGTTAAAATATCTACAAACCTGTGCTGATCATATTTCTTATCTATATTGGTTCTTCAGCACCTCTCGATAAATTTTTTCTCACATCCGAATGTAGTTCTAAACGTACAAACAATAAAACGTATAGGTAACCTTGATCAACAATTAACATTCGAAAAACATATAAAACTACAATTAAAAACAGCATATCTTAAACTAAGAACTCTTCCACCTTACATCTTAGACAACAAATCGGAATTAACTCTGATAAACTCCTCAATTCTGTCACGGTGTGATTATGTTAATGCCGCTTATTTTTTCTATTTAACTGTAGAACTCAAAAGCGAATTACAACTTTTGCAAAATACTTGCACATATATGAATAATCCACATATAAGTCACATATATGAATAATTCCAATGAAATTCTAAAAATGGACTTCAGGTCTCTGTCACAATTTTATGTCTTTTTAAATAAAATGTATTTAACATCTTGCCCCAAGCATCTGGCCGACAAAATTGTTCTTAGAAATAAATTACATTGTCCAAACATTCGTCACAAAATGCTGAGAAATATTACAAAACATAATACTCTTAAGTTTCAGGCATCCTTTTCGTACTTGGTCTCTAAATATTTAAACCAACTGAAAAACGAATTAAAAATGATGAAATTATTGAATTTCAAAACAGAAATGAAAAAGTTATTGTTAAATAAACAGAAAAAAGAGAAAGCAAACATTCTTCGGAATAATATACTGGTACTATGGGGTTAATAAAAAGACTAGTGAAAGCCAATATTAACCACCTTTCGAAATGATTTTTCGTTGCTTATGTGCTTCTACTTGTTTGTTAATGTTTAAGGAAACACTGTAAAAGTTGCCATTCAATGAGGTTGCATCGATGATCATCGATGTTCAATGATCATCGACGTTGAAAGCAAAAACATCGATGTTTTAACTCACTGTGTCCACACACGACCAATAGGAATGCTCGATGATCATCGATGTTGAGAGCAAGAACATCGATGTTCGGTATTCGATAAACATCGAACATCGATGTTCGGCTTTCGATTATGACATCGATGTCAACATCGATGTTTTTTTAACATCGATCATCCCTACTATAGACTGAATATTTACAATCCGACAACATTCTAAATCGAAAAACCAAATTCTTTTCTTCATTCATTCTATTCTGTACCTCTTTCTTCACATCTCTTCAGAGATAAATATACTTGTGCAGAGTAATAATGGCTTGCATTTTCAATAAATGACACGGATGTCAAATGACACATTATGTTAAATAAAATCAAATTAATATAAAAACAGCCGGCTTAAGTTTCACTGAATATATCAACAACTCTACATATGTTTCAGGCGGTAAGCCACACATATGTAGAGTATAAAATTTTTTTCAAGAGTATAAAACTATACTACAATATTACTCAATATTGTAGTACTATATACAATATTGACTCAGTAATATTGTTTTATACACTTGATGATGGGCTTATTACCCGAAAAAATTAAGTGATTTAATTTCAATTTAATATTACTTAATAATGGCTGTCATAGTTATAATATTTGTGCTGCAAAATTCAATCAAGACTTTGACTGTCTTGAGAATCTTTTGACCTACCATGATTTCTTCGAACAAGCTTTATCAGTTAAACAAATCAACATAACTATGATTTGTTCAATCAGTTCAGTATTTCTAACAATTACAAAATTTCAAGGGTGAAACTGGCTAAAATTCTGAAAGATTACCAATCCTAACGAAACATTTCTGTTGGTGCATGAAACGTGTGATTGCTCGTTATTTGTCTAGAGCAACATTCGGAGAATCCGCTGATGGCCTGCTGGATTACCATACTTAAATCTCTCGGTTATTTAGTATGACGATTATGAAAGTACTTTAATATCACCACATTCTTCAAAATATGTCCTGGTATTATATTATAGGACTAGTATTATATAATACTTGAAGTGAATCTACTGCGAAATTATTATTATTTCAATGATAACAGTAAAGTCGAAAACAGTTGTTTCTTTTAGACGTTAAATTGTGATAAATGTTGTATAATAAAAAGTACGTACATATTTCAAACATGCTGGATAAAATAGAAATACCTCCTCAAACATTGTTCGTTCACTGGAACCCCCTTCGAGATTGTGATTTCGAGTGTATGTAAATTAACCCAGAATACCACATTTATTCATTCGTATGCCGAATACGAAGAAGTGTGAAGTTTCCTTTTGAATAATTGATTCAAATAAGGACACTGTATAGATAGAGAATTAATCATGTTCGCAGATATATCAAGGAAACTACTATATTTACGTTCTAGCTACATCGACAACAGAAAGATTTATCACTCAGAACGTGTTGCAAAAAACGTCAACTTTAGGAATCCGGTTGCATTAAGATATTAAATATTTGGCGAGGGAGATTTATCGAGAAGTATTCGAATGGATGAACACGCTGTAAATTTTCATTCTAGGGAAAAAGAAAACGTGTCCAAGCGTTAAAATAAACGACCACTCTTGTATGTACGAGAAAAAATTCATTCGAAAAGTGGAGCATTCCGTTACGTGAATATCGGAAAATATGCGAAAAGAACAAGTTGTACATCACTCCAGTGTTAATTCTGAGTAAACTGAATATTTACCTGTAGTCAAAACAGTAGTGTTATGAAATCAGTTCACAGGTTTCATTGTAACTATCAATATCGAAGCACATAACTGACATTAAGAAAAACCTGTGTCACGACTTGTCAAACCTAACTATGAATGAGGCAGTGTTGTCAAATTGATGAAAAATTATTCTAATCTGAGTAAATATATTATTAGTTTTTTATTTTTTTCAAAGTTGAAATCCAGATCACATGTCATATAAGTCGATCTAATAGAGTATCATGACCCATTTTACATTTTGAATTGAACTGAAAAACAAGAACATTAGTTGTTGAAACTAGTTTTAACAAAGGCATTATTACAGTTTGTTTGTACTTCAATCGACAGAAACTTTCACCTACTTCTTTATTTACCAACCAGCTGAACATTATAACGAATGAACATATCCGCTGAATTTCTGCATTTTCATTCTATTTTGAACTGACAATGAGACTTAAATATTCATTTCCACGCTCTACGTTCAACCGGGAACTTTCCCGAATGAGAATTTCGGTAATAAATTCGTCATAACAACCCCTTTCTGTCTCCCATTCCGTGGAAATTCATGTTTTCACTCAGTAAAGTACAAATAATTCAGTAATTAAATTTCTTATACGACTGAATAACATCGAAATTCGCGACTGAAGTAGTGTTCATTGCTTCATCAATAATTCAGTGACCAATTTTATGACAAATAATGTTCAGGGAAGCTTGAAATATTCAACACCATCACTGTGATATATAATTACATCTTGGGTCAGACAAAATAAGAGGAGTTTGATATTCTTAGAAAAAATACGAACGGGAATACAACGAAAAACCGCATCAGCTGTGAGCTCGGTGAAAAAAAACAATTGCGGTTTGGTTCCATATTCCGTTTTTGGCTCGGACCATACGAACAAACAAGAGAATGGTTGCCTCCCCAAGAAATTGGATTTCTGAGAAATTCTCATTATATTATGTTACAATTGAAGAACTGTACATGACAAAATATTCAAGGCGTGTTAAAAAACGACGTTATATATTCCTTGGCATATGGTTTCTTGGCGATAGCTTGCAAATGGTTGAAAGTTGATTAAATTTCATTTTTATCTACACTAGAGCAAGTAAATCGAAATCAATGGCTAAAGTTTTTTTAGGAATATGTTTCCACTTGCATTCTCAGAAGATTAATTTCAAAAAATTAATCGGAATTTCTTAAAAATTCACATTTACTTTTAAATCATTTATAGTTAGTCTGTACTGAGATTTTCAATAGAAATATTTGAAATAAAACTCTGAGTTTCAACTCAATAGTCTCCAATGTTGGTTTAGGAGCTGCCATCTGTGTATGGAAGTACGCACTGATCTTTTATTATTTCATTTCAATAACAATCGGAACTGAAAAATGTTGCCTGCTTTTAGTATTTGGCCATCTCTATATCTACATTATGATTATGAATTCTCAATCATTTTTAATGATTGAGAATTGAGGTTAAAAAGGGTGATTTTTTAAGCGTAGTTTTTTTTAAATCGAATAAAACACTCAATTTGCATCATATATTCAAAATTTTCATTGAAATTGATAACTTGGCCTTTGCCATTTACATTTTAAAGATAACTTCATGTGAATGTGTTCCGCGGCTCCTTATCAAAAGATCCATTCGGAAGTTCCAATTTTGCGTCACTTTTTCGAGCATTTCGGCCTGTATCCCACGAATTACACGTGTTATGTTATACTGTGAGGCTTCAATCGTGTTCGGCTCGTCCACATACACTAACGACTTCACATAACCTCACAAGAAATAATCCAGAGGCCTCAAATCGATGATCTGGGCGGCCAATTCACAGGGTCATTTCGAGAGATAAGCTGCTCACCAAATTCATCCTTCAACATGTCCATTGTTTCACGAGCTGTGTGGTATGTGGCACCGTCTTGATGAAACCACATGTTAACCAAGTTCAACTCGGCCAGCCGGAGCAAAAAAGAGTTGCCTATCATGACTCGACATCGTTCGCCGTTGACGGTAACGTTTCTTCCACGGTCGTCTTTGAAGAAAAATGGACCGATGATGCCACCAGCCCATAAACCACACCAAACTGTCGTTTTTTCGAGATGCATCGTTAATTCTTGTATGACATGTGGCTGTTCTTCACTCCAGACGCGACAGTTTTGGTTATTTACATATTCGTTGAGTCAGAAATGAACCTCATCGCTGAACACAATTTTTCGATGATACAGCGGATTTTCATTAAGCTGTTCTAAGGCCCATTCACCAAAAATTAGACGTTGTGGTAGGTCATTCGGTTTCAATTCTTGCAGAAGTTGAATTTTATAGGCTTTCAAACCCAAATCAACACGTAATTTTTTTCATGTGGTTGAGTAACACATGCCCAATTACTGAGAACGGCGACGAATTAACATTTCACGATCCTCATTAACACTCTACGCTACGGCTGCAATATTTTCTTCAGTACGCACTGTACGCATGCGAGACAATGGCTTAATGTCCAGCAAAGTAAACCTGGTGCGAAATTTGGTGATAACAGCACGAATTGTTGATTCACCAGGTCGATTATGACGACCATAATATGGTCGTAACAAACGATACACATTTTTCACAGAGCACGAATTTTGACAGTCAATTTCAACAATTTACAATCGTTGCTCGTTTGTAAGTCTTTTCATTATGAAATGGCAGAGTATACTGAAAACTTTTCACTCTGACAGATGACGTTTGGATGCCATTACCAACCAGTACCACCAACCTGAAAAACTTAACTCTTAAAAAATCACCTTATAATATGATACGTACGGAAAACACAAACTGCTATAAATACAATAATATAACAATAAAGTGAGTATGTAACTTCATGAATTGTTTAGAGTGACAACAAAATTTTCATCCCAGTAGCAGGAAATGTTACTTATTACATTTTTACGATAGGCTTTTTCAGATTAGGGATTGTGCCCGTGTCCCTGGGGAATTTGAAGCGGAATATTCACGCAATCTATATTATGCCCTCATATTTGCATATCTCAGAGGCGAAATGGATCTAAATAAATACTTATCTTTGAATTTTCGCCGCTCTCGCCTTCCTGAAAGTCATTTTTGTTCTTTTATAAGCTGTGATAGATATGGTTCTTTTATTACTTCGGGTTTTCAGTTGACGAAATCAAAACAGAAATTCGTTTACCGTTTAATGCTTACGAGATAATGCGGAGTTTAAATTAGACATAGAGGAGGAATCTGAAGCAAACAATTTATTTTACGGTTTTTTCATTTCGGTATTTATCAACATAAATGACTAATAAATTGAAGTGACAATGAAGACCGTTATCTGACCATTTTCAATGTATTCCTTTTATGCTATCACTTTATGGAAGAAATTTTGTGCATTTGATGTGAAAAAACCTTTCCTTGTGAAGAACTTGAGAAATGTCAGTGGTAGTTTACAAAAAAATGATCCACTCTACTGTCCAACACAGAGGAATATATGTTCTACTAGCTGACCTGGCGAACTTTGTACGCCCATTTATTTTTCTCTGAATATTATTTAAAAAGCCGAAATGACATGTTCTACTCTTTGTGCCACACTATCTTGTTTTTAATATTCATCCCGTGTGGATCCAGGGACTTACTCACTTTCGAAGGAACTGCAATAATTCCTGTTATTTCAAATCAGTCGAATTATCAAAAAATTCCTATATTAACACGTTTGACGTATTGAAAGTGATTACCCTGTCCGTTCTATAGTTGAACGGCATGTTCCTAATTTCGTAGAAAGTACTTGTCCCATATATCTCATCATTAATTATATGAGATATTTGCTGGATATAAGTCAAAAAATGTTCAGAATTTAGTCCATTCCCGGAAACCAACGAATGTAGTGGCTCTGGTGGCTGTACCAATAGCGTCTCTTTGAATTGACTCTTCGCCAAATCTTTTGTCGCATCATTGGTAGTATTTTCTTATCAATAACAATTAAACTTTGTCTTGCAATATTGACACACAACGTTCATTGGTCCAATAGCAACGATGTGCTGTGAACTGTATAATCTATTTCAACGTTATAATATATATATATATATGAGTATATAGATAAATTAGAAATAATATTATATTATATGAAGTATTTATTTATATCAAGTATTCTTAAATTTTCTAATTTTTCGCGCAAAAGTGCAAATTGACTCTTTGAAAAACAAACCTACATTGCTCAGACAACAGTGAGTGCTTGTAATTCAATATGAATTTTATTGAATAGCAATAAAGTTCGAACTGACTCTACATTTTAGTTAGAAAACGTTTGTATGGAAAAAGGGCTATTTTTAAGGTTTTCCCGGCAATTGTTCGAATTTTTCTCGCCGTAAAAACCATCCTTGGACTTCAACGAACATTTGAAAAAAAATTGGCAAAATTGGTCCAGGCGTTGTTGAGTTATGCGCTTACATTTTGCGATTCATTTTTATATTATAGATTTATTGACTAGGTCGGTTTTTGGTCTATTAGGGTATAAATCAATAATGCGCTGTTATATACTAGCACTGCACCTCGCTTTTGCATAATAAATTTTAATAAATAAATAAATATTCGACACGTACGTGCTCAACTGCATAATTATAAATACACACAATATAAAGAAAAATCACCAGCCAACTGTTGAATCTAATCAAGAAAAACAACAGTGGCAACAATTTCCCCTTGCTTATCGCAGAAATCGTGGAAGATCTAAATTTAGACATGGTTAGAAGGATCATTTTTAAATTGGTTTGGGGTGGGTATCGGTGTGAATAGATTGGGATTACGGTGAAACTGCCCTTAGGATAGTAAAATCGGGTTGTAAAACTCGAGAGAGATTTCAGCATGATTTACGCGGTCTTATTCAAAGGAAGCTCGTAACAATTTTATAGCATATAACGAATCCGGCCTAAGGGATAACCCTGAAGTATTCCACCATCAGTTTACCGTTCGATTTATGCCTATTTAGGTTTTTTGTATTGACAGAGATAAAATCATAACTTAATGTTCGATACAATGTCAATCTATTGTCGCAGAGTTCAAAAATACATACCTGCACCAGTGAACTCGCAAGATCTTCAGTTGAACATAAGCTGAATGTTTTGATTTTTGTTCGTCGTTGCGAATTGAAATGCATTATTAGCAACTTTGTAACATGGGAATTCGTGAAATATTATCGGTCGGCATGCTACACGTGAAATATTCAGCCATAAAACCAACGTTAAATAAATCGATACATTTATGCTGAAATTTATACCTTTTGTATTCAATTCAATCGAACACATATTGGCATTTAATGTTCTTCGAAAAAATGTTTTAACGATAGAGTTTCGACAATTTATAGTTCCCGGTCATTTTAAAATATTTCCGAACGCACTAATAAAATGACTGGCTCCATTAATAATTTCGAATGGATGTCATTTTAGAAAATTTGTTTTGTGAAATTATTCAATAGTAAAAAATAAAACCTTTTCTATATTGAGATTGATCAGAATTGTTGAACTTTTAAAGTTTAACGTTTAAATTTCAAATTATTTGAGTTTAATTTTGATATTTTGTCAACTTCCATTCACTTTTGTCTTTTCGAAAATATCAGAATTTTGCGTAAATATAAGTTTAATATTAAATGACACGGAAGCTTCTTTTATCTCTTATACTAAGAGTATACAATGTTACTCTCAATGTACTCAGTAACATTGTATACTCTTGATAAAAATAAGTTCTTTATTCTCAGCAGGTATAATACCCAGTTTCAAAAAATAATAACATAATGTTGAATAATAACTAAGCAATTAAAATGAAAGAGATAAGACAAAGAGCTCAATCTAATCTAAAAAAACTAAAATAGTAACTAATAACTAAATAACAGCATTGGCGTTAATGGCAAGTGTAAATAGGATGCCAGATCATGCTGCATACTCTACATACCATATATACATAGGTATATGTAGAGTTTTTAACATATTTAGAGAAACTTAAGCCAAGTGTGTTAATTTTAATTTATTGTTTTTAATTGTAATATTATATACCTAATATTTAGAATTATTAGAATTATTTATACCCAAAATATCAATAATAATGGTTATTTATATTAACTTTCTAATACTTTGGCAAAAATGCTCAAATTATGGTTGTCTTCAAATTATAGATTGCATGTATAATTGATACGTAAACAAACTATAAAGAAGTTTATGTTTGTTGTAGAAGTGCATGCATATTAAAAAGTAAATAGATAAATCAATAAATGAATTCAATATAATGGCAATGGAACACTGTTCTAAATTATCTCATATATTACAAGTATTACAGGTAGGAGGATAATTCTTCTGATTACCCTAATATCATTTAAATTAATAATTGATGAGGCCGATACTTGATGTAAATCGATAAACATAATAAAACAATTGTTAAACTGATTTACACATAATATATTAAAAATAATACTGCATGACGTACGTTTCGATGAGATTCACCTTTTTCAAATGCTTGGCCATTAGTCTGCAAGTAGCATTTGAAAAAGGTGAATCTCATGGAAACGTACGTCATGCAGTATTATTTTTAATATATGTGTAAATCAGTTTACCAATTGTTTTATTATAATATATATTTATATATATATATATATATATATATATATATATATATATATATATATATATATATATATATATATATATATATATATATATATATATATATATATATATATATATATATATATATATATATATATATATATATATATTTAATATATGTGAAAATTTGAATTACAGATATTAATTATTGGATCTGTGGGAACTGTTCAAGTTATCTTCCTTATTAATATTAATTACCCAATCAAACAAATGAGCAATGATAACAATTTCACACTTATGATTTCAGGTACTGTGAAAAGCATGTCGTAGTCAAAATGATAGACGAACTTCCTCTGCTATTGTAAGGGAACGATTGACATAGACAGATTCTAGCCGTGAATTTTTTACTTGGCCGGCTAAATTAAACTAATGATAAGACTTCACGTGATAGAGTAAAATGGCAGTTTGGAAAAGAGGATACATGCATCACCCCCTAATTGAGTCCTGCTTACGATCCCGGCAGTGACACCTGACACAGCTTTGCACTCGAAATTTGTCAACTTCGGCATTTGTAAATTTATTAGTTCTATTCCTGAACAAACCCGAAATAATTGAATAAAGAATTCGTCCGTGAACGGGTGGAAATGGCAAGACGGGAGCAATTATCGTTAGTTTTCGGATCCAAAGCGAATTCCGATAATTCACGCTTCATGATTTGGGGTAATTTTTTGTCCTCCGTCACGGTTTCAGTTGATTCAATTGAAACTGATGCATGGCGTCGTTAGCAGCATATGAAAGGTTTATAACAATATATTATTATTATTAAAAACATGATCAGAGTGGAGGATAAACATCCTATGACTCAAATAGAAAACTTCTGAAAGAAGTGTACTTCATACATTGAACATATGAAATCAAATAATAGGGTAGACTTGGTACGGTTGAAACGGTGGACGGTTGAAACAAACCAAATATCTCGTGAACAGTGCGAGATATGCTGAGGGGTGTAAGGGAATTACGAAACGGGCAACGAGTCTAAACACGAATTTGAGTATTGCGTCGATCTTCGTTAGGTGTGCTTGTCTACAAGAGGCTCCATTGTGTTTTCTGACGGAAAAGTAAGTATTTCTCTACTTACATTTTTGCAATTATTAAGATTTTGTTTTAAGTTATAAAATTGAAACTTTTTTCCGTTTCATAGAAGTTTGCAGAATATCTCAGTATGATTAGTTTTTACCTATTTAAATTTATTTTCATTCTTACTGTAATCCGACTTATATGAAGACGTGGGTTGGGGACAGTTGAAACATTATTTGTGGGTACGGTTGAAACAGTTTTTTTATTTATTTTCTTGTTTCTTAGATACCAAGAGTACGGCAAAGAAAGACTATGAAAGGTTGTGCCGACTAATCAACGTACAAACAAGGTTATGAAAATTAATTTAAGAAAATTAACGCCTAGGGGCCGAAAAACTAGGAAATCTACAATTTACACAGGCATACCTGAAAAATAAGAGATAAACAGGGAATATGAAAACAGATTAAAACGAACCAAAGCTAACCAAGTTAAGAAAATATAAGATCGAGAAAACACTAAAAGAAATATAAACAAAAAAAAATTTTCCTCAAAAAGAACCCTCAACAAGAATCGTCATCAGAAGAAGAGGAGTGCTCTTGTGTTTGTATGTCAGCATATTCAGAAAGCAGACCGGGGGAAAAATAGATACAATGTAAAATATGCAAAATGTGGGCGGATGGAGAGTGCACAAAATCCTTAGATATGCTTACCACAGATTGTGACTTCGAAATAATTACATAAGACTTTAATATTTTAAAAAAAATATTAGTGAAATTCATCTGTGCGGTTCCGATTCCTAAAGTATTATGAAATGTATAAAATATAAAAATATAATTGATTATATGTCGATCCATTTGCATGTGTTTCAATTGACCCCGGGCACTGTTTCAACCCACCCCGGCATGGGGACGGTTGAAACAAATGACGGTGATCCCAAATTATATTGCCCACTAATAGACAGATATAAGGTTTTTCATTCATGTATTTTTGTCATCGCTAACTTCAAAAATCTCGGTGCTATGCACGAAAAACTCTAAAATGTTTCAACCGTACCCAGTCTACCCTACTAAATCTAATATAACAACTGAACAAATTACATGTGATAAAGGTACTAAATAAAAATAACATTCAAAACAAAACTTAAATGTTTTCACGGGAGACAAAATATGCGAGTAAGACAAATTTTGTAGTTACTCTAAGTGACGTTAAAATCAGATACATATATGTCATGTTTGAAGGAAAGTATTAATGCCGCACCAACAACCGAAGAGTCTAGAGCAGTGGTTCCAAAAAAAATTTTCTCGAGGTCCCCTCTTCGAGCGGCTATTGTGACAAAGACCCCCATTAATTCCTAATCCTAAAATTAGAGAGTGACCTCTTGCTATCACCCCCTTAATGTTAATAGGTAAGTAATACATCGCTGCTAATGTAATACATATAATACATGGTCGTTACCTTGTCATACTACAGTATCAAGTACCAAAAAATCCAAATCAAGAGTGTTTTTATACGTTTTTTATTTTTGGTACTCATTGAAATTGCAATGAGTAAACATGTGTGAAGAATAAGTAAACACTAATTTCATACGAAGTATTATATTTATTTGGAAAAATACCGTTACATCAGAGTACTACATCAGTATACAGTTAGTTTCAATTCTCAGTTCTTAATGAGATAGTTTAATTTCACATTTGAGTCCATTATTTCTGAAATACTAGGTTCCAAACTTGAAACTTCACTCTGAATTCCGACCGCATGTCGAGCCGATTCCTGTATTTGTTTATTATGAAACACGTGAAAGGAAATACTTGCTCACACTTGTGATGACTTGCGAATGTAACGATATTTTTTATATTTATCTCCAAGTTTCTTGTAGTCCTTGGGTGCTGATGCCCAGAAATCTGTTTTTCATTACGGATGGAAATGTTTTCCATCGTAGCACAGCTGGACAGATACACAAATTGATCTTGCTCTTTTTCAGTGAGCCCTTGGATTTTATCTATTTCCCCACAGATGAAGGGATTTCGAATTCATCTGTGGTCAGGGTCAGGTCCAGGGAAATACTCTCTAAAAGTGATGGCTAGGCCGCATAGGTGCTCGGCTACAGTGATCTTGATCTGGTCAGGCAAACTCTCCTCTGATGACTGCAAGAATTGTTTTAAAGTAGAAAAGTTATTTAGTGACTCTTTTTCTATCCTTGTCGCTCAGATCTGACACTTTTTGACCGTGGCACTAATCTTATCCTCAACTTTGAACATGTCTACATTTTTTGCAACTGCTCAAAGCCAAGAGAAGTTAATGAGAAAATCCGTGTACTTTGTGCCAAAGAGAAAGACGCGAATCTCGTCTTCCTTGCTAAAGCTCTGCTCATGCAGAAAGCGGCCAAAACAAAAAATTTGTTATCAAACGAAATATATTTTTTATTCTAGTAGCATCTTGCGGGCACCTCTGATATAGCTCGCAGACCCCTGGAGGTCCGCGGACCACCTGTTGGGAACCACTGGTCTAGAGAGTTTCACACACCAGAAGGTATCTAAAGGTGGTGAAAATATCTTCAGTCTGTCCATTTCGGTGATGAGGAGAAAGAGTACGAAAAGCTACTTGTAATTAGGTCTATTAATACCATAAGGCATTCTAGTACTTATATATAACAATCACATATACTTTGCTCACTTAATAAAACTCAGAGTTAGATTGATGGATAGACATACAGCATTTGAGAAAACTAGATCTAATAGTCTACCTTTAATATTGACTAAATTATTGAATTGATTGAGGATGAGAATTTCTGCAAAAGATTTTAAGCCCAATAATTTCCCATCCGAAGGCGAATTATTTACAAACTGAAATGCATTAAAGTCAGCAATAATTAATAGTTTCTTATCAATTACTGATTAAGTAGCTGAGAGACTGTCAAATGATGCATCGTACGTGACCATATCAATTTTTTTATGTACCTCCAGGTACATAAACAACAATAACAATAAGTATTAGAGATGCAACTTCAACTTTGCAGCCACGTAGTTCTATGGATGGAAGCAAGTTTTGAAGCGCAGCTTAATCTATGCACTCCGATGAATACCTATTGTGGACTGCGACAAGAACTCCACCTCCGGTAGAACACCACGTCGAAGAAAAACGGCTATCACATCTGTAGACGGAATAATTGGAAAAAGTTGGAAGTGTTAAATACGCCTTTTTTAACCACGTCTCACTTAAACAGATCACATTAAAATCACTTGTACACTGTACATGTGACTAAGTGAATAAGTGACTTGTCTTGGAATTGAGTCCATGCACATTTTGGTAATATATGTTTAAGTAGACAGAAACAATTTCTTCTTGTTACTGTGACTTTCTACTTACAAACTTTCCAGTTGCACATTCCGACCCTCGAAAAGAATTGGAGCGTTTAATTGTTATATACTTTATATATTTCGTCAAGCTTATTTTGACACTCATTGAGTCCAGTAAATTATCAAAAGTTACCGAAAAGCCCAGGTGTTTGCATGGAACGATAATACAACCAAATATTCACAACACAGTAATGAAAGTAACACCAACTGCTACTAACAGAAAGATAGTCTGCTCTAATAAACATATTTTGGGTTCATAATTCGTGAAAAACAAGGACAGACTTTCTTTTCAAAAAGTGCTGTTTACAAAAGATTTTGCAGTGAATGTGATTGTTTTTACATAGGAAAAAACTTAACGTTGTATTCGAAAAAGAATTGAAGAACACAAAGAAACAATTTTATTGAACAAACCGACTACTGGATTTTCTGATCTTTACATAGAATAATTATTTCCTGGATTTCAATAATCTCTTTTATTACATTCAGGTGGCATAGGCAAGAGATTAGATACCTTTGAAGTCATCGAATTATCGATCGCCATGAAGAAGAGTTTGCCAGTTTGCAACGATCAGGTGGATTTTTTCTTGAGGCCGATTTTGAATTCTCTGATATAGAGAAATTATGCATTCTGACATTCAGTTAATATTGTTTTTACTCTTGATAATGGGCTAATCACCCGAAACATATGTAAAGTTGTTAATATACTCAGTGAAACTTAAGTAAAATATTTCAGTTTCAATTTATTACAGTAATGAAAAGTCTAAAAAAACATTTGAACATAAAAATACCCGACTATAACCTATATACAAGCAAAGTTCAAGTTCTGTTCAATTAACACGATAATTTAATATGTACAACATTTGAAATAAATTTCAAAATATATTGTAGCTTCAATAACTATCGGGGCTTTGACATCTGACCCAGAATTTCTGCATAAACGATAGAAGAAAAATTTCATTCATTCTAGTCGCAGTTCACAATGAAATTCAAGAGGGTACTCGTAGGGTTTTCATAAAAGGTGTGAACAAATTGCATTACGTGTATAAAATTTCACGTTTTAACAGTGCAACGCATATAATGAGAACAGAGAAGCCGTGTCATTTTCTTCCCGTTTAAGATGTCTAAATACATTTGAAACGTTCAATCCTCCCCTGTTTACACTTCCACTAATTCATTTTCTTTTTAAGTCGGAATGGCATTCTCCTGAACTTGTTTAATGAGAAAAAAAGAAATTCGAGGCAGCATAATATTCATAATCCTTGTTAATTCTGTGCTAAATATAACTAGCAATCATAATTACATCCCCCTTGTATGGAATAAAACAAAGGAAAAGACACAGGGCGAATAGAATTATTTCTAAAGTCGTAACTTTTCTTTATATTTTGAGGCGAAGCATTCACTCTCCCCTTCTATCAAAGAATATAATTAGTTTTAATCCTCGCAGTCATAAAGAATTCTCAACAGCCGTAGGGATTAGTGGAAATCGGCTTTCACCTGAAAATCCGTAGTAAAATATATTCTTTGGGCAAATTCTAAGCTGTAAATATTCTGGAATATCAGTTTCAGACATAAAAATCAAAAACGAGAACTAATCTGCTAAATATTTTCCTAGAAATCTTTAAAGGATTGAAATTAAATTCAACTTCTTATATTGCTATTCTTTCTTATATTTAAACATTGCTGAACATTCTCAAAGTAAAATTGGTATTTCAAATCAGTTCTTATTAAAGGTCGATTTCAGGATCAACATCTGCTCCTATTCATTGTATTAGAGGCGCTAGTTTAATCAAGTGTGATCTTGATCCTAGTAATGTACCTTGACCACTTAAAACCACATAACTATCATCATCTGTATGATTTGACATAGGTATAAATAGCACTTAGGATGATATCTTTGCGTTACTCCTCACTGTCCTTTCCTACAAACGCTGATTCCGTGTGTCTGATATTTTGACTCAACGTGCCGAAACATAGACTAACAAGTCAGAGTTTCTGATATTGTGATAGAAGAAACAAATGTGGTTCTTGATTGGAACCTTGCAGAACTCTAAAGTGTTCCACTTCTAAACTTATTTTGCAGTACTCCTAAGTATTGCAAAATAATTATTTCCAGAAATTGCGTGCTCTGAAATATGTTAAGGTAAGGAAAAGAACCCTTTCACTGGTTTCCTGAGAATCTTGTTTACTGACTAAGATTGAATTCTCGCTTAACTCTTGATAAAACATAATTGAATATTCAATTAAATTAAACTCTTGGCTTAATGTTTCACGATTATATTTAATAAGATGAATTTGTCAACATGTTTCGAGCGTGAGCTCATTTTCAAGACTCTTTAAGTCTTGAGTCTTGACTTGACTAGAGTCTAGAGTCTAGACTCTTGAGGGTCTTCAGTCTTGAAAATGAGCTCACGCTCGAAACATGTTGACAAATTCATGTTGTTAAATATAATAGTGAAACATTAAGCCAAGAGTATAATTTAATTTAATATCTTGTTTACTGGTACTTAGCGAGTCAAATTGATAAATTAGCATAATTATACAGCCTTTCATTGCTCTTGAGAATTGCCCAACAAATATTTATTGAAGTATGTATTTATTTTATTGAAGTGGTGTTTCATACTCATAATGGGATTTAATTTTGTATTGTGGAATTTTTTTTCAATCAATGAACTTCTGGAGGACTCAAACAATCACCAAATCCTCAGATATACGCAAAAATCCATTCCCAAACCAGATTTCAAACATACCACAACCAACACTATACCTTATAGAACGTAGGTTGAATAATACAAGAGGTATACAAGTATGAACACACATCAATGACTGTAAGAGATAGAGCTGAAGCTGTTGGTGTGGGAAAGTCTAGCGTTTCGAGAAATTCAAAAACATTTCAAGAAAGTGGCTCATCGTCTCCAAAAAAAAAGGAAACTGTGGCCGCAAACGCAAAACTAATACAAGAACAGACGAATTGTTGATAAGAAATATCAAAATTAATCCGAGAAAGACAAGCACTGATCTTCGAAGAGATTTAATGGTTTCTGGTGTGGAGGTGGGCACCTCAACTGTGTGAAAATAACTGCTGGAGGTTGGCCGTAAGGCAAGAAGACCAAGAAGAAAGCAACTGCTTACCCAGAAAATTATGAAGATACGTTTGGCATGGGTCAAAAAGTACCGTGCAACATGGACTGTGGACGACTGGAAGAAGGTGGTTTTTAGTGATGAGACACATTTGTTTGTTCGAGGGTACAAATCAAGTGTTGTTAAACGAAGTGATGGGGAAACTTTGCGGCCTGATCACAACCAGCAAACAGTAAAACATCCGTCGAAACAAATGTTTTGGGGTTTTTTCACAACCAATGGCACTGGACGATTAGCTCCTATAACAGTGATGATGAATTCAGTGAAATATATGGAAATATTGCGCACCAGGATTGTCCCATTCATGTAAACGTTTGATTTCAGCACGACCTGGCTCCCTGCCACAATTCCAAACAAGTGCTGGCCTTTATGCGTGAGAATGAAATAAAAGTACTCGATTGTCCGGGGAATTCACCTGATCTCAATCCCATTGAGAATTTATGGAATATTTTAAAGAAACGACAGGCAAAAATGGATTGCACTACAAAAGAAAAAATGATTATAAGTGCAATTCAAGTGTGGTTTCATGATGACGAATTGAAGAAAATCTGCGCTACGCTAGTGGAATCGATGCCTAGACGAGTTCAGGAAGTTATTTCTGTGAAAGGAGGACATACTTCATAATAATATGAAGAATTTACGCTACGCTATTTTGTATGTATTTACTTCATTGAAAGGTAAGATTTTACGAAAACATTGTTTTTTATCCTTTGTCCCAAATAATTCGAACAGCATAGTATTTATTCTATTGTTTAACGTGGTGCCTTTCCACCAATTTGAGTAGGTGGAACTGACCATACGAGGACACGTTCGGCAAATTGTGTTGGTAATTGCAATAGTTAAACTACCTTTATGTTACAGTGTATGGGGTAGATTTTTACACGAAAACAATTCAATCAATCCATCAGCGATTGAATATGTGTCACGCACATGAGTTCAATGGTAAATCCTTCCATATGTGGTCGCCCAGAACATGTAGCAATGCCGATCTAACAGTCCTACAGTGTTATACCTAATTACCGGAATTAATTGACATTAATTATTGGGTCCTGTTGCTTGCAGGACCAATGGCCAATTAATAAGGGATGTGGTGTAGCGGTGGAAGTCATAAATAAAACTCGACATAAGCTGTTCACTAATAACCACGTTTTAATAAAACGGAATTTATTGGCAGTAAGAGTATAATAAATGTCCCAGGAACCAAGCACACTAAAAATGAACTCCCGCATTTTGATTAAAAACAATCCGTTACATTCGTTTTTTCTTTTCTTTTTAACACGCTTTTAGCCAGACTGATTTTCAATCGGTATAATTCGTATTATTCATATCTTTCCCTATCTTTCTCAATTTATCGCACACGTTTCGATTGCTTATCTCAAAATAAGTATTCCTATTTCATTCAAGATTTTAAAAACATCTATGGGGTCTAAAAAATGTATTTATAGTCATAAGTATTTCAAATTGATAATTGATGAGGCCGATACTTGGAGAAAATTAATATCCATAATAAAACAATATTTAGAATTTTCTCATAATTTAATATAAAATACGCATTACGACGTTTCGAAGTACTACTTCTTTATCAAATGCTGGATTAATACTATGTGTAATTTCACAAAATCAGCTATAAGTATTGACTTTGTAAAATTACACATAGTATTAATCCAGCATTTGATAAAGAAGTAGTACTTCGAAACGTCGTCATGCGTATTTTATATTAAATTATGAGAAAATTCTAAATATTGTTTTATTATAAGTATTTCATTTTGATAGATTCAGATACTGCATTTTTGGGTATACAAACCAATTTTTTCAATTACTTATTTTATTTTCTGTGTTCATGACATATAAAATTTCAAGATAAATCAATAATTAATAGAAAGAAAACAATGGTTCCTTCGGTCTCAGGAAAAGAAGCAAAGCGTTTCAGAATCTTTTAGGTATATTCAGCTTCTTCTTCGAAATGCCGAAAGATGGAGTGACCGAAACTTTTCGTTTTAGAATTTTAAGGTAACTAAACATCTAAACTAATTTCAAATTTTTGGTTGTCATTTCGAAAAGTATTAAACACTTGTTACAGCGGATTTCATCAATGACAACAAAAACTGCCATTTTTGGTATGAATTTCAACTTCGTGAATTTAGCAATGATAACAACACTATCATTCAAAAGTGTTTCTTTATGCTTGGGACAAAATCTTCCTTCCGGAGCGATTTTTCAATTATCATCAGATAAGGGTCTCAAATCTTCTGTATTTTTAATGAGTGTCAATTTCATTAGAAGCTTATTCACGAACCCCAAGAAGCAGACATGAAAAGATTATGTAAATAATAGCTTTAGGAGGAATGAAGTGACAAACAACCTAAAATTCGCAGAGCAAATAAATTCTACAGGGGAGAATTATTCAATTCCGTTGAACCAGACCGAATGACAATACGGTGTATATTGCGATTACGAAATATGCCATAAAAACAAGACTGCATCTGTGAAGTGAACATTCTGTATACATTTTTTAATATTGTTATCCTTCTTCTCTAATCGCATAAAACTACATACGGGTTGAGAAGCTTTGCTACCCGGACTACTTAAAGCTTTTATCAATATAACTTTTTTCCGGCCTAAGGGAACATATAATAATCTATTTATGGTGTCCCGGAAAAGATTATGCCCTATTAGATGAACAAACAAAAATTACTACCCCTGCCAAATTACTGCGGTCTTCAAAAGCTGATATGCCATTAAAGGCTTTGTAATACTTCGTTCAAGGAAATAAAAGTCATAGTAAATAATTCCTTGACGACTGGTCCCGTTTTTCTTTGTGCGCTTTCAGAAAAAGAACCGATTTTACGTGGTTAAGGTGGTATGACACATCGGACAGTTCAGATACACGAACCATTAATAGGTTTTAGTTAAAATTGCAGTTACATTTCACAACTTGAAATTTCGTATATCTGCCTTTCTGAGTATTTTTCTATGAAATTTTGTCGAAGAATTCTCATGTAATTAGATAACTGATTAGCAACCCCCCATAATTGAAATAAGTGGTTAGGGATATGTACTCTCAATATTGCCTTTTAACAATATACTAAAAATGATAAACCGAAATCAAAATCAAATTTCTCTATATATCAAGTTTCTCTATAAGTTTTCACTTGTCAAGGTTATCCTTGAGATTTACAAACTCCCCATAACAAGCATTTTTGACATGTAATTACAAACAAAAATTAAGGTTATTTTTGACATGTACAAACACAAATCAAGGTCATCTTTGACATGTGTAAACAAGAATCAAAGTCATCCTGGACATGTATGAACAAAAATCAAGGTTACCTTTGACGTGAACAAACACAAATCAAGGTCATACTTGTACATGTCATCCTTGGCATGTATAAACAAAAATCAAGGTCACTCTAGACATATATAAACAAAAATCCAGGTTATCTTTGACGTGAACAAATCAAGATCATCATTGTACATGTCATCATTGACATGTATAAACAAAGATCAAGATCATCCTTGACATGTACAAATAAAAATCAAGGTTATCTTTGACATGTACAAACACAAATAAAGTTAATCTTTGTACAGATCATCCTTGACATGTTCAAACGAAAATCAATGTCATCCTTGACATGTACAGAAAAAATGGAGGACGTCCTTGACATGTGCAAACCACAAAACAAACATCCTTGTGACAAGTATGACAAATATGTGATCCTTGGCATGTACAAAAACAATCCTTAAGTAAATAAAAAAAATTTTTAAGGAATATAATACAAATGGAAGATTTTGGTTTATAAGGATTTTATTGTATCACTGATATAAATTTTTTTGAAACGAACTTTTGTTTGACCAGTTAATCTTTAAAATGTTTATACAAGTCATTAGATAAATTGAAAAATTTGGACAGGTAATCCTTAAACATACTGCAATAACACATTCTTCTAATTAGTGTAATAGACGAGGGTATACCTATTTCGCATAGATATATCGAAGCAATAACACAAATGGAGCTATAAATTTTTATATATCAACTCAAACAGAATATTCAATGCACACACATGAGCATAGATAATTTGTTAATTCTAGATACGATCACGGTTATAAGGTTGGTAATTAATTTTACACCATGAAAACAATATGGAATATATGTTTTAGGATATCATATAAAGATTTATAGCATTAACGTATACGAAAAACAGCTTGAAAGCACGAAAGTGATGAATTTCTGATTGTACTTACCAATTCTCAAAAGAATAGGAATCATATTCCACCAATCTTTATATATATATATATATATATATATATATATATATATATATATATATATATATATATATATATATATATATATATATATATATATATATATATATTTATATATATATATATATATATATATATATATATATATATATATTTCGGAAGCACCTGTTGTTTATGATGTTGATATTTTACTCAATTTTGAGGAAGTGTGTTTAAATACTATTGCACTTGACATTTCAAGTGAGTACTTATATTTTTAATGATTTTTTGATATGATTACTTATAATGATATTTTATTTAATGATATTATCGCTAAGTGGAACATTATTAAAAGTGTTATTCAATTGAAGACACTTGGTTCAATTTCTAAAAATTATTTAATTCGCTCGCCTATCCTTTCGTTCTGACAGGGGTTAACCCCCATAATAATCGGGTTAACTGAATGATAATCCAGTTATAACAATTCTTGATAACGATTTTGCAGCCCAAAGCTCATTTTGATTGAATCAAACAATATTTGTGAAATTAGTTGAACTGTTTTAAGTTTTATTAAATATTTCACTAAGTCTTTCTGTAAGGTAAATAAGTTTCTATTATATAGTGTAATTGTTAAGCTGAGGGGTGACGCTAGAATTCCAAATTTCATGATTTTGTAAGGTGAGAATGATAATAAAGTATCCCAACAAACCACTCATCAACAGCTTCTTTATTTGAGGAAAATTTTAAAAGTGAAACAGTATGTTATCGAGTCAATCTGTCCATCTAAATCTATAAATCTCCACGAAATTCTGAAAACACAGAACACTTTTAAATTTAAGATTTATTTTGTTGTTTCAATTGCCAGATTTATGAAGTTAGTTCTTAACATTTTATGTTATGGAGCTCGATTTAGTGAGTTATGAACAGTCCAACTTAATACACTATTTCTTTAAAGTGTCACATTTTGTTTGAAATTATCATGAGAAGCTAGAAGGACACACGAAACAACTAATAACTCACTGAAAATCCTTCCAACTCACGGAGACTAAAAGAAACCTGGCCAAGCGACTTAATTTGAAGTTTTTATAATGAGGTATTGAATTTCAATACTTCCTCAAGGCAATTACTTAATACTTTTGTGAAGTAGATTGTAAATCTCAACAATGAATGCTATAAAAAAACATTCAAAATAATTCAAAATAGGTTTCACAAATCGATCGATATGGACGTCAAATTAAATGAATTCGAGAAATTGGATATCTCGCAGAATACGATGCCTCCGAACATATCAGCTTCAAATTGTGTTGGACCAATTCATTCTTCTTCTGAATCAACTGTTGAATAGATTCGAACAAAGAAGTGTGGAGGGCGAGTCAAACGTCGGCGCCCAAGTGCCCCGTCTCGACGTAATCTGTTTTACACTGACCAGAGATATTGCACTATGGTCCAATAACTTGCGTTCCCATTCAAGAGTTAGCATAACCTTTATTTCCAAATATATGTATATGCTTGAACATCCGCATTTTGGGGTAACTGAGTGTATTCACTTCAAAAGATATACGATGATATTGCTTTTTTATGAATTTTATATCGACAGCATATTTCAATATATTTTATACTGAACGGAAACAAATATACCTTATATTTGACTTTCAAATGTACCTATTACTTTCAATGGGCCAATAGTAGCTGCAACCTTTATCAACATTATTAATAAATGACATGGAAGTTTCGCTTATCTCTCGGTGAAACATTATGTTAAAACAATACATTAAAATTAAAAAACTTGACTTAAGTTTCACTGAAGATATAAAAAAAACTCTACATATGTTTCCGGTGGTTAACCCATTATCAAGATTACTGAATTACAATGTTACTGAATTTCAAAATGTACAACTTTCACTTATATATCCTAAACCACAGAATTTAACACTGGTTCCAATTTTTTTTTTTTTTTTTGGCTATCGAAATTTCCAAGACTTCAAGGGTATCTAATATTTTGCCCTTAAGTACTACCTGATTTTACTATTTCGGTCTTCTTGGGATCCAAGAAATGATTATTTTCAACGCAGTGTTCAGAAAAACCCGTATTAGGTTTATTCAATAATCGATAAACATAGGAGATCAATATTATTAAATTAACCTAATACGGGTTTTTCTGAACACTGCGTTAAACATAATCATTTCTTGGATCCCAAGAAGACCAAAATAATACACTCAGGTAGTAAGAGCAAAAGATTAGATACCCTTGAAGTCTTGGAAATTTCGATAGCCATAAAGAAAAAATTACCTATTTGCAATGACCAGGTGGATTTTTCCATGAAACCAGTGTTAAATTCTGTGTTTTAGAATATATAAGTGAAAGCTGTACATTTTGAAATTCAGGTATATTGTATACCCTTGATAATTGGTTAACCACCCGAAACATATGTAGAAGTTTTTTATATATTCAGTGAAACTCAAGTCAAGTGTGTTAATTTTAATTCATTGTTATGAGCATTATTAATAATAAAAAAGTTTGTATGTATTACTCTTCAATCATTAGTTTCGCCTAGGATTATATGCATCTGTATTTTTTGCTACTATGTATTTCATACTCTTTGCTATTTCATTTCAAGTTTATTTGGAGCAGTGGAAGAATAATTCGTCAAACTCTCAAATTTCTCAACAATAAAGATAATTCTACTCTAGTATTTTTTGTTCTGTAAATACTGAACTCTTACTGCCTTGAAAACGTCCCCATTGAGTTCAGATACAGCTGATTAAATAGGGTGCACAAAAAGGAAAAATAAGTAATTATCACAGGTACACAAACATTTTCAACCTTTCTCGATTCATTTTTGAGTCAGAACTACAGGCCATCACTCTACTACCTGTTTCTGGTAAATTATTTGAAAAAATCATCAAAACAAAATTAGAAGAATACCATAAACTGGTTATTCCTGCTTTCCAGTTTGGATTCTGCAACAACAAATCTACTGTACATCCACTTACAATATTGACACCGAACATTCAAAATGCGCAGTTCAATAATATGAAAACTGAAACACTGGCTCTTGACATAAATAAAGCATTTGATAGCATGTGGCACAAGAGACTACTATATAAATTGATAAAATGAATACACCCAACAACCTTATAAGGATAACTGAAATTTTCTTAGAAAACAGAGAGCTGACAGTTAGAAACACGATTCAACATCTCGATATTTCTCCTCAGAACAGGGATCACCTCAAGGATCTTCTCTGGCTCCGCTGCTTTAATATGTACTGCTCCGATATCTGCCCTGAAGTCAGCGAAAGCCAGTAACTCTTACAATATGCAGATCACACATTGTGTGTAGCACATCAAAAACAATAGAAAATACAAAAGCAAAATACAGGAACTGATAGACAAAACAAATAAATGATTTTCAAAATGGCGACTAAAACCAAACCATAATAAGGCTCAATACTTTATTTACAACCAAAGATTACATTAAATTCACCAACAGTAACAATAAACGTAATGAATCACCATCATCATTCATCTGTACCATCATCGTCCATGAAATACTCGTAACTGGGAGTACTGTTCGACAATAAAATAGATTTCAACCATCACTCACAGTCAATGAAGAAGAAAACAATAACAAGAGCAAAACATTTCAGATACCTCATTTATGGAAACAGAGGAATAATTATTGAGGGTTCAGTTGAAATATACAAAACCATATGTCAGATACGTATATCAGAATATGCACACAATCTATGCAGACTGCAAAATGTCGTCGCTTAAGAATATAGAGGTAGTAGAGAGATCATCTCTGAGTACCATTACAAGAATAAGACACCCAATAAACACACTACACAACCCCTCTAATGATCTGCTTATTCAAGAACAAACATAGAACCAATAAAAAATCGGCTTCAGAAACTTAACCCAAAGTTTCATACAAAACTGAACAAACTGGAGGATATTTTACCCATGCTCCATAATACCTACAACAGGATTTATGTACGAAGAAAATTTCAAACTGAGACGCCCCTTGAAGGACTAAGAATGTTATAAACTAATTAATTAAAATCTAAATAACACTATTAAATATGCTGAAGGACCTAAGGTCAATAGCCATTCGTATGAATTTTTCATATAATGAAGAACTATTATTATTAATTTTTTTGAATGCAGAATTCGAAGCAGTCTTCAGAGTATGTGTATCAGATTGAATTTTTGAGATATGCTACGTATAGCATTTCTCATCAAAAACTTGTCTATATTTATTGTCTTCGCTCTTACTAATGCCAATATAACGATCTCATTGATCGTCATACTGCAGTCTAATGTGTATCCCTCCCATCACGCAACTCTTAGAAAGAAGGATTTTCGTTAAAGGAATCAGATATTTCAGACTTTGCGCTAGTTAGAGAAAAACGTGGAACGTCAAACAATCATTAAACTAATGCTAGACGATTTGGCTCCAGAATACAGAAACATATCCTCTTCAATTAAATTGGAACGTGATTTTTATATGATTCGACTTTCCCAGAAAATCCTGAGCTTGTTATCAAAGTGGCTAATAGGCTCTTCATCCCCCTTGGGCATGGCATCTAACAATGCCTCAAATATTTGGTGGAAAATATAATTATAAAAATCTATAACAAGGATTTTTGTTTCGAAGGACGATGTTGAAAACGAGTAAGATTATTCACTTTATCAAGACAATCTGGTTTGTTTCATTAGATGGGTAATTGGATAGACTTTCTTTCATGTGAAAATTGATCTTCTGAAACTATGAAATCATCGCATTTATATAGATACGCTCTTGTTTATTTACATCTTATGAATGGTAAGAGGAATATCCTAAAATGTTATATGTTCAATTTAAAAGCTGCTTCAAAGAAAACATCTTCAATTAACTATACCTTCCAATACTGCATTGAAGTATTTTTTTTACTTTTTTATTACTTTATTACTTTTAGTTGAGTCCTTCATGAGAGTTAGTTGTCTGAAACATACGTCGATTATACTAAACAATTTTGTGCAATTCAGCAGGTGTTTTCAGTTCTACAATACATTCAAAAATTTTCATTCAATTTTTGATTGAAACTAATTGTACGACTTTGCTGAAAGAATGTTTGTGCTAGGAAACAATTGACATTATTCATTGAATATACAAGTATAGGTAGTTCCATTCAACAATATTTTCATAAAGTGAAGTATGAAGATAAACTAAGTTTAGAAAACTTCATTATTCATCATATTCAATGCCATTCTGTAATACTTTTATTTCAAGAGAAAGGTATTGATATAGATATACCGAATGTGTCAACAATAAAGTACCAGTTTTTGTTACAGATGTCGCAGCCAGAAGTATTCAATGTTATGAATTGACACATATGTCATTTTGAATGATATATGTCATTTGAATTGACATTTGTCTCAAGTGACATTAACTTTAAAACTGCGCAAATTCAATTCTACCTGAAAAACAGAGTTATGGATTTCTAAATTATTGAAAAATCGATTTTTTTGCCTGAAAACGTGCACTTGTGGCACACATCACTTTAATTGTATAATAAAAAAAAGCCGATGAAATTTATCCATCGTTTGCCGGTAGAAGCTTACAATCGTCATGTTTCACACATAAGAACATGTGGAATGTGATTTCGACACTTCAAATGTAGTTATTTCAACTTAGAAGAGCAAGAAGGTCCCACCCAGTAGGTCGAACACGTTTGAAGGAGTTATTGGAAAACCCTTCACAAACTCAAAAACCAAGAAAGAATACCGAGAATGAAAGCTACTAAATATTATTACCTATTCACTTCAGCTTCGTTCGTCATTTAATCTATTTGATAAATACATTTAAGTAGTTATTGTCATTGAATATTTAAGTGGACATAGTTTTATATTTCTGTAATGTTGAGTACCTAAAACTCAGTGAGTGGACAGATATTGTTTAATAGTATGTAGTAAAACATCTGTTTGTACTGTGTATTAACTTTATCTGTAGTGTATCTGAAGTATATCTGAGGTTATCTGACGTTACGTTACAGATTCTTTACAGATGTTTATAGTATTTTTATCTACGAGGTCTGTTCAAAAGAAAAGTAATTTTCGCGGGATTGCACATTCGATTATCGATTTTTTCGTCGTGTTGGTACACATACGTTTCTCATATGATGAAATTATCAGCGATTTTGGAGTAGTATTTTGTTTTTGACAACTCAAAAGGTAAGTCAAAAAGGTAAGTAAAGCTAATGGAATAAAAAGCTCCAACGCACTTCAAATGTTGACTGTGGCATTCCGCGAGTATAGTTTCCCTCAAAAAAGTGTTTATAAGTGGTAAAAGCGCTTTACAGAAGGCCGATAAGATGTTGATGACTATGAGCGTAGAAAAGCTAATCGAAACAGTGAAGAAAATGGTTTTGGGAAATCTTCGAATAGGGTCTACTTTGACGACAAACCGCTACTACACAACCATTATCCAAAATACTTAGGGGTCATCCTGGACCGTACACTGTCATTCAAGCACCATCTAGAAAAACTTTCTGCAAAAATAAGAACCAGAAACAATATCATCCATAAGCTGTGTGGAATGACGTGAGGTTCTACTGCTGATACTCTACGCACTTCAGCACTAGGTTTGGTCTACTCCACTGCGGAATATGGTGCTCCGGTGTGGCTCAATAGCGCACATACTCATAAGATCGATGTACAGCTGAAAAACAGCATGAGAATTATTAGCGGCACTCTACGGTCGACCCCTACAGATTGGCTGCTCATACTGAACCATATTCCGCCTCCGGATCTTCGACGGCAAGCGGCTCTCCTTCGGGAGTATAAACTCATCCAAGATAACACTCAACTCCCCATTCATCAGGACGCAGCTATACTAAAGATAAATAGGTTACGATCCAGAAAACCACCCATGAAAACTGCCGTAGAACTGTCCCATTTCAACCTGACAAACTTATGGGAACTAACTGGATTCAGAACTGCCCACCACACTGTCGAAACCTGCCCTGCATAAGAAATGAACCCTCCGCCTTCGACCAACCTCGCAGAGTATGGACGGCATTGAATAGAATACGCACCAACCATGGCAGATGCGCAGACTCGCTACATTGGTGGGGCAAGGCTCTGTCCCCAAACTGCGACTGTGGAATAGTCAAACAGACCATTCGTGACATCGTTGGAGATTGTCCCAACAGAGCATATGGTGGACCTTTTGATGATTTCCTAAACGCAACGAATGCTGTTATTGATGTTTGTTTGTGAATGAATTGTGCTATCATTACCATACGATAAATAAATAATAGGGAAATTGCACAGGATGTTGCATATCAATCGGCTCATGCCATGGAATTTTCTTGGATGTTTTGGGCATGAAACTAGTGGCAGCGAAGTTTGTTTCGAAAATGCTAAATTTTGAACAAAGGCAACGTAGCATTAGTATCACTCATGAGTTGTTGAATGACGTCAACGACAATCCAAAAAGGTCATAACTGGTGACAAAACGTGAGGATATGGTTCTGACGTCGAAACCGAGGCCCAATCATCCCAATGAAAGAGACCAGCAGAGCCTAGACCGAAAAATGGCACACCCAGGGTCATCAAATGTGAAGGTTGTTCTCACTGTTTTCTTCGATTACAACGGCGTGGTGCACCATGAGTTCTTGCCAACTGGTTGTAAGGTTAATAAGGAACACTACAAGGAAATTATGTAACGTGAGGTAATGCGTGAGGCAATACGGCTCAAACGATCGAAATTGTGGAAAAACAAATCATGCATTCTACATCACGATAATGCACCAGCTCACAGATCAATGCTTGTACGTGCTTTTTTAACCAAAAACAACACCGTAATCAAGACTTAACCACCGTATTCAGCATATTTAGCTCCCTGCGACTTTTTCCTCTTCCCAAAACTGAAGAGACCAATGAAGAGAAAGCGTTTCGCCACAATTGATGAGATAAAGTCAAAATCGAAGAACGAGCTGATGACCATACCGAAAAGCGCATTTCAGAAGTGCTTCGAGGATTGGAAGAAGCGCTGGCATAAGTGCTATCTGAGAGGGATTGCTTTGAAAGGGACAAAACGGAGATTGATTAATAAATAAATACTTTTCGAAAATCATCTTTCTTTGAAGAAACCTCGTATACTCAACTACCTGTTATCATGTAGAAAATGTAGGAATGAGGGAATGGAATTGCCAAAATATTCAAAACTGATAGTTACGAGTAATTAATAGGTAGAAATAATAGTAAATTATAATTTCTGTACTATTTCAAGATCTTATTATTTGTTATGTTCTATTTTTATTATTCTTCCTGGAAGCTGGAAATTGATAGAAACAATACATATTGTTTTATCTATAACGATTCAGAAAAAATTTCCACTTCGTTTTTCCTCGTAGATTCACACAATGCACAGAGATAAAGCTACCCTTTCGGACATCAAAACAAATGGCTCCCTTTCCACCTTGTTCTAACTGGCTACAAATACATGTGAAAAGAATCAATCAATGAGGTACGTGTTTGGCGGGCTGTCAATATAGGGCCTAGAGGTAGACCTTAGGCATGCACAATGTTTGCCACATTGCAATGCCGTTCTGGCTCCCCAGAGACTGTCACGTACCAAACCAAATTCATTGATCAATCTACAAATTGAAAAGCAATTAAAATAAAATATACCTCGATTACAGTTTGCACTTTACGGTTTTCAGTTGATTAAACTGCCCCGATTTGTTTCATTACTTGTTTCCAAACGAAGTTGAACATTACTCCTGAAATCGTGAACGTTTGTAAATGAATTTTTCAGTATTGGAGTTGCATATTTAAAATTATTTTTTCTTGGGATATTTGAATTATGTAACGAATTTTGGGAATGTTCTACAGTTGGATTTATGATGTATTATTTTGCGAGTGTCACAAATTGATAAATTTTCATTGAAATCAATAAATTCAATTCCGAAGTAGAGTTTCCTAGATAAATTTTGAATAGATTAAATGAATTCTCACCACAGAAATTCGAAACAAAACCACAGACATTATACAACTAGTTTCTGTATTCTATTCTATTACGGCTATATAATCAGTTGTATTGCTACACGTTAATGAAACATACGTTCAACAACATAAGTGATTCGAAACGAATTGAGCATGGTTTGAATACCAGATATAGTCACCTTTCTCTGGAGGTTCCAAAGTTCAAAAAATCAATTGGTCAACGTTCGTCCATCTATTTAGCGCCTAGAATTTTCAACAAATTGCCCATGTACTTGAAAGAGATGGTCAATAACGTGAAAATTAAGAAAGCCTTAAAGAAATGGATATCTCAGGTGGGGATGGTCTACTGTAATACTTTGATGAATGGAAGATTAGGTATATAGTTGAATGTATCAGATAATTGTAGAGATTAAGATTGAAATGTATAAAATAATATTTAATGTATAAATAATAATATATAAAACAATATTTACTGTATTAAAAAAAAAAATCTTTCACCACAGGTATTATACCTTTGTGAGGGTTGACAAAAATTTTTCTCGTCTTTGTTCATATCTAGTTGATACAAGTAGGAGAAGCATGTTAACTTATTCTTTTTAATTATCTGCAAATTTCTGTTAAAATTTAGAATTTGTACTATAAAATGTATATGAATATGAATAAAGATTATTATTATTATTATTATTATTATTATTTTTATTATTATTATTATTATTATTATTATTATTATTATTATTATTATTATTATTATTATTATTATTATTATTATTATTATTATTATTATTATTATTATTATTATTATTATTATTATTATTATTATTATTATTATTATTATTATTATTATTATTATTATATCCGGTAGGTACATTTGAACTATCTACTTACATCACTAAACCATTGGACCGATACTTGATGAAAATCTAACAACATAATTTAGAACTGAACCCCCATAAGCCAGTTTGACTTTTGAAAATGGGGTAACACCCGGAAAAATTGTCAAGTATTTATCATAAGTTTTGTGAAACCAAGTCGAAAGTTTTCATAATAAAACAATTGTTAAACTGATTTACACATATATTAAAAATAATACTGCATGACGTACGTTTCGATGAGATTCACCTTTTTCAAATGCTACGTGCAGACTTGCAGATTTGAAAAAGGTGAATCTCATCGAAACGTACGTCATGCAGTATTATTTTTAATATATGTGTAAATCAGTTTAACAATTGTTTTATTATGTTTATCGATTTATATCAAGTATCGGCCTCATCAATTATTAATTTCAAAAGTTTTCATTCAATATATTAAACAATGTTTCACCAAGAGATCAGCGAACATTCAATATTCAACTTTATTAACATTGTTATTACCCTTGATAAAGGGCTAACGACCTGAAACATATGTAGAGTTGTTAGGTGCGTTAATTTCAGTTTCTCACTTAATGTTTCACCATGGAGTAAGCGAAACCTCCGTGTCATTTATATGTAAAATTATAAAGCCAACATAGATGATCTGGTTAATAGCTAGAAGGGAACCACTCAATATTTCTTAACCTCCCCTAAATACAAGATTTCTAAAATCACCTTACAAAACTCAACAATGAAAATGAATTATTTGTTTCTATGAAAAAAGAAAAAAACACAGTTGAAATATAAATTCCAGTAGTTTTTAAAGACTTTTTTTGTATTCAAAACGTAACGAATTTGTTCTATCACTGTAAATTCCAAACGAAACTGAGAAAAAACGTATTTTAACAGCGACTGTGTGATGCACATGCTTGTTTCTGTGTTCCACCAAATAAAAATATACGAATTTCGAGTCGCCTTTTTAGCCCAACTTCATGTTGTGAAATAAATGACCTGCCATTAGCTTGATGAAACCTGTGAAAAATGCATTCTATTCGCGAGCAATTGTTTACCCTGCTGTAAAATGCAATTTGTTACAAAATAAAATTTCAAAACTGGACGTGCATTGATGTAATTCAAAACTAACAATGTGTACAGTTGAAAGCACAATTTCCACCAGAATCTATGCCGCATATATCACATGTTTGAACCAGAGGATTAAATGGATAGTAATAAATAATTTCAGTAATGAAACCGCTAGGTTTAGTGGCACAATCATAATAACCCGCTTTATTGATACGAAAATCTAACTTGCATCTAGTAATTCATCGTTTAAAATAGTATTATTGGATTAGTACAGTTGCATTTACTAGATAATTCTCAGGATATCGATTTTGGATCAGAACTATACCAGGTCAAGGAAGTTATGTTGTTTTGGTTCAGAATTCATGATGTTTATAATTTATAACGTACTCCCCAGTAAATTGTTGGTGATCCCACCGGCTAGCAAAATTTTGGGAGACGTATATAAATTCACCTGTTTTATGTACAATATAGACAGTGAAACTAGATAATTCTATTTAAAATGTCTGTTCAAACTCTTTTGAATCAAGACCACAAATAAATTTGGATAGAAGATCCTTCTTATCTTGATTCCGGTTGTTCTCTGCTTGTTCAAAACGCCTATAAGATGCAACCCAAATCTTCAAAGCCACTCAAAATTTCGTAGAACCTCTACTCCAGGAGATATGGTGAAGCCCCAATTTGAAAATTAAAGGGATATAGAGATACACATGGGACCACATGATAGCTTACTACTGTTGAAGTGTTAAGCAGAAGAAAGCCTTCATAGTGTGTCCCCGCCAATCCCAGGATTTCGGAAACATCCAAATTGAAAAACGGCTGATTCATAATAATACTGAAAATGAATTCATTCATTTTGAGGTGATACCTCGACGAATTGAAAATTATTCTTGATTTATCTGACATATTTTTAGGGTACAGTGAAGGCGCAAAGACACATAATACCAAGAGCTTAGTATTATTTTACTTTATCACCAAAATTTTAAATTACGTAGGTAGAAATTACCAAAATTATCAACTTCATAGTTCATAATTTTTTATGTCATATTGGCTAAATGACATATGTGACAAATGACATTTGTCATATTGTATAAATGACGTAAAAATGGAATGAAATTTATTTATTGCTTGAAGTGATTTGAAACTGATTGTTCTGATTTTCAATTATATGGAATAGCCATGGTTTTATATTATTCGGATAATGGTGAGGTTCTACTGTATTTCATCCAGTAAATGTCAATACTTGGCATTGTTGCAAGTTTTCTACTTGTTTACAACAAGCCCATAACTCATCAGGCTGTTATTATAATAGAATGGACAGGAATAATGAATTTATCCCATACTTCATGGATGTTTTGGATCTGCAGTTTGTGTGAAATAAACTGCTCCCGTCAGAATACAAAGGCAATAAGTATATGCTGTAATTATTCTACGTCCTAACACACCAGCCGTCTCTTTCGGTCGACTTCCGACTTCCTCCTGGTTTCACTTGGAGTTTCCGGCTGAAGCACGTTTGTTCTGGAACAGGAAGTTGCGTATTTGGATGTCTTTATTTATTAGGACGGAGATTGCAGTAATATCTTGTTTTCGTCCTGTCTTAACTGCTGCTATCCTTAACACTAACGGCACTGAGCAAGTAATTGTCTTGCAATTCGTTCCAACTAGAAAGACATTTAATACTAGAGCCAAAAGTTTCGATAAAAATCAACTCATGCTACATTAAACGAATTCAAACTGTCGCAAAATTTAATATGAATTACGTTCTACTCAAAACAGTATAACCTAACATGAAATTCGTAATTTCATGGCAATTGTCAGTAAAGGATATCTTAGATATTGTTTGTAATCATCACTGTTAGAATACCTTGAAGAAATTTCGTTATTGTCGTTTGAAAATGATTTCATCAATAAAATGGTGAAGACGGCTTTGTTTTTTAGATTCAAGGTGTCTGTCTATCTGAAAGTACACAGTCTCGAGAGCAATATCTAGATTCAACACAAAGATAGTTTTTACGAAAGTTCATTCACCCGTGGGCGCCATCTAGTTATGAGGTCTACCATCGCGACCTGTTAAACGTTATTAACGGTTTTTGCACACTTCCACACACAGAATATATCCATGTTCTGTGGTTCCATCCACAAAACACAAACTAACTGGTTTGTTCTGTGGTGGTTCCTGCTGACGCTATTCAATGTTTTGGCTTTTTTACAGTTATCTGGACCTCACGCCTACGTGTTGCCACGTGGTGAACGTGAAACTGATTCCAGAAAACCCTCAATGGAAATGGATCTGAGAGCAATATCAGAGACATACTCTTACATATCAAGTATGTAAGAGTGCTCATAAAAAACACTCACATTGAAGCTCTCAAGACTAGTACTCCACTCTTCAGTCTATTATTCAGTCTGTGTCTGAAGATTTCTAAAGATATCTCTACAGAGACTTGCACATTCAAGATGTCTTCAATTTGAGAATGAATAACTTTTTGTGATACAAAATCATTCGTAGTAAAAGTTTACTATAAATGTCACATCAGTGAACCGGAAGATGTCGCTTCTGTACTGAAATTAGGGTTTTGTATACGATACTGCCACTTTTTGACTTTTGGTTGCTTTCTTAAAGCGTTTCAGGCATTTAAATACGTTAGGATCTCTCGAATAGACTTTAACACAGTAAGTACATTCTACCTGTCTAGAAATGAATTGATTCCGCCGTTATAATCACAAATTGTACTATAACGAAGCAGATTATTTTTTTGCTATTTGAAGATGAAGTATTAAAAAATATTATATTGATCGTATTATAATAGTTTCAAACCTTCATTCATCTGTCATGAAACATAATTGAATATTAAATTAAATTAAACTCTTGGCTTAATGTTTCACGATTTATTTAACAATATGTATAGTCAACATGTTTCGAGCGTTAGCTCATTTTCAAGACTTTTATAAGTGAAAGATCTATCAAATAGATCAAAGCGATGAATTGGCATAGTGAGTACAGACCGATGCCTGATATGAACGTCGTGAATGGACGATCGATTAATAATTAATCTGTCGATTAATCGATTAATGGACAGATTAATTTTTCTCCAAGGTAAGGCGGTTCAGAGGTTAGCATAATTCTGTGGACAAGGCACAAAAGTGAGTATTTATATATACACAAATACATGGGTATTCGAAAAAATCCCTCATCCATAGGGTAAATCAACAAAAATTAGAAATTAAATTACACACGGTGAAATTGTCTATTTCCAGCAATAGCAGAAATCGAAGTCGCAGCTGTACTTTCCTTTATAGTGCTACTCCAAACTGAATAGCACAATAAAGGAAGGCGATTCCAGGACAGATCACTCAAAGTGTAAAGCTTATTTGCAATAAAATCAATACAGTGAAATTTACGAGGCGTTTGGTAGAGTTATCTGAAGTCACATTTGGGATCCCATTCTTATAGCTAGCACTAAAAGCCTACTCCGTTTTACATCATAAGGGAGCTCATTTGACAGTTGACGATCTAAAGGAAACAGGAAATCAGATGAATAGGGCAATTCTCTTCCATGCACGGTGTTATCGTCAAGGTTTTACTCAAAAACGACCTCACATATATCACGCCAATCACAATTTGACGTTTTCTGGCTTCCAACTCCGTATAAAACATGGGGAGAGGTTAATAACGTCTCTCCAGTTTTTCTATCCTATTGCTTCCGTGAAAAATGAATTCCCAAGCTATTTATTCTAGTTGTTGTTTTCACCTATTTCATTAATAATCCAGCCTTCATGAAGATAAGTTTTTTCAGAAAACTTCCAGAAAAAAAGATTAGGTTAGATATCCATGAAGTCATTAAATATTAAACGATATAGTCAAGAAAAACTCAATTTTCTTAATGAATGAGAAACTTTTAAGTCCTCCTTAAAAAAAATTTCTACGCCAACGACTTTCATAAGTTCATTCTGAAATTTTGTTGCCAAATCAAATATCTTACATAACTCATTTAACATATTCTCTAATTGCTTGGTTTATTGTTCTTCTCAACATAAATGTTTTGCAATAAATTTCAAATCATTGTTAATCTCTATGTTTCATACTCAGAATATACAAATGTCAGTATTAACTAAGTTAATGAGTATTATGATTTCAGTTAGCCGTATAATACAATATAAAAATATATGTAGTTTATAAAAATGAGTATTTTGTGAATCGCAACAAACTAATACTGATGCTATTTAGGTTGATACAAAATAGTTCAGATGTACTTCAAAGAGCAATGAACCCAATTCAAGGAACTATCTATTACTTTTAGATTTTTTAACTGAAAGAGATTCGTTACATTAATCAAATGTCATAGAAAACTAATCATTCGAATTTTCTCTTTACCCTGTTCAAATATATTCAGATTACCAAGAAACAGGTGTTCGAGTGAGAATTATGTACCTGTGATTCATAATAGAACTACATTTCACGGTTGCTCATAGAACATCATTTCGTTCTCATATTAGCATAAGAGAGGGAGTACATATGCGAGTGGAGTACTCCATCTGTTGTTCTCAAATATGACAGTTGCATATACTACATCCCCTTTTTGTATAATCCCTGTTTACGTTTCCACGAGTGCTTTTCCTACCTTTACGTCTACTAAAATATTTTCCATACTTTCAAGTGGGAATACAATCAACATGGACAAGACAAATCTAGTAATATTCAAAAAATGAACTCCCTTTCCTTAAGCAATTATATTCACAGAAGATTAAATATGATGCGTTTCAATGCAATGACCATTTTTCTAACACCCAACACATCCAACTTTTTAGTCAACTCTATTTTGCAGATACCACGTATTTATTTCAATACGTTTGATTATATGCATGGTCGTATGAAAGTTTTTAAAAAACAGAGCGATGAAAATTATTCCCAAAAAATAAGAAGTGCCTATGATTTTTAGCCGCCTAAAAATTTAGCCCCCTTTAAATTGGTCAGAACAATGTTCTCAACCACTGGTCCGTAAACACTAATTAAATGCTCCTAGATATAAAACAAAATTGAAAAACACTGAATATGCAAGAAGTGTTTTCATAAAAATATTTGAAAAATAATCCTTTGCCCAATGCAAATCAACCACTAAAAACTATCAGCAGCTAAATATATCACTTTCAATATCAAAAATTCTTGCCTTCGAATAATTAAATAAAGCATTTTATTTATGGAGAAAACACTGATAATAACCCTCAAAGAATTAGTGGCCCATAGCAAATAAAAGATTTAGTCAAGTGGTCCCTCATAACTAAGATGTTAAGAACCACTGGTCTAGAACATAGAAATGTACGAAGGTCTGCGTTGAAATAATTTTGATGCTTGAGTCTGCAGCTTAGATATAATATAAACATATGGCACATAATGAGCAATGTATCAAATAAATGACAATATATTATGAAATAAATTTGCAAATTATTTTCGGTGACAAATTGGTTGAGGTTTTCGCGACCAGTCGTTGAACTAGTGTTGTCCTGGTTCGGGTCTAACGGCCGTCGCCGGTTGGAATTTCTTCTTAACGTTTCGCTAACACGAGTGGCGAGCTTCTTCAGAGGTCGTGCCATTTCTGATTCTGGAAGTGGACATTCTGGAAGTGGTCAGTCGTTGAACTAGTGTTGTCCTGGTTCGGGTCTAAGGGATTCTGGAAGTGGTCAGTCCACTTCCAGAATCAGTTAGGAAGAAATTCCAACCGACAACGGCCCTTAGACCCGAACCAGGACAACACTAGTATTTATCGGTGGCTTAAAATAATCAATCTATAAAAACTTTTGCACGAACTGCAAAAGTTCTTTGTTACAAAACATAAAATGTTTCATAACATAATATATATATATATATATATATATATATATATATATATATATATATATATATATATATATATATATATATATATATATCTGACAATATATATACCTAATATAGTCGAAATAATTGAAATAAAAATTGCAGGCATTTATCTGCTCGAAAATACTCTCAATAGACTAACTATGAATTATTCATTATATATGATCTTAGAAATTAAGAATATTTGTACATATACGTAAAAGGTTTAAAGCGAGGTATATCCCTGTTTCATTGGCTAAGCAATTAATCGATTCTCTCAATCTGGATAGTTCATGCTGAAGCGGCAATTCGTCACTTAGCGTGCAAGATACATCATTTGTTTTCTGCCATATCTAAGTTCGTACACACTGTTCTGATGAGAGCCAACAAGTTTGAAACACGCGTCAATGTCAAGAGCAGGCTGCACTGTTAGCTTCTCTTGTATATATGTATATATACAAGAGAATATATATATCGTGTAGATATGTGTTTAAAAACTCATTTATTCATAACAATTCTCGATATTTCGACACTTCTTGTGCCTTCTCAGGAGAAAAACAAGCTGCAAAGAAATTGCTACAATGATCAAATTGAATGTGTGAAAATATAAAACCGATATCGAAAATTGTTATGAATAAATGAGATTTTAAACTTCACCAGACCGATTCCCGTTACGTAAATTCTATATATATATATATATATATAGAATATATATATATATATATATATATATATATATATATATATATATATATATATATATATATATATATATATATATATATATATATATATATATATATATATATATATATATATATATATATATATATATATATATATATATATATATATATATATATATATATATATATATATATATATATATATATATATATATATATATATATATATATATATATATATATATATATATATATATATATATGTGTGTATGTGATTTTATTCATTTATCTTATTATGTTTTCCACGTTGAAAAAAAATTGAATGATGAAAAATTAATAAATTATCCGTAGGTGGATAGCAAATTTTCAACAAAGTTAATGAATTCATGAATGAAATGCCATGAAGCAAACCAACAACCAATTTTCCTGACTGTCATTGGGCTACGAATCATTTATCACCAATCCAATTCCAAAGCGAGTACTGATGGCGAGAATTTGATTTAAAATCCGTTCCGGAGATGAATATCTATTAAATCAAGCCGTAAACCGAAATAAGTTAAATTGCAGGGTATAAAATGCCCCGAAGCCGTTTAAACTTGGGACACAACTTCCCGGAACAATGGGCCAGAATTCTGTCTTCTGTGTCAACGCGAGCTTTCCGGACATCAAACAAAGGGCATTAATTTATTTAATGCGAAGTCCAGTTGAAATTACGGGATTTAATACCCTCTATCATCGTAAAATCAGGTGGTGCAATAAAAGGACTTGATATCAGCGCATTCAGCTCCTGTGTTCATGCCTCAGAATAATTACTTATCCGTGAAATCGTTGCATTTCACTCCCGCATTACCGTATTATATGGGCGTTTCTATCAAGTAGATCCATTTTTAATCTCGCTAAGGGTCATTTTATTGACGTGTAGTTGAGAACTCGCCTAATTGGCTGGATATACCAAGATAATGCTCTAGGACAACTATTATATAATTACAGAGTTTGCGACATTATTAGCTACTGCTAAATATTAATCGAATCTGGAAAAAGGCATATCTTAAATACCCCAACTTTTGTTATTGTTTGAATTATCCTGTTGGATAAAAATAATATGTTGAGCCTTAAAAAAAATTTTAATGATTAGAAGGATAACAAGAAAGTTGAACTAGATCAGCATAAACACTCTATGAATGTATTTGGGATTAAATTCTGTGTTTTTTCAAACGAAATTCTTTTGTTATTTGCGCTCGCGAGCATTTTAAATCATTTCAAATTGTTCGTTTCACGTATGTTATCCCAGTCTACAGGTTGCCACAAAGGGCTACTTAAAACATGAAGAAATCATCACATTGTATATGTTTCACATAGCCACCAGCTCTGCTATAACATTCTTTTGAATAATTCGTGAAAAAATTTTCGAAATGAAGTAATTTTTGAAGTATACTTTTGATATTATATATTATATATATATATATATATATATATATATATATATATATATATATATATATATATATATATATATATATATATATAGGTATATACCTAGTACAGATAAATAAGCGATTTATTTTCTTTACTTATAATAACTAAAAAAATATATCAAAATCTATTGTTGTTTATATATAAAATTCACATTGTTAGGTATTTACCTATTTTTGGTTTGACTGATTAATTCCAATAATAATCTGAGTCATAAGAATAATTACTTAAAATAATTGAGTTATTTACAGACGAAACAGTAGTTATTGCTCTAGAATATCAAATATATAAAAAGTAGTAAAAATATAGTATATTTTATATAGCTATTTTGTATTTAACGTTTGAATCACTTCCTATTTAATATTCCTATGAATAACTATTGGAAATTTAATAATAAATACAATCTATGATTATATATTTATTTCTCATTTATTCATGACCAGACTAGTAAAAACGTCAAAAATAACAATAACATTTTTTGTGGAATGAGTGTTTCTAGTTATAATTTGTTTTCCGAAACTATTGTGTTCATATTCTAATACACATTCAAGTAGAGTACATATCTAGAAGCCTACATTATGTACATGCAATACATTTCTGTGTTTATCTGTTGAGGCTGAAAGAGGATGAAATTTTGTAGAAACTAATGATAATCATTATCCATTTTTAACATACTTTTAAAATACAACTCATGTTTCAAGAAAGTTATAAAACATATGAAACGTATGAAAGTTTATATGAAATTTTTATCGTATCATATGGCGCCCTCTATACTTGAATCTGAAAAGATAGAATTGAAGTCTTTGTGCGCCCTCTAAACATTCTTTAATCGAAAACATTCATGAATTAAAGTTTTCTCTTAACTTTCAAGGGTGGCGAGTGCGGACGAAGACCGAAGTGTTATGACCGAAGTGTTATACAGATGAGAGAATTAAGAAATAACAACACAAAGTTAAAACTATTGTGCTGTTTACAATCTAGTCCAGTTTATTCAATATTCAGTAGTTGATATACATAAGTGAAATTTTCAGAAGTATAAAAAATTGAACTCTGGAGTTGAGTAAAACACATGGTTCAAATGGAAAGTATAATTAATATTGAAAAAAACAGAAATTGGAATAAAGATTTCAGTTATCAAATTGCAGCTGATGAACGTGTAAACAATAAGTGTACAATCACACAGTTTATTATAAATACCTATAATTTGGTTGCCGAAGGAGACCATTAATTTTCTTCAATATTTATTAAGAGTCGTTTGTAATTTAAAGCAAAAATTCCAGAATTTTCCATTTGGTTTCCATAAATTTTTGATAGTAAATATGTGAAAATAATATTCAAAATGATTTCCAAAGGCTGCCCAAAGTGTGAACAGCAGGTAAGGCTGCAAAATTTTCACAAATTTTTCTTTAAGCTAGGAGAGTATTATAGGTACCAGTAGCATGTAAAGCATGTCCCTGTGGTCACTCATTTTTCAATGCAAGAAGAACTGCAAGAGTATTATCTCCAGGTGCAGATATAAGACGTAGGACTCAGAGAGTAAGAAGAGAAAAACCAAATTATTACGATGCCTTGGAATATGATAAACGAATTCGGAAGGTAAGGTCAAATATAAAAATTTGTGTTTCATATATAATTTTGGGAATCATTTCAGACAAAACAGAGAAACAGTGAATGTGATGATGATGAAGTTGGAAGAAAAGAAGGCAAGAGAAAAAAAAAGGTCAAAAAAGAAGAAGAAGAGGAAGATGATTCAATAAATAATTTACCTCCAGAAAAGCAAAAGCAGTGTGCTATAATTTTGGAGGAACTCAATAGAAAAATTCAAGGAGTAACCTGGAAACCAACTTAAATATTCTTGCCAATTCATTAATATAACTCAACAATTTATAATGGCTGTATTAATATCCAAACGTCTATGTATAATATATATTACTAGGCTGGAATGATTATTTATGCAGATCAGCCTTTTATATGATCATTTTAGGTCATTTAATTTTTCAAACCAAATTCCTTTAAACTTTTTCTAGTGTTTCATGTGCCATTTGTGAAGAAATTGAACTAATTTGTGGACTTTTATGTATATAAGCAAGAAAATAGTGGCATATTAGGAACTTTATGATTTATTTTTAAATGAACTTTTCTTGTGCTGATTTCTGTGATGTTTTAATTCAGTAACTTTAATTGTGCCTTGATCAATGACTAAATGTACCAATTGTTGATTAAAACCATTATTGTGGAATTGAATATTAATGAAAATAATGTTCGTATGTAATTACTGAAGCAGATTAACAATATTTTCCTGTAGTCAAAACTAAATTTTTGTTAAGATATCACTGAATGCTACTAAATTTTGAGACAATGATCTTCACAAAATGAAGTTCTTGGTTTCACTTACAATATGAAGAATATTATGTCTTTGTGTAAAACAGGAGATAAATTCATTGATTTAACACAGAAATCGTAATGTTTCACACCTTTATCAGTTAATAAATCTTCGAACTTTGCAGTTCACACTCTTCGAACTTTGCAGTTCACACAATAAGAATTTGTAAAATTATAAAATGATCTGTTAGTGAATAAATTAATTTTGGGGAGATTTCATAGAGAAATGTCATTATTGAGAGTCACTGCAAATGTAAAGAATGAGAAAAAACTTAAAAATTCAGAATTCTGAAAATGAAATGCAAAATTAAACTACTGAAAGAAAATATAATATATATTTTTTTTCAATTGCTAGGTCATAAATAATCAAACTTACTTTGGCATAAATTATAAAAAATGATATTCTGAAACATACATGACAAACAGAATTCTCAAAATACAAACATATATTCTAAACTTGATATATAATTGACTACATCACAAAGTCTCTCCAGTAGTTTCACATTGTACAAATTGACCACAACTTTGGTTTTTTAAAATACAATTAAAGATATAAAGTTATGTATTGACAACATTTTCTAAATATATTCTGATAGATTAAATGTTGAATTCATTTACTGAATTATCATCAAATATATTTTGAGTTAGCGTTATAAGTGACACTATGGAGATAGGAACAGAATTAATACAATCAACTTTACAAAATACTGCCAAACATTCTGTATCACAGAATTGTAATGATATATTATGTAACCTTGGGGGGCAGTGTACAAATTATTTTACCATTTTCACAATTAATAAGTTAAATTTTATTTCCATTTTGTTTCTTATCTGGCATAAAAATCATTGAAGCAGACAGAGATCCAGCTATCACTAATATGATACCCAAAACAACAAACAACATAATATATGATGATGGGCCACTAAGTACTGCTCCACAAATTGGCGGACTAATCAATTGCAAAATTCCATTCACAAATAGGCAAATACCATAGCTTGATTGAAGTTTCTCTTCACCTAACTTTTCTGTCATAAGGACAGCTGTAACACCCGTATATGCTCCAGAAAATACTCCAAATACAGCACAACAGCAGGAAACAAAAATAAAATTTCCATAAAGTGGTAAGCTCGTTAAAGCTACTCCTGATACGAAAAGACCTACAATATAATAGGTAAGCTTTGGGCAGCACTGGAGATCTGAAAGGGCTGATCCACCTATTCTGCCTATCAGGTCAAACATTGACACAATCGATAGAAGAAGAGCTCCATCATTTTTACCAAAATTTTGAATTTTAGCATATTGTGGTAGAATTATAATAAAATTAGTATAACAAACAGCGTTTAATGCTCCTGAAATCATAATTACATTAAAAAGAGGATCTTTGAGTAGTGTCCAATCAATGAATTTTTTTTTTGGGGTCATGTCTTTGGTAAATTTCCCCTGAGAGGATTTCAAACTGAAAGAACTTGCAAATACTTCAGGTTGTAATGTCAAAGTACTCCCATGGTATGGTGTTGCTATATACTGAAAAGAACTAGTTGAAGGACTTCTCCTTGGAGGCGCAGCTGTTCTAGGGGTTCTAAACCTTTGAGATAATGTTTCTGGCTTATCAGCATTTTGAACCACATTGGTCATAGCAACAGGGACACTAACCTTTCTTTCCTTATTGCTCAGAGACTTTAAAGTTTGCATTGTGGCACTTGATGCACTCCTATTGAATGTTTTGGAGTTATCTGAAAATACTGTATCATTCAGAGTGCTATCTATGACAACAAATGAATCTTCACGATTATTAATAGATTGCAGAGTTTTTGAATCAAATTCGTCTAAATTATCCCCTGCTACTTCTGGTTCTATCGTAACAGTTTTAAAATGTTTCTCTACAGGATCATAAAAAAGAGCCGCTACCCATACATTCATAATAACTCCTCCAATTAAGAGACAAGTACCCCTATAACCATAAATATCTAAAATTATTCGTAGAAGTGGTGGTAAAATTATAGAGCCCATTGCTGATCCTGATATACATATGCCATTGGCCAGACCTCGCAATTTGACAAAGTAGCTTGTTACAATATACACAGTAGGTGGAAATGACAGTCCAGCTCCTGCACCAACTAAAACTCCAACAGTAACATATATGTATATAATGTTTTGCGCAAATGTTGTAAGCATCATTCCAGATGCAGCTAAAGTTCCTCCAATTAAGGTTACAGTCCGGAAGGAATATTTCACAGAAAGAATACTAGATACCGGACCTGTAAAATATAAAAAATGTTTTCATGAATAGAGCTCTCTTTGCTGTAATACTGGGATATTAAAGGTATCAACATTCAACTTATGGTTTTCAATGCTTTTCTTACAGGATGATATTGCTTATATTGATATTGTATATCATGAAGTGTCTTCAGAATATTTGCAATATAACATCAAATGTGAGGAGATGCCTACCTGATGAGCTATACAGGAAATAGCATAATGATGGTATCCACATTGTAACAGCGGGGCTTGCCTCAAAAACTTCCATAAACTCTACAAGTAGTATTCCAAATGATTTAATAGTTCCTGGAATAAGAACATTGACTAAGGTGGCTCCAAAAAGAACCAACCATCCCCAACCTCCATCTGGAGGGACCTTCTTAGTTTTTTGCTTGGCATTTTCTTCTTCAATGATAGCTACACCTACAAAAAATAAACTTCTTGAATATATGTGTGTGATTGTGTATACATGAAATAGAAAATTCCAGATGCTATGAAACTTACAAAAAAATATGATATATTACATTATGTATGTCAAAACTCTTAGCAATTTTTATAAACCATTCTTGCAATATAGAATATCATACAAACATAACCTTATAATACTTCATACTGTTGAACGATATTTTACGAAATCAACTTGATTTAATCAAGTTCATACTATAATGATATCTAGTAGAGGTAAATGTCCAAATCCAACATACAACAAATACTGATTACGTAACAAAATATACAGATCGCATTCCTCGCATATTTTACTTGTTATCAACTGGTTATTATTGTGTTTCAGTATGGTTTGCGGTAAAAGAGTATTCCATAATTTGTTGTGAGGAAAATAACAGTTTCTGTTCAGAACTGCATTCTTTTAATTAATATCAATAAAATAACAAATAATTAATATCAATAAACAAAAATTCTGAGAAAATATTCATGAATAAAATACTTCAATGACAGATGGAAATTTACAAAAAATTTTGAATCTATCTATTGAAGATATAAAATGACTAGATGAATTTCTAAGGTGATTTTTTTGTATCCAATTCAAACAATTGTAAACCAAGGACATTCAATAATTCATTCCTCACACTGAATATAACAAATATTTTTCTCTGTTGAAATGAATATTTTTCACTCTATACCTAATAGAGTTAATTGAAAGAGAAATGTCTAGCATGATTAATTTCAATTCAATATTCATAACAGGATCAATAGAATTGTATTAATAACAATTGTTCAATTCAAATATATGTGCTTAATGAAATTGTACAAATAATAATAAATCAGCAGTACGTTTTCAACTTTAACAGCACGGCGCACAATCCGTGCTCCTGCGCTATAGCGATGTCTGTGGTTTCCACCATTTTGCTGCCAGGCGTTACTCCTAATCAACGTATTTCGATTTCTAAATAAGTTATAACCCAAAGGAAATGGCTGATCGGTACGTACAAAGACGTTCTCAAGGTACTGATATGTACGATTATCTCCGTTTTCCAGATGCAATCGCTTTTGAAGAGGAAGTACGTAATTGTAATAAGTTGGCAATTCCATTGGCAAGTCGTACTGTGACCAACAAATGTTATACTTTGCTTTGGAAAGGTATAAATAATTTTTCAATTACTAATACAATTGCAGTTACAATTCTTTCTTATTTTTTCAGCAACCTATTTTCCATCCTCGATAACTACTGGGATTCCAAATATTTTGCATTTGCTCCAATCAAATATCTATGTACCTTGCTTGGTTATTCTTGCAGCTGATACTTATATCGATGACACATTGAGACATATTTCAACTTTGTGCATTAAGAAGGACATTCCGTACATATTCATTCCGAATAAGATGTCGATGGGAGAAGCTCTGAACGCAAATTTCGAAATGTTGGCAGTTTTCATCTCTTATAATCGCGATCCCGGCATGCGAAGAGAGTTTGAAGACGCATTCGAAGGGATGAGGATCCTGTGTTCTACCAGAAAACGTAAACGTTACAACGTCATCCCTTTGGCAGGTCCACCTGAAATAGGACCAAGAGGAGAGATGCCTCAAATGGTATCAACCAGTGTATCAACTGTTCCTCCTGGCCAGCAAATAACTACTTTACTTGCTGATGAAGTACCCAGCTCCAGCTCAGAATGGCTAACTATCTCTGAAGACGACGATTCTACAGAATCTACCAGAGATATCAGCGTGAGCGCTCCAGATGCTGATGGAAATGATTTCCAAGAATATATTCGAGTTGCTTCCCCAACACCAGCTCCATCTCCTTCGCAGAAGATGTACTTGCAGAATAAAGAGGAAGGAAATGAATCATCCTCAGCGGCTACTTGCTCCAGTGAGGATTCTCCAAGGCCTGGACCGAGCCGTGAGTTTCCTATGCCGTTAATATTTCCTCTAAAGCGCCCGATGACGACTGGCCTATTTGCTCGTAAGCGTAGAATTTTGCCTTTTCGATTCCCAAACGATGGATCTGGCGAAGGGCCTTCCGAGTCTCTTCCGGCTTCATCTACTTGTGGTACGGAAGAGACTTTTTCTGACATTACCTCAGATGACGATGAGGAGCTGATACCATAATCACTAGTGTGTTGATATGTTTCACTTAAAATGCTTTATATGTTTAATTTTTGTTCTTTCATTTTTTTTGTTAAACTAATTGTACCTGAATCAGGATTCAATTACTAATTCCAAGTTTTTGATATGAAAATATTCTTATGTTATAAATTGTTAATTTAAAAATAAAATAATAAAGGCTTGTCCATATTTCTCTTTATTCTTTCAAAAATACTTAGAAATATTTTTAAATAAATACTCAGTGTAAAAAAAGTTTAATTGAATGAATAATTTATCTGAAGTCAGAGATCACATGTACCAGTATACACTCTCAATTACTTATTATTAGGAAAACTGTTTAAAAAACTCTTAAATATTTTTTGCTTGCAGTATTCGAAAAAATAAAATTGATATAAAGTTATTTCAGAACTAATAATGCCAACGTGTCTATTTTGAATAGTATTGCCGTGGTAACAAGTTCTGATTATTCTGAGGTTTTTAAACATTTGGGACTGAATTTTCTTTTTTTTATTCAACTGGAAGAACAAAGAAATAATAAATACTGAATCTCTTTGAAATTGTTCAAGCTTTCCATAATGTTTATTGCCTCCTTTGTAGCTGAAACTGGTGAAATTTTATAAAATAATGAAAAAAGGAAAAATCGTTAAAAACAATTTTTTAAAAAAACTATTTTTATATGTTTTCAAATGTTAGTTTAATTTTTTTGTTTGAACTTAGTCTTTTTAGCCTCGAAGAAAACAATTAGCATTGCCAAAACCTTTGAAGAATTTTTCATGCAGCGATTAAATAATCTTTTTCGCAGCGATTTGTTAAACATAATAAAATTTGATACATAACAATAAAATACGTGAAATGTTGAACAATAGAAATAATCTGGAATTTTTATGGGGCCTTACAAGTATCTGCCAAAAAATCATCAATACAAATTATATTGGAAGTCTTCTTAACTTCTTGGACAAATGAAACATTAACCGGTAAGTTTTTTCGTCTGTTAATTTACAAACCAATCCTTTCTACAGTCAACGACGCCACTGCTATCTTGCATGGTTCTTATCAAAGTTAGAGGATAATTTTAATGAATGTTTGTAAAATAAGTGTAATTTGAACGTAATTGTGGAACATAATCTGTCAATTAATTCAAAACAGCTATTGCCAAAATAAATAAACGAAACTTACTTTTGTTCCGCCTTATATTAATTCTGCTACTTTGCTGATTGCTAACCGTTTTTACTGCCAATTGATTATCAGGAGAGCCGGCGTCATCGGGGATTTCCAAAAGAGGTTCAATCACCTCGAAACCTCTTGAAAATTTTCTTTCCATCGACATTTTTCCAGCTCACACGACACCAACTTACGTAGTACACACCTCGTTGTTTACTATCTAATCGTGATGCTGATATTCTTTCTTGATTTGTGTATCAGCTGAAAGCGATGAGAAGACGTCATCTGGCCGATTGATTTACCAAAACAACGACGTCGATCTGTTCGAACTTCCCATAGAAATTAGTTTCTGAGGAAATTAAAGTCACATGTTCGCAGTAATCGGTTTTATCGAAATAATTTATCGGTTATTAGCAAGCAACACAAATCGGTGCATCGCGCATAAAAAGTTTGTTAGATCGAATTCTGCTAATTATTATACATTGAGTTCTTTGAATTTCTAAGATTCCAACTGAATAAATATTTTGTCAACTCGTAAGAATTGTTGTTATGAAAAATTGCGCGAACTATTACAAATAATTCAGACGAAATTAATAACAAGTTACCCAGATTTTCACCAAGTGGATTAGTAATTAATATTATTTTTAAAAGCGAGTAAGATAGATACAACCCTTCAAAGGTTATTGTGAAAACGTTATAACTTTTACGTTTTCAATATCTCTCAAACCGAGTTATGCCTTTGAGCTTTCCTATTATGACGCACTTTTTCTAATGTAGGCATGTGAACTATTCTAACTAAAAAAAGATACTTTTGTATTTTTCATTAATATAGCACGTTCTCAGTTATTTAAGGCAGAGGGTTTACTTACACTTTCATGCAATCGCACATATATTTTTGCATAAAATAAATGTACATGTGAGTGTGACTTTTATTTTGTACCAATTAGAAAATTTTGTCTGTAGCTACTCAATGCTTTTTAGTATTTCGTAATACAGAAATGTATGATAAAAACAAATCCTGTGTTATATTGGTTGCTGATTCTAGTATGATGAATATTAATTATTGCTTTTTGGGAAGTATATTCTTTGAAGTTTTTGAATTTATCTGAGATCTTTTTCAGTCATTTGAAAATATTCCTAAAATTTCTTCACTTTTATTTTCATCCTCAGTTGCCAAAATATTTTTGTGATCATAGTTATATGTGTTTTCAGTTTGTTGAGAATGGCTTTTTGAGATTTTACATATTCGTGGTCTACACTTTCATCAATATTTGAGATGCTTAACCTTTACGTATTGAAACTGATACAATTACTTGTGGAAATATCTGCGGAATATTGTCTGCAATTTTTTGTGGCAATTCTGTTGATTGTCAATGGGGTAAAATTTTATTTGGTTGGATTTTCTCGGTGTGTGATAATATGAGGATATATGAGTTTAATGTTTTTGTAATAATTTTTATTTTGGGGATGAATGTTAACATGAATGAAAACATTTCTTATTATTTTTTTTTGCAAGGATTGTTCTTCGTCGTGTCCCGTGTTTTGGAACTGAAGGAAATTTCAATAATGAATAGATGTATGAGGTTCGACATAGCTCACCACCTGCTAAATCAATAAGAAAGAAAACTCATACAAGGCGATTAGTATCAACACGTTACGAACATTAATCCTCAACTCAAATTTAATTAAATGTGTTTGCACACGTGTCACTTATTTCATTGTAGAGACTTAGTAATTCAATCACATTGTAAAATTTTGAATCATTCCCAAGAATACGTGATTATAGTTTACCTTTCCTAATATGAATATAAGAAGTTTCACTTCACTATTTATTAAGCTTAACCTCGAAAAACTGCTATATTATCCGAGAATCATAAATCCCAAATCGTTCATGGCGAGTTCAATAAGGAAAAAAATGCTTTGCACTCAAATTCACAGCGCATGTTATTAAAATTAATATTTTTCTGCTGGTAATGCTAGTATTTCTGAACCATTCTAACCTTGAATATCTTAACAATGTAAGCTTATAGTTACAAGGAGAGTGGGTTAAGGAACTGACGATAAATAAATATACATACAACGAATGAAGTAGTGCTTTGATAAAGCACATCATACACGTACTCAAATAAATTTCAATCTAAACTTTCCGCAGAATTGAGAAAACGGTATACAGTACCTAAAACATTCATTCTGACAAAGAAATCCCATGTCAATGGAAATATTAAAAGGAAAATTATTTTTATAGCATAAGTCTGGGACATTCGTAAGTACCTGCCAAAAGAAGGTTTCTCACACAATAAAGTTTATCAAATCTCTAAGTATACTTCTGAAATGTGAGTCATTTATAGGGCTAAATTTGTTTTGTAACTGTTATTTCATATTTAGCATACGCCGCCAGCTACTTTAGAAAAAGTTTACATATGTGCCTAAAATTCGTCTCATCCTACGATTTTGAGGACATTAAATTGTTTTCCTTCTACTTCTTCGCTGTAAATGTACCTAATCAACTTTTCCAAAACAATCTTCAAATTGAAAAAGTTCTATGTTATATCAATCAGTAATTAACGAAGAGATGTAAACTAAATTTTAACCGATATCAATGAAAATCAGTACATTAGTTTTTCAAGCTACAATATAACGGAAAATAACATTTAATATAAAGTTGATTGTTCGCTGAACTCTTGCTGGAACATTGATAAATATATTGAAAAATCGTTATTACCAAAATTTTATTTGTATATATATTTATATATATATTTCTTGAAATTGATTTATTGCCTGTTTAAGATATTTTATTTCGAAAGTTTTTAGCTATAATAGGCTTTCTTTGATATGAAAAAGTTTATTTTTGTTGACGTTTCATTGTTATATTACAACTTTGTCAAAACTAATGAATAATTGTTTAATAAAAATTGTTTTTTAAACTAATAATATATATATATATATATATATATATATATATATATATATATATATATATATATATATATATATATATCTGTGAAATCAATAATGTTGTGATTATGGTACACTATAACAAAGCATTTAAATTATGCTTTCATACATGAGAACAATTTCAGCGTTACACAAATATTTTAACAAAACTGATATTGTTTGCAATCAGCTAGCACTAGCTGATATCTCTTTAAATAATTAATATATGCAAATGAATAAAAGTATAGGTTAAAACCATTTGCTATACTCAACTTCTTTACTTTGATAGATGGTACAAATTCAATTAAAATATTGAAAGGTTCTATAACATATAGTTCACTGCATTGTAATTGGTCGATAGAGCAATTAATATTCGATAAATACAAACTTAATCACCAAAATGGGTGAAAATATAAAATATTTACACATCTAATGAACAAGTAGAGCATTGAAAACTTCAAATAATTCATATGTATTCACTGAACATGAACAGTTCACTTCATGATTAAGAAATAACTAGTGAAGGAGCAGACGAGACACAATTTAAAAATAAATTGTATTAATAAAATTCAACAATAATCAATCCATTTCAAAAAAAATCTAGATTCAAATTCAAAGAATTGGAGAGAAACAATGGATGAGCAATGTCTTTTCTATTGCTTATGAAGCACAGGAGGTGATTGGTTGCCAGTTGATGTTCAGTCGGTTTTCTTGAGTCCCTTAGATTTCCATGCTTGTAAGAGGTTCCATGCAAAATATATTGAAAAAATGTGAACTTGTAGAGCTAATAGTACGAATGCATACCAAAGAAGACCATATGGGTAACCCTAAAACAAAACCAATCAGCATTATCGTAACTTTTGAAAGCTGTGTAGAAAATTACTTGAAACTATTTTGATATTAAACTTTCAATTAAAATCGGAATTATCATTAAAATAAAATCAGAATGATTAAATTAAATTTTTATGCTTCATTATGATGGAATAGGATATTAACAGCAATACATTACTGTCAGAAATACTTGATCAAACTTTAGAATTATTTTTAAGAATTTATTCAAAGAAAAGGATGACCTGTATACACTGACTTTGTCATATAGAAGTTCATATTAAAATCTAGGTTGAAAAATTGAATCCTAAAAATTAAAAATGATCCTGTAACAGGACTTGTTCAACTTAAAATTTTTGCTGAATTTATATAAACCTAAGGAATACATATTTAGAAGATAATATAGCCACTTCTTATCAATCAAATTACAGTATATCAAATTCACAATGTATGTTTAGCAAATATAAATGAATTAAATATAATTTCGAAAATACAACTTTTAAGCATATGGTATAAGAATATTATTTTCTAACCTGCCAGAACTGTACCCTTTCTATATCATCTTCATCTTCAGCTGTTAGGTAAATAAGAACATCTTTGAAGTAATATATTAAAGCATATAGCAGTGGAATGAAACCAAACACAACTAACCCTGCAATATACTGATTCATTGGTTTTACTCTATTTCTCTTTATAGCAGCTAGACACAAAAAAGAGAGCAATAAACTTATACACCAGGCATATTCCCACCAAAGAGGCTGAAAGAGGGAACCAGTATACTGGAAAAATTCTAGAGGTTTATTTATTATTACCTGCGGAATCCTCAATTCTTCAATTTCTAAAATAAATATATCTAACCTGTCTAAAATATCTGAAGATAACTTTCCTAACATGGCAAAAAATAATAAGTAGTGAAAAAAAATACAATACTTGAGTCTAGATTTATTCAGAGCACTGAAACAATAAGTATATTAGTTGAACAATTGGCAGTATTTCAAATATGTAATTTTGAAACAAAATATTACCTTATTTGATACTGAGCAGCTATGCGTTGTCTGTAGGCATGGTCAGTTCCATCTGTGCCTAATGGTGTGTACTGTAAGCCTTTTGTTGCCATTTTTTTTTGAAAAATAAATAATTCTATTTGAAAATATAAATTCCAAGCTCATTTATAAATTATTAATATAACCTATATGTAAAAGTGGCTACATAACTACAAGACAATCAGTTGGTTGACTGTAAACCTAAACGTCAAATCAGATATAGGTGAAAATTTTGGGTCAAACTGTCAAACGTGTAACCTTTTACGTCATAGACACGTTACACTATTTTAAACAAAAACATATTGATCGGCCCTGAAACAATATCAAACAGTAAAGAAGGACATGATGTATATTTATACAAAGCTATCTAAATTAAAGCTTCGTGAAAGTCAGATAATGCAATATTCTCAATTTCATAAGTTGAATACGCATGTTGTGCATTCAACCTATGAAAATTCTGATTATCTATATTCAGATTACGTTCTTTGCAAAAATTTGAAATATTATTTGAATATCTGAACATTCTAAATCAACATAAGAATTATGAATCGAATTCAATGAAATTCAATTTAAATACAATGTATTTTTTGTATGATGCTTTTCTCACACGAATAGTGATGGGCGTTATTTTCAGGAACTATTTCAGGGAACCGTTTTTCAATGCGGAACGAACGAACCTTTTTTTGTGTTCGGCCAAAACAGTTATTCTAAGGAACTAGTTACTTTGATCGTCCGTCATCCCTCACCATATTATACAAAGAGATATGACAACATCGAAGTAAAGTACGCATGCGCAATTAGAGTAATTGGTAAAGTGGATCAGAACGTGGAACTCCCAAGGAACGCTATGATTCTGAAAAGAATGGTGCCATCAATGATGCTAAAATGTACCTTATGTACATGAACATAAAGTTTATGTTCCAAATTTTCTAAAAAAAATGAGTTCCGTCAAACAGAACATAATGCTGCGAGGATCGGTTCCTTTGATGATGTTAAAATATGACTTAGGTATATGGACATAAGGTTCATATTCCAAATTCTCTAGAACAAAAAACATTTCCGTCAGAAAGAAAGACATAACGTTGAGAGGAAACAATTCCTCTGATGATGCTAAAATGTACCTAACATATATGGTCATAAGATTTATATTCCAATTTTTCTAGAAAAAAAAAGATATAAACGAAAAGAATAACGCAAGATATAACGTTGCAAGGAATCGGTTCCTTCGATGATGCTAAAATGTATCTTATGTATATGGACATACAGTTTATAGTCCAAATTTTCTTAAAAAAATGTTTTCGTTGGAAAGAAGATGTAACGTTGAAAGGAACTTCATTTCGACGATGATAATATGTATATTATGTACATCTAATGTTATCATATTATAATGTGTATCTTGATGGACATATGGAAATATGGCTCATCGTTCATAGTTTCTAAAATAAAGCTTTTTATGCTCATAAATATTTTATAAAAAAAAACAAATTTTTTTATCATTTCACTTCAAATATAAACATTCATATTGAATCGAATTTAGCTTCTATTTAAAGGATGTTTCAATGGACTTTGCCTGTGACTATCAGCCCATTCAATAACATCGCAAATGTCTTTTATTTTCGACTTTTTACTTCCATTTCATTAATCAATTTCTCTATTAAATTTGCCTCTCAGTATATTGTCATTAAACAACATCGACATCGTAAATATCATTTATTTATAAAATTTCACTCTACAAACAATGAATAACACTTCCGCTACCTTTTTCAAAAAATCAGTTACTGCCCATTTCTAATAGAAATACTTCAAAACAAGATGGTAAAGAGTGAACGTACTAACTTCTTCAGCTGTTAGGCGAAAGTGAATACCACAGAGCAAATAAGGGTATGTTTTGTGGTGAATACCGTGGATGTACATATTTCACAAAACATCTGTTTAATATGGATCTATAATTCCTAAAACTATAATTATTTCAAATAAGATTCAAGCTCTACTGATTTCCTACCGCTAATGTCATATTTCACAACTGGGATTTTCGCCACTTCATTACAAAATATTAAATTTTTTCTAGATGATTATTGAGGAATTGAAATTATATGGGTGTGTTCCATAATTTTGTGTACTGGCGAATATTATTTGACAGGTGACGTCAAAAATAGACGCTATTCTGGTGAATTGTTCCGAAATATACTAGCCAGTGCGTGACGTCATAAACTGATGCCATATTAGAAAACAGTGTATTGTATCCGTCGATTACGAGTAAGTCTTTTTCAGACGTCATGATTCCTTTTTCATGAACAATAAATAAATAAATTTCTTGCACAAAGATCCGAAGAACTCATCGATCGGTACACTGTTATGCTCGTTTTACCAGTACAATATGCCGTAGTATACCAGTACAATATGGCGTCTATTTCTGACGTCATGAACACTGGCCAGTATATTGGTGTATATTGCGGAACACACCCAATATATTACGATTTACAGATGGCCATTTTCACTTTCAGAAACATTGGACTTTTTGATAAAGACATTATTTGCATAAACAAATTAAAAAATTTAATGCAGAAAAAATTTCAGAGAAGTAGCTGATTTTCATTAGGAAATGGAAGCTTCGCAGAGTTTTTAGAGATAATATTTTCTGTTAACCATTTCAGTTCACGCTCAAATATTTTGTATTCTGTGTTCTCACGAAAAGCCGAAATGTAGTTTATAATGGCTTGAATGTCTGTATTGTGTTTCGATTGGGTTTCAAAAAAAATGGCATTGAAATGACTTTTCGAGGAAGAAGTTCTCAAAAAGAAATCCATCATTATATATGATATAATAAAATCACATACTTTAGCTAAATTTTACATGATGATATCCGATAAAATTGAAGATTTTTTCAGCAAATTTAACGAGTTAATTCATACACGTGTACACGTGTTTGCATTTTATCTCATATTCAATTATAATGGATTTACTAGATGTAAATACACTAATATGTGTAAATCAAAAGTTCAATTGATTGAATTTTATCTTCTATTTGATTATAATGGATTCACATCTTGTAAACGCCATTAAAATTCAAAATTTAAGGAGAACATATACGTTCCAGTTCTCAACTTATTTAAGAATAAGTGCAGTTAGTTACCTTTTAAATGTTTCGACTAATAAATTATACATAAGGCGCCAAATACTTAAAAAAAGAAGAGTATTTAAATGTCTATGGTTTACATAATCTTTGGTTATATTGAGGAAGGTTAAAACCACAGAAGTTTTCATTGTTGTTATAACTATAACCAAAGTTTAAGGTATAGCATTCTGATTTCAGCAGCAAGTTGCTTGTTATATTATTTAAAGTTGTGAAAGTTATAAATTTACTACCTTCATCATGTATCTTATGTATTATTTGGATAAAGATGGAAAAAGGATATACACATTGGAGGTATAAAACATATTTTAAAGTTACTTGTGATAAAATTATTCAAAATTCACTCTTTTTTCAGAAAATTTCTCCCTTGGACGGAAAACCTACTATTTCAGCTCATCCAGGTATTTAATAATCGTTATTCAAACATTCTTTTATGTATTCAATATGCTGTTAAGTAGTTCAAAATGAAAATGTTTTTTATCTTACAATAAGTACCCAATCCAAATTATATATATATATATATATATATATATATATATATATATATATATATATATATATATATATATAATAGAGAAATTTCGAATTTTGGAATATGCAGCAAAACAGCATTTTGCTGTTTGATATAACAGTCTATTTACTGTATACTCCAATGTACAAAATCTCCTATTATAATTCAGCAAATACTCCTGCTCTATATATGTATGTACATAATATAATTCAAAACAGTTGGCCATTAGTAGCCAAGAATTAGTACACATGACATATGTTAATAGTAATGATAGAAGTTCTTTATATAAAATCCTCAGTGAAGTCCAGCATTGCTGATCTACTTAATCGATTGTTGATTGTATTTAACATTTGTATCAATAGGTAGTTCTATATTAATAGCAAGCTTCATATTATTAGCAGTATCTACTGTCTTAGCCTATAAAAAGTGTAAATACCTCTGTTTGAAAGCGTTTTATTATTTCCAGCTCGTTTCTCACCAGAGGACAAATATTCTAAAGAAAGGATGGTGATTAAAAGGAGGTTTGGTTTATTAAAAACACAGGAACCTGCTCCAATATATTGATATTTGCAAATGTTAATTTCTATGTGTATAATGTAAAGTAAATCTATAAAATGTGTTAAAAAATCTATAAAATGTTTTTTTCAAGTCTTCTATAGATTTAACTTGACTCATTATATTGGATTCAAATTAATAATCTATTTTAGTTTTCAATACTTATTAGTTATAGTTTCTGGAAAATAGTAGCAGCAGGTTTACAAATAAAAATTAATTTGAAAATATAACAATAATATTCACTGCTCAGACATCGTCTACAAAGCTTGCAAAGAGATATGTAATGTAACCAAGGTACTTTGAATTATTCTTCAGAGTCAAAAATGCATACGACACTACTGGGTAGGTAGAAAAAATGAAAATAACATTATAATTATGAATATGTGTAATATCCAACATTTTGTGGAGAACATATGTAGAAACGAAAGGAAAAATTCTTTATAGAACAAAATCATTTCATTATTTCCGCACTCTGGAATGTTTCCATCTGCAAAACCATTATCTTTAAACAATATCCTCAGATTTCTCTGAAGATGAAAATGTCAATAACAAAGAAACATTTGGTATTGATAGTATTTGACAAATAACTTAGACCTTAACGTAATATACAGTAAGTAACAATACAAATATTACAAAATTAAATTAACACTTTTAAATAAATACTCTGAGAGAAAAAACTTAGTACCTAGGATTAGCTCTTTGATTAAACTGGGACTGCACAGCGGCTGCAGCAACGTTACTTGCAGCGCCTCTAACATGTTGGTTACGAAAAAACTCAGAAGTAAACTCATCTTGTGCTTTGGCAAAGCTGGCACCAGTGCTACGGTACATTCGGTGAATCTAAAATGAATTTATAATCACTGATTGGGCCGATACTTGATAAAATCCAACACCATAAGTTGAATGAAATTAACTACGTGATTTTTACTATATATTGTTGAAACATAACAATTGTTCCACCTATACATCAATGTCATTTATATCAACGTATTCAGGAATCAGCTGTTATGTTTTAATAATATGTAGTGCAAATCACATAACAATGTCAGTTTCATTTTCAATAAATTGTTAATAATGAAAATTAGTTCCATTATATGAATGCTTCACAACCAGAGAGAATAACCATTATTTTCAGTTTAAGCACATAGTTTAAAATATTTTGAAAACATTGATTTTCAGTAATAGGGACTAGTTCATCAAATTATAAGTCTATATACATATCTTTGGATTTGATGTCTTAATGCAACTCTCATAAAACAGTACAAAAACAACATTAAAGTAGTTATAAACCTGGTGAAATTGACTAACTTACTCAGTTTTTTTTTATTATTATTGACTTTACTTAGTCCAATGATTCCCTATTTAACTACACTATTAGTGATAATATATATGCATGAAAAAGGAATAATAGTTGTACAGTATTGTTTTTAGGACTTTTAGACAGGTGTCCTCTTATTTATATGCGCTTCTACAAATCCATAACACTTTAATATCTCGTCACAGCGTTGGGGGCGATTATTGAAGAATCTCCTTGTTCCTCCTATACAGAGTCTATGGCTTTACTGTTTTTCCAGGGCACAATAATATATACTTTGGTATGCTTATCAACCCTGTAGTACAACGTTTTCCCAATTCCAATACTTACAAGATAGAAAATATTTTGCTCATTTGCAGATCTCAATAAATGAGCCTTTCTTTCCAATGCATTTGTCAGTGTTGAGATGCAGCACCTCAACAAGATCTTAAGGGTCTGGAATATTTTGTGACTGTTCCGTGACATTTTACTTTCACACTGATGTATATATGGAGTGTGCATGTTCAACAGTAACTCTTACACCACTAAGCTTCCTTTCCTTTGACCACAGACTTTCCTGACTTCAAAAGTCGAAACCAGACAGATACTGCTCACCTCATGGCATTGTGCACTCTAGTGTTGCCAATTTTCACATGCTTTATTTTCTGTGTTACTGATACTTTTTATTAGCGCCACTTAAAACACAAATAATTATCTATATCTATTAGAACTATCAACAGAAGACGAAAAATTTATGTTTCCGACTAGTGAAAGCAACAATCTCCTAATCAATATCAAATTTTTTTTTAAATAATTTGATGAAACGAAAGTACTTGCACTAAAAATCCAAAATCATCTTATAATTTGTCATGAAAATACATACTATTATAGTAAATTTACCTTTGTTATGAGAAATAAATCAGCAGCAGCTGCTATCCCAAACCCAACAGCAACTATTAAAGCAAATAAACCCTGCATGATACTGGTGAAAGAAGTACCAAAGGTTTCAATAACAGTTATTATGCCTCTGTAATAAAAAATTTCATTTATATTTATATCTCTACAGATAGAACATTCTGCTTTGCATGACAAAGAAAGTAATTTCATATGTCCATTACAAATCACTAATTTATTATATTTTTAGATAACATAAAAGATATACTACCATTTTTAATACTTGACATCAGAATATGAAATCCAAAACTAAACAATTGCTCAATTTCTTTGTCTATAAGTAAATATTAATTTTACTTACATTGTTCCTGGTATTCCAACTGCTTGCAAAACTGAGATGACGAATTGAAAGAAAAATATGAAGAAAAACACCATAAAATTGAAAGATGAATCTGAACGAAACGCTTTGTATGCTGGTCTGAACCAACACAAATATGCAAATGGTGCAAAAAGTAACACATAAACTGCACCAAGTGCTACTATTTTGAAGTCCAATAGAATAATGCCACCAACAATATTCAATAACATAACAATTCCATGAACTGCAAAAAACAAGTGAAAATTTCAGTCAATTACTAAAGGAAAATAAGATATTCTAGAACTAATATAACGTCCTGTTTACCCAAAGCAAATCATGAAATGAATCTTAACTAAATTCTAAATCAATAGAAACATCGATTTATATAATATATAACGAAAACACATTCAAGTGCCTTATTAGTAAATAATTAACGAATCAAAATGTGTTTGATACGTACACAACCAGAGGTAGTAAAGGTGACGAACAATTTTTTGAAATTCAGTAGGAATATCAAGCTCTATATCCTGATAAAAGCATGGCTGAAAACAACACTGCTCAGGAAGCGGTGGCCAATTGTTTCTTCTCACATTAAATTGAGAATTACGCATTTCTTCCTCTCGTCGGGCCAGTTCCTGTTCTTTGCGTTCTAATTCCTCCTGACGTTTCTGAAATTCATTCAGATCAATAATTTGAAATAACTGAACATGAATTTTTTTGGAATGTAAAAAATGTTTTTTTTATTCTGATTGAATCTAATGAAATACTTCTATGTATGCTTTTCTGTTTCATCAGTCATCAACATTATGCTGAAACAAAATGCATTATGTTGAAATAGACCATGAAAAAAATTTACTTCAAAAACGTGTATGGATATTTTTAGGGAAATTACTAACAAAGTTGAAAATCAAAATTATATCACCTGAAGTTCTTCAGTGTTGAGACTAGCTTTCATAAAATTTTGACCTGATTTTGTGTAAGATGGCAATTCCTGTGTAGGCTGCATGACAGCTGGACCAACACTTGGGCTAGCAGACTGTCCAACACCCTGAAATAATAATTGTAAAATATTTTATATATATATATATATATATATATATATATATATATATATATATATATATATATATATATATATATATATATGTGTGTGTGTCTGTGTGAGTATATTGCAAGAGGATAGTTTCATTTTGAAGACCGAAAAATAACCCCTTTTCATAATCGGTTAAAATCTCACAAAATCAAGGCGAGAAAAAACTACATACAAAATAATCCCATTTTTTTCAAAATGGGGAAACTCGACATTTATGACTTTTTGACGTGTGAAAATAGCTAATTTCAAAATCATGCTTCTGAAATCGTATATTTCATTATCAACTAATACCTAACAATGAAAATATTACCTAAGTACATATAAACCTACCGATACATTTTGACTCTGTTTATCAAAGGGATTATAGTCATCTATTCTAAGACTCGCATTAGTTTTCTGAGTCACCTGTTGAACTGAGGGGTCCTAAAATATACAAATAAATCACAATATTGGGATTTTATAAACAGTTGTTGTTGTAAGAGCCATAATGAAAACCTACTTACAGCGAATGGATTATCAATTGTAGGGTCGCCGAAAGGATTTTCATCGAATCCAGACATTTTCGTTGCTCACTAATATAATTCTTATTTGAAAATATGTTAATCAAAGAACGGATCTCATTCCGATTAGTAATAATTATATCTAAAGATAATCTAGTACTTTACGAACATAGAATTGTGCAATTGTCGACGGAGAATCCTTAATTCATTAGAGTTGATTGTCAATTGTCAAACAATAGAAGTTAAAGTAATCAAAACAATGAACCAAGAACCACAGAAATTTATAAAAAAGCCAAATTTTAATAATAACAATAAAAAATCAATTTCATTTAATTCCATTCCTTCTACTCCTGCCGCAACCTAAGTAAAGGTCACAATCACGACTTTCATTTCTAGCTATGTACTTCATTTATTGAGAGAGATTCTGATGAGTCGTAAAGTATACTTTTTCCTACAAGAATTGAGAAGGGATGTTTAAACAATACTATTTTGGCCATAATTATTGCCAAAGAATTTGTGGAAATGCTAAGAATGCATTTAAGAAGATTACCAGACTTGATGTTATTTCATTGTTATTAATTTTATAAAAAAAACAATAAATGATACAAAAGACGTGCTTCAAAGATATAGAGCTAACATATAAATGAAGATAAATTAAGGAATTCTTTATAGAATATATAAACAAAAAAAATTGAATCAAAATAAAATCGAAGAAAGTTGACGAACTTTGGTGAAATCCATTGAAGAAGTAATGAGAAATTTGCTCTCAGTATCATTACTTTTTTCAGTTATGACAAAAGCGTTATAAAAGATTTACGAACAAAAGCAGGCTCCTCAATTTTCACAATTGAGACACCTGAGTGTTATGTTATGTTCCGTAAATATACACAAAATATTGATGAAATATGTCAACTGTTCTTCTATACTTCGTGCTGTGCTATTTCAATGAGAGGTAATAAACAAAACTTTGAAATTAATCACTTGATAATTGTATTCCGATACGTTTATTGCTCCTTTTCTGCAATGTTATGAACACCTAATTGTTAATGCATTGTTAATGTACACCTAAGTTAAATTTTTGGAATGTTGGATTAAATTCGTTTAATAAATTCGAATACCCTTGAAAGTTAACTCCTATTGCAATCATTTCTAATAAAGGAAATATATCTAGTAGAATCATTTCTGTTTTTTTCCGATGATTGAAGTAGATTTCTGGCAAAGTTGTTTTTACTTTTTTTGATTTTGATGTTCAAAATTGTTTTATTTTAATTGCAATAAAGAAATTGTTTCTATTCACTTGGTTTCTTATTTTTATTCTCCTAATGATATTTTAATTGATTTCCAATTCTCCCCATAATTGAAAGTGGTTCCTCATTAGCAACTTTCGCCAATTAAAGCCGTTCCAAATCTGGTCGTGTTGAAGGTAAATACTTTCATGACTGATATTGAATTCTCGCTTAACTCTTGGTGAAACATAATTGAATATTAAATTAAATTAAACTCTTGGCCTTATGTTTCACGATTTATTTAACAATATGAAAAAGTCAACATGTTTCGAGCGTTAGCTGGTTTTCAAGATCTTCTTTCAAGGTCTTGAGTAATTTGATTTAATAGTAAATACTTTCAACAAATTTTGAATTTATTTGGATTAATACCGTTACCTACCGCACTTGTGCGCTAGTGTCACTCCGCCATGATGTTTCCATATTAAAAGCACCAAGTTTGTGGAACTTCTGTGGTCTTGAAGAGTTTTCTGTGGTTTCATCATGGGTTAGTGTGTTATGTTTTGTAAGTCATCTTGAAATTAAACATTATTTTTGTTTTTAAACCGAGGAAACTACTATTTTTGAATAATTCAATATAATTGAAACGTTTAATAGCCCATGATGTAGTTACCCATAATTTTTTTACAACAAAGTAGTGTTCGAAATGCAAAAACAGGGAATGGAAAATTGTGTACGATGTACAACTTTAACCTATAATGTACCCAATTGAATTGGTATACCATTAAATTAAGTATATAAGTTGAAGGTATACCAAATTGAATTTTAATCTTACAGATTACGGTACACCCAGATTACTTATGCGGTAGAAAGAAAAACGTGAAATTTCATCTTACCAGTCAGTTAAATAATGCATATTCACAGTGTGAAAAAGTATTCTGCGTGGTTAATTTGAATCATAGTTCATGTTACTACTAATATATTAAAACGCACATTCATGATCTGGTGAGCAATATTATTATTTTTACAAAGCCAAATATGCAGACTAGGCTGGCATCTTGATGTCTATGTATTGGTATACCCTACATTTTTTTCAGGGATAGCATGTTGTAGCTTTGAATTTGTGTTGTATATTGAACAATTGTTCAAATTACTCATTTTCAGTAACAATTTCGATTTCATTCTCTTTATGGCAGATTATGATACAGCACATGTATTTAAATCCTTTGGTCTAAACTGTCACCGAAAATTGCAAGTATAAATTTGGTGAATCAATTTGATAACTTTGAATAACTGATTGTTTTACTCTTATTTAGTTTCAAAACATTGTCTTGGATGGAAAATCTACAATATAAGCCCATCCAGGGCTATGCTAATTACATCATTAAAAAACTTTATATTTCTGTTATATTTTAAAAGCGTGTGTTTTTTTTTGCAGAATTTCATAGTAAGTGAAAATTTTTTGAGGGAGAAATGTTTGAATTAGTTGATGTAACCATCAGGTTGAATGGAAATATATTATCATAGTATACTCTTTTAAGCATCATGTCCAGCATTGGAAATATTGAAAAAACTTTTATAATTCAATGTTTGAACTATTATGAACATTATGAAATATTATTTGCATATTGGATTCATTGAACTGATGTTTTTCATGAACTATCTGACCTGGATGAAAAATTTATGCCTTAGCCCATCCAGGCTATAGGTATTGCAAAACATAAATATTTATATTAATCTCTCCAACACATGCACTACTTCAGAATAAAATAAATAGGAAAACAATACTGAAAAATAACTGATGTCATATCTACTATAGCAGTGTAATCTTTATTTGCCCAGAAATGTATATTGCCTATGAGCGAAATTTGTTTTTAGATGAATTTTTATATAGAATATGTTTACGTTTTGTCATTCAAAAATTAGTTTTATGATTTTAATCAAAATATTTTCTAACCTTAATTGGTAATTATTAAAAATTGTTGAAACTTAATATTTGCTTGACGTGTTGAAATATGTGGAAAATATCCAATGAAAGTTTATACAATTATCGGCAACTATTATGATGTTGGCATCAAAATTGAGGAAAAACTTGTACATATTAACCTTCGTGTCTTTTTCTTCAGGTAAATGGAAAACATGACAGAGGCAAGGAATACTTTATCCTGGACTGTGGCGTATTAGCCTAAAGAAGTTCAGCTTTCTAAATTTGCAGACTTAAGTATAATATCAATGATAAAGACAAAGAAAAAAGATAAAGATAAAGATAGAGAAATTGTGCTACTGGTAGTAACAAAAATTCCAAAAACCGTATTTCCAGCTGGGTTCCTTAAAATCCCGATACATAAAATGCTTCTGTACCTGCTTTCATTCCATTCTGTTTAGACGAGATGCATTTAAAGTATTAGAGTAACATCTTTCAATACATAAGGAAATGGATGTATCATCAGACTAGAATTTAATCCAACACTGCAGCACTGTAATACTTAATGAAAATAAGATAATATTGAAAATATCACAAATTTAAATGTCATTCTACTAAAAAATTCATAAGTTTTGAGTTGAGGTTAATTCGTCTAGAAGGATGAAATATTGATGTTGTTTAAACTCAAAGAACTAAATGGAGGTGCACAATATTACCTATTCTCCATGCTTAGGTAAAAATGTGCAGCTTATGCAACGATAAAGAATTGACATATTCTCAGAAACTAACTCACACCATATGTAAACAACACCATATAACACAACAGTGTTGTTTGTTGCTTGGGTGGTGATCTCTTATTAACTAATGTTACAGCACAATTCCTCTTTATATAAAATAACTCTCCTGTTAATAATAGAGAGAGGGAGATTTGTGGAATAACCATTGAAAAATTTTCAACTACTAATCTGTTAACCAGAGGTTAAAGTATTTCTTTTAGATCAATACTGGCGTACTCTGAATAGTAATATGTATATTACTTTGAATTAATTACAATGACTTGTCTTTCAATACTGATCAATAGCTTTGCTGGTCTCTGGAATTATGTACTCATCGACTGATATGAGACGGAACTACAAATTGAATTTGAAAGCTTTATTTTTCCTGAAGGGAAAATTCTTTCATGGGTATGACAGACATCATGTCTTGGATCTGGATTGCAGGCGTTTTTCAATTTATAAGTGAGACTTTGCTATCTTCATTTATAGAGAGAGATAATTTAAAAAATTATCCGGTTCTAATTGAAGTTCATCCAGTAGGTTGTGAAAATCTATCATGCTGCAGCAATCATTTCTTTACCCCTTCACTTCGTGCCTTTCCATTATTTGACAATCTTTATTATTTCTTTGTTATCTAACACACACAATCACCACTGCTTGAAATTGAAATTGAAAAAAACAATTAAATTGAAATCGTTTCCATGTTAATTTGCAAAAGTGGATGTAAAAACTATTTTCAGTTTGTAGGCAATCGGATCCTTGAAAGTACCTGAGTAGGTATTTAATCAAGATAGACATAATAATACATCGATAACAGAGGCTATTCAGGTGTAAAGGAATTTATAATTCCTTTGAAAATCTTTTTGAACAATGTGTGCAACATCATATTAGAAATTATCACAATTGTTTCATTTAAAATAAGCATTGCTTAGTTGAATTTTAATCGAGTAAAACTTAGTTGAAAATATTTTCCATTTTAAACGAATTTATGCTTATGCAGTTTGTACAAGTCGATTTGTGTATGGAATTGACTTGTCAGAATGGTTGAAGTCTTAAAAATAATGATATAAAATATTAAAGTACTTGAAAAGTACTTTAATTTTGAACTTTGTTACTTCATGGGTAAGTTGAATAACAAAGTCAACAAAGCGACAGTGGCGAGAAGAAATTTGGAATTTTGAACTCTACCTATATTTTAATAGATTGTTGGTGTAGCAAATATGCTTATAATATGCATTTACTGCGGATTGGTTCATATGAGGAACCACTAAAGTTATAAGACTAATGTCAAAATACGCACTTGTCCAAAAGATTCGATCACTCACGTGCTTTATGTAAAGCAGATGTGCTGTATTCGAATCGTTTTTTATAAGATACATTATAGGAGACGTACGTAATCGTCGTTGTAAACTGGCGTTGAGCTGTAAGTTTCTGTGTGTTGACAGCTAAATTATAAAAATATCACACCTAACTCGGTCTGAACAGTCGTATATATATCTGTGAAACGAAGGCAAGTTGATAATTTGTTTCTTCGATAAACTGGTTAGGTGATGTATTTTTTTATATGTCCTTGGCGATAAAAGGAAAAAACATGAGTGATTAGGCTACATCATTGTTACACTCATTTTCGAAACCTAATTTTTGTGATAGATTACTTAAAATGTTTTTAGCAAATCCATCATAATTTTTTACCCAAATTTTTTAATGACAATTTGAAGCTCTTCGTAATTGTAAATAACGTAATTATAATATTGTAAATGACGTTTGCTAGTGCAACGGATAGTGATAAATTGCTACAACTCTCATACAAATTATGACAAATTCTTGATAGAAAGTGGATTAAAAAAAATTAACTCTTCAACTACATTCGAATGAAATTTTTTGGTTTCATATTCAATTTGCAAATGTGTGAAGATGAAAACTCATTTAGGTATATCTTTTTGGCATCCATACCTTTTCTTAAGTGAAATTTGTACATTTAAAATTTAGACCTAATTCATTTGAAGTTTTTTTTTATTTTGAAAACGTACTCATCTGAAAGCAAAGTACAGAACTGCTGGTGTACGCTTGGTATTAAAATCCTTTTGTAAGTGCGGCCCAATTTTTAAATTTTCAGAAAAAATGTACTACATAAACATGAATAGTTCTGAACCAGCTTGTCTTTTCAAACGCCTGTCTCTGCCGATTATTGTCGGTATATCCCGCAATTGGTAGCAGCTGTTGACACGTGTTTCGAGCTTATTGGCTCTCCTTAGAACAACTATTGCAATCTCAACTTGGCTACACCGTTCTGAGGAGAGCCAATTTATATATATATATATATATATTTTATTTTGAAAGTTTATATATATATATATATATATATATATATATATATATCTTTGTGAGTGTGTATGTATAGTTTGGAATGTTTGAGATAAGGTGAACAATACATGTCAAACAATATCATTAGGAAATGTGTTTATTGGTCTATTACAAAGGAATGGGAGACAATTTTACGACAGAGAATACTGTCATACAAGTATGATGAATACAGGGGATACAGTAAACAGAAATATTTTCATATATGAGATTACCATTAAATGCTATACTTGTCTTACTGGCTTTGCTTGCAAAAATTGAAAAAATAATTGTTCCATCCTTACTTGATTGAACGTAAGTATTTTTGGAACATTCGGCAACTTGAAAAAGTAATACATAACTTTTTACAATATCAGACAGTCGAATATTATATTTTATTTCTATGGTAGTGCTATTAAATCTAAGTTGGGTATTTGACATAAATTATACATTTTCAATAACACCTAATACATTCATTGTAGCATTACAACACACTCAGTTGAATGAACTTATATTATAAGAAATGTTAAATATTGATAATACTGTGGTGAATTAGTGGGCAATCTCCAACATAGGTGAACGTTTAAAATAACTGCGAACTGCATTTAGGTACTATTTTTCCCTATAGACAACTAAAATTTGTTGCTTTTCAATCAATCTTCAGATAATAATTGAATTGAAGGAGATATAAACTGGTAGATTTCAAAGTTGTTGAGTTCAATTCAAATAATTTAATCTGATGATTACGATTTTGTAGGATTAAGAAATAGTACAATATCAATAAAAATGATGAAGAAGAGGACGGCAAAAATCTGAGTATTAAGATAAATGATAATGACTGTACGTTTTCTTACATTCAGTAGTTTGAATATTCATTAAATAAACAGATCTGCATGATTGGTCATAAATTAAGTACAAGACTACTAGTACCTGCGGTTTTCAAGTGACTTTTGATTCTAAAGGTGGAACGTTGGATTTTAGAAGTGCAAGATTTCTTTCTGCTTTTAATACAGTTTGCATTATTAGATATGCAACTATTGTTGCAAATCAGTGTTTTGGTAGTTTCTGAACGTTGGAGTTGAGAAGTAAAATTTCTATTCAGTTTGATCAGCATAGCTTGAGCCTTGAAATGCTTACTCGTCAAACATTCAAAGGTTAATCTTTGAAATGCTAAACACCAAATAGGTAGTGAAATATTTTAACTGTAAGAACTAGATGAATACGAGTACTCCTTTCTACATAAAATTTACTAGGTGACACATCCTAATCGTTGCATATTGTCGCATGTTTATTTTGAATCAACCTTTGATAAAAAAATCGTCTACAAATTGGAAATATTCAAAATTGAAGTCATTAGGAACAACGATATAGCTTCGATTTGCTTGATGCTAGAGCGTTCTAAAATAAATATAATAAAAAAATAAAACTTAAAAATTTTTGTTTGAATTTTAAATTAACCTTAATTTCTCATTGAACTGAACAACAAACTTCAGAGATTATTCAATTCTTAGTCCGAATTCGTGTACGAATAACTAAGAGTCGACAAATACGTCGTGAGCAATGAAAAATAACGATAGATAATGAATAAATAAATAACATTTGGATGAGAAAAGTAGATTCTTGGAGGTTGGTTTAAAGAAAACACGTGACAAAGATATGAAGAAACTAAATTACATATATCAAGTATGGCAAAATTCATTGGATACATTATTCAATATGAAACTCAAACATTTAAGCAAATAATGAAACACTTGTTTCTGTGATAAACATAAATCTTTAGGTATTTCATGTATATAAAGCATCCTGTGAAGGAAAATTGTCTATCAAATGATGAATGATTTTTATAATCCCACAAACAAGTGTTTTTATTTTCCGTTTGGAAAGTACTTAGATCGAGTAACGGCCTCTAATATTCAAATATTTAGTTTTATATCCATTATTCAAGGATAATTTAAGATACTAGTGTTATAATCATTATTCAGAATAATAGAAAAAATAATATTAACAAGCGTTTTGAGATAGTAAATATATATCACTTTTATGTACAATACAAACTATGATAAAATAATTCTCCCGATTGAAATTAATCTGGACTCATTTGTCACCTTGTGACAATAAATAATTGCACAATATCGAATATTTTGAAATTAAGTGGTTCAGAAAATTAGGCCATTTTCGGATTTTCAGTTCCAAACTTTTTTAACTTTTATAAATTCGAGAAAAGGGTTTATATATATATATATATATATATATATATATATATATATATATATATATATATATATATATATATATATATATATATATGCTGGAATTGATGAACCACTGGAATGAGGAGTTCAATCGGGGTTCCCCTACATAGTCTTTCGAAACATTTATCACAAATTCTTTAAAGTTCACAAAAAAGTTCTATTCAAAATATCCACAGAATTATTAATAGTCTTCCGAGTATCAATAAATTATATACACTAAGGTTTCCATTGGACATTATATTCGAATCATCACCAGTGTTTTAAACACTACCAGGCTAGGACCTTGTCGAATTCCATCATTTTGCTCACGCGTTTTATGTATAATTTACAATTTTTTTTACAGGTATGTATCAATGTGTCTGACTGTTGTACGTGGGGACAGGCCCCTCTGCTTTGCTCACCGTCTCTTCAAGCAGGCAATAAATGCGACTAAGACGAGGAGAGTAGGGGGGCCAGCTGATAGCCAAACCCCAGCATTATACGTCAATTCTTCATTTTTCACCACTTCATTGGGATGCTTATCATACTCATCTGCAATAGAGATAGAAATCATTTGATATAATGAATACACAAATACATTTTATCCAGTTTAAAATATTTTAAAATTTGATAGGGTTATGAGAATTACATAACCCTCTCAATTGAATGAGAACTCTCAATGAAAAAATTTAAATTGATCTGATACAATAAGAATATTTTTCGCTATTTTATATATTAGCCGTCTTCACATAGTTGTCAAGTGTAATGACTTCTGTACTCAAAGCCCCCGATTTAATTTACCACACTAGCAACATCGAAAAAAAAACATCTCTCGGAAGGGAAATCTCAAGATCACTTTACCTAAAAATGATCTGAAATGATTAAGTTGGAACCGGCATTAAACTGTAGTTCTCCACTAATTGTAGAAACTGAAAAATGCAGTCCACTGGTCGTGGAGAGAGGTCACTCTGCTCATTTATTGCGCAAGACAAATTTTACGACTTTCTGTTCTACTTTTGTAAGAAAAAATAAGATCTGATTGAAACACCTCCCCCTTAACAATGTTACCTCAGTTTCCTTGAATGTTAGATAGGATTTCTACTGAGAATCATAGAGAGATATGAGAAACCATCGCAAAAAATCTGTTTGATATCTGTATGTTTATATAAATTCAAATATTTCGACAAAAATTGCCCTTTTTGTAAATATTGTAGTTTTGGCTTTTGTTGTCAATATTTATAATCAGAAATCATTAAGTACAGATCGTTATAATTTGATTAATATACTTTATTCAACACACAAGCCAAATAATCTCTTTGTATGCCAGTTATGTCAACAGACATCTGAACATCTAGAACTTCTGGAAAATGTTATATAGGCAACCAGTAATACAACATAGCGACGTTTAAAATGCATCAGTAGTATTGCTGTTCTATCTGAAGTATTCTAAAGTAACCAAAGAGAAGTATCCTGTACCTAAATTATGCTAGTCATTCTGGTATGAAAGAAAAACGAAAATAAGAATGAATTAATAAAACATCGAAAAAACTAGCATCACAAAAAAATTTACAAGGATCCAACTTGAGAAGACTTCAGTACTTTCAATAATAAATATATTTATAGTTATGAATAGGAATCAAAATGAACTTACTCGTCTTCTTTGTAGGTTTCTTTGAGGGAATCTGTTCAGTTCTAGGTGCCCACAGCATTGTAGTTGTTGTTGTTGGACCAGCAGTAGGTCTTATAGGCCACGAAAATGCAGTGGATGGCATCATGTACCTAGTAGTAGTTGTTGTTGTTTGGTTTTCTGCACAACATACTTTGAAAACTATTTTCATGTTATTGGTCAAACAACGACCTCCTACTCTTCGATGGAGATCATCTCCTGACGACGTAGCTGTAACAAGAAAATAGGATGATTTCAATAAATACCCAAGAGTGAAAATACTTTGACGCTCATATAACAGAAAACACGATGTTTTGAACTACAATAAAGTCTAATACAATATCATTTTTAGTATTGAAGAAGAATTATAAAGTTGAAGTTGAAAAGTAATTGAACCGATGTCTTAATAAAGCACTTGTATGTGTGGTAATTAATGTTCTTAATTAAATACTTATGAATTATTATATTGAATATTAATTATATATTAAATATTTATTAATTAATAAATAATTTGCAAATTTTTTTTGATATCATTTATATACGTATTTGAATGAATGATGAGTATTGATGTACCTAAATAAGGAACTGGTTCAGATAGTAATCGACCCTTGTGTCATACCAAAAGCGATTGAAGAACAATATATTTCAATAATGATTTTTTTGAAATACATATGTTTTTCAGTTTTATTTACATCTGTTTAATGCTCATATAAAAAGCAGAAAAATACGAACGAATGACAAAAAACAAACTTCAATATTTCAATCTGAGATTCTCAGATATCCAGTAACTTAATGTATAAAATATACACAATGTCGGTTAATTTCACAAACAGCTTCAGAAGTATGACTGCCATAGTCTTAACGACGCAAACCACCATAATTCAAATGAATATTCAAATTGCTCTAAATTAAATGAAAGGCTCTGAAGAAGGCGAGTAAAATAATAAACAATTCCAGTTGTTTCATATAGACTTTGGTCACGCCAACTTCAAAGCAATCTCTGTATGCAAAATTGATTTTTTTCATCATCCAATTAGATAATAATCTCTATGAAGGTGGTGGAAATTAAAACTTCGCAGAGTGCTTTGTTTACAACCGTTTTTTTTCGTATTAGAAAATAGAAGAATCTTGGTTAATAAGAAAAAAGTTGTATAAAGCACCTGGCTAACCTGGTGCCGAAATATCGAGAATTGTTGTGAATAAATGAGTTTTTAAACACTTCACCAGACCGATTATTCCCGTTACCTAAATTTTACATATATATATATATATATATATATATATATATATATATATATATATATATATATATATATATATATATATATACATAAATACAAACAAAAGTAGAACTCAACGGTATAGCTTGGAATTAGAAGCTGCCCTTGATACGTATTTTGAATTTGTTGGCTCTCATCAGAACGTCGCGTCGTAGCCAAGTTCGAAGTGTACAAACTTGGAGATGGAAGAAAACGAATGAAGCTCCTGTTATGAAAACGACCATTTTCAAAGCTCTGCAAGAACTTTCCGGGTTGGGAGATTTGATCAATTGCCCATTTATTAGCTAATTGCGGGCTAAAGACAGGCTGTTAGGTAAACATTCGACTAACATTCACGGGATTACTCCTATGATGATTGATTGAAAACCTTTTGCTTCGAAAATAATCGGAGAACAAAATTTGAGAGACTAATAACATTTTATTACCAAGAAGGACATGTAAATTTGGCTAATTTACCACATAGCTACTATTTTTGAGTATAGTACATCCTCCAGAAACGAGCAGAGGTGTTTCCAAGAAATTCCGATATAGCTCCACAGTAGTAAGCCTTTGTGGTAGAAATAACATTCCAATTAGGTAGTCAGCCACAATTCAAACCCAAACTTCAACAAGAACTTACTTTGAAAACGATCTTCATATACCCCATGTGGATTTCATTTGTCTACACATGGGGTTATTATTACCACGAAAAATTTCGACTATGGTTGTCGCAAATTTTGTTCGCCCTGTATATTTAAAAAATCCTTATAGTGGGAAATATACAGGAACACTGAATATAACGGGTGTTTTTTTTTTAGAGGTATAGAACTTTAAGTTGGCATTACTGTTGAAGATGGCGACCGATTTAACAGCTGAGAAGTGATTTATTCTCAATTTGGTTTGGCAATAAATCATGAATAGACTCACGCCTGAACAACGCTTGCAAATAGTGTAATTTTATTTCGAAAATAATGGTTCTGTGCGGAATACGTATCGCGCACTACGTCCATTTCCATTTAGCGCACTTCTGGTTGAATGGCTACGTCAACAAACAAAACTGCCGCATTTGGAGTGAAGATAATCCTCAAGTGTATGTTAAAACACCGTTACATCCAGAAAAACTGACTGTTTGGTGCGCTTTATGAGCTGGTGGAATCATTGGTCCGTACTTCTTCAAAAACGATGTTGGCCAGAACGTTACAGTCAATGGTGATCGGTATAGAGCCATGATTACTAACTTTTTCATTCCTGAATTGAACAACCATGATGTCCAGGAGCTGTGCTTTCAACAAGACCGCGCAACATGTCACACAGCTCGTGCCACAATGGATTTATTGAAAGACAAGTTAGGTGACCGCCTAATTTCACGTTTTGGACCTGTGAATTGGCCTCCAAGATCTTGTGATTTAACACCGCTAGACTTCTTTCTGTGGGGCTATGTAAAGTAATTGGTCTATGCGGATAAGCCACAAACGCTTGACCATTTGGAAGACAATATTCGCCGTGTTGGTAAACAAATGTTGGAAAAAGTCATCGAAAATTGGACGTCCAGATTGGACTACATCCGAGCCAGCCGTGGCGGTCATATGCCAGAAATCATATTTGAAATGTAATGCCACAAGATTATCTTTCCAACAAAAAAAAATTCTTGTCAATCGAATGATCCATCGTTGTTTTATTGCAATTTAAAATTCTATACCTTTAAAAAAACTCCCTTTACAAATATATATAAGCATATTTGAAAACTGGACTTTTTAGGATTCAATTGCACATTCCAAGGTTAATCTACTTTCAAGTTTTTTGTACGATACGCAGATTCAGATTTGCTGAAAACATTAGTGTTTTTTTATCTTCGTGAATCTGTGGCGTTTCCCCTTTTAACCTTTTCACAAATTATAACGAACATGTGGGTTCTTGATTTACTTCCTGTCCGCACGAGAGAATCCCGATTGAATGGCCAGACAAGGCGATTATAAAGGATATATTTTTTGATTAACATCAACTGTCCCTAATGGAAGTTGGTAGATATATGAGTTCAACCCCCACAAAACATTTAGTGTAACAATGATAACGAACATCTGTTTACAAGATAGTGGAACGTTTTGAAGTATGTTATCTATCTCTAATATTATTTTAAATCACAACCCTTTAATTGAATTCAATGAAATAAATGCTCACATATTTTGTCATTATTATTAGGCTTTACTTATTTTTCAAAAAACGTATATACTTAGTTAGGCCAAGCAACAGGGAATTTGTTGTGACATAATTTATTTCAGCAAACCAACTGTGCCATTCGAAGAAAAGCACTTCATACTTCATTTTTCTTATAATTTGGACAAGCAAATACCAATATTAAATTTTTTATTGACGATTTATACTAAATAATCGCATATTTTAAAATGTTTTATTTATAACATTAAAAATAATTATGCAAACTCAATGACATCAATAGATACATTGTAGGCGATTCAATAACGAACAAAATGAAGCGTCACTCGACCCGATCAAATAATTAGAAGCGGAGAAAATTTGGATAAACTCGTAAATGTATTCTTTATTCAACTAATTAATTTCTTCGTTAATTTTTATCTTATCTGGCTTGCGATTCGGTGGAAAAGTAGCGATCTTAGCACGCTTCAAGTTCAAAAAAAATGGACACTGTCCCATAATAATTTTTCGCGTAATTGCCGTTTTCAATAAATCAATGAGCTCAATTGCAAAATGTCTGGATGCCACACGAATTGTCCAATTTGGTTTGTTAAAACGGATTTCGAAAAAATAAGCAAAGTACAACCAAATGTATATCTTAAATTTTCTAAAAAACGTTGCAAAATACTTGAAAAAAAGGTGCAAACATGACTCCGAACGGCCAAGCGCTCGTAAAGGACGCAGTGGTGGGGGACTTGGAGAGCCAGATATATAATAATAAGTTCTTTATTCTCAACAGGTATAACACCCAATTATAGAAAATAATAACAATGTTGAATACATAACTAAATAATTTGAAAAAAGATTTAACTAAATAATTAAAAAAAAGATTTAACAAAGAGTTCAATCTACTCTAAAAAAAAATAGTAACTTATAACTACATTATAGCATTCAATGAAATATTACAAATAACTCAATCTGAATCAATTCATTTTAATCAATTTTCGTTGTTCACATAACTCCTGATAATACATTCTATGGAGTCCAAGAATGTCACAAATATTGGCAACTCTATTGAATGTAGACTCCATAAACCAAATGGGGGATTGCATTAGGGAGTTGGTCCTCGGAGTCTCTAGGTGGAATAATTCTGTATTACGAGAATTTTGCCTAGGAATACGAAATTCCAAATCGGACAAGAGAGGAGGACAATCAATACTATTGTACAGTATTGTAATTTGTACAAAATTTCAGTGATAATTTTGCTCCTGCTCTGTAATGAGATAAAACTAAATCGACTCAATAATTCGTTATGATTGATTCCTCTCTGTGGATAAACTTTATCCTCCCTCCAAACTAAGAATTTCAAGTACCTTCTCTGAATAGCCTCAAGATGGCGTTGATGGCAAGTGTAAATGGGATGCCAGATCGTGCTGCCATACTCCAACTTGCTACGGATTAGGGCATTGAATAGCCCTATGAATGTTGATGAATTATTAAAATATTTGCCATTACGTATAACGAATCCATATATTTTCGCAGCAGATGAAATAAGTTGGGTGATGTGTGGGACAAAGGAAAGCTTATGGTCGAAAACTACACCAAGATCTCTCGCCTTATCTGAACGAGAGAGAACCTGACCACCGACGCTATAATCACAATCAATTCGATCTCTTTTCCTTGTGAAAGAAACAACATTACACTTTGACACATTCAAACTCAAATAATTGTCCTCACACCAACTAGTAACATGGTCCAGCGCGAGCTGAAGTTGAACACAGTTGTCCTGTGATCTAACTTAATGATATATTTTCAAATCGTCTGCGAACATCAAATGTGGAGAGTGAATATTATCCATCAGATCATTTACGAACAGAATAAATAACAGTGGTCCAAGATTAGACCCTTGAGGTATTCCAGAGGTAGGTATGAATAGTAATACAAGCACGCAGCGCCGTATATTATATCATGTTTGATTATTTCTATGATTTATATATTATATGATATAATACACGGCACGCTGCACGCTTGTATTACTATATATACTTGACTCTCCTACTCTCCAAGTCAACCCCCTCCCCCCCAGTGTGTCCTTTACGAGCGCTTGGCCGTTCGGAGCCATGTTTTCGAGTATTTTGCAATATATTTTCGGAAATTCAAGATATACATTTTGTTGTACGTTGCTTATATTTTCGAAATCCGTTTTAACAAACCAAATTGTACAATTCGTGTGGCATCCAGACATTTTGCAATTGAGCGCGTTGATTTATTGAAACCGGCAATTACGCAAAAAATTATTATGCCACAGTGTCCATTTTTTTTCCAACTTGAAGAGCGTCAAGATCGCAACTTTTCCACCGAATGGCAGCCAGGTAAGATAAAAATTAACGAAGTAATTAATTAGTTGAATAAAGAATACATTTACGAGTTTATCCGAATTTTATCCTCTTTCGATTATTAGATCGGGTCGATTGACAGCTCATATTGTTCGTTATTGAACCGCCCACAATTTATCTATTTATGTCATTCAGTTTACAAAATTATATTCAATGTTACAAATAAAACCTGAAAAAATGCGATTTTTCGGTATAAATCGTCAATAAAAAATTTAGTATTGGTATCTGCTGGTCCAAATTATAACAAAAATAAAGTATGGAGTACCTTTCTTCTAATGGCACAGTCGGTTTGCTGAAATAAATAATGTCAAATATCCCTTATTATTTATTATGGCATATCTGAATAAAGGACAAAACCTGGAAAGCTCTGCAAAACCATTAAAAATATCTTGTGTGTGTTTATCAGTATATATGATGAGTTTTTCAAAAGAACTCTTCATGTACCATCTATTTACATCAATTTAACTTTGTATTGATATCGAATTTACTCGATGGAAATTCATTACCACAGTTATAATGAAGCAGAACCGTCTAGTTTCCACTTATATTTACATTGTAAATTCCTAACACGTTTTGCTAGCTAACACTGTAGCTTTGTCAAAGGCTAGAGCATAGCATAGTCAAAGGCAATATGTAACAATACACACAAATTCTGTACATCCCCGACAACATAAAATGGCAGCATATAACGCAATGATCCACCGACTAATTAGTGTTCCATTGTCCGAAGCAGATTTTAATCAAAAATTGAATATAATAAAACAAATAGCTGTAAATAATGGATATTCCCGTACAACAGTTGAAAACATGTTGAATAAAAATCATTGCATTTAAAACTAATGAATACTCAAAGAAAATTTGTGAAACTATATATCTAAATATCGTAAAACGAATAGCAGGAATGTGTCAATGGTATGCTGATCTTAATATTTAAGTTCGTCAAACCTGAGATCTTTCTAAACAGTTGAAACAAAGGAAACAGAAGTTTAATAATATCGTGTGGATCTTATTCTACAATTTAGGTTGGTCAAACTGGTAGATATTTCGAAACAAGAATTACATAACATCAAAGTCAGATTTCACCTGTGCTAATCATCTCATCCAAGAGAAGCAGTATGTATCTAATTTTTTGGAGCTCTTTGATATTCGTATATACCAGGGTTTCATAAGTATTATTAACGGGTGATTTTTTAAGAGCTAAGTTTTTCAGGTTGGCTGCACTGGTTGGTAATGGCATCCAAACGTCTGTCAAAGTGAAAAGTTTTCACTTTCACTATACTCTGCCATTTCATCATGGGAAGACTTACAAACGAGCAACGATCGCAAATTGTTGAAATTTACTATCAAAATTCGTGCTCTGTGAAAAATGTGTATCGTTTGTTACGACCATATTCGACCTGGTGAATCAACAATTCGTGCTGTTATCACCAAATTTCGCACCAAGTTTACTTTGTTGACATTAAACCATTTTCTCGCATGCGTACAGTGCGTACTGAAGAGAATATTGCAGCCGTAGCGTACAGTGTTAATGAGGATCGTGAAATGTCAATTCGTCGCCGTTCTCAGCAATTGGGCATGTGTCAAATTGGACCTTCCGAGTGGACCATTTGATACAGAGCCGCGGACAACATTTACATGAAGTTATCTTCAAAATGCAAATGGCAAAGGTCAAGTTATCAATTTCAATAAATATTTTGAATATATGATGCAAATTGAGTGTTTTATTCGATTAAAAAAAACTACGCTTAAAAAAGCACCCTATAAATTTTGCTGGTGTTTCAACAGCAGATAACAAGATAATGGCGATAATTGACATTTTGAATAAGTTCCTTAAAAGAATTTGAAAAATTTTTCTGAGCATATGCTGATGCTTTCCTGGATCTTTAACGTTATGCAATTCGTGCAGATTTTCCGTACGAGATCCAGATAGACGTGAAATATTGTTTACTGAAAAAGATAAAAGCACAAAAAAGTGAATACGAATTTGTGACAATTTATTTGAATGTTACCTCATACTTAAAAGTTAAACTGAAGAACAAAAAGTAATTTTGATACATTGCAATGAAATGTATCAAATCTCTTGCGCTTAGATTGTCATTGGATCATAAGATTGTTCAGCCTAATACTCGGATTTAAATCAGGTCAAATATCTTTGGAACCACACGAATGCATGTTTGACGCAGTTTGATACCCAGAAGCAACTCTAGAAGAACAGCTTCAGTTAGTATTGGAATAAATTATACGCTGAAATTCTTCAAGATGCAATCATCAACAAAATCAATATGATTCTACGACATCTTCAAACTTTCCTTCAAAGCACAGCAAACGCTTTACTAGACATGAAACAGATGTATTGCACTTTCTGGTTTTGCATTTCCTATTGAGTCGAGTTTCTCTAACTGTTAATAAAGTGGTTCATCAGTACGACAGCTCCAATATTCGGAATCTTATGAAGACCATGTCGGAGTTACTGATTTCCCACTTAAAATGAAACATTACTTAAAATTATTTTGAATCAGATGTCACAACACCAGGTCTACCAATTTAATATTTAAGAACCATGAGTCTGAGCCTGGTTATTCGTGAAAAAATTCTATTATCGTATTTCCTGTTACAGGCAATAAAAATATGGTAGCAATTAATACACTAATTTCTGAATGAATTTGAATTTTACGAGATCTACTTCCAACTAATTGGTAGACTATCCAAATAATAACTGTAAACTTCCCACTAGGTAAATATACTCACAAATGAAATAATAGTCCTTTCCTGGTTGAAATTCTAATCCACCAGGTTGTGGAGTGAATGGTCTGAAAGTTATTGTAAAGTACATCAATTTATAGGGTTTGTCGCAAACTGCTATAATTTTGGGATTGGGATTTGTTATGCGACAGGTTTCGTATTCCTCTCTAGACACGTTGTAGATGATGTATTTCTCTGCGTCCTCATCATAGGTTCCCGGCATATAGACTGGACATATTATATTGACTTGGTCATACTCGAACTGGACGTTTCCTTTGTTCACGTCGATGATATGGTCCGTATTGTCGATACGAAATCTGAAACAATGAGGTATCATTTAAATTTCGGTACCAATCTAGGACTCATTACTAATGTATACTCGAAATATAATCTATAAGTGACCGAGAGGTCTGTAACGTGACAGAATGGTTAATCAATATTTCGTTGTCCATTGTGTGCCCGTTTCAACGAAAATTGATTTATACGAGATAATACGAAATGCAAAACTTTAATTGACTACGGACAAGATTTATAGAGATCCAATCTGAAATCTCCGGTGTATCAGAAACATAATACATTGAACTTCTTTAAAATTAACTTTCAAATTAGGCACTTTTCAATTTTCGAATTGGGGATATATTCATGGCATTTAACGAGATGTTCCTTGATGTGGATATATAACCACGAACAATGATTTAAATACTGATTCCTGATATTCCTTTCGAAATTAGTTCAAACATAACCATATGCTTCTGATGATCCATCAAGCGTTATATTCACATAGGAGCTATAGGTATGTTTTTGGGAATTCTGCATTTTGCAAGAAGCGTATTCAAAATGTTTGTGAACAAGAATTACGACTTTGAGCTTCTGAATCCTAATAAGCCGAAAAGTAGGTATACAATCTGACACAGGTAAAAACAGATCTATAAATCTTCTTAATAGGAAAAAAATATTAGTAACTGAATAGCACAGAAATTATCTCTGTATTAACTGAAACAAATATTTATTTGTCCTTTGAGACATTTCTAATGTATAGAACACGTCAAATTATTGAACAAACATAACTCCCAATAGCAGAAATAAGTGAATTTGATGATTTGCCAATTTTATAAGAGAATAAATATAAATATATCATGGGCCGACCCTTGGACTATTGTAGGTATTCCCGAATATATATTGCATGCTCCTGGAAATGACTCCTGAACTTCAACACGAATCTGCCCAAAATAAGCTATGACAATCATGAATCACGCCTCCAAATCCAAAGTTAAAATAATTATATACCATGAAGACGAAAACCAGAATCCAATGTTTGAAATGGCCTTAGGTACATTTTTCAACGAACTTAGCAGATCATTTGTTGTAAAATGAACCACCATTAAACATCTTCCTTTTCCAACGGTTGCTTTATACATTTTAAAATCAGATAAATCAAGGTTATTCATTAATATCGTCACAGAAATACAAGGAGGATTCAATGAAACAATTCATTAAGTATCCATACATGATACAATCTGTCGTCAGACAACTAACAAGGTGAGACATATCTGACATACACATCATAGATGTGGTGTCCACACTTAACAATCCGAACAACAGTATTCTAATGAATTATACAACTGTCAGTTGAGAGATGTGCATGATTATTTTTATGTAATATATGAGATAATTTTGTAGGAAAAACTGTTTGTGATATCTGATTTTAAGGTGCAACTATGCAACGAACTATTTTGAATATGAGAAAAGCAAGAAGAGAAAGAATAAAACTATACTACTGAAAGAATCACTTTGATAAAATGATACTGATCGACATTTGGAAAAACATAAAATTTCATTCAGGTTATTTTATCAAATTTCAATGATAACTGTCTAATTATATAACTGTTTATTAGATACAGATGAAGTACGAAGCCATCGTTGAAGGTTTTAAAACTTGGTCGAGGTCTATGATAAAAATCGTTAAAACTTTGATTTTTTGAAAAAAATAATTTTGTAATAATTGTAAAAATAATAAAAAAATTGGAGAGATTTGCAATAATTCTGTTGAGAAAGTTGTTCATTTCAATATCTAACTTATTGTCATTGCACAAATTTTTTATTACCTTTTTTATTAGTCATAATAAACAGAAACATACAACAACTTCGCTATTTTGTTGGATTGAAAGAGTCAAGAACTGTATTCACAGAATAATACATTCCGCGCACCTAGAAGAACAATAACGGTGAATATAATGACTCCCGTAATGACATGTGTGGGCTATTTTTAAAAAAACAAATGGGCATAATCTCAGAGAGAGAGATTCGTAATGAAGATTGGCCAAAGATACAGGTATTCTGGTCCGTTCTGAAAGGTTCTTGATATTATCTTGGTATTGCAGTTGCGTTTTGAAAAGCAGAATCGAATCAACTCGAAATAATGAGCTAATAAATTGTTTTGACAAATAAGTTTCAAGTGTCAGGCGAAGTGGTAATGTAAGATTAAAGAGGTTATTTGGTAAGGTGTGAAGGCCACGGCACAAACCAGGTAGGTAGACTTGTAAATGAGGTAGACTCACTATTATAGAGATGTGTATGGCGGGCGTGGGGTAAAAAGTCGAAAATATATACCCCGGCGAATTGAATACCTCATTTTTTGAAACCGTCAACCAAACTGGTTCAATACCTGAAGGACACATTTATCATGATATGATCTCATAACGACTCAACATTCGGAATTTTAGGTACCAGCGAATAAAGTCTAAAAAATTATTTGAGTGTTCTACTGGTTAAATCCAAAGACAGACGAACTGTCTTTGAAAATCTGTTATCAGAACGTTCGTACCAATAAAAATAACATATACCAATAATAACTTCTTTTTTCTCAACATGAGTAATACCCAATTACAGAAAATAATAACATAATGTTGAATACTAACTGAATAATTCAAAAGGAAGAGATATAACAAAGAGCTCAATCTACTCTAAAAACACTAAAATAGTAACGAAATGAGAACCAATTGAAAGAGACCAATAATTGGAAGATTTTATATATCTTTCTATATATATCTGAAATTAATTTATAAAAAAGTTGTGATATAGAACGAAACGTCAACGAAAATAATGTTTTTAACATTAAAATAAGCCTGTTATTGCTAAAAACATTTAATATATATATTTATATATATATTAAATGTTTTTAGCAATAACAAATAATAGCAAAATTTTAGCAAATAATATTTATAAATATATATATATATATATATATATATATATATATATATATACATATATATATATATATATATATTTTTTTTTTTCAAAATGGGTCATTGCCTGTTTGAGATAATAATATTTGTAATATTGACGTAAAAAGCTTTATTTTTGTTAGTGTTTCGTTGTATATCAAATTATTTTGGTACTTAATAAAAATTTAATTTTCGACAATGTTGTGATATACAACGAGACGTCAACAAAATTAAAGCTTTTCACATTGAAAATAGCCTGTTATTGCTAAAAATTTTATATATATATATATATATATATATATATATATATATATATATATATATATATATATTCCGGCCTTAATCAAAATTTTACAGATTAAAATAACATCTTTTTAGTCAAATGCAGGACCGATAAACTACCTATAAAACTGGTATACAATTGAATAATAGAAGTTTTGGTGAGTTCCTACTTCTGCAGTATAAATATTAATACAAATACAATCTCTATTTTGTTGGTATAGTTACATATATAAAGCATATACATACACAAACATAAAAAACTTGAAAGTTTCAGATTAATTATACAGTTTCACACTGACTCAATTTCTTTTGTCCATAACTTGCTGTAAACAATTGCATTGATATAATGACATGACATTGACATTAGTTGACAGCAAGTTGAAGACAAAAATTGAATCGTTGTGAAAGTGTACGAATAATAGAAGCTTTTATAATAAGAGTTTATCGTATGTTTTTTATATGTATGACTATCAATAAGTGATTCTAATAAATGTTACAGAAATTATATTGTACAAAAAGAAACTCTCCGAGTGCATGATAAAATTAAACCCAGATTTATAATGGTTTATTGACCCTGCATTGCCAAATTAGGATAGGTTTATATTATTGGAAAGTAGTTATCAAAAATCAAGCTTTATATATATATATATATATATATATATATATAAAGAATGTTTTTTTTAGAGGTATAGACGTTTAAATTGCAATAAATAAAACAACAATGGATCATTCGATTGACAAGAATTTTTTTTTATTCGAAAGATAATCTTGGGCCATTACATCTTGAATATGATTTCTGGCATATGACCGCCACGGCTGGCTCGGATGTAGTCCAATCTGGACGTCCAATTTTCGATGACTTTTTCCAACATTTGTGGCCGTATATCGGCAATAACACGGCGAATATTGTCTTCCAAATGGTCAAGCGTTTGTGGCTTATCCGCATAGACCAATGACTTTACATAGCCCCACAGAAAGTACTCTAGCGGTGTTAAATCACAAGATCTTGGACGCCAATTCACAGGTCCAAAACGTGAAATTAGGCGGTCAACAAACGTGTCTTTCAATAAATCGATTGTGGCACGAGCTGTGTGACATGTTGCGCCGTCTTGTTGAAAGCACAGCTCCTGGACATCATGGTTGTTCAATTTAGAAATAAAAAAGTTAGTAATCATGGCTCTATACCAATCACCATTGACTGTAACGTTCTGGCCATCATCGTTTTTGAAGAAGTACGGAGCAATGATTACACCAGCCCATAAAGCGCACCAAACAGTCAGTTTTTCAGGATGTAACGGTGTTTTGACATACACTTGAGGATTATCTTCACTCCAAATGCGGCAATTTTGTTTGTTGACGTAGCCATTCAACCAGAAGTGCGCTTCATCGATAAACAAAATTAGTGCGCGATACGTATTCCGCACAGAACCATTATTTTCGAAATAAAATTGCACTATTTGCAAGCGTTGTTCAGGCGTGAGTCTATTCATGACGAATTGCCAAACCCAACTGAGGATAAATCACTTCTCAGCTGTTAAATCGGTCGCCATTTTCAACATTAATGCCAACTTAAAGTTCTATACCTCTAAAAAAAAACCCTGTTATATATATATATATATATATATATATATATATATATATATATATATATATATATATATATATATATATATATATATATATATATATATATATATATATATATATATATATATAGGTACTGAGAGGTATTCGAAACTTATTAACCGAAGCAAAGAAAAAGCAAATTCTTTATCATATTTTTTTCATTTTGTTCCTGATTGTTGAACTGGTGTTGCTTATTTATGTTGCTGAACAATTTCCTCCTTAGAAAAAAACAAATTACTCATTTCAGCAATCACATGTTCTTTATTCAAAAGTAGCCATGAATATTTTCCATTTTACAGTTTCAGCTTATAATACGAAATAAAAAAAAACTATCTAGCAATATTTCAGAAACAGAAACAGTTCATCAATTATAGTTCTTTGATAAATTAACGAACATATTACAATACATAAATGCGATATTGTCTGGACGGCGTGTTTGAAACGGAAATCGTATTTAAACGCCTCATGAAAGTCCCCATCTCTATTACCTGTAGGTGCGTCGGGCACTAAAAAGGGATATATGGTGTAAGAACTCTGTGGGGTTTCTGAACCTGGACTTCCTTTGTATACGTCGACCATGGACACGCTGGTTTCCCACTGGGACACATAATGACTAATCCCCATCAATCAATTTTTAAATTAGGCTTCATATGGCTCACCTATTGGTCTGCGAGTTGAGTATATGTGGTACGGTTTCAACCCCTAATTCGCCAACACTACCATTTCCCCCAGCAATTTTCATTTAAAAACTAGTACGAACTAGTAACCGGCCAGAATTTTAAAATACACTTTTCTATTTTCGGTATAAAACTTTGGAGAACATTTTGCTTTCCAATGAACACTGAAGAACAAAATCAACGAGAATGAACGAATGTGAAGAATCGAATCCGTTGTTTTCAAAAACAACATTAACTATTTCTTGTATGGTATCATTCAAAAAATCTGGAGAAAACTTGTTGCATAAATTCAGGTGTTAAGGTATGACATGCTTGTCTTATTTTCCGTCGGGTTGAGACATAAACCAAATTTTTCACAAAAGCAAAATAAATTTTGCTTGAAGTTATTCTAGGAGGAAAATAATTTCTATACAAACTTTAAGCACGAGTTTTGCTTTGTCCACATTCAACATAAACAATTAATAGGAATAAGTAAATAAGGTGTTTGTTTATTATTATAGTGTCTTTAGATTTGGATTAATAGTTAATGACAATTTCCAATCAACTCCACTTAGCAATAATAAATGACCACCTGTGTTGTTGCTACAGTAGCTCATTTGTTTCATGACCTCCTACATTTCTGTGTTCAAATAATTGATAAAATGAAGATAGTGAAACAAATAGCCTAATGATAAGTATCGCTGATTTTGTGTTTGAAAGACATGGAAAAATGTGTTATTACACCGACTCAAAAATTGTTGAGATCACGTGACTGGTATCTGAGGGAAGCAAGTATATCTTTTCAGTATGATATGAGCATCAATTTTAGCTGTTTACCAGGTCAATTTCAACTTCACGTGAACACTTTTCGAAAAATTGGATTTTCATAAGCTTTGGGAATGTTATTGAGAAATCAATGAATGCGTTTTCCGAATCATCCTCATCTTATGTTGTGAAGCGGCATTGATAATATGAAATGGCAATAAAAAAAATGATTAGAAAGAAGTGAAATATATATAAATATATATATATATATATATATATATATATATATATATATATATATATATATATATATATATATATATATATATATATATATATATATATATAACTTGCAATGTTAGTCGCCGATTATTATAAAAAGAAGATACAGAGTATTGGGGTATGCGGCAAGAGATGAAAAAGAAAACTCTTCAAAGTGAATCCAAGCTTTCGGAAATATGTATTTCTATCCTCAGGGATCTACAAAGATAGTGTTACATCATTTCACGAAAAGTAAGATCAAATAAACATAAATTTACACTTTTTTGAGGTTAGTATTAGAAGATGTTTACACAAATTGCAGATGGAGTTACTGAAAGCAATGGTCAAAATTAATTAATTGAAAAACAACAGAGAAAATACGTTTACACGACAATAATCATTTAGTTTATTTAATGTTTGTCAAGCTGTCAAGACACCCAGTCACGTCAACGTCAGATGTCTCGTAAATATTAGTTTCTACCAACCGATGTTTGACTTTACTAATATATCGTTATAGGAGTAGATTAAACGGTTTCTGTGACTTCACTATAACAAAGAAATTCAACTAAAATGATTGACCTGTGTCAAAAAATACGCATACACTGAACTTAATCGATGGATATCTGTTCTTTTATTTATACGGTTTCTTTCTTGATATATGAAAGCCATCTCCATAAAATGTTATAATAATATATATATATATATATATATATATATATATATATATATATATATATATATATATATATATATATATATATAAGAAGATGAATACTAGAACATTCATTTGAAAAATTCAAATTAATCAAGAGAATGTTATAGTGGCATCGATTTCAATATTTCTCTAACATTTATCCCTTGAAGGATGATGGAGACATCACATCGTACACGTTCACATATCTAGCTCTACTATAACATTCTATTGATTAATTTGAATTTTTCAAATGAATGTTCTAGTGTTCATCTTCTTTTAAAAATTTCATTTCCTTATATATATATATATATATATATATATATATATATATATATATATATATATATATATATATATATATATATACATTTGACAATTTATCTGATTCGTGAACGATTTTATTTATATTGAAAAATTCGAATCTTGGGTTTTTTGGTTCAATTGAAACAAAATGATATTAGTTTATTTCCAAATTACGTGTCGGTTAATTTTTAAAGTTTGATAAAGGTTAAAAATTAACCTAAACGTAATTTGGAAATAAACTGATATCATTTTGTTTCAATCGAACCAAAAAACCCAAGCAAAAAACCCAAAACAAAAAGCTTTCAGATGAATAAAAATTAAGGAATATGAGGTTAATTTATAATTAAACCAAGCATATTGAATCCCGATAGAGACGAGTTTATTGTTCAAATGAAATTGATGGATATTAACAAGGAAAATAAAACCAAAAATAATAAAAATAAACGTTCCAACGGAAGATGCAAAATCGATAATGTAGACTTCACTGTATATTGTTATCATAATGGCATCAAAGTGCTCTCTTCGCTGACAATATCAGTTGGCCTTCGCTAGAAGCCTATCGTTCTCTTATTAGGCATTTTATTGAGCCTGTATCAAATAAAATTGAGCGAATGGAAAATCTACATCATCATTCATCTTCAAAGGAGCTGCTGAAATGCATTTATGATTGAGAAATTTCATATCATGCGTTGCATGCAAGTTTTCTATAACAAAGATGAACCCTGACAATATTACAGAATTCATTTTATCAATAGCAAAATAGATTCCGGAAAGTCAACAGGTTGTTTTATTCATAACATATATATATATATATATATATATATATATATATATATATATATATATATATATATATATATATATATATATATATATATATATATATATATATATATATATATATATATATATTATGATGATATTTATATATAAAGAAATATTTATATGTAAATTTGGAATCGAAATTACACCATAAAAGTTTTCAACCTCGACTGGGATACGAACCCAGGTCTCTCGGGTTTACGCCCTGTTGCTCTACTAACTAAGCTACCGAGGTCACACTTCGACTAATTCTAATTAGTCTTAGACTTCGATGCAATTTCGACTATATCTAATTACTCTTTTATTGGCAAGCTGGCGAATCAGTAATTGTTATATTTACACGAAAAACATGATTTAGTATGAAACACAACAAATACCTGTTCGAACCGAAATTAATAGGAATAATATAATGCTCGTAGTTCGATATCATGCGTAAGTCTCTTCCCGATGCGGCAACATGTCTGATGAAGATAGCTCGTACCACAATCGGGGCGAAGGACGCTTTTGCCTTTGTTCAGTCACTTACCACTCATTTGATTTCAAAGTCGAATTTATCAGACAATTATGAGTCGACTTTGTATAGTACAGACTCAATTAAAAGCATATATAAGGGGGAAGTGAATAAAAATTTTACCGATTTAACCTCGTACTCTACCACTATCGAGGTAATAACCGATTGAAAATCATTAAAGGTAAACAATGTTTAATGAAAAAAAATTATTTTTTTTTCAGAAAATAACAGACTGCCAAAATAGTAAAATTTATTTTTCGTTTACGTTTCGTTGCGGTTGTAGTTTTTTCAAATCTTTGTGTGTTATTCGATAAGAATGTGTCATTTTTTCGTTTGAATATATATATATATATATATATATATATATATATATATATATATATATATATATATATATATATATATATATATATATGTATATATATTTATATATATTTTCGAATGTTTTTAGCAATAATTCTCGATGACGTTTCGTTGTATATCACAACTTTGTCAAAACTAATGAATAATTGAATTTTATGAATACTGTTATTGCTGAAAACATTAAAAATGAACTATCTTAAACAGGCAACAAATCAATTTAAAATATATATATATATATATATATATATATATATATATATATATATATATATATATATAATATATTCGAAAGAATATATATTATATATAATACCGAGACTCGAAATATTTCAAATAAAACTCTCAGGGAGCTGTCCACACAAATGTTGTCAACGAGAACGAACCTATCACTTTCGAGAGTGAATATTAAGTGCGCTTCGAAAAAATGATCGACCTTTTTGAGTGATAATAGGATACAATTCTTTCATCATTATTATGAATCATCAGTCGTTATTCAATCAATTAATCAAGATCGATGACTTTTAAGACGGCCCCAGGTCCTATATCCAAATGAGGAGAACATTAGTTCGTGAACAATTCACGTGAGGTCCCTCTATCGAAGAAAAGACGTATAAACTCTCCCCAGCATTCCAGATTCCTACTCATGTCAATAATAGTAAGAGTACGTATATATATATAAAATAAGGAATATACGTAATATAAGGAGTATTGCCGTATGATTTTAATAGGTTATAGATGAGTTCTCGGCAAACGTAGGGCCACTATCATTGATACACAACCAATTTATTAACCTTGTCTATATTTCGAATATGTTTATATTCTTCATCAGGACTCTGAAAAAAATACATAAGTGTTAAACAAAATTTTTTAAACAAAAAATTACATCTTACGGTTAACTAGGCTGAAGATGTAGCCAGACTGTACGTAGCAGTGAAAATAGATGATAAAACAAATGTTGCAACTTACAGTACTAGATATTATCAATAAAGATATAAAAATCAAGTGTCACAACAATCATATAGGAATAAATACCGAACTGTCAGGAAACACAGATAAACGTCACTAGAGATCACAGAGTGTCAATTGTCTCTGTCAATTGTCACCACAAGTGAAAAAACATAAAACGTCAATCAGAGCTCAGGAATTGTAGAAGGGCTTATCAAATTTTCTTCAAGAGTAGATAATTATAGATGCAACTGAGCCTAGCAATATCTGTTTTTTTATTAATGCTATTGCCATTAACATTAATATGGCACATTTCCAAAAATATTCTTTTATGCTTGTTATTAGCTATATCCAGTATTTTAAAATTTTCGAAGTGACTTCAAAAATTGACTTTTGTCACTTGTGGTGACAATTGACAGAGAGTTTTGCACATTGTGAGACACTCTGTGATCTCTACTGACGTTTATCTGTGTTTTCTGACAGTGCGGTATTTATTCCTATATGATTGTTGTGACACTTGTTTCTTATATCTTTATAGTATATCTTAATGATAATATCTAGTTCTGAAAGTTTCAACATTTGTTTTACCATCTATTTTCACTGCTACGTACAGTCTGGCTATATCTTCAGCGAGTCCTGATGAAGAATATAAACATATTCGAAATATAGAAAAGGTTAATAAATTGGATGTGTATCAATTATATATATATATATATATATATATATATATATATATATATATATATATATATATATATATATATATATATATATATATATATATATATATATATATATATATATATATATATATATATATATATATATATATATATATATATATATATATCTAAATGTATGTATTTATGAAAATGGATATTGAATATAAACTTAAATTCAAACACTTGAACTTATGATTCACATCATTCACTACATAGCACAACGCATTTCGTCGTTACAAACGACTTCTTCAGATGCTTACAGAATAATTTATTCTGTAAGATTTATTCTGTAAGCATCTGAAGAAGTCGTTTGTAACGACGAATATAAAAAAATAAGAAAATGGATATGTCTAAATGTCTGCATAGACGAGAATAGCAGAGAATCGCACATGGAACAAATATCCTAGTGGTCACACACGTTGCTATGCTGATTCTGGGAAAGCGGAGACAATCAAATAATTCTCGTTATCCTACAGATATGTCAATAAATATTGTATTTCACGAAGTCACATCAAATCGTTGTTCAAGGAATTTTCGAATTTACTGCCGTTTCTGTCAGTAGCTTCCCTTTTCATTTCCTGCCTTAGCTCGTTCATGGGATATTGAATCTTTCAAAATATGATGACCCGATTTGATTCATTTTTAGCGCTCTTCATAATGGGTGCGCATGCCGCAGAGCTTATGTTGATATTGAATTGAGAGAAAATCAATTTCTAGGTTTTCATTGAAGATGTAAAGAATTTAGTTGTATTGTTCTTTCCCAAGTTGACTATTAATCAGTATTACAACACCATTAAATTGATACTCTATCCCAGGGATGAGTAGCAGTGGCGTCACTGAAAGGGTGGTTGGTTCTTACCCCTGTTAGATCTGTTCGATCAGTCAGGATAGTGCGGTCTCAGTAGTCCAAACTAGTCTTTCTCCAAAATTGGCAATTACAAAAATGTATTTGTATTAAGGCACATTTTCCTTTTCTAGAAGATGTAATTTTAATGCCAGTTCTTGATGTCAGTTTGACCTCTCTTAATGTGAATATTTGACATCCCCCTGTTATATGTTGGATTGTCTCTGATGTATGGCATCAGTATAGGAACCTGTCGTCCTCACTGTTGTGTCTTTAACGATGTATTTCAGGTAATTACGGGTTGGAATAACCTTGTATTGAATAGCTAGGAGTTTTCCCTTAGTTTCGGGAAATATTCTGCCTGAGACCAACCAGTAACAGTCCTTTCAGCTGTGCTTTCTGGGTGTACATTGTACTTAGATATTGGTACAAGTTTTGCGTTTGCGTTCTTCATAATATTATTGTACTGTTATATTGTATGATTCTCTTATTTTATTTTTTAATAAAATATTTATATCAAGCCTTTTTTTACGGCGAGCTCATAATGGTTCAAAAAATAAGGAAATTGTAAGTGTCCCAATTTAAAAATGGTTGTTATCCATTTCTGCTCCATATGATATCAGATAAAAGATTGTAAACTTATTCTTACGGTTACCATCGCTTAAAAATGTCTCACTAACACTGTTCGTGGTCCTGAGGCGTTTTTATTGAGTAAGAAGAATTTTATTGAGAAAGGAAGTTGAAAATTTTATGTGTATGTTCATTTGTACTAATCCGAACACAATCATTAGTGTTATTCATATAAATGCTTATATTAGATTAATAAATCTTATTGAGTTTCGAACGCAATGAAAGTCATAGCCAATTTGCTTATTAATAAACACTCAGAGAAGTGTCATAAAATTATTTATACCTAGAGTATTTAATCACTTACTTCCGCGTTGCCTGCATGTTATCATAAATTCATTTGAATCTTCATTGAACTATTCGATTACTTTCAGTTCAGAGGCGTAGCGAAAACGTTTGAACACCTAAAGTGTTTTCAATTCATTTATATATAAATATTTACATATATATATATATATATATATATATATATATATATATATATATATATATATATATATATATATATATATATATATATATATATACAACGAGGAAAATATATTTGGGATAGCAGTCTTAGGGCAAAATGAGTGTAGTCTTTTCCTTTTCTACTCAAGCTTTCGAGAACTATATTTGTCTCTTCATCAGGAGCAGCTGTAAAATTGAAAATTTGAAAATGTCAAATGCAAACAGACATGTGATCACTTACTATTTGAGATTCAAACCAAGATGTTAAAATTTGCCAGGTAATCATAAGAATAAACCAAATTCATAATTCACATACAACCATCAATCGGTGATGACTAGATATTGAAATTAGCACTTAAAGGTTATGTAAACAATACAACCAACGGAATTAGACAAGACAAAGAGGAATGTTGTCAGTCCTCTACAAAACAACACTCAAGGAGTACCGAAATATACACTCACTATATATAAAATCATACATAGGGAGTTGTTTCCGCAGTGACATTTGAAGTGACTGGATCGGATCGAATGCTGTATTTTTTGCTGACGTGATCAATCAGATGGAAAAAAATTGAGTTCAGGCCATCAATGAAAAGAGTACACTAATTTCACCCTAAGACTGCTATCCCAAATATATCTTCCTCGTTGTGTATATTGAATCAGTCGAAACAATTATATATTTTATTTGTATATATATATATATATATATATATATATATATATATATATATATATATATATATATAAATATATCATCAACCTCTGCCCGTCCACTGCAGAACGAAGACCTCCCCCTGTCTTTGCCAAGGTTTTCCTATCGACGGTCTCTCTGCTCCAGTCAGCGCCCAGCCAATCCACAAGATCCTTATCCCATAGATCGTGAAGGCGCTTTCTTGGTCTTACCCTGTCTCTGGGCTCTCAATCAATAACCACATCTGACCAACGCTGATACCTTGTTCGGGCTAGATGGCCTGCCAATTTCCACTTTGACCTTTTTACACACTCCACGACATCATTCACCTTATCCAGTTGCAGCGTATTCTATTTCGAATAGTTAGGCCCATCATGCATTTAGCGTACGAAGGCGAAACCAGAAGACATTGCAGATATGCACCGAAAATAAAAAACCAACAAGAACGAAAACGGTATGTCAAGAGTGCGATATACCATTATCCAAGAACTGCTTTTCAGATTATCGTATGTAGTTTGTCAAAATAAAAAGTTTTGTATTTTGTAAATCTGTTTGTTTTTCATTACTTTTAACTGAAAGTGAATTGAAAAATTCAGAGAAAAGATCATTTGGAACTAGTGGTAGTGTGGGACTAGTGGTACATATAAGGAGTTGGTACACTCTAGTGTTCCAACCCCCACCCCTAAACACAAAATTATTTTCATAATTTCAAAATGCAGAATTAATAATATGTGAACACACTAGAACACAATGCACTAATAAAAAGGTTAATATCATTCGTCTCGAAAGGGTTAAACGAAAAGTTTCCAAGCCGAATCATTCGGATAAATTAACTCAAATTTCGTAAAATGGATATGATTTGCTCAAAAGGCACGCTGATTAAACAAAATTCACAAATTGAAGTTCTTTTTCCACCTCCAAAAAGGAGAAAACAATAAATTCATATTTTTATGGGATTTTACACTAATAAACTCATTTGTTTGGAGTCAGTATGACGCCAGACTTAGGCAGTCCATTCAGCAAACAAATCATGAAAATATATGAAGATATTCTATGAAATAAAGATCGTTGATGTGGTTTCAGTAAAGCAGGAGAAGATATATATTTTCACTGAACAACGTTAGGAAGTTGTAATGTTACTACTATAAATGAAATTTAGGCTATTGTCTTTCGTCATTATATTTTTCGACAATGCAGTTTAGAAACGGAAAAAACAGTCCTTGTTTCCATGGCGATGATGAATAGTAAGAGAGATAAACGAAAATTCTCATGTAAAAATCTGTGACGCCATATATTCAACTACAAAACTGACGTACATTATTGTATTGTCAACACTAAGAGTGTGCACAACACTGATCCACTCCTTCTTAATACACGTGCATGGAAGTTCCACATGATGCTGAGCAGAAAAATCGTGCACCCGCATGTTCTAACAGACAGTAAACATACAGCGTGGGGTATCTGAAGAGCATAATTGTGAGAGGGGTGGTCTCTCGGAGAGATAGGGTAGAAAAAAAAGGGAATAAGTGGGAGTGACTTTCAATACCGTACGTAATTAAAATATGTCCGCCATGACATCTTTTTTCCTTTGAGTTTCGCACAACAAAGGATATTCCTTAGGAATGGATGAATTACGCGAACAGCATGTGTCTATGCCTTTTATTATGCTCCAAATAAAGTGAAATAGCTAAAGTCGGAAGCAACTATATTATTACATTTTAGTTGTCACTTTCTGACTACGATTCTATTTTACAGTTATAATTACTGGAAAATTCATTTAGTTCTGTATTATCATTATAGATAACAAAGAAAGGATCAGTGAGGTATTAATATCTACATTCCAGGAACTTTATATTCCAGACCTCCACGTTATTATATAACTAACTAATTAGAAAAGTGGTCCCTCGGCAACAAAGGGCGGCTAGATTATTGGTACAATCACTTGTCAATTTACATCCATATTTGGGTCCCAAATTTCTTTGTCAGTAAATTTATATCTCTAATGTTCTTCCTCAGGGTGTTGAAATATAGGCGAAATAGACCAAAGACCATGACAAAAATTGTAAGCTTGACAGAAGGTGAAGCCAAAAATTGTGAATACTTTACATAATTCAAAATTTAGTATATTCGCCAAGAAATCACGAATGATAAATGTTGATAATATATATATTTCTGTAAACGGAGAAGCCATTGTTTACGATGAACATATCGAATACTTGGGTACAATTCTGGATTCGAATTTAAACTTTCACGCACACGCAGATTATATTACGAGAAAATTTTAGAAAAAAGTAGGATTCTTATCACGAATCGGCAAATCTTTGTCTATAAGTACAAAGTTGTCTCTATAAAGCCATTGCACTTCCTCATTTACAATTCTGTTGTTCCTTATTGTTTAATTGTCCTCAATATCAAATAAGTCGATTAGAAAAAATACAAAATAGGGCTATGAGATCTATATTAAAATGTAATAGATATACATCTGTCAAATCCATGCTTAATGGGTTAAATATGTTATCTGTTAACCAAAGAGTTGTGTTTAATGTACAAGTGTTCATTTTTAAACTGAAAATGAAATAAGTTACCAACCTACATTAGTGATAGAGTTCGATTATTTAAAGATGTACCTAATTATAATACGAGATTCAAAACAGACTTTATCCTTGGAAAATGTAACACTACACAAAAGCTAAAATCTATTTTGTATAAAGGTTCAATTGAATTTAATGGACTTCCTGCACATATAAAAAACTGTGAAAGTTTAAAAGTATTTAAAAGATTTTTGAGAACGTTCATCTCAACGAAATGCAACACAGTTTAAAGTCACTCTAATTCAATTGGGCTTTGTTTCTGCTAGTACTCTAATTGATGTTTATCATGTAATATTAGTTAGGTGCTGAGTATAACGATTTTGTTTTTATACTTTATTATGTTATTTACATATATTGGTACTTTACTTGATTCACAGTATTTTACTTTTCATTATTTTAATTTTTAATTAACTTGTTATGACTATATTTTGTAATATGATGTAGCAATTCTGCTAAATAAAAAATAAATACATTAATTTAAATAAAACTGAATAGTTTTCTGATTTTCACTATAATTAATTCAAAACATGACAATATTGTTTCGCCAACACAGTGCCTTCATCACATATTGATGATAAACTGAGCTATTACATTGTGGACTGCTTGCATTTATCCTGAAGTGTGTGGAAATGACCATAGAATACTGTTCTTTTGAAATAGGGAAATGACTATAAAACATATTTCTTCCGAAGTGTGGAGGAAGACCTTAGAATACTTTCCTTCGATTGCCTTTTACTAGAATAAATTTAATAAAGGAGAATTATTGATTGAAACTTGATCATTTAATAAACTATTCGATTTATTTCTCTTATTAATTGCCATGGGTTCTAACAGGGTTAATATATAACCTTTTCGTTCCGTATGCAATATTTTGAAGTTGTTGTTCAAGACATGGTTCTCTTCTATAAGATGTGTTGCATACGTAGAATCGGTTTTATTTTTTTCAAAGCATCTTTGGTGTTCAGATATTCTAAGTCGGAAATTCCTGCCAGTTTGACCAACATATACTTTAGGACAAGTACCGCAACTTAACTCATAGATGCCCGATTTATCATCAGGCGAAATTTTATCTTTCGCATTTCTGATGTGCCTACCCACGGTATTCGGGGTTTTGAAAGCTATCGTTAAAATACTTTTATATATTAACCAGTTGTACATTTTTCTGATAGTTTTCTTGCCTGTCAAATTTTTTATAATTGATATTCTCAGCAATAACAGACCTTTCCGGTGGAAAAATTCACGCCAAGTTTTTGTTATAAATTTCAGCCTAGTCAAAACTTTGGAATGAATAATTTTCGATAATTGACAGTACTAAATTGTCGATAACAAAAAAATTATTTCAAAGTTGAAAAAATTAATAAAGGTATTTCCGAACCTAATGTTCAGCTAGTATTTCTTATGATAAACCATTCCACCTAGGACTCCAAGGACCAACTCGCTAATACAATCCCCCATTTGGTTTATGGGGTCTACATTCAATACAGTTGCTAATAAACGTGACATTCAATTTAACTCCATAGAAGTTATTATCAGGAGTTATGTGAACAAGGGAAATTGACTGCAACGAATTGAATTAGATTGAGTTCTTTGTAATATTTCATTGAATTTTATTATTTAGTAATTAGTTACTTTTTTAGTGTAGATTAGATTGAGCTCTTTGTTACATTTCTTTCCGTTCTATTTATTTAGTTATTCAGTTATTATTCAACATTATGTTATTATTTTCTGTAATTGGGTATTGCACTGTTGAGAATGAAGAACTTATTATTTCAAATGAAAAAGGTTGCAAACACAAGTTTTTAACTATTATATTGTTTGTAACGCTTTCGTACTGTCAGTCAAAATTATCAATTTAAATGTTTTGACAAAGATGCAGCAACGTGTAGAAAAACATTCACTACAAATATATTTTTCCATTTTTACTGTCAGTCATTATGTATACCGCATTTTTTGTACGTCAAAAACTGATTTTTAATAATGAGCAATATATTTTAATTGTTGATGCGACTGGAATTTCATTTGGAAACAAAGGTCGAAAGGTCCCATTTCATCGATGTACTCAATTGTTCAATTTGGACAAGATATGGGGCCGTATATTATATGCATTTCATGTTTCTTTTGTACGCTTCTCAGAAATACCGCTACAATGTATTTAGTTACCCGTGTTGCAGTATCAGTTCTTTCGAAATGACTTATCAAAAAGCCGAGGATGATTGACGAAAAAAAGATGTGTGCTTGGAATGGGAATTTCTCCATCAAGTATAGCACGCTTCATATCAAGAAGCACCTATTATAATAACATCCTATTTTAAATTTAATTTTGAGAGTCATGGCGACAACAACCACTTTGAGGGACTTATATGGCAACCAGAGAACTTTTGAAAATATCTTTCAAATATGGTTTGGTTGTTTTAGAAATATTTCGTGAGTTTTTGATTTGGATAGATGATTTTCACATGAAAAAGTGCTAAGTTAAGAATACAAATACTTATTTCTCTGCCACAAAAATAATATAATAACGCACCTATTATAATAACATACTGCTTTGAAATTAATTTTGAGATTCATGGCGACAAAAACCACTTTGAGGGACTTTATGGATGGCAACCAGAGAACTTTTGAAAATATCCTTCATTTGTTTGGTTTGGTTGTTTTAGAAATATTTCGTGATTGAATATGAACTTAAATTTAAACACTTGGAACTTATGATTTACACTTTATTGACTATATAGTATGACGCGTTTCGTCGTTACAAACGACTTCTTCAGATGCTTACAGAATAATGATTCTTATAAGAATCATAATATAGAATAATGAATAATGATACAAAATAATGAATACATTATTCTTACAGAATAATGAATACATTATTCTGTAAACATCTGAAGAAGTCGTTTGTAACGACGAAACGCGTCATGCTGTGTAGTGAATAAAGTGTAAATCATTAGTTCAAGTGTTTGAATTTAAGTTTATATTCAATTATAATGGATTTACATCAAGTAAACGCCAAAACTATTAAATATTTCGTGAGTTTTGTGATTTGGTTCACTGATTTCCGCATAAAAATTTCAAATTTAGGAATACAAATGCTTTTTTCTTTGAAACGAAAATATTAACAATATCGCAAACTATATATTGCTATATTTGAAACTCTTATAGATGGAATATCATAGATTAATTTGTCAGTTTCGACTAAGTAACAAAACATAAGGTTCAAATCTTTAGTATTGATTTGTAAGTGCACGTTATTTTTAGAAACTAGGAAAATGTGTACCAAGTTCCTACTATATTTTGTTGGTTTATATTGAAATGAATATCATCATGTCTACAATCACCTTAATACATACAAAAATTTGAAATATCTGTAATTTATATTGTCAAGAAAAGGCTACTATTACGAAACGTAGTACTGAGTATTTCATGTTCAATGTGCTTCCTAGTAAAATCACATAGCATGACAAGAATGAAATTATATTCCCATTATACTTCGAAATTCTTCTTCTTTTTTTGGAACGAAGCAGAGTGAGTCACTAATGAATACACAAGTGTATTCTCTAATCGATCAAGAATTTTTTTTCATATAGGAAGTTCTGAAATTAGCTCCTCATCTTTTTATCCGATAAAGAAATAGAAAAGTAGTTTGTATGATAGATTTTGCGTATGTGTATAATTAAATACTCATATAGGTTTATAAAGACCAACACGGAATAGAATTAATAATTATATAGATGAAATGACATTAATATCTTACGTGAAAATATACAGAAAGCGGGGACAGTCTACCATGTCTTACTTTTTTGCAAGGGGGTGAAAGGGGGCTTTGAGAGTGCTTACAAAAATTTTAAACATACACAAAAATGAACTGTTTCTTTGGAAAAGCGCTTTTATTCGTACAAGTGCGGAGGTGACAACTATAATCGAAGATATTCCAGTAGCAAATCTTTCAGAGGGAGTTTTAAGCCCTTAGTCTCCTCATATTAGGAAGATAAATATAGACAACCTTCAAATAGATATTTGAATTAGTAGTATAGGTAACTAAATAACAAAAGTACCTAAAATTGTCCGTTTGAAAAATTGAAATCAAAACAAACAAAATTAGTATTTATATGTTCCCTCGTACAGTGGGCCAGTCTTATTCTTAATGTTCTTACGAAGGGAGGATAGAGACAAAACTACAATACCAATTTCTAAAGAATATAATTTACATCAAAAATTGAAGAAATGGATTATCATTTCATTCTATAATTTTTTAAGACTTTAGTACTAAATATATTCGATAATAACCTATCAAATTTAATGATAGGTTAGCATTGAAACATTTTATCAAATTAATTAAATATATGAACTTTTCTATAGTTCCAACCTCAAATTTTATAGAACTAAGTCTCGTTTCTCTTGGAATTCAATGTTTCTGAAATCCTTTAGCGCATCAATGTATCAGAATAGTAAACACAGAAAGCATAATGTCTTGAGTGAATAGAAGAAGTCAACATTTCCATTAGGAGAGATTGTTACGCATTATTAACGTGCTCATGTAAATCTGTTAATAAAGGAAGGACATGTAAATAAGTTCATCGAAACATAAATTATAGTGTAATAATGGCAAATTGGCAACGGATGTTATGCTAGGATAATGAAGATATCTTTCAACAATAAATAGCAATCTCAATCATTATCTAAATGGTTGGCGGCACAAAGAGAACAAGTTTGTCCCATTATCACACATGGGTAATAGTCAAACGTAAATGGTGTTTCGCTACCAAGAGGATCACTAACAAATGACTGTAGCGCAGACAGACAAGGATAAAATTCCTCCTGCCCATATCTGGAAAAGTAATTCAAAGGGGTATCCAACTCGATGAGGATAATGTTGTGTAAGCCGTCATGTAAGGGATCACCCCCCTCCAGCCGTCTGTTATCTGCAACCCGACTTAGCTAAATACATGTGTATATCATATGGATCTACCCTCTTCAAATTTGGCATATTCACAACATCAACCCAGCGGACCGGCCTAATTCTAGATCATTATAGTTTGGAATCTGATTGTAACTTTATAGGGTGAAACACCTCTACCATGAGCTGCGACTAATCATTATCCGTGAAAATAGGACATACATAGTAGAACCCCATCCGTTTTTTTGTCAGGTTGAAATTGTCGCATGTGAAATAAACCGTAAAATTGTCGCTGAAAGAACTGGAATGGATTTGCTTTTGTTAATGGTTTTGTATAATATTTTCACGTTTTATCAACTCATATTGTAAAACAGCAACGAATATTGCTTATAATTTTTATGAGGGTGAGGCAACATTGTATTTCTCACCGTGACGTTTTCATTGACGATTCATTTCGACGTTTTTACAAATGACATATTCAATCCTTCGGGAAGAGCTTCAAAGTGAAAAAAGTAAATACTGTACTTTATTTTTAGTCTATTTATTAAATTCTTCATTTTCAATTATAGAACGTCCAGTTTTATTGCAAATTAGCAAAATTAGGAATTTTTCTTCATTGTATAAAGAAAGGTTTATTAACATTAAGTTGAGAATATAATGGAAGCTTTGTTGCAACAAAAACATTTGCACTTCTAGTCAAAATAATATATATCGTGAAGGTAAAAACACCGTGTCATTTTTTCTAGCGGGAGAATGTCGCTTAATTAATTTACAATTTTATGCTAATTTATTATTCCTATGTGGCAAATATTATTCGCACAAATAAATAACAGTTTCAAGTGAAGAAATATACATTTCATCTATAGAATTACTCAATATTTGTTTCAAGTATTCTTATTTTATTCAATTGTAAAGTTAACATTAAACTTCGTGAGTTTTAATCAAGGAGGAATGGAAGATATTTTTATAGGAACTTCTATACAATGTTAATACTTTTCACATTAAAGAGCTTCATATTTATTTGCATTATTATCCTGGAAAGACCTGAGAGGAAGAACATATTTTCTTGTGATATTTTTCAGTGAATTACAAAATATTTAATGAAACAATTGTTAAACTGATTCACACATATATTAAAAAGAATACTGCATGACGTACGTTTCGATGAGATTCACCTTTTTCAAATGCTACGTGCAGACTAATGCAAAATATATTGTACAAAATGTTTAGTACAAAATACATAAAGAGCTCGTAGTATTTAATAATAATTTAGTATTACATATTCACAATATTTGCTTCTATGGAAGAAATATTTCAATTTGTTTAAAACTTCTGAGAAGAATTATGTAGTAAAAATCAATATACAATAAAATATTTCAATAATTTTACACTTTACTGATTTTTGGAACAGTCTGACAACCTGGACCCATCAAGATATATGTCCTTGAAGTGAAAAATTGGTTTTTATTATGTCTTCACGCACAACACTTAGTGGACCATTTTTGAAAGTAACTTATGATGCAAACACTTCACTAAATTTCACAAAATCTTTCAATATTCCCAAAATATGTTTCGGGCTACTAAATCATTGTCAAGAATTCAAACAAACCCAAAACATCAGTTGTATTGAATCGATAATAAAAGCCGAAAAATATTCCGACTGCATCAAACAATTTTTTTTTTTAAATTGTGTTTGAATTATACGAAAATTCAAACACTTTGTTCAAATTTCCTAGAGATGTAGACTAGGAGAAATACTACACGAAAGATTTTTGAGATGATAAGTTTTGTCCGTGAATGCCGCGAGTCAACCACCTGTAACTAAGAAATCCAATTTTTGAAACACTTCTTGAATTAAGATGCAAATGAGGTTTTGGGAGGCAACCATCGACATTGAAGTGGCGATAAATGAAAGGTGTTCAGTCAGCAATCTTTTAAAATGGCCGTTTCTCCTAATTTATGAAATTGTTCAAAACACTCTCCGTCTGAAATTACTACACGCTCAAGGAATGACGCCACAAAGGAAACAAGGTGAGGAAATGGGACTTCCTGTAAGATGGGCCATACGGCTTGACGTAATTGGGTAAGTTTCGAAGGCATAACAAGCTAATAAAATACTGATTTACGTCCTCCAAAAACAGGCAAGTGTGAAATGAATCTGCCACCGACCATTTTTTGAGATATATTCGATCGTTTGATGATGCCGCCTATCGGATACTGTTATTTTGTGGATAGAAAGATTTATTCTGCTTCTCCGTGACAATTGATGTTTCGTAGAAAAAAAAACACCAAACATAGTGATTGCTTTCTTTTACAAATTGTTACAGATGTTCTAAGGATAATGTAGAAACACGTGAAATATAGAAACCCCTGTCAGTATTTTAAGTTTTAGGTATATCAAGTTGCCAGTTGACTAGAGATGTATCGTTTACGAACGACTCGGTCATCAAGAACGAATCGCTGTGATCGATAATCAAATTCTGTTACCCTCTGAGCTTTTAAAAAGCTTGTTTTTCAACAATTAATTTTGAATTCGTTGGTTTTGATGTGATTTTTCATTATGAATTATGTTATTGGAAGTAAAAATCAATTTTTACTGCCGATTTTCAGTTCTATTGTGAAATATTCAACTCTGACACAAGTTTATTCAACAAATATTCAGCTCACGGCCTTCACACTCAGCAGTTAACGATTTCGATTCTAACTGCGATTCATAACTGAGATTCTACCATAAATATTTGCAATAATACTAAAATATTGATTTCATACACATTTGATATTTTATAGTCATCTCCTGTCATTGCAGATGTTTTGAGTGCCCCGATTTTCCTTAAGATATGGCTAAATCTTAATCAGGCCCTGATCCAAAATGGCGGCGGCCGTTTTTGCGGAAATAGGACGTGCCCTTCCTGATTTTGCCCTGTCGTTGAGAAGTGAAGTACCAAAGGCCGGTCAGAGAAGAATCAATTCAAATGCACTAGAAGAGGGCCTTTCTGTCCCAAGCTGAACTATACCAAATGACAAGTATCCAAATGTCGTGTTTTTAATGACTGCGGTTGCCAAGCAACTCCCTCGATTTGCACGTTAGTAGACGATCTCTCAATACGTACGATTTCCAAGATTTGTAATTCAAAAATTACCAAGACGATTCTTACTCATACATCTTAGTTATTAAATCTTGTCGACAACTCGACGAAATCATCCCTTCCCATTGTGGTTATTTGAACTTGCAAGACTCCTCGATAACCTTAACCAGTGGCGGCGTTGATAGAATAGTCAATATTTATCTTTCATGAAGGCGAATCCTGAATCATCTTCCTTGCAGCGAAAGGAAATATATGACAAAATTAAGTCATATTATAAAATTGGATTGACAACTGACAGCAAAATTGGTGAATGCAAGGAAAGAGTTTCCATAATATGATCTACACAATCAAACCAAATGATTATTGCTAATTTACTATTTAAATTTCGAATAGATTTGAAAACAATTTTGATATTAACCAAGGATTATTATCCTTTCAGGGTGCACCTATTTATATGGCTCCTAATTTATTTTTCCTAAATATTTAATTGTTTCATTAAACCTGACTTGAGCGAGGCAATAAACAATCCTTTTTTCCTGATCTTCCAACCATACACATGTTTGGAGACTTCGTGGAGCAATAAGTCTTCTTTAATTTGACACAAATTTTCATAGAACTCATAAGAACATAGGGGTAATTACTACGGCCTCAAATATATAACCACCCGTTTGAAACATGACGTAATGATTGGTGTTGAAAAACTAATTTTTGTTCAATTGGATGGTAAAACTGTTCAGCATTTCTTTAATTCACGTAGTGACATTCTTACAATACATTGCAAGATCACTTGCAATATATTTTCAAATTTTTTGAAATTTTCGGAATATTGGAATAGAGCAGGTGTTTTGAAATCGAGCAATTGAACCCAGTCTGGAGAAATCGCCAGTAATTCTGAAAATCGGGGGAACACTTTGGTATGTATCAATAAATTTCCAATGTTGAATCTAACGAATACACAGTACGCCACTGTGTTCAGTTCCAGATTTAATAACCCGAAATTTGGAAGGGAAGCACTCAGACAAGAAGGCATCCAACGCGGACGCTGTTCCTTCCGACTAATAAAATAAAATTCAGATTTCCAGATGAGTGCCTCAAGTCAGAAAGATTCTCAAATCGTCCTGTTACCTGTCATTTGGAGTCAGAAGTGGTCGAACACTGTCGAATCATTTTTTGTTTATCCCTTCCAAATACCTTTATACCAATAAAATATTTCTGCAATATATATATATATATGGGCTTCTCGAATTTCTTTTTCCTGATTGACTAATTTTTTGGGACGCCACCATAACAACCCCCTCTTCACTCTGATCGACAGCTTGGAAATTTACCCTCGTGAAGAGTTATCACAAGTTCAGATATATTAATAATAATATTTATTTAGCTGAAGCTATAAAAAAATTGATAATATTCTCAAATTGAATTCGAAAATTAGGAATCAAAAACCAGAAAAAACTATCATACAAATAAAAATGCAAATACCGTATATTTTTTTATTTTTCCAAGGTTCATATTATTAAGAAAAATACAATTGCTATTTTTCGAATAGCTTTTCAAACGGTAAATACTGTTAAAATGAACCCCCGAAAAGTATACCTAGTCATATACCCTGTGGTATATTGTGAGGCGACAATTTAGACATAGAGGGATAAAAAACTTTGCAAGTCATTGTGACTGAAATCTCCGCCCGTTTTCCAAATTGATACTGATTATATTTTATACTTACTTATTGCATGTTAGGAGTTGAAACGTGCTTTTTCTGTGTCAACTCATTATTTAAAATGACCTGACTAAACATTATTACAAATCCCTGCTGAAGAAGTAGCATTCAAGGCCAAAATGTTTTTTTATCTTATTATCTGTAAACACTTCGTTACGGGGAGCAATTTATCTCATAAAACTTCAAGTCTGATCTAGATTGTTATCGAGAATATTCAGTATTACTCTTTTCTGATCTTTGATACTGTCTATTTAAACTTGTCTTACTGTCTATTAACTTGTTTAGATTTTATTTTTCAGATTTACTTTTCTTTTTTGATCCAGTCATTTCTGGATTAATATCAATTGATTCTCTTGTTTTCAATATTTTTTTTCGTCTGAACCTATAAAATACCAAATTATAGCCTTTTACTTTTGTTTTTTAAAATGAGGAGGAAATTCTGGTCACAATATTTTAAGAGGAACCAGACAAAGCAATTCCTTTATATATTTAGATAAAGATGCGGTGGCCGGAATGCCATTTGTCAGGCAAGTGACATACGAACAACCTGGATCAATTAGTGGATTCGATGGGCCACTAAAACGAGGTACTACTTAATCGAAAGCTTTTTGTTGATTTTCCACCAACTTTCAGATTATACTAATTATACCTCGCCCTTATTGCATTAATTAATCGTATAAGAATGTTCTGTATTCAAAATACAATTTATATCAAAATACGTTGCTCAATTTTATAAATTTTTCGGAAACCACTCGACATATTTCACATTATCGAGAATTGATACAAATAGTTTGAAAAATTATCTATTAATAATATTGAATTGAATTGAATGGTTAAAATAATGTAATCACCTAATTGAGAAATATCTAATATATCACCGTATAATTTTATGGGAGATCTAAAAGCCTATAATTTCGTTCACTAGTTGAATACATTTTTCAACAATTTTGATATTTCCGGAAACTTTTGTTTCGAATGCTGATTTTTTGTTTTTCTTTTACAGTCGACATGTTTCTCTCAGTTATTATATATAACATGTATTGCAATTCGTTCATTCCAATTTGTCCCCCATTATTTATACAAAACTATTTCCATTTGTAACTAATAACGAATACAAAATTTTGATTATATGGCAGTTCTGATACTGCGGTTTTTTCAATCTGTTGTAAATCCTACATACATTAATACCTAATTCAACAAATAACTATGAAGAAAGTAGACTTTCATTATTAGTTTCGGTTGTCTTTAAATTCATTTATTCAGAGTGTGAAGATTTCTTGTGAATATCGAGAGGCTATTATTTACATTGATTACTTTTGAATCTAAGAATTTCAATGAATGCACTCGTATCCTGAATTTTCATCAATAATACGAAAAAATAAAAATAAAATAAAAAATAAAAAATGGCGAACAAAACAGTGTTTTCGAATTTCTGTAATGGATTTACATCAAGTGAAGGCTGTAATCCTTCAAAAACATATTTGCACCTGTTTCTATTCACAACATCCTGAATTATATCCAATTGCACTAAGATAAAGTTTATTTACTGCCTGAAACACGTGGAGTAATTTTTACATAGGTATAAGTTTATACAGGACAGAAAGTAGTTCTTTTAGTTACTTTGGAAAATCAATTACTAAGTTCATTGATATTTTAACGAAAAGAATGTGATACATGCTTTGACCCGCGCAAATTATAACCGAATCAAATTATCCGAAATAAGCTTCAAATTACTTGTATAAGAGATTTCTCAAATATTAGGGTTGACGGGTAATTGGAAGGATAAAGATAAAGTGGACTAAGGTCTAATGGCAGAATATTAGATAGCACAGAAAACTACTGGAGACTGGCAAGAAATTCTATACCGATCCTTAATGCATCTTAATATTAATCTTCCTGAGACTCCAGACTTCCTTGGTCAGAAACGCCCTAGAGCCAGGCCAATTCATGAATATGTATATTGCTCTTGCAGGTGCGGACTGTCATAGTACTGGTAAAGATACCATTTGTTCAATGTATATAAAATATCGACATGAACCCTCACTGCCAAGAATATGATAACTTAAACCAAATACTTTCAGCATGAAAAAATTTTTCTAGGTGCGAAGGAAGTACTCAACTGAAAGTTCACCCTTTGATACGTTCCGACTATTATAGACATCTTCAGCTCTTACGGCTCTTTAGATACCGCCCTTAAAGTCTGCACAGCTCACTTGAGATATTTGAAAATGTTTATTATATTTTCATTATATAAAATTTGGAAATGAATGAAAACTGCTCATTCGAAAGCATTATAACTCCTAATTGAGACTCAAATACTTATTTCAAAATCATTTGAAGAAGAGTTTCATCTATTTGAGTTGAGGAACCGTTTCAGAGCAACTTGGAGGTGGAAGTGGACGATAGAAAGTTCACTGATCACAAAAATCTACAATCTGTTGAAGCATGTACTCAGAATGCGGGGAAAAAATCAGAGATTTAATTCAGAATACTTCAAAAAAGTTTTAAAGATACAAGTTTTTGAAAAAATTGCAAATTTTAACTTTACTTTACGGTAAAATCCCATAAAAATCTTATATTCAGTGTTTGGTTATTAAGTAAAAGAAGAAACTTACGTTGAAAACCTACACATTTTTTTTTATATAACAGCCGTTTACATATGTTTCAAGGTTATTGCCTATCGTCAGAACGGCGTAGTTCAAGTTAAAGATGAAAGTACTTGAAGAGATATATAAAAAATTAATATATAAAACACGAAACACAGTTTCGTACACGTTTTATACACCCAAAACATTTGGGAAGAGTCAACACAACGTTGCAGACGACAATGAAATACCGTCCGGCTATTATGAGACTTTTATAGCTTCTGGAACTACCCAGATAATCTTAACAATAATATAATTATTCTAAGAATTATATTTAATGCAGGCAAACTAAAATTAAGTAAAAGAAGAAACTTACGTTGAAAACCTACACATTTTTTTTTTTTTTTATATATAACAGCAGTTTACATATGTTTCAAGGTTATTGCCTATCGTCAGAACGGCGTAGTTCAAGTTAAAGATGAAAGTACTTGAAGAGATATATAAAAAATTAATATATAAAACACGAAACACAGTTTCGAACACGTTTTATACACCCAAAACCTTTGGGAAGAGTCAACACAACGTTGCAGACGACAATGAAATACCGTCCGGCTATTATGAGACTTTTATAGCTTCTGGAACTACCCAGATAATCTTAACAATAATATAATTATTCTAAGAATTATATAAAAAAAAAAAAAAAAAAAAATGTGTAGGTTTTCAACGTAAGTTTCTTCTTTTACTTAATTTTAGTTTGCCTGCATTAAATATAATTCTTAGAATAATTATATTATTGTTTGGTTATTTTTGGCGATACTCCTTTACATATTTTGTTTTGGAACATGTGTTTCAAACGAAAAATTTCCAAGGGCAATCATTTAATTAAATTAACTCAAATTTGGTGAAAATGGATGTGATTTGCTCAAAAGGCTTATTAAACAAAATACACAAAATGAAGTTCTTTTTCTATCACCAAAAAGGAGGAAACAATAAATTAACATATTTTTAAGGAATTTTGCACTATAAACTCTTTCGTTTGGAGTCAGTACGACATTAGACTTAGGCAGTACATTATTATATAAACAATTTCGACTGAAATTCTGTTGTCCGTCCCTGCAATCCTTCGGTTAAGGAAGATATACACAGAAAGCTAAACTGAGTATCCCCAGATTTGTATCTGTGTAACCTACGATACATGCATTACCTTTGTTTTTCTACATTTCGGTGTTTTCATTTGCGCTCATTCCACGATCAAATCTCATGCAAATTGCGCTAAGCTTCATGATTTTTAAATCAACTGGTCATTTGCATAAAATCGCAAAAGGGCATTTTCTTGAACTGATGTTTTTATTGTGCCGGTGCAGAGATAAGTAAGGGCTTAATGTAATGTCCTTCGTTAATTTTAAATCGTAGACAGTCGAATAAGATAACATTGTTAAATGAAAATAATATTAAAATGAATTCAAATAACATAACCCAAAAATCGTTTAATGTAGGTATATGTTAAATTACATGAACAATTACAATTAATATAAATTGTATAATTAATAACAACTAATTGAATTAAACAATTCATTCAATTTCAAATTAATTGCTTGGCAATTGTTTCGGTTTTTTTCCCATTTTTTGAAGAACAACCCCGAGTATAGGTTTTGAAAATGGGGTAACACCCTTAAACAATTTTTTGGAACCTAACCAAGTGTTTTCTATTCAGTTTGAATTAAAATCAAAATTTTCAAAATTAACATGAGAAAAAAATTATAATTAACTCAATTTTAATGAAACCACATATTAAGTTCGACTAAATTGGAAAATTGATTTACAAGCTTCTGTAGATCAGATGGTTGCAGATGGTTGAACGATACTTCATCCCTATTCAATTACATTAAACGGCTTGCAAAACGGATGTGGTAGGTTCGAATCCCGGGATAGGTATGGATGTTTAGTGCTTTTCTCAGGGAGCAAGCCATAATATCAATGTGAGCACATGTTCAACCTCTTTACAGGTTGTTGACCGTTAGGGACATTACCATTATTATCACATCGAAGGAAACTCTAGAATACATACTTCTTCATCCCAAGGATTCATCAGTATCAGTAGGAAAATAAACATGATGTACTTACTTGGCGTTTATATCAAATGAAAGTTGTTTTCTATTGATAACCACAGATGGAACTGTGATGTATGTAATGCGTGACAATTTCTTTTTACAGTCTATCACAATGCGGGGCAACAATTTGAGTGTTTGTAAAAAATTGTTAAATGATAAAAGTGATATACCATATAAAAACTTCTGAAATATTGGAAAGATTTGTCCGTTACTTCGTGTTAGTATTATGGAAAAAAAAACAATGTGTTCTTTTATAAATGTAGTATTACTACATTTTCAAGCACACGAATAACGAATTGAGATTATCAGAAAAGTAATAGAAATATAGAAGTATAATAAAATAGAAGTATAGAATTGAGCTATGCTTTTTCCAGCGTTATTCAATGTTATGGATAAAACTAAACCAAATGAAAAATCGGGAGTTTATAAACTTGGTTCTAATGAGTACAATAGCTGTTATATAGGGCAAACAGGCAGAAGCTTTGTTGAAAGATCCAAATAACATCATTATTCATGTTTTTGTAAGACTATAATTTAGCCAAATACTTTATAAACTAAGGGCATACTGTTCTAGATACAGATAATTTAAAGATATCACATACAACTTCAAAAATAAATACTTTAGAATCGATAGAAATCTCAAAATACAATGAAAATACTGAGAATAAATTTGTTGAATGATCAAATAGGTATATATGAAGTTTTTGCTTGCCTATGGAACTCTATGAAGAAGAATGCACCGTGGCGTACGAAATACATGGAAGGAGATGCAAACTCTATGGCTGGACAACTTTGTTCTTATTTTCTAATAATCCTGATTGTCGTTCAAGTGTTTGGAAATGTTTATAAATTATCAAAATCATTTATTAAAAATCATTTATAAGTATCTTTTCTTGCGAAGTATTACAATTTGAACGAAAGCATATTTCAGCGTTAAATTTTTACAATTGTACTGCAAAAATTCAGCATAATTAAGCCCCAATTTGGCGAAATTGGGACTTAATTGGGATTTGGAAAATTTTGGCGAGCAATAATTCTATAAATACAAAGTTGTACAAATAAATCGCCATCGCGAACTTTGTAAATACAAAGTTCGCGATGGCGAAAACGATGTGCCACTTCGTATAGTGCGAATGAATCATTTTTTATGCGAACTGTTATCAGTCGCAGGTGCAAGTTATTTCACATAAATGGTTCTGCATTATGAAGCTTTATATTGAACATATTGGCCCGTGATTGAAGATCCTGCTTCGGACTGAGAGAGAAAAAAACCTAATTAATGGATTCATTTGCGTACCAATCACTAAAAGGATACAGCAGATATTCATCATTCCACTCGTTTTATTCCTCACATCTCTTCAATTGTTTTGCCTTTGATGCATGTCATTTACGATATTTATGTAATCACCATTTCAAAGAGGATATAATTAGTTCTTCGATCGATAGGAGCCGAATGAATGTATTAAACACTATAGATCTTTTCAGATTTTCTGCCTATCATGGTAGCAGCGGGGTATCAGTTCTGTAATAACTGAAAGTAAATCTCTCACATATCTCATTTTCATTTACACACCTTCGAAATAACAATCGGACTCATTACTTCTTAAATTGATTCCCAACCGCCCTATATTATATATATATATATATATATATATATATATATATATATATATATATATATATATATCTCGTGTCATATATATATATATATATATATATATATATTTTTCATCCCCCTAAATGTTAGGGGTAGTCCACCTAATTTTGTTTTTATTTTTTAGATAATTGATGAGGCCGATACTTGGAGAAAATTAACATCCATAATACAGCAATATTTAAAATTTTCTCATAATTTAATATAAAAAACATACGCATGACGACGTTTCGAAAATTGTACTACTTTAGTGAGAATTATCAGAATTATGCTTTATCAAATGCTGGATTAATACGGGATATAATCCAGTATTAATCCAGCATTTGATAAAGAAGTAGTACTTCCACCGAAACGTCGTCATGCATATTTTATATTAAATTATGAGAAAATTTTCGAATTTTGAATATTGTTGAATTATATATATATCAGACCAAAAAACAAAAAATGTGGTTACTTCAATGAAACGGATAATATATATATATATATATATATATATATATATATATATATATAATTTAATATAAAATACGCATGACGACGCTTCGAAGTACTACTTCTTTATCAAATGCTGGATTAATACCGGATATAATCCAGTATTAATCCATATAAAATGGTATTATCCCTGTGTGAGTTCATTTTTATAATGAGGGTTAAATGAAACACAATTCTCACAACTCCAGTTGGAGTTGTGAGAATTGTGTTTCATTTAACCCTCATTATATATATATATATATATATATATATATATATATATATATATATATATATATATATACGATAAATAAGGAGTATTGCCGTATGATATTAATGAGTAAAAGATGATGAGTTCTCGGCAAAAGTAGTATATTAACCTTGTCTATATTTCGAACATGTTTACATTCTTCATCAGGACTCTGCCCTTACCATATTTACACTCACTCACTGGTAAACTATCTCACATCCTATCTGAAATAGAACATTTAAAATTGGCCAAATATAATATCATATCTGGTAAAATGCTTTCACACAACTGAAAGACAAGGTAGCATCATCTCACATTTCAGACTGTGTATATGGATACCATGCATAGATTGTGGAGGAGTGTACATAGGGCAAACTTCGCAGAACATCAAGCGAAGAATTACTCTCCATAAGAGTGATGTAAGACTCTACCCAGACAGACGTGCTTTGGCCCTCCATGCGACAAAGATGGGACATCACTTTGACCTCAATAATTTTAAAATACTGGATATAGCTAGTGGCTATCAGAAAAGAATATTCTTGGAAATGTGCCATATTAATGCTAATGGCAATAGCATTAATAAAAAAACAGACATTGCTAGGCTCAGTTGCATCTATAGTTATCTACCCTCGAAGAAAATTCGATAAGCCCAGCTACAATTCCTGAGCTCTGTTTGACGTTTTGTGTTCTTTCACTTGTGATGACAATTGGCAGAGAATTTTGCACTTGACACTCTGTGATCCTTAGTGACGTTTGTCTGTGTTCCCTTACAGTTCGGTATCTTTGACATATGATTGTTGTGACACCTGATTTTATATATTATATTTTATATTGCGTTTTTAATGAGATTATCGGGTTCTGTAAGTTCCAAAATTTGTTTTACCATCTATTTTCACTGCTGCGTACAGTCTGGCTACATCTTCAGCCTTGTTAACCGTAAGATGTAATTTTTTGGTTGAAACACTTTGTTTTACACTTATTTATTTTTCAGAGTCCTGATGACGAATGTAAACATGTTCGAAATATAGACAAAGTTAATATATTGGTTGTGTATCAATTACAGTGGCCCTACTTTTGCCGAAAACTCATCATCTTCTACTCATATATATATATATATATATATATATATATATATATATATATATATATATATATATATATATATATATATATATATATATATATATATATATATATATATATATATATATATATATATATATATATATATATATAAATCTGAGGTATCTTGTTCAGCAAAAATTTTCCATTGAAACTTCATCTTGAAAATTTTGGATTTTGGATCATTCCAGAATAGTATAAAATGAAAAAAATTTGAAAACCGCGATAAATGTATCTATAACAACCTGACTTTCAACAATTGTTGCATAACGAAATTGGAAATATCGAACTACAAAGCCAATTATTGAATATATTCGAGCATCTAATTGGTATCCTGTCATGTTATTTCTCGTTAAATGAATTCGACGGATATATATCATGATAGATGAAAGAAAAGCCTGGTTTTATTTTCGTTTCAACGCTCGTTTGTCACTGCAGCTCATTATGAGAATATGCGGTTTTATCGTTTAAAGGAGGCGATCTACCATCCATATTATTCCTGGTCTAGTTTTATAATGGTTTCAGTTAATGTTATAGAAGCATCCTTTGAACTTTTCCTACGAGATTTCGTTTTATACGCAGAATGAAAGTCCTATCAATTGAAAATTGATGTTTGTAATAAATGACACGGAGATTTCGCTTATCTCTTGGTGAAACATTATGTTAAAAACAATAAAAATTTAGCACACTTGACTTTAGTTTCAATGAATATATCAAAAAGTCTTCATATGTTTCGGGTGGTTAACCCGTTATCAAGAGTATACAATGTTCCTGAATTTCAAAATGTACAGCTTTCACTTATATATCCTAAACCACAGAATTAACACTAGTTTCAAGGAAAAATCCACCTGGTCATTGCAAATAGGTAAATTTTTTTAAAATCTTTATGGCGATCGAAATTTCCAAAACCTCAAAGATATCTAATATTCTGTCCTGAGTGTACTTCATTTCGGTCTTCTTGGGATCCAATAAATGATTATGTTTATCGCAGTGTTCAGAAAAACCGGTATTAGGTTTATTCAATAATATTAATCTTCTATGTTTATCGATTCTTTTTTGTAGAACGTCCAGTTTGCCCTATGTAAAAACTATCACATTCATTGCAAAATATTTTGTAAACGCTACTTCTCGAAAATAAGTGAAGTTTGTCCTTGTTATTTACCAACAATGAACCGAAATACTTTTATTGATGCATATTGTATTCAGGTTATTTTTATGTAATCTTTTACGAATTTTATTGCTCACGTTAGGTATATAATTAATTGAATGGAATATTTTTTGTTGTTTTTCTAAATGATTAGGAAAAATTCTTTGTAATATCTCTTTGTATCTTTCTCTGTTTATTTTTGATTAGTTTATCAATAAAGAAGAGTCTAAGACCATTGTTAATACTGTTCGTAAACTTTTGAGGTGTAATTTCGATCATTTGCACTATAAAAATACAATTCTTCATATACGATTTGATGTTTCGTTTCTATACGTGCATGATTACGCCGAATAATAATTTTACTTTATATATATATATATATATATATATATATATATATATATATATATATATATATATATATATTATTATTATTATGATTGTTCCCAATGAGGAGAGCGCGATTGAACTTGAAATCGCTAGGCTTAGGACTTTTGCTTCATCTTTTTGACCTCCCAAAAACGCTTCATCCTCTCGAAATGCTCTTTCTTCAATCAATCAAGAATCGATGGCTTTCAAAACACCCCCAGATTCTATATCCGAATTAGGACATTAGTTCGTGAACTAATCACGTAGCTCCCTCTATCCCTCCTGACAACATTAGTGGGAGTACGTAGAGGCTTTGTAGACACTTCATTCAAACACTCCAGAGTTTCGTCTGTTGGGGGAACACATAGAAATACTTAAACATATATAAAATAAAGCATCCGAAACACTTTTCTACAATAAATTCCACAACAATTCCTTAATTCACTCGTCATTTGTTTCGGGCTACTAATTCATTATCAAGAGTTGATATAAGCAGTTGTATCAACTGAAGTATAATATAAAGCTGAATTTTTGATCATTGCTTAAAGAGTAATTTCGAATAATACTTGAAACAAACTTTCTATCAAATTCCAACAATTAGCTATAATATCTATTGTAGCCATAACTGTATATGAAAATATATAGCCGACATTTTCTATATGAAAGTTTGTAAGCTTCCTAAATCTAGAGACTGTATATTGTATGAATAATTCAATGTATTTATTGAATTGCCTAGCAGCATTAAAGCATTAGTGGCCTTAAATTATTCAAGCGTGAATTAGCGGTGTTCGTTTCAAACAAATAATTGTTAATAATAAATTTTAACGTAAATTTATATATAAATTTTGTAATAGCTTTCGCTAAATAAATTCATCATTATAATTATCAAAAATGATACAATATCTGAGATATTCTTATTAGAATGAGATACTTGTTAATAATGTATCATTTCAATGGTTCATATCCTAAATACTAATATTTTCCTCAGAATTTTGAAGTTGAAACTATCATTTGAAGCATTTTGTTATAGATATTAATTGAAATTTTGGAAATGAGCTCGGATATAATATAAACATTAAAAGTTTCGAAGAACGTCTTATGTTATATAACGTTATGACAATAAAAGTGTAAATCAAATAAAACTGTTTGAATTGTCCTATAGCGTTTAATAGTGTTGGCATTTACTCGATGTAAATCCATTCAATCCATTATAATTGAATATAAACTTAAATTCAAACACTTGAAGTTAAGATTTACACTTTATTAATGATTTACACTTTATTGGTGATTTACACTTTATTCATTACAATAAATAAACTAATATTTTCCTCAAAATTTTGAAGTTAAATCTATGATTTGAAGCATTCTGTTATAGATATTAATTGGAGTAATTGAAAATTTGGAAATTAGCTCGTACATAATAAAAACATTAGAAGTTTTGAAGAACTTCTATATAACATTCTTTGAAGAATGTTATATAAGGTTGTGACAATAAAAGTGTAAATCAAATTCAACTGTTTGAATTATATCCTATAAAGTTTAATAGTGTTGGCGTTTACTTGATGTAAATCCATTATAATTGAATATAAACTTAAATTCAAACACTTGAACTTACGATTTACACTTTATTGGTGATTTACACTTTATTTATTATACTAAATAAAGTGTAAATCATAAGTTCAAGCGTTTGAATTTAAGTTTATATTCAACTATCCTATAGTTATTCAAATTGACTAGAATTTATATGGCGTAAGATTGGATAATACATTTTCACTAATTATAGCACAAAATGATTTCAGTGCCCATCAAGGCGAAGGACCATGTATGAACATAGCATCTTATATTCAATAGCCCAATTACATCAATATAGTATAATGGAAATTGGGTCGAAACTATGCTTACGATATTACAATGCAAAAAAATTTCTCGCAGGGACTGTTTTTAAACTTTCTATGTGCATAGTTGCCATATTGCATTCACTTAAGGGCTATAGAACAATTGAAATGTTTCAATTCTAAAATACTGGAGGAAAATCTGTAAAACGTTGAAATTTATTAGACCAATTAGTGCTTCTACCTTCAGAGGGGATGTCACAAATAAGAATAACTCAGTCACCTAGCAGAAGACAGCGTAAGTGACTAAATAAATCAATGTAAAGTGTGTATAAAAAACTTGTACTGTCACTTCTTTGTCGGCGAAAAGTACGTTAATTCCAATTCAAGAACATATGGGCTGAATGGATCACTGCAGTGAATTCTCTAAGTGTTAAAGCCATTTTGGTATTTAGATTAATTAAGTGATGGTACATATGCATTTTTAGGTTATATCTTCCCCTAATTATCCACATAATGGGGCGTTACTATTTAACTATTTAAGAGGCGTTATGAACATAATGGTTCAAACACAATTTGATCTTTTCAAAATGGGAATGAGGACCATTGATATGAATGTTTCAGAAGTTCTTTCATATTTAATTTTCAACACAATTTCATCAATACTATTGTCTCTATCATTTCAATGACCTTAGAAATATGAAACAAATTACTAGGGGTTGTACCACAGTTATCTACGCTCATAATTTCACATAATAATACATGATTGTTTATTTGAAGACTGAAAAATGTAATAAATTATTTAACTTGATAGTATAATTTGAAATATTTGGCTAATTATCACAAGAAGTATTTAATAGACTTTGTTACTCTTCACAACGCTTTTGAAAATAGATAAGGTCCTAAAAAATTAGTTCTACTTTTGTTTATTTAACAAGAAATCTATATTCTTAGTACGATAGATTGTAAAAATGAAAAAATTTCATTCATGTTTATCAAAAAAAAATTGAAACAATGAAGAATACTGTCATAAAATGTCAAGTTATTATCAGTAACCTTGTTCGAAAATAATCTAAAGAGGTCCAGTTTACTCGTAAAAGATTGCATATTTATTATATATATATATATGGAAAGAAAATGGTAATATTTTATCAGTGACAGGAAGAACTGTCATCAATTCACATTTCAAGTGAAATTACCCCACAGTGTTAATGTTAATAAACATTTTTTTTGATCACTCAAATACTTCATCATGAAATTGATAATGTCTGGTAGTTCGTTCAAGGCGCGTTCGCCTTGCAGGTTTCTGAAGTGAAAATGCTTTATTTATAGGGCAACTTAATGCCCCCTGAGTAGTTTTTGTTGGGCAATTTAAGCCGCAGACCTCACACTGTTATATTAACAAACAATGAGTTTATTATTCGCTTTTTATTTCTCTGCAATAAACTCAACATTTTTTCAGGTATTTTAACACATAATTGAATAAATAAACACAATATAGTGAAGGTGCTAGACGTTATATTAGGTCTTACTGTTATACATACATCCAAATTTAGATACCTACTACGAAGAATGGGACACAGTTCGTCAATAAATTTAATTAACTCCTGGGCCAACACTTGGCAGAACCTTGTAGAATGTATCATATAATTAAAAATATTCTGTCGAATGTTAGATTTACTCACTTGATATAAATCTATTATATTAAATGAAAACACCTGGCTTGGTTTCACAAAATTTATAATGAATACTTGACAATTGTTTCGAGGTATTACCCCATTTTTAAAAGTTAAACTGAACAACATTATTTTCGACCAACATTCTTATATACGTATATATCGTTACGTGCAATAGACTTAAGAATGATATCGATGTCTCCGAAGTAGAGGGACAGGTTGAAGTATTATTGACAGTAGAAGTATTAAATTAAATCTAAGAATTACCAAATAACAAAGAAGGCCTTGAATTAGGAAATTGAGGAAAGTAACAATGGTGATAAGCTGAAGGCGAGTTGATCGTTGAATATTGGTATTTTCCTGCGGAGCGAATCAGAAATTTCCACTTGTTCTAAAAGATCCAGAATTTTACCTTTCATCTGTGGACGCAGCAATTTCAATGAGTTCAAATCTATGAAATGGTTATTAGGTTATTATGAATGCAATGTGTTGAAAGTCCAGTAGAATTTTTGAAACTTCGTCAAGTTTGGCCTATGTAATGGGTGATTTTTTAAGCGCAGTTTTTTTTTATCGAATAAAATACTCAATTTGCATCATATATTCAAAATTTTTCATTGAAATTGATAACTTGGCCTTTGCCATTTACATTTTAAAGATAACTTCATGTATATGTTGTCCGCTGCTCCGTATCAAATGGTCGATTCGGAAGGTCCAATTTTGCGACACTTTTGCGAGCATTTCGGCCTGTATCCCACGAATTACACGTGTTATGTTATCCGGTAAGGCTTCAATTGTGTTCGGCTTGTCCACATGTACAACGACTTTACATAACCCCACAAGAAATAATCCAGAGGCGTCAAATCGCATGATCTTGGCGGCCTATTCACAGGGAGAGACTATTCATTTCGAGAGATAAGCTGCTCACCAAATTCATTCTTCAACATGTCCATTGTTTTACGAGCCTTGTGGCATGTAGCACCGTCTTGGTGAAACAACAGGTCAACCACGGTCAACTCGGCCAACTGGGACAAAAAAAAAGTTGCGTATCATGGCTCGATATCGTTCGCCTTTGACGGTAACGTTTCTTCTTCGTCTTTGAAGAAAAATAAGCCCATAAACTACACCAAACTGTCATTTTTTCGGGATGCATCGGTAATTATTGTATGGCATGTGGCTGTTCATCACTCCAGATGCGACAGTTTTGTTTATTTACATATCCGTTGAGCCAGAAATGAGTCTCATCGCTGAACACAATTTTTGGATAAAACAGCGGATTTTCATTGAGCTGTTCTAAGGCCAATTCACCAAATATTAGACGTTGTGATAGGTCATTCGGCTTCAATTCTTGCAGAAGTTGAATTTTATAGGTTTTCAAACTCAAATCAACACGTACAATTTTTCATGTGGTTGAATAACACATGCCCAATTGCTGAGAACGGCGACGAATTGACATTTCACGATCCTCATTAATACTGTAGGCTACGGCTGCAATTTTCTCTTCTGTATGCACTGTGCGCATGCAAGACAATGGTTGAATGCCCAACAAAGTAAACTTGGTGCGAAATTTGGTAATTACAGCACGAATTGTTGATTATGACGACCATAATATGCCCGTAACAAACGATACACATTTTTCACAGAGCACGAATTTTGATAAAAAATTTCAACAATTTCCAATCGTTGCTCGTTTGTAAGTTCTCCATGATGAAATGGCAGAGTATACTGAAAACTTTTCACTTTGACAGATGACGTTTGGATGCCACTACCAACCAGTGTCGCCAACCTGAAAAACTTAACTCTTAAAAAATTACCCGTTAGTATGCGTCACAATCAGCACAATTAATCTGGTATAATACACTTTCATCTTGTGTAGTCTGTTTCTCTTCATTATTAACTAAAAATGAACAATATAAAACAATTGTCAAGTTCGAGTATTTATTATAAATTTTGTGAAACCAAGCCAAGTGTTTTTATTTAATATACTAAACATTGTTTCACCAAGAGATCAGCGAACATTCAATCAATTTGATATAAATCTGTTCCAACAACCAAATAGTAAAGAAATCTATATTTTCCATATTTACACACTTTCATTTAACATAAAACAATTGTGAGTCAAGTTTTACCAGTTAGGTTGAAAAAGTCATTAAATTAAGTAATTAAGTTGTTCAATTTGAAATTAAAGTATGTAAATCAAAGAAACACTGTTTTTGTTATTTGATTAAAACAATTCTTCACCGGTTCGCATGGGTGTTTGTGTTTGTCTATGATTTAAGTAGTTTAAATAATGAAATATGCTGGGTAATGTACATCGATTACAAACCCAATGGCCGTTCGGAACCGGCGTTAAACTGTAGGTCCACTGAATTAAAAAAAAAAAAAGAATTCTTATTTAACTGTTAATTTTTTTGATTGATTTAATTTCGAATCAAAACATTTAATTTTCGCATGTAATATGAATTATCCCACTGAATTGTTCAAATAAAATAAAGAAACCTTTCATTTCTTCGATTTCGGAATACAGTCCGTTCAATTATGAATTAACAACGAGCCATTGTCGATGAAATGTGGGAAATAACTGGAGATGTAAGAAAATATTAAGCGTCACTTAAACCACAGCTGTTTCGTCTAAATATACTTTTATTGTTTTCGGTTTGAAAACAGGAACAATATCTCATTTTAATAATGTACGCATTTCAACAGGAATGCGTTGCAGATTTTTCTGCTTGAAAATTCGACGAATTAATTATAGTAAAATGAATAAAAAACACTGTACTATAATACATTTCACGGAAAATAGTCCATATATTTCGTGCTACAAAATCACTTCCGATACTGAAAATTAAAGAGAAACAAGCTGAATATAGAAAACGCGATAAATGGTAATTAATAGCGAAAGCAGTTTTATGAATGGTTATTATTTCTAAAAGGTCAAGTTCTTTGCCTTTCTTATCTGATCAGGATTGGGTATTATTATCTGTTTGAAGGTTGTCGACAAGCATCTTTATTTGATGATTTTTAGGCTTCCTTTGTGTATATTTTTGCTTGTATAAGCAATTTCAAAAAAATTATGAATTGATGATATTATTTAAGTTTGGTTTGAAAATATGCGAACACTGAAATAACTTCTATTGATTTTCTTACCATAATATTGCACCAAATATTCTGAGATTGAATTCTCGCTTAACTCTTGGTGAAACATAATTAAATATTAAATTAAATTAAATACTTGGTTTAATGTTTCACGATTGTACTTAACAATATCAATTCGTCAACGTGTTTCGAGCGTGAGATCATCTTCAAGACTGGGTCTTGAATCTGATGAATCTGATCAAGACAAGAGTCTTGAAGATGAACTCGCGGTCGAAACAAGTTGACGAATTGATATTGTTAAATATAGTCGTGAAACATTAAGCCAAGTGTTCAATTTAATTTAACATCAAATATTCTATAAAATATTCGATATTATTATTGACTTTGGGAGACTTTTGATTTTGAATTGAAAATGAGTCTGTTGTTTAATACATGTTGACTTACTATTTATATTATTTCTTCAGCGTCTGAAGAAGAACGAATACTTTGAAATATTCGTCATAATTTGTAGAAAAAATAAGAAAATTGTTATAATCTGCCCTTGTTTTATTTTGATTGAAACTTCGTGTTCACGAAAAAAGATATGAAAGGAATAAAAAGGATATGAAATAAAGAAGTTTCCGGATATTGTTATTCAAAAATTCTACCTAGCAGCATTATGATGATGGACAGAATTTGAAATCGTTTTGAATTAAAAGAATATAAAGGTTGTTTTTTTTAGAGGTATAGAACTTTAAATTGCAATAAAACAACGATGGATCATTCGATTGACAAGAAATTTTTTTATTCGAAAGATAATCTTGTAGCATTACATTTTAAATATGATTTCTGGCATATGACCGCCACCGCTGGCTCGGATGTAGTCCAATCTGGACGTCCAATTTTCGATTACTTTTTCCAACATTTGTGGCCGTATATCGGAAATAACACGGCGAATATTGTCTTCCAAATGGTCAAGCGTTTGTGGCTTATCCGCATAGACCAATGACTTTACATAGCCCCACAGAAAGTAGTCTAGCGGTGTTAAATCACAAGATCTTGGAGGCCAATTCACAGGTCCAAAACGTGAAATTAGGCGGTCACCAAACGTGTCTTTCAATAAATCGATTGTGGCACGAGGTGTGTGACATGTTGCGCCGTCTTGTTGAAACCACAGCTCCTGGACATCATGGTTGTTCAATTCAGGAATGAAAAAGTTTGTAATATACCTCATACCGATCACCATTGACTGTAACGTTCTGGCCATCATCGTTTTTGAAGGAGTACGGACCAGTGATTCCACCAGCCCATAAAGCGCACCAAACAGTCAGTTTTTCTGGATGTAACGGTGTTTTGACTTACACTTGAGGATTATCTTCACTCCAAATGCGGCTCTGTTTGTTGACGTAGCCATTCAACCAGAAGTCGTAGCATGTCAACAGGACGTAGTGCGCGATACGTATTCCGCACAAAACCATTATTTTCCATTTATATGAATTGCCAAACCAAGCTGAGAATAAATCACTTCTCAGCTGTTAAATCGGTAGCCATCTTCAACAGTAATGCCAACATAAAGTTCTATACCTCTAAAAAAACACCCGTTACGTGACTCAAGTATAGTAGGTTCAAAATGTACTTAAGGATATTTCCTCTTGGGAGATCATATTATTGATTTGAGGTGTAATTGTTTATTGAAATGTGTTTTCTCATTTTTTTAGACTGAGTAGTTGTAACTTGTAAAGAGTTGTAAAAGAGTTGACTCTTCGAATTTTTTATAATAGCGAAAAACTAATTTTTCACCAATTTATATATACACCGTTATACGTTTAATGAACATTATCATTATTGAATAAGTGTTCATAACAGTGTTTTGATTCCATTAAAAAAATCGATTTTTAACATCTATTTCCTATTCAGAACCCAATATCAAGAGTTTTACATTTGATGATGACTTAAAAGACAGAAATCTAGATGTTCTGTAAATAAAAGATTATATTATTAAACAATTTTTATTGAGTTTCGAAGTGAACTGATATAATGAACTGTTATTTTAACTTCTTATCATTCCACAATTGATATGCGAAGGGTTCAAATTCAGTTGAAATTTTTAATAGTGCATTCGATAAATAAAAATGTCTTTCATCAATTTTATAGATATACTAAAAAGAATATGGAATGAGTCATATGAGCGCAGAATTTCCAGCGCATGCTTCTTCTGCCATATTTCACGTAGGCTAGACCATTTTTCAGGTATTATTAGAAAACAGATAAAGATAAGGCATTGTTAGTTGGAGATGGGCGTTTCTAAGAGCCAAGTCTGAGATGTAAATTCTTTAGAAACCTGTCGACGAATTGACATGTTATTAACGTATTACCCAAGTGTTTGCCATTAGCCTATACTTTCGAAAGGTATATTGTTTCTTGTTGCGTCTTTATTATCTAGTAGTGCGAGTTCGTGGGATAAGAAAACGATAACTATATTATTAATGAGACTTGGTCTGCTATTACTCACAGCATCAATGAGGAAAGACTCTTTCATTATTAAAAATACCTCAGTGTGGAAACCGTTTATGTAGGTACCTACTCGGATTTTTAGCGCTCTATGTGGGAAGCATTTACCATCAATTACGGTTCATTATGTTGTAATTAAGATGTTCAATAATCGATTGACGTCTACATCGGGATGCCAGCTCGTCAATGGTGGTGAAAACCGGTATTTTGTACTATGCCAAAACGCAAATATCGCCATCTTTGAAGGGAACTGATATTCTATCTCTCAAATTTAAAAAATCGAAACCATAAAGTTAGTGAAACCTTTTTCAGCAATGAGGACAGTAAAAATTATTTCTCGTTAACGTTTCACTACAAATGGCATCAACAAAATATTAATTTAACATTTGTATCCTCAACCTTTCTGATATACTCGTATTCGAAAAAAAAAATGTAAGAGCATTCTCATTCATAAAATATTGAATGGTATTGGCGTTTACTTGATGTTAATCTATTCTAATTATTTATAATGTCAGTATTCTATTAGCATCTGAAGAAACCGTTTATAACGACGAAACGTGTCATGCTATGTTTTCATAAAATTGTAAATCAAAAGTTCAATTGTTTGAATTTTATTATATTCAATTACATTTGAATTTTGCGAATTGAATTCAATTACATTTGAATTTGAATTCTGCGCGATTTTACGATTGCTGGTTGTTCAGATTTGTCAAAATATTTCAAAATTCCTCAAAGAGAATGGTGTATAAGAGAACATATGATAATTTGGATCTTATTATTACGAGTAGCAATAATATTTTGAATAAATATCAAACATTCTATTCCCAAAAAATGGAATGAATGAATTTTTTTACTCTGATAATTTTAATTTTTGTAACTTATGAATAATGTTTACTATAATTCAATGTTGAAATTATTCAAATTGAATATTTTGAAATTTAAATTTCAATTTAAACATTTTTATTAATAATCAATTAGTATTAACTTAAGTTAATTGAAAAAAATTTGAACATTTGATTATTTTTTTCTTCTTTACAATACTTTTTAGTATTGTTAAAGACGAAATTTTAATTTTGAACATAATCTAAACTAAACTTATCAAAATGATCATTCGAAAAAATTGAATCGTTTCAATATAAAAGCTTTGCGGTGTTGTTGAGTTTATTTATCCAATAATTCAAACAATTCCAACCTAACACGAACATACCCGAAGTTGAGCCGATCACTTCCAGCCCGGCCGATTCAATCTTCAAATTCAAATATTTCAGACATATCAGAAAAGCTTTCGTTTCTTTCAAACATCAAATACTAAAACGTTCGTTCCACTCGCATGTGATTGTTTTGTGACGTTGACAGATTTTCATGTTAAAACCTGGAATGTCCGAAAATGTATATGCAAATTTGAAGGTTAAATATCCATTTTATTGACTGTTTAGTAGTTTAGTAGATTGTTCGACTGTACGTTTATATGCGATCTCTCGAATGCAACTGCAGACTGTGTTTTCTCTTCTTGGCGATTTTAAGATGAATTGACGACTGCTAGTTGTTCAGATTTTTATAATTTTTTGGAAAATTTCTAAAATATGTCCCGAAATTCCTTAATGAGTATGGGATGTATAAAACGATTATGATAATTTGGATTTTAGTTATTTATTAAGTAGCAATATTATTCAAATAATTAAAAATAGAACTATTTTTTCCGAATAAAAACAGAATAAGTATTCGGTTTACTTCAACAAATTTAATTTTCAAATCATGAGTATTGTCTACAGAATTTTATGTTGAGACTATTGAAATTGAAATATTTTGTTATATAGAAATACATACACTTTTTTCTTAATTACTATATTCATTATTTTGCTATTGCAGTTTCGTAGTATTACAACGTTTTCAAGTATATTATTAAAGAAATTAGGATTGTTTGAATATAAATTATAATAATAAGTATATGTAAAAAAAGTGTTTTTTTCGTTATAATATTATGCTTTATCACAAAATAACGCACGAATCTATCCAATATTCAAAATATTTCGTTGAAAATATCATGAAATATTTATGTTTCATAATTCATAACGTATTTTTAAATGAATTTTGTTTATTAATTTCAGGTTTTTCATCATTTTATTCATTTCAGTAGTAAGTTCAGTCGATTTTCAACATACGTTGTTAGTGTTTATTTTGTCGTTTTTATATTTTCTAATCTTCAAATTTATATTTTCCCTTCTGCTGAAATATTTTATTGTTTTCTTCAGCCAAAATATTAATTTTCAACAGAATCTTGCTCAATCAGTTCAGAATAATGATTCGAAAGCATAAAAATACATTCGAAACAATAAAATCGTTTATAAAAGCTTTGCGTCGCTAAATTAACTGTAAATCTTTTCATTCCTGTCGGAGTACTTACTTCGAAACACTTCTAAAATGATCAAATTCAGCGAGTGAAATTAACAATACCTTAATTCCTTGTAAATAACTGAAGATTTTGAAATCTGTTTATCCAATAATTCAAACAATTCCAACTTAAAACGAACACTTCCGAGCAGAGCCGAACGCTTTCGGCCCGCGCGAGTTAATCATCCTATTCAAATAATTTTAAATCAGAAAGAAAAGCTTTTGTTTCTTTCAGACATCAAATTCTAAAACCTTCGTTGCCACTTGCATGTGATTGTTTTGTGACGTTGACAGATTTCCACGTTAAATCCTTGAATGTGAGAAAATGTGTACATGCGTGAAGGTTGAATATCTAGTTTTAATGACTTTTTAGTAAAAATTTCTTATCACCGACAACATTGTGCGACTGGACGTTTACTTGCGATCGTTGGAAGGAAACTGCAGACTGCGTTTTCTCTTCTTTTTAAACTGTGTTTTACTAAGTGTGGAGAATTAGATTGTACTAATTGTCAAGAATTAGATCACGTGTCATGATTTTTTCTAGTGATTATAAAATATAAAATCCATCGTGAATACGATGATGTAAATAGTGTAAATTGTAGATGAGTTTAGAATACAATTACGATGAGATATACAGGCGGTCCTCGTACTTACGGCATGTTAGGTTCTCGAAATACGCGACGTAAATCGAAACGACGTAAGTCGAGACCAAATTTTTCATATGTTTACATGTAAAACTCAAGGGTTAGGATCCACACAGACTCCAAATTTTGAAAAACTGCATTTATAACAAAGGGTATACATAGTTTATTATCAAAAGTAAGTTCTTGAAAAAATTATATATGTACATGTACATACTTATGAAATTGCTAGTTATTTTTGGTTTACCTATGTGTGTTATTAATAGCATTAATGATAAAATTTTAATATGTAATCAAAATATGTAATGAGAATTAATAACTTGAACTTTTGGGTTAAAGAACCTATCAATTCTAGATTGATTCGCTTCTTTCTTCTTACTATCAAATAGGTCTTGGTAATACTGATAGGCTGCACAAATTTTGTTATTGACATTAATACTTCTCTCAAAATTAGGACCTTTTCTTCAAAAATTTTCATGGCATTCTCCAAATTTGCAAATGCTACGGAAAGTTTCTTTAGTTTAAGTTATTTTTCAGAGTTACTAATAGAGCAAGCTATTTCTTGTGACTCGATTGCTACTTCTTGTACTTTTGCCTCCAATTCAATAAGATCTTCATCAGTCAGTTCTTCTGACCTCGCAAAAAGTGAATTCTTCTATGCCGGAAATCGAAACAATTGACGTATGCTTGAGGAAAAGTATCAAAACATTGTTCGACGTAAGTTGAAACGACGTAAATCGAAACGACGTAAGTCGAGGACTGCCTGTATATTTCGTATAATGAAGCTATTTTGTTAGTAACAGAAGAACATTTTTCAGAAGTTCTTCTTGGATGCCACAAGAGGATACATTGAAGAAAATGAATGCGGTCGCCATCAATAACAAGTCTGCGAAATTGATTTTCACAGGGAAGTACGAACATAATGTGACGTAAATATAAATTGTAGGGAGAATAGTTACTATTTTTGAACAAAATTGTTCTCATTAGTCCTAACTATACCCAGTATTATCTACAGTCGAAAATTTGTTTTATAAATGAGAACTGGTAACATACGTACAAATCACTGAATAAATAATCAAGCTAATGGAATAATGGAACGGTTGGATTCGAATGCTTTTCACTGTTCCATGAAATATCTACCGTTTATACGCTCAATCCAAAAACCAACGGTAGCAGCGATTTGTTTTCATAGCCCTGGTAATCGCTTCAAATACAAATGTTACAGAGTGAATACGGTAGCATAGAACTCTTAATGAGGAGGAATGGAATGATTTTTCAACTTTCAAATAAATAGTAGATTACTCAAAATAGTATTGACTACCCTGTTAGCGTATACAGATTCGAACTTCGAGTTTCATATCCACAAAAAATAAAATTGTAAATAATTGTCTGTACCGTATAAAAACGGATATGATCTTTATTAGAGCCACAGAAGCCAAAACGAGAACTTTGATAACACTGGGGATCCTCAATTTTGTTTTTTTTAGATTTGTGACTTGTTTTTGACTAAATTTTGATCTCCGAATTCAGAAATCTTATCGATTTTTTTTTATAACGTCAAGTTTTTAAACAACAGGATACCCTCTCTTTACCCTAAAAGATATTAGGGTGAAAATTTTCGCTTATAACTTTTCGTAGAATGTTCAATCTGGAGAAATTCTCACTTGATGCTCCAATAGTAGTCAGCCATCATACTGACATCCCATCTATCTTGATACCTTGTCTCAATGACCTTCAAGTCTTGGTGGAATCGCTCACCCTGTTCACCACTAATAGCGCCAAGATTTTCTGGAAAGTTAGCAAGATAGTTATATAAGAATTTTCTGCTGACCATACGTAACTTTGTAATAGACAATATTTCATTTTATTTTTAGTTCTCTGGTTATTGTTCAATACTATTTCAATTTATTTTGAATTGATTTTTTCGTTGTATATATTCGCTTATACTCTCTATTTTTGTTTTTTTCTCGTTCATTTTCTTCTTATTTATTATTATTTGTGTACAATCTTGCAATTTTTTGTAATTTGTAATTTTTTTGTAATTTTTTCTCTGTAATTGGATGTATATCTGTTGAGAATAAATGTCTTATTATTATTATTATAAGACATGCAGATTGATACTAATGTTACAGCCAAGCTTTTTAAAGCTTTTTGAGAGTTGTTGAACAATTTTGACATAATTCTAGACTCGTGTGTTCCCAAGAAAGTCCTTGATAATACTTTTGAATACCAACCAAGCATTCTTTTCAAGTTCGGTCATTGTTTCAATGAAACGTTCAGCTTTAATAAGTTGCCGAATCTGTGGTCCATCAAAGACACCAGCCTTTATCTTCTCATATGACAAGCTAGGAAATGCCGAAATGATATACTTAATAAAACAGTCCCCTTCAGTTGACAAAGCTTAAACAAATTGCTACATGAGACCTAGTTTTATATGCAAAGGCATAAATATAATATTTTTCCTGTCGACAAGTGTCTATCAACTGTTCGACATTCTGAAGATGTCAACATGATCATCGTCTACTTTAAATCTTCTCATTAACTCATCTTCTTGTATTTCTAAATAGGATAATTCTTGAAAAAGTGGCACTGGAATTCCAGCTGAATGCGACACGGCGTATAGCTGACGGTAAACTAGGATAATCTATTTTATATATTTTTTTTCGTTATATACTTCAGTTTTTACTAAACAAAAGTAACAATCACTGAAGTGGGCTTTGGTTTCTCGCCGAATCATTGTCATCACCAAACGGAAGTTTACCACGTGTTTTTTTGTCGACATTCTCAAACACTCCACACATTGCTTGCAGACTTTCTAAAGGGTCCATGATTTATCTTGGTCGCCAATTTTTTATTTTGAAATAAGCAAAATAGGATTGCTTGACAAAAGTACTGATGTTTTTCCGTTGACTGTCGTTACTGGAGAAAGTTTCGCCTACAAAAGTGCAGTAGGGATTTCGGTAATACGCGTTCAGTTCCGCGAAGCGTAATAGTTGCGCAACAACTGTAGAAATGTTGAAGAAAACTTGACGTGATAGAAAAAACTCATTGAAACTCAACAGTCAAACAAGTCAACAGAAATTATGTTACAAATTGTTCCCCAGTGCATCATCAGTAGCTCTCTATGTAGGTTTGCACATGCATCACGCAGAAAATACTGCATAAAATTGATTAAAGTTTTGATAATATATTGCTAGAGATGTAGCTTAACATAATATAAGCTCCACTTTACAATACAAAAATGCTCTATTTCCAGTGTTTCGAATTCAATATTGTCCAGATCTTACCAGACAAAGTATTAAACAAATTTCCTCCAAATCGAACACTAAGCATAAAATAGAGTTTGGCAGATACAGATAATGATGTACATCCAACATTATATAATATAATCATCACCTTGAATTAAATTCAGCAGTAGGAATGTATCTGAGAAATTTCAGGTGTAAATTTTCATATATGCCCCTGGGCATCGATCTCTCGCACATTGTTTCTGAATTAATTCATGTTAAAACATAGTGTTTTATGTATATTGTGGGTGTTATAAGCATGTGTTTAGAGAAGAAACGTAGTGTGTTATAATAGTGGTAGTTGGACAGGTAGAATGAACAAGTTGCAGTGGTGTAGCAACACAAGTAAATTTTTCGCATCCAAAGGTTTGACTTGAGTATTATCTACATCATCAAGTAATTCGAATAGTGTTGGTAGATTCTAACTTTTCTCGGACTATTTTGGACAAACGCTTTCTAGAGTCCCTGTATATCATCATCATTATGTTACAATTATCTTAGAGTTTTGCGTGGCTTTGTACCTACTTGACGGAAATTCATCGTCACACGATCATCTAATTTGGACTTTTATTCACATTGTCAATTCCTTATGCGTTAAGGTAACACTTTCTCAAGTATACAACAATTTGTACGCCATATTCGACAAAGTTAAAGTGCAAGCGGAACGCGTTAGGGATTTGAAATATAAATAGAAGAGGAAATAAGTCCAATGTCTTTTAAAGCTCATCTGAGTCAAAATAAGCACTTCCATTGAAAGCATCGTCTTGCAGTATTTTTTCAGCAAACGAAATTCACTTACGACAATACTCTAATGGAAGATACACACTAAACTCATCAGTGCGTAAATTTGATCCTAAGAGTGTTCTTGAGCTGGTTTCAGTTACCATCATGGTGATGGAGACGACTAATATGTAATTGTTTTTAATACAACTAACATGTGCAGATCCAGCATCAGGTGAAGAATATCTTCTTCAACATCTAATCTTATTTGATAACCAGGTGAAGTAGCTGAACAATTAATTATAAATCGTAACCGTGTTCTTATCCACCCAAAGTATACGCTGTTTCTGCAATATTAGGCAACCTATCGAAGAAGATAATTCAATAAGCACTAGAAACGTTAAATTTGATTTGGAAAATCTTAGTGACAATTTAAGAATGGCAAATGGGCTTTGTGATTTTCTTTAAAAAATTTATCAGTCTATGGAACGAAGTGTTATATTGAAGAGGCAAAAATTGCTAATGCCACTTCTGAATATCAATCTGAATTGAAAGAGCTTTCGGAAACTGAAAGCGCAAGAACACATTACAAAATTCTTCGAACCGATGCTTAAGCCTTAAGATAATAAATAGTTAATATGGTGAAAAACTTCAATCAAACTGATTTTTTCAGCTTTTTAAATAACTGATATATCAGCTTTTTATTGTGTCACCTAGGAACGTAAACGTATCCTCTAGAGTCCGATATAAATTACCATTATGGGTTTCTGTATTCGCGGTATATTCAAAGAAAGTGAATAAGGAGATTTTACTGTATTTGAATTATTGAAATGTGATTATGTACCGCCACTGGGTAAAAGGTGATATAACTACTATACAGATGAGATGGGATAGCATAGAAGGTAGATGAAGAATACTGGGCTAAGAACGTTGACGGGTGGGAGCATCGACCGTAGTGATACTGCCAGTTTACTGTGTTCGGTACAGCACCGAACCTTGGTTGGAAATTCTTTATTGGCTGAGACTGACGGGAATTCGGTACGGACCTTAGTCATTCTTCCAGGATGGGACTCGGGGGAACGTCCGCTAACTTCAGTCGAGTTATTTACGCCACAGTTAGGTGTGATTTTTCGAATTTTCAGACAACATCGAGTACCTATCAATCTTATTTTCATCGAGATACAATGAATACATTAAATTGTTAGATGTATTTCGATGGTTTTGTGAGACATGACGAAATATTCGAAGTATTTACGCCGAAACTAATTGATAATTCGTCCTAATAAAATAAACTTGCTATGATTAGAAAGTGAGTGAATCGTGCTGTTTCGAATTTGCGATGCTGGTCTACTAGACACAACATCGTTACGTACTTATTATAAAGAGATTCAAAGATTCATGGTGCTTAGAAAGTGAAATCGTAGAATAAAGGGAATATGAGATTTCGTTTTCATCTCGAAATAAGGAATATTATTAAGATACAATACTATGACCGATAATTCAGATTCACTTTTTGTTACTAAATTCAAAGCTATTTTCAATAGCGTGGTTCTTCAAGTACTTCTTGCATGCCCCCTCTTTGGTATTTTCAAACCAAGAAGATTTGACATTGAATGATTCGTTGTCCTCAGTGTAATTCTATCGAAATAAGGTGAAATTTTTTTCTCGATACTAAATTTTCAATGCAATAAAACTATATACCAGTTAATTTCATATTTCGTGATCTTTTAGATGGTAGAAAGCTAGGACGAAAGACATTTCTATTCTATGATTGTTGAGGTTGTTATTTCAGGGTATTATCTCTAAAACTTTGAATACTATTAGATATCCAGAAAAATTGAAAATGAACGCTTGATGATAAACTATCTAACAAACGATTGTTTTTTGACTTCGAATAGATGATATTTGGAATTTTTGTTAAATTCTATATTGAACAAAAAATTGAGATATAAGAAAATTTGTAGGATTTATTGACAACTGATTTCATGAAAAGCAATTTGTGTGCGTATAAAAATGTTAATAAGTTAGATAAACATTCAAACTTATAAAATGAGAAAGTGAACGTCCTACGTCTTAGACATCTTGCGTGGCACAATAGCCTTTTGTCAGCCAATCCATGCTGCTGTCTTGATTAATTTTCGATAACGACTTCAGCAGTACCATTCCGCAAGTAGAATTTCAATCGCGACTCGTCACATTTGCTTTGATTTCCCCCTCATAAAAATTAAATTGTGTCATTTCGAAAGATTCAAGTTCGGTTAAGGCAAAAACAGCATTTGCACCATTTATGGTTCCAGATTCTTCAGCTTTGTTCTTGAAGCTAATTTAAAACTTGAAAAGCTCCAATGCGCGGTCATCCAGTGTCGTACCAAATCGAACTATGTTTCGAACGTGTGTGAATTGTTGATTATACGCTGCGACCTCTGGAGGATGATACGCAACTCTTCTGCTATTCACTGCATTTTTAAGATATTGAAGACGTTAGTCCTTGGTCTGTTTCAAGAACATCTTGTCCTAAGATGATTCTTTTTTGAAGAATTCATTTATTTAGAAGATACAATTATCAAAATATACATGTGAGTTATACATTGAAATGGCTTCCTCCAGCTTAAATACAAGCATTGAGACTTTCCGAAATTGACTACCAAACCCTTTCAAACGCATCAAGGTCGTTTCTAATTGAGTTACATCAAGCAATTATCCAATTTCACCAATCGCCCAAATTCTTCATTGGAGTAACGTGAAGCAATGACTTCATAGATGACTAAACGAAATAATAAAGAGGGTTCAAGTCTGGGAATCTAGCAGGCTATTTGTGTGGCCTATCTCAACCAAACCTGTGTTCTCTGTAAGTTGTTGGAAAATTTCGAGCTACCAAATTAAAATGTGGGCATAAACAACATCGCAATTCAAATTCAAAAGCAACTTGTATTACTAGAGAAACTGGGTTCATCGATAAATAGAATCTGTATCCGAATAGTTATCTTCAATAGCCGAATGCTATAGTGACCCTAAAGCGCTATCGCTTGCTATTGCTGAAGAGTTCGATTCCATGCTTGATCCATTCGAAATCGGAGTTAAACTGCAGTTCCAAACAACTGTGCTACAGAAATAGGACTCTGATCTCCGCTCTATGAACAATAGTAAATAATAACATTAAATGTATCATTTGCGACAAAAATCGGATATGGTTGTTGCAAATTTTGTTCTCTATGCGAGGTCTCTGAAAAATCATCATAGGACCAAATGTTTTCAGAACGGTCCAAGAAAAAAACCTTGTTGTTTTACTACATCTTTATTTGAAACGATGATTATGTTTGTGCAAATTTGAATTCATCGATTTAAAAAAGGACCATGCTTGAAATGACACGAGAAGAATTATGGAATAGAAATTACTCAAAAAGATCACAAAATTGAGTATGAAAAATTTTGTTAACAATCTATCAAAGATATCAAATAATATTTATTATGCTGATAAATGAACTATATCAGAAGTAATGGGGTCAACTGAGTTTTCATCGAAGTAAAATGCTTATTTTGGGTGTCGTTTAAATTCATTGTTTCAAAAGAGACAATGCTTCAAATGATACGAAAAGAACTATTGAATAGAAATTACTCAAAAAGGCATAGATCACAAAATTGGGTATAAAACATTTTGTTAACAATCTATCAAAGTTATCAAATAATATTTTTTATGCTGATAAATGAACTATATCAGAAGTAATGGGGTCAACTGAGTTTTTATCGAAGTAAAATGCTTATTTTGTGTGTCTTTTAAATTCATTGTTTCAAAAGAGACAATGCTTTAAATGATACGAAAAGAACTATTGAATAGAAATTACTCAAAAAGGCATAGATGACAAAATTCGGAATGAAAAATGTTGTTAGAAATCTATCTAAAATATCAAATAATAATATGTTTTATGCTAATAAATGTAGAAGTAATGGGGTTAATCGAGTTTTTGTCGAACTAAATGTTATAAATGTAAACTAAAATGTAAACAAAAAATGTAACTAAAAATTCTCTAGTAACTTTGATAATAAAAACATGGTTAAAAATATTTTTTATTTCCTAATTTTTTAATAATGTAGGATATTATCATAGAATAATTTTGACCCAACAACCCATCAAAAATGATTGATAACTAGAATACGTACTTGTCCTATGTTTCACTATCATAAAAATATTTGAAACATATAATAGTTAAATATGTTTCAGGTTGTCAGTCCGTTATCAAGCATATTATTCAATGTAATCAGCCATTTCAGAATAAAAATGGTAAAAAAACAATGTCTCTTAGATTCACACACATTCATTAAACCATTGTGACGTACATGTCCCCATTCCGATGACTTCTTCAGTTAGTTCGAAAGGACCTCGAAAGATCTTCCACATCAAGTGATACGCCACTGACCTCATCATTAACAAGCTAACGAAAATTATTCGAATCACGCTGATAAAAAGTCTCCAATCTGTCTATAGAACATTTTTCGTTACTTATTTTATTTTCGTAATGTTCGACAACTCTTGATGGTTCCAGTTTGACTTCTCGAATGTACAATTCAATCCACTCATGTTGATTTTTTACACCACAGGCAGGTAGACACAAGTCCTACAATGAACACACTTCCAAAGAACCTGACTATTTCTTTGATGTTTTCTTTGATGAAAAATACTAATTTGTTGAATGTCGAGTACTTATTTACGATATAATTATTTGATTCAAAAATTGAAAAGATATAAATATTTCTAGCTTTATATTTCGTTCAACTAACGGGTGTTTTTTTTAGAGATATAGAGCTTTCAGTTGGCATTACTGTTGAAGATGGCGACCGATTTAACAGCTGAGAAGTGATTTATTCTCAGTTTGGTTTGGCAATTCATCACGAATAGACTCACGCCTGAACAACAAATTGCTTGCAAATAATGCAATTAATAATTGCATTACAAACGACTTCTTCAGATGCTTACCGAATAATGTAATTCTGTAAGCATCTGAAGAAGTCGTTTGTAACGACGAAACGCGTCATGCAATGTAGTCAATAAAGTGTAAATCATAAGTTCAAGTGTTTGAATTTAAGTTATATTCAATTATAATGGATTCACATCAAGTAAACGCCAACACTATTAAATATAAAAAAAAAATGAATATAACTGCAATTGTAATTTCAGTTACTCTTTGAACAACTTGAAATGAAAACTCAATATTCGTAATTTACTTCGAATCAGAGGCAGATCTAGGCTAGCTTTTCTCAGGGGATCTTCTGAAGGAATAGTTAGGAAATTTTTCAGTGAAGGGTCAAATAACCTTAACCTGATTTTACAAATGGAGTCGACGGCTTACTTCCAGTAATTCCAGTGGAGGATCCGCCTCTGTCCCAAATTTCCTGAAGATGATCCAATGACCGAAATTTAAATCGCAGTTACATTTTAAAATGTTACGTTGGTAAAAATATTACAAATCAAATATTCATTCTTCATTACAATGAATCTTTCAAAAATGCATTGAATTATGTGTATTTTCATTTGTCGAATTCCAAGATTTTCTTTATTTGGATGCCGTTGAAAAACTTTTTGAATTGCATACATAATTTAGGATTTGCATACAGTAAATCCTAAATAATTTTCAGTTTATTGACTGAAATTTTTTTAATTTGCAATATATTTCTTATAGCTCCGTTGTAATTCTCAGCTATTTCATTTATATATTTAACACTGTCAAATTGAAGGAATTTCGACCTATAAATCTTCTTCCACCATATGAAAAAATTCTAGTACTAGTTGTTAAAAATCAGGTTCTAGAATTATGCGAAAAAAACATTCAGTTATTTCTGACTTACACTGTTGAGCATATGTGAGGAATGGTATAGAGCTATAGATAAAGGAGAGGTAGTGATTGTAGTATTATTGGATTTCAAAAGAGCATTCGAAACTTTATGTAGATCATTGATGATGAAAAAACTAAATAAAATTGGTTTTGAAGGTTTCGTAAACAAATGCTTCAATACTTATCTACATTCGCGATCTCAAAAAGTTAAGTTCAATGGTGTTCTTTCGGACAGCATTGAAGTTGATTTTGGCGTACCTCAGGGTTCCTTCTTAGGTCCACTGCTATTTTCCTTATACATTAATGATATTGTTTTGCATGTAAAAAATGCTCTATACGTTTGTTCGCAGATGATACAATGATTTATGTTAGTGGTAAAAATATCCAGACTATGACAGAATGGATCAATAGAGACTTGGCAGTAATAAATGAATGGCTAAGCGATAACAGTTTATCGCTGAATGTAACAAAGTCTAAATTTATACTTGTTGGTACAAGTAAAATTCTAAAGATAATTAGTAACGAAAATATAAGTCTTACAATTGAAAACCAGAACATTGAAATGGTAAAACTTGTTAAATACTTAGGCGTTATGTTAGATGAGAAATTGAGTTTCAATGATCATGTTAACTTCATATCGTCTGAAATCTCAAAGAAAATCAACTTTCTCAAAAGAATTGGAAAAAATCTGACGACATATATGAAGTTATTACTCTTTAAGTCTATAATAATGCCACATTTTGAATATTGTTCCACTCTGTTGTTGGGATTGAGTGAGAAAAAACTCAACAGTTACAAAAGTTGCAGAATAGAGCTATGCGAACAATTTTGAAATGTAATAGATATACTCCGATCCAAAGCGTGCTTAACTGTTTATTATGTCCTATATATTTATATTTGAAGTTAAACTCAAATTGTTCCCATATAGGATAATAAAAAATGTAACATGTGTCAGTGATATGCACAGTTATAATACAAGAAATGCTTACCACTTTGGAGGACTCAAATTCGGCAAATTGACACATAATGTTCCAAAACTTAAACTTTTTATTTTGAAAACTTTTATTTTAGTTTTTAGTTAATTTCTCATAGCTCCGTTATACTTCTGAGCTGTTTATTTTTAGATTCGATTATTTTGGGCAGATGTAAATAATAGGGAACACAAATTCGGCAAATTCGTACATAATATTCAAAACTTTTAAAAAAATAACTCCAATAATTTTACGTCAAAGTAGTTACAACGAATAGAAAAATATTATTCATCTATCAGCAACTTAGTAAGTTGAAATGAATGAATAAAATTAGAATTCACATAACGCCTCAGATAATTCATTAGGATGTTAATTAGTCCTTATCGATAATCGGGTTGCAACTTTCGTATTCTCCGCAAAATTCCCACAAGGAGGTCGTTAGCAAAATGTTCATTTTCAATTTTCGTGTCATCTCAGCAGTTCGTTTATTTATCGATGTAAAATTTTCGCTAACTTGAGGAGGCTTCCAGGGTGAAGTCACATTTAATTATAAGGAAATTGCTTTTCACGCGACGTTGTTTTATTTTCGGGAATAAAATATCTTGTTTCCAACGTGCAAGTTGATGAGCAATATATAATGATGATCTTGCGGGACAGACTCGTAAAGGAGGTTAACAACAATTATAATCAGCGGTTACCCCAAATATGTTCGATATTACCTATAGGTGATTAATTTGTAATAAGGACAACTGGCCATGGTGATTGAAATAGCAATATAACATTATATGATAAATCTTACTACGAATCGTATGAATCTAGAGAAGTTTAAATTTATAGTTTTGGGTACAAATAAAATTCTGAAGGTAAATAGTAACGAAAATATAACTATTAAAATTGAAAATCAGAACATTGAAAGGGCAAAAGTTGTTCAATATGCATTTTATGTTAGATGCGAAATTGAGTTTCAGTGATCACGTCGACCGATATTGTCTCAAATCTCCAAGAAAATCAACTTTCTGAAAAAAAATGGAAATCTGACATATGTGAAGTTATTGCTCTTTCAGTCAATAATAATGCCACATTAATAAATTCAATGGACGATGAATCTACTCTGTGATATTTCATATTTAAATGAGTAAAAAAATCACTGACTGAACAATTCTTTATTCGACTAGTTTCGCCTTTTACAGCATTATCAAGAATGATAATGCTGTAAAACTCTTGCTGTAACATTCTTGATAATGCTGTAAAGGGCGAAACTAGTCGAATAAAGAATTGTTCAGTCAGTGATTTTTAGACAAGTTTTTATTATTACGGATCTATGCGGATAAGCCACAAACGCTTGACTATTTTGAAGACAATATTCGCCGTGTTATTGCCGATATACGTCCAAAAATGTTAGAAAAAGTCATCGAAAATTGGAAGTCCAGATTGGACTACATCCGAGCCAGCCGTGGCGGTCATATGCCAGAAATCATATTTAAAACGTAATACCACAAGATTATCTTCTGAATAAAAAAAAATTCTTGTCAATCGAATGATTCATCGTTGTTTTATTGCAATTTAAAGTTCTATACCTCTAAAAAAGACACCCTTTATGTAATATGTATGTATGTATACATTATTAAGCAATAAATATTATTATTATTATATAAATATTTGTAGCTTCAATTATGTATATTACGTTCAAGTACCTTAATGTGGTTGATACTTATTTGTCTCAGTTTATATAATTTTTTTAAGAAATTTGAGGACTTTTCTGAAAAAATTTAAGAAAAGGATCTAAATGAAAAATTGATGTGTAATTTTCTGATATTGTTTCTGATGATTTGATTCTGATATTGAAGTTTTTAATAGGCATTTACTTGAATATTATATACTAAAAAGTCATAATATGCTTTTGACTGCGACTTCGTTCGCAGGGCACTCGAGCCACATTGATGTTGTGGCGACGTATCGTGATGAAAAAAATACTAGAATGTAAGTTAGACCCCAAAAAACATATCCGGCATAATTCAGCTGTTTCGTTCTGCAAGGAACTCGTCAGTCGCACCACGTTCATCGGAGTGAGGCAAATTACGGTTATAGAACAGATGTGAATGTTTGATGCTTGGTGCGTCTATAATCTGAGAGATGTTTTATATTGATTCCTAAAAATGGAATTGTGGAGTATTTATTATTTGACGGTATTCCATTTGGAGTGATAAGAGGATGCCTGGGGATTGCAATCGCTGCTTAACTCCGATGGAAGTGGTGCGACTGACGAGTTCCTTTCAGAACGAAACAGCTGTCTCGCACATCCATCAGGTGTGGCATCGATTTCAATATTTCTCTAACATTTATCCCTTGAAGGATAATGGAGGCATCACATAAACAAGTTCACACATCTAGCTCTACTATAATATTCTCTAGTTAATTTGACTATTTCGAATGGATGTTATAGCCCATTTCATTTGGGGAATTTCTTCTACCCCATTATTTGAGGTGTTTAGTATTTTCTATAATAATCATACACACAATTCCTTATAGTTGCAATATATAACTACGCTGAGTTTATTTTATGGTTTTCCCAGTATTTCCAAAATCAAAACATTCTCATCTAACTTTAAGTGATAATAAAGAGTAGTCCTGCCCTAATCTTCGCCTAACTTGTGAAAATATTGTTCATATATATTTGATTGATGAAGGCATTTTGTATTTATCATTATAATTATTATGTATATGTCTATATTCAATTTTCACGCTGTTCTTTTGTACTGAAAAAATTACTACAAAACTAACATTATTACAATAAGATGGGATATTTATGATTAAATATATATTATCAACCAACAGAAACCACTGGAGTTATGTGAAAATTGCAATAAGTACTAATTTTTTGTGCTTTGTAATTATTTCTTTCATTCTAGAATATTCATCAACAATTACATTGATAAATACGATAAATGTGAATTGACTTCTCACAGAAAGCTTTGAATATTGTCTAAAAGTGAAATATAAATCAAAATTATAGGCTAAATTCCCTAATACATTTTTAATTCAGTGAACATATGTATTTCGGGTACTAACCTATAATATCAAGAGTTAACACAACTGGTGACAATGGATTAGTAGCACAACACATTCGAAATGAATTAAACAATTACAGTGAAATTAAGCCACGTGCAATAATTCATATTAAATGGGTGAAAAAATTCTCATTTAAATGAAAATTTGTGTCAAAATTGTCCAAAAAATAGTTATGCACATCATTTGAAGAGTGGATTGAGTAAATATAAATAACATAAAGGAAGATTACATAAAGAAATACTCCAATATAAGGACACACTATTACATCTATAAATGTATATAATCCTGGATCATTTTTATATATAAACTTCAGACTGATGAAAGGAGTCCAATGACTAACAAATATGACACTCCAAAAATGTTAATATATGTTTTCCTACAATGATTCCGCTTATACCTCGAGTTATAATGGTACCCTGTGAATTTCCATGAAATTACAATCTGCCTACAATTTACAAAGTCCTTATGTGGGAACCAGTATATTATACCACAGGAAAGGAGCCATCGCAAAAGATAATCTTGGAGAATTTAGTGTGGAATAAATCCTCATATAAGATAGCCAAAGGCCTGAAAAAAATGTGTGCATATGGCCCAACAGTTTGATGCATACATTAGATAATTTTGCGAAAATACCTGTACCTGGGGCGTTTAAATTAATTAAATAAATCAAATGTGTAATTAGGAAACTGATCGAATCAGTTTCATTAATTATAATCGAATAAATAAAACCATGTTTTCCTTTGAGAGACAACCCAACTATACATGGTGGGCCCAAAAAACAAGCATTCGATTATACAGATGAAGTTGAAAAAACATTTTTACGATGAATTGTGAATTAATTTGTGATGAATTTTCATGTGAATGTGGTATTCACAGTTTTAACAATAAATTTTGAAATATTGCACACAAAGAGGAGAGGAAACATAATTTGTTAAAAGACATGAACATATTAGTAGAAAAAAATCCAATAATTTATTGAATTATCAAGTGGATATGAATAATTCACTATTATTTAATTTATTCCAGTAGTTAAGTTGTATCTCAGTGGTTCCAACATTGTTTAATACCGCAGCGTACCATTAACACATAGACTTGAATATGTTCAAAGAAACTTTTTAAAAAAGTATACTTTTTTATTTTACATTCATTTAGCTGACTGCTTTAATTTTCACTAAATCCATTTGATACAAGAATGACTGCTGTAGTGTTAAATATATACAATTATATTCAGAACAATGACAGCCTTTTTATTTGGCAATAACATTGACAATGATTCGAAAATTACCTTTCAATTTGACGTTTCTTTAATATACATATAAAAATAAAAGAACTATGTGGAAGTATTTTTGAATGAAGCTAGGGGTTGTGAAAACACATAACAACCTGCTTTTTTTATAATTCCCAACAGTAAAATGGTTTATGTCATTTTCAAATTTGTGCACAATAAAAAATGGTTCCAGCAAGAAATTCCGTCAATTTAATATTTATACACAACTGGAATTCACTTATATAAGCTGTGTCCGAGAATAACAATATAAGTATGCATTTTGAATATGTTTAGGCGTAATTTCTTCACACGAAGTTTCCATAGTTTGTTTAGTCACAACGATGACAAACATTTTCAAATAGCGTAACGCTTCAATCTACTTTCCTGACTGTTAAAATTCTGTACAGGCTTTTGGTTGCCTCTGGCTCTACATATGATTGCATCCTATGTGAATTTAATATGTGAGCACGGCCTACTTTAGTAGAGGCCATGAAATGAATATATGTCATAGAATATAAGTTGTCTAACAATCCCGCCATTAGTTGAGCTGGTATACTAATGCAAATAGGACGCTTCCCAAAACTTTCGCAGTTTGAAGTTAAATAATTTGAGCTTTTGGTATAAATTCTATATTTTTCAATTGTGCACAGTGTAATACATGTGTTGCTGTTGATAATTTGTTGAAATCTCAACATCAAATTATAAAAAACAAAGTGTTTAGTTTGTTTACAAATTTCAGTGAAACGAAATCAATTTTGTGTTGTTTAAGACTTTCGTAGTTTGAAGGTGAATATTTTACGCTTTCAGTTCTAATCCTCCATTCATCAATTTTGTATAGTGTTATTTAGATGCTAGTGTTGACAGTTGGTGGATAACATAAGATCAAATTATAAAAACGAAGTGTTTTGTGTGTACCGATTTAATCGAATCGAATTTGTGTTGTGTTTTGAGTACGGATTACTTGCAAATAATTTTTTAGTGACATATAATGTAGAGGATAGGTATTCCGTAGATGATTCAGTAAGTTTCATGCTTGGGATAGGTGAGTTTCTAATAAGTATATTTTCTAACCTATTTATAACCGATAACCATCGAATAAACAGATCGCTATTCACAAATCTAACAATAACACATTCTTCCAAAATCAAAACTTTCCTCAAAACAGAATATTTGTAAACTATGATTCTATTTATGTATAATATTTCAATTATTTTAAACGAGGAGGACTGAATATAACTACCTACACATTTAAAATTAAATTAAAAATGCCTCATTTCACATGTGTGCCATATTTGAAGAAATTATTAATGACATTTCACTCGAACGGGCCTTTTTGAATAATATATACCAGAAAGCAATTTTGTGTAATCTCACTATTTTGAGCGTGTCACTGGATGAGATTGCAAGAATACAGATACGAATTTTGTCACTGAAATACCATAGAACTTAGAATTTTTGTATGTACAGAAAAATAGTATTATTCGATCTACCACGTAGTTCACTTATACCAGAAATCGAATGAGGAAAGAGAAAGTAAATGGAATGGGAAAACTGTAGAACTTGCTACGGGAAATCAAGAATTCAATGATTAATGTTGAAAAAATCTTGCGAGATATTTCGAATGCATGCTTATAAATTTGACATAGACAATGACATTTTGTATGAATTATGGCGTAAGATATATAGGCAATTTATATTCACTGATCTGCACAATAGGTATTCAAATTTTATAGCGTTATGTCTGTGAATCGCTTGAACAAGCTGACGAATCAGCCATTCAGTTGTTTAGATGAGAAAATAAACTCCCATGAGTTATCAATTCCATATTTTATATCTGTTCATACATATTTCACATTGAAACATTCAAGGAACAGCAGCTTTCGCATCAATCGTTACGTCACACTTTTTTTAATATATCAATGCTTCTCAATGTCATTTTTTACTTGAGATTGATGACAATAGGATTTCATACAATAGATTTGCATATAATAATACGAATAATTTTGAAATGGATGATTTTTCATTATTTTCAGTTGTTAGAGAGCACCGTGTAAGTGTTTTTTATCTGATGGATCTTCTTAAATTCTACAGGGGACTGATCGTGAAGGATAAAAATTGCCTCTATGGCGAAGCAAAGTTATATGGTTCATTACTGGTAGTCTAATTTATGAACCATTAATACCAACTCTTGACAATGGTACATGTCAAAAACAATTCAGATAAGTGTTTCAAATTATATTATTGTACTTCTTTATGTAAATTTCTAAAGGCAGAAAGGGTGCTTAAAATGGTCCATTAATTGTTGATAATCCTCGATTTGTCTTTTTTTATGCAAGATTTCCTTAGACATATGTTTGCTTATTGTAGATCCACGTAATTATCTGTACTATAATATTCTGCTGTGGGGCTGCTCTACAGAAATAAATAGGGTTTTTATTACACAGAAGCGGATAGTTCGTTTGACATTCGGTATTCTATTAAATAAAAACGCTTGTCTGGGTTTCACAAAATTTATAATATACGGTGTTTTTTTTAGAGGTATAGAACTTTAAATTGCAATAAAACAACGATGGATCATTCGATTGACAAGAATTTTTTATTCGAAAGATTATCTTGTGGCAATACATTTTAAATATGATTTCTGGCATATGACCGCCACGACTGGCACGGATGTAGTCCAATCTGGACGTCCAATTTTCGATGACTTTTTCCAATATTTGTGACCGTATATCGGCAATAACACGGCGAATATTGTCTTTCAAACGGTCAAGCGTTTGTGGCTTATCCGCATAGACCAATGACGTTACAGAGCCCCACAGAAAGTAATAATCACTTCTAGAGAGCCTTCCCCGAAAAACTTAAATCGAATCACTCGTATATCGAATATCACTGAGGATGTCTTGCATACGACGAAACATTTGTAGTAGGATTTGATGCAGATCATCACAAATTATGAGCCCGAGAAGAGCACGTTTAACTATGATGATCAGCATTTATAATTAGCGTAAACAAATGACACGGAGGTTTCGCGTATCTCTTGGTGAAACATTATGTTAAAAACAATAAATTAACAAATTAACACACTTGACTAAGTTTCACTGAATATATTAAAAACTCTACGTATGTTTCGGGTGGTTAATCCATTATAAAGAGTATACAATATTGCTGAATTAATATTATATACTCGAGTTTTTAATATATTCAGTGAAACTTAAGTCAAGTGTGTTAATTTTTAATTTATTGTTATTAGCTTAAACTTTGAAATGAGTGAATTCTAATGGATTTCAAAATTTGTTATCTGTTCTTCCCATAACATGAAATCAGGGAAATGATTCACTAAATTTACTCAAACAAAGGTAAAAAAGAAGTGTGAGATATTAATGAAAGTGGGAATGTTACTTCGAAGTTAGGTAAAAAATTGTTCGTTCAATTTCGGATACTCAATACAAGAAAAAACAATCTGCACATAGAGCGTTTATATCACGTACACCGCGATTTTATCGAAGTCACACAAACAGAACATTTCGACCATGAAATCAGTTTCGATACCGTATTTGAATTATACTCGAATATTTTCGATTTTCCGTATCAATAGTATTGCCATTTGCTTTTGAGCATTCAAGTTTCGCAGCTCACTTGTCAATCATATGTGGAAAATGATGGAAAAATTCAGCCAGCATTTGGTATCAACGGGTAACTTTGGTATCAATGGGTAATTTAGATCTGCTATGATAAATTCAATGCCAGAATAATCCCCAACAAGAAAATTGCTATCTCATGAAACAAAACGTTGATTTTTGGCAAAACAATTACTTCACTTCGATTTAGGTATAACAAATTTCCAATTCAATTTGAAATGAAAAGAAGAGGGAGTCATCCTATTTCAGTTGATTAACTATGTTCACTCGGACTTCTAATGTTTTTACCTTATATTCAATCAAAATGTCAATCTATACACATTATGTCTTACCTAATGGTAAGATGGTAGATGGTAGGTTCGAATCCTACATATCAAAAAATGAATATGTTTGCCATGGTACAGAAAGTATGTATCAAAAAACGAATTTAATATTTTGAGAGTATGTACATATGTAGTATATAACCTATTTTCATTTATTGACAGCGTTAGGACAATTAACTACATACTATTAATATTAATAATCGGCGTTCGAGGTGAGTCGAATAACAACAATTTGCGCAAGCGACACTCAAATACCCTCACATCATTAGGATTAAAATAGTTGAGAGACCTGAAAAGAACCAGCTCTTTAGTTGTGTTGTGTCTTCAGATCAAGAAGCTTAACATAAATCAATTGAAAATGCCGCATGAGATTTCGGTGAAACGTAGTGATAATTCACATTATTTTCCACAAAATAAACGGATTGAAACCAGGAAGGACTTTCATTAATTTTCCAACATCCGTGAAAACTTCCCGAATAACATATGTATATATATATATATATATATATATATATATATATATATATATATATATATATATATATATATATATATAGAGTATTGTTGTATATGAAGCAACTGAAGTACTTATTCAAACAAATCCCAGACTTGATAATCGCAAACTACCATGTAGTTACGATTTCTCGATTGTTCTCCAAAGTAAAGGATAAAACACCAACCATGCAAAAAAATAATGTCGTATATGAAATTCCCTGCTCGGATTGCAAAGGCACCTATATTGGACAAACTAATCAATGGCTGAAGCAACGTATTACACAGCATAAGAGTGATTGTCGTTTAGGTAAAAATTCTTGTGCTGTGGTGCAACACCATAATGATACTGGACATATATTCGACTTCGACAGTGTGAGAATTATTGATCAACATAGCAATTATAAAACGAGACTTTTTCTAGAAATGTGTCATATAGCGAAAAACAAACCTCCTACTCTTCGGAGTCAACAGTTGACTCCGAAGAGTAGGCAGATTGAGGCCACGCAACCGAATCATTTCTTATCGTGCCTAGTTTCCCTCATTTGGCTCGTAGAGTAGGCAGATTGAGGCCACGTAACCAGGTAACCTTTCCTCATTTTCCTTCATTCAGTTCGTGGAGTAGGCAGATTGAGGCCACGTAACCGAGTAACCCTTTCCTTTACAAATTTATTTCAACTCCTGAAGATGGCTTCACAACGGAAGCCGAAACGTCGAGATTATATAAATCTAGAACGCGGCTCATTCCGAGAACCAAGTTTTATACATACTTCTGACCGCGGAAACCTTTTTGAATATATATATATATATATATATATATATATATATATATATATTTTATATATATATATATATATTTTTGTTTCTTGGTTTTTCTTTTTGTGTTTCCACCTCCAAGTTCGTACAACTAGAACTTGGCTACGCCGTTCTGAGGAAATCCAATAAGATCGAAACACGTGACAACGTCTGCTACCAACCTGCGGGATATGCCGATAATTTTGATTTTAAATTATATTTTCTTCCGCATCAAATATTATTCACACACACACACATATATATATATATATATATATATATATATATATATATATATATATATATATATATATATATACCTATACAATATTGAAAGCATACTCTCTTTCGATTGTAATTAATGAATTATTCAAAAGAATATTATAGCAGAGCTGGCTATGTGAAACATGAACGATGTGATGTCTCCAATATCCTTCAAGGGATAAATGTTAGAGAATATTGAATTCGGTGCCTACAACTCAGAAACGCAAGACAGTTACTGTTTCGTGCAACAAGACAGTCTTCAGTTGCGTCTCGTACAACAAACGAAAGGCATCAACCTCAATTCTCAAAAATCGTCTTATGAATCAGAGGACAGAAATATATCGTAAAGCCGTATGCGTAGGTAATACATAGATTAATATAGCTACATTACAAATCTTAGGGATCAATAGAAAAAATATTAATACATCTAACATTGAAAGCTTCGAACTCATCGATTTAGATACTACATTTTATAACTCTAGTTTATGAACAATTTCTTTTAATTTGATGAACTAATGACATCTAGGTTGCGATAGTAGAAACGCTCGGGTTAACCATACTAGACGTTGCCATCAAGGGGATACTGAGAACATGAAGAAATAGACTACGATAAAATGAAATTTTCAGATATTATATAGAAAGTGATAGTATACTTAATCTTAATATTGAATATTTAAAAGTGGGATGATATGAGCATGAGCACGATATAATATAACCATGTAGTTATATATCGTTACATTTTTTGTTGTATTTTTTCATATATATATATATATATATATATATATATATATATATATATATATATATATATAAATCGAAAGTAGACACGGTCGGCATATCCCGCAATTAGTAGCAACACGTGTTTCGAGCTTATTGGCTCTCCTCAGAACGTCGTAGCCAAGTTCAAGTTGTACGAACCTGGAGATGGAAAAACAAGAAAGAACTCCAGAAAGACACTCCACTGAAGGAAGTCGATACATTTTAGGCGACCGTGTTTTTACTCTTCGGGTTGGAAGTTTTGAATAAACTACTTCGCTCGTGAAGCGACTATTTATCCTTCAATGCCTCTAGCCGAGAAATTATACAATATATACCCCCGCGTTGAACATATTCATATATTGTATATATATAAATATATATATATATATATATATATATATATATATATATATATATATATATATATATATATATATATATATATATATATATATATATATATAGATAGTATTGTTTATAATTAATTTCAGTGTCGGGCAATCGAGACGTGTATTAGACGAAGAATTTTTGCTGCAGAAGAAACTACAGGTAGATGGTACCGATGATAGTAAGGGGTATGACTAATACCTCTCTACAGATGAAGATGGCTGGCTTCCACGTTACTGCATGTAGTACCGCTTTATCAGAACTCACATATCTCCGTACTTAAATGGAATGGTACTAAATATTTCCACTTTGAATAATTAACGTTTGAACTATGTTATCGCAGTTCTCGAAAATCGATTTACTTTCTTGAGGGCAGTTGATTAATTACGTTTTTTAAGTCTTTTCATTTAAATTTTTAACCCTTTTCGATAACATTTTACCTGTATTACAATAAATAATTACTGCTAAACCGCACAAATTCTTCTTGAAATAACAAACTGCAACCAATTTCATGATCTTTTAAACGTTCGTTTTTTTTTAACGACTCAACATGTGAAGTTTTTAACAATTTGGATGTTTTGAAATTTTGTGATGTGTGTGTCTGTTATTTGGCAATTTCATTGCTCATAAAGAATGAAAAGAGAAAGGTGTTGCACAGTATCATTTTTCGATAAACATCAGACTCCAAAAAGAATGATTGAATAAGTGAAGGGATACTCGTATGTTTGTAGAGTGATGTATCATACTAGAAGGTTCCAAATTTACAAGACGAATAATTTGTCGGTCTAGCATATCTTGTAAACACGATGTCACCAAAGAGGAACAACGAATGATTATGGACAAAACAGGTATTTCTCTTCGAGGCCTTTCTCCCATTTTGTTCATTAAAGCAATAATTAACAGCAGGCTGATTATCGAATAACGAATGGCCTACCGCCAATGCTTGTGCATGGGTTATAATACCCAAAAAAAAAGTTTCGGAGACTCCATTTGAGACCGACACTGAGTGAGTTAATGATCTTGCATTTCATCAACAACACTTTGTTATTTTCAAGTTCGGACCGATAACCAAATGGGATATTCATATTGAATGGACCAACCAAGAATTTGACTTTGCCAGCGGCGTAGCAACTTGAATACCAATCGAAACACCTCCGCCTATGTCGAACAGAGAAGCACAGAAAGATTTTTTGTTCATGAAGTGTTAGTTCATACAATATCACTTTCATTTATTCATTTAACTACTGATAGATTAAATGTGAAAGATAGCAATGAAACAACGAAAAAGCAATAGGAGGCAGGCTACAAACAGAATAATCTGTTGCGGATGAGCTCTTACTCACCGCCTGCGCATGAACTCTCCGGACTAGGAGATTTGATCTCTACTTCACAACGATAGAGATTTTTACGGTCTATTACGGTATCTCGAAATGAGAATTCGTAATGCCATGCATGTTAGAATACACGAAATAATTCTACATGAATGTAGTCAAAAATATGTGCATCCTGTAATCCATGAGTATGATGTCTGGGAATCCAGCAGGCTATTAGTGAGGTACATCGCGATCAATCAAGAATGTTCTTATGTTGTCACACTAAAATATGTTCCATATACGATATATTTCGGGTTACCACTACCAACCAATAAGTTCCATAAAATAGAATGATAAATCATTATTATAACTAATTTTCAATTTGGTTTTATATTCAAGTTACAATTTGTGGAAAGAGTTCACTGTACTTAAATAAATAAATGTATATAGAAGTATTTCTTGCATGAATAAATTTCGACATTTTGAATGAGTTTGAGTCTCATTACGTTTATAATATTTCTATTAGTGAACAATTTTTAGTGTAATTTAGCCAATAAAACAGAAGACAACAATGTTCTGTCAAGTGTTGTGTGTGAGGCAATTGACACTATACCATACATTTTTTTTTCATGTGATAATTTTCTTTTTCGAATCATCGCCACTGACTATTGGTAACAATTTTAAATTTCGCTCCATTCGCTAGATAAAATCGGCATCGACTTTCTGCGAGAGGTGATTAGGAATCTAAATAGCATTGCTATGAAACAGCCTGTAAGAGCATCGTGTTCGTACAATCAAATACTTTGTACTTTATGGCAATACTTTGTCACTACCTATTGTTCTTGTATAGCCGGTTGCTCGAGGCAGGATTGAAAAAAGAATATGGTTTATTAGAAATGGATCTCCGATACGCCCAATGATTTAAAACGATTGTTCTTTAGAAGCGGAGGATCTTTCTTGGCCTTACCAGTTACCATCTTGCCATACACTTTCAAGACTTCGTTAGAGTTGATGGACGGTGCAGACCGCATATACCGGGAAACAGATGTTCGTTTAAATAACCAACAGTCAATCTAACCTACTTTGACTTTGTAAGTGAGTTTATACTGAAGATTGTCAGGTAATATTGGATTTTGGAAAAAACACAAAGACGTATGATAAAGTAGCGGGTTATGCAGTTTTGAATAGTGAAGCCTGGATTCTCGCCTTTCTATGAACCGTGAATCATCTTGATAGAAGGGTCGGTTCGACTTGAATGTAGCATGAATGCATGAACCGTTGCATTATTGTGAGCCCGTAGATAAAAAAATATAACCAGTAAATAGCTACCATCGTGAAGCTCGACTCTGACGTGTAACCATTCAAGATATAAATAGCATTCTATCTGAACACGAAAAACAATTTTTTTTCATCGGTATGGAATGAATCAATTCATCTACGCTGCATTCCGTTGCGTACAAAAAATATTTGACAAAGTGGCTAGGTTTAGGTTCTCATGTAATAGACAATCATTGAAAACACAATGTTGCTCTTCTAATATATACGTTTATTGATATGAATCAGTATTGATGATTCATAAACGATATTACGCGACATAGAATACAATAAGAATTAACAGTTATAGTAATATTTGTTCAACTCGAAACTCAAATTCAAATTACAAAAACAGATATTGCCAGATCAAAATAGAGTCATAAGAAAACATGAAGAAAATGCAAGAGCTAATACAATGAAGGACTACTATTCGTTTATACAAAAATCTGAAAATGCCTTCTCTAAATATTTTGTGTCACCTGTCAACTGTGGAAGGAACTCTATAGGGACTGTAGAGGTCTAACAGACAGTAAAAGTGATGAATCTTGTTAACTTTCGCTACAAATTTTTGCTGTGTCAAAACTTTGAAAGACATAATATAAATGTTCAATGATTTACAGTGGGTAAAGTGGCAGAAACGTAATAATAATTGAAAGTTTGTTTCCTTGGCTTCTTTGGAATACCGAAATTTCTAGGGTCAAATACTGCCGTAGTTTTGGCCTCTGAAGTACATTAATCTTCTTCCCTTAAAGGCAATACAATATCAAAATAACGTCAAAAGAAAACATGAAGAAAATTCAATACTAATACAATGAAGCACTGCTATTCGTTTGAAAAATTCTGAAAATGCCTTCTTTAAATACATTGTGCCACCTTTCAACTGTGTAAGGGAACCGTATAGGTCTAACAGACAGTAAAAGTACAAAATTTATTTCTTGTTAACGTTTCGAGGCGAATTGTAGCTTTGTCAAAACTTTGAAAGATATAATGTTCACTGATTGACGGTAAGTAAAGTGTCAGAAACATATTAAATGAGAGTTTGGTTCCCTGGCTTTTTCAATATACCAAATTTTCTGAGACCAAATACTGGCATAGTTTTGGCCTCTCTGAAACCTTTTTCTCATAAAAAAAACTCATGGCAAGCTCTATAGTAAGTTTTTTGTACATGTGACTGTGCTTAAAGGTACTTATCCAGAAAATTCATATAATTCACTTCTATTACAAGATCATGGATTGTTGATTATGGTGTCATATCTTGAAAAGTGTGATTCGATATAAATAAAAAATAATAATTATTAATTCAACTTACGATGTCTTGCGTCTTTATTGTCAACCTTGTGAGCATTATTTTGTTTCTGTCTTTTTACAAAGCTACCTGATTTATATAGAAATATTGACAAGAAAGTTTTCAGCTGTTAAATTGAAAGTTTAGAAATTGAGTATAATGATTATTTTTTTCACGTCTACCGACAAAATTTGAATTCGCAATATCTAAATGAGATGATGCACCGTGGAGGAAAAATCGGTTTTTTTGCAAAGCGATTTTTTGTGGCTGTTATCTTATTTCTATTATTCATTTGGACTTGACGATATGAACCTATTCACCATTTTGTAACTACTATTACCAGACAACTTTCTACCCATAAATTGATGTATTCTTAAGACATAATGTTGCCATCTCGTTTAATGCATACCGTCATGATTTTCACGAAGTTTGAAGAAAATTAATGAATAGCAGCAACTGTTCGGTCCAAATTTGACGGCTAATAATGTCCCGACGTTCGTTACATAATTAGGGAATAGGTTGTGGCGCATGGTCTATGTAATTTAATAACCGTCAAGAAGGGAGTAGGTATTTGATGTGATGTGCTAAGGTGCGTCGGCGTGATAATGATACGAGAGGGCGTAGTGGTCAGACACAGCGGCTGGAAGCGTTTCGCCGGCATTCAGTTGTCAGTCATGGCACACCCGACGCGAATGTACGCGTATACATATTCATTTATTCCTTCTCGCTTCAGCCATTGTAACTGGATCTCCCCAGATTCCGCTTTGTCCTTTGTCTCGACTCCCAGGGTCTGGGCCCAACGTCTAAGTGTGAGACGTGGCCGCCTGCCGCTACTCACACCTTTCTTGATAACCCCGACACCCATTACCTCCTCGAGTTTTCCTTCCTTGCATCCCTCATTCAAGAGCATTTGCTTCCATCCATCCACATCAACTGCTAATCACTCTCTGCGATCTGCCAGTTTCTGTTATCTTTCCATTATATATAATACCAATTTAGATCAGTAAGTGATGGTTTTGCCATTGTTATCACTATGCAAAGTGCTTCTTTTATATTGCCCAGACCATTATGCGTTTAACAAACAAAAATGCTCATTCATTCATTTCACCTTCTTAAGACCAATACACAATAACGGAGGTTAACAACCTCTTTGCATTTGCAGGATTTTGCATCGTTTCGTCATTTCGATTTCTGATCCAATAATATCACAAAGAACCCATGCATTCCACAACCTTGAGATATTCTTACACTTTTTGGAATAAATATGATTATTTCATTCATTCCGTTAGAACTACTCGTATTAGCTGTTCTAGTCATCAATGATGTTCCCCTTTTATTACACATTTTCTTTACATCGCGTATCTTGTGGAAACGAAACATGTCATAACTTAAGAAAACCTAAAACGAAATCTGAATTTGATGGTTCCTTCAAAACCTCACTTACTTCTGGTATTTCAGATAAATTTAAAAATTATAGGTGTAGTTATCACTTCGTTACAATTTGATGCTTGGTGAAAACTTTGAAAAAAAAGAATTTTCTCTTCCTTGACAGTATGTGAAGTGTCAGAAAAATATTGAAATTGAAATAATGATTAACATTCACATGAAATAAATTTTTCAATATATTAGTGCTTCATAATAAATTATGTCTCTAATATATCGCAGAAACTACAGCGCCAACCTTATAATGACGTCATTGTCATTGACAGACGTGACAGGATTCATTGAGAGAATTGTTGTTAAACAGAGTCAAGCGAAGAAACATATGAAAGATAATATATTTATACTTCTGACGAAGGTGGAGAAACTTCCAAAACGTCCAATATATCTTTATATTTCTTTCGTTTATTGTTTCTAACACCTGTAATCACCAATGAGTGGTTGAGCTTATATGAAAGATAAAACAGGTAACCAAATTGTATGATTATATATATATATATATATATATATATATATATATATATATATATATATATATATATATATATATATATATATCATTTTCTGAAAAGCGTACTTTGCTTCTACACCTAATCTGATTGGATGAACTAATTTAGGGACCAAAACGAACAGGAAAATATAAGAAGTAGAATATTTTCTTTATGTTGAAATCCTGCCTTAGGTTCAGCTCGTCCTTAATCCTATGGTGGTTTCTGGAGGACAGCTCTTAAATAATCTTTGATAGGATTTTAGGATCTACTAATTTCTAGATTAAGATTTAACGTATTAGGAGTTATTAGCACAGAACCCATTCCAAATTTCATAATTCTTCATAAAACAACTGAAATTTCTCATCGTGTTTTTACTAAAACTTAAAACTACAGTGAAAATCACTCATCATTTCTCAAATAATGATGACCATAAACCACTAGTCAAAACAGACTGAAAAGTATAAAATGAGTAAAACTGTTCTATCCACTCCTTAATATTCCCTCAGAGGCGATATAATTATCATAAAATTCCTTTCTGACAGAATTTCGAAATGAGCAAACGTCTATTTGCTAAAATGTCCATCTTTCTTGTACGAACTGACGCAATTTATTGGTACAAGTGCATGTGAGACGCTCACTTCTATCTTTAGTATCTAGTATCATGCTACTATAAGTGGTATATAAGCCGATAGAGTCGTTGCATATGCATTACTGACATTGTGTCGTTGTTAAGGTTGTTTACGACAGTGCACTGGTATCTCTGCACATTCTTTACTAAAATAGCCTTTCAATAAGTCTGCGAGCCCCTAATTGCCCCAATGTCTCAGCCCCAACACGTTTCCTCATTATTTCATCACATGTTCATACATCAGCACTGAGTTTGCAGATATAATCAACATTATGTGTGATTATTTTCGTTTATTCACACGAAATATCAATTAGTGCATCTTGTGAATATCGGAAATACTTAATCAGAGGTTACAGCATGAAACTACGAATTATGCTAAATTAAGGTGATGTTTTACGTCTTGTCGAGCATATGGTTGTATAACAGAACGTGAAACAGAAGTGCCGGGTTCGAATCCCGTCTATGAGTTGAATGAGAATACGACATCGAATTAAATATAAGTGTCTTTTAACATTTTCAGGCAATAACGGTATATGCAGATCTACCCCTAAAGCTGTTCATAGACGGAAAGAAAAAACATTGAGATATCAATCATGTCAGCACTTATCATGAAGAATTTGGATGAGAAGGATTTCTCTGGTTTGATTAGCAACATTATTATCAACTTTTCTGTCCTTTGATTTTTGAATAGGCCGAAGTCTGGGATCTTCAACAAACCAGTTTTACTTTTGGGCAATTGTCTCAGCAAGAGTCAGTTATGGGAAAGAGTAATGATCACATAGGTACTCTACTCCAGCATTGAAGAGAACAATATCAAGAATGTTCTGTTATCTGATTTCAGTAGAAACTTCTCAAAGATTTCATACAAATGTTGTTCAGATATGCGAGAAAAGATTAACTTCTTCAAGATGGTTTTCATACACATATATGGGGACATAAAATATAAGGGGATAATTTATACACATAAAATTGAGGGGATTCTTTTCAATCATTTGGGGCATGGAATGCTCTAGAAAATGGACTATTTTTCAAATCTTTATTTCTTGAATATAATTCTTTTTACGATTATTGATGAGCGACCATTTTGTTATCTCTAAAACGTCGGTGTATTCTTGTATATGGAAATATTGGAATAGATATCACTTGGGTAAATAAGTTCATATGAAGTTCAACAAAATGAGGTTCACATTTAAAACTTGTCACTTTAACTTTTTTGTCAACTTAAGAAAGACACCATGGCAAAATATTTTTCAGTTGTATCTAAAGTACAGACATTGATGCATAAAACAACTTTTTGTAAATATATAGAATAAGCCTTTCTAAGTTATCAGCTATTTAAGAATTACATAATTTTATAATTTGAAAATTGTAGCATAAAAAAAACCTTTCCTCAAATACAATGAAATACTTATTGTTTGAGATTTCCGTCATAACAACTAATTTTATTTTCAGCTAGTTTTGTTTTTTTTGTCTGTAAGAGTCGAAAATTTTCATAAAGATTCTGAGTCTATAAATACATTACGTGAAGTAATGTATTTTATTTAAAGTGTAAATGAAACGGTAATTTCATGATTTAGATTAATTTTATAGCTCTTCGTAATTTATTTATGCGTGATATTAAGATTGTGAATCCATTACACTAATTGTTTAATGATAGGTAACAGATAAGTTATTCTCAACTGTAATAAATTTAATCCATCTACAAATCTTAAACTTCAATTCGCACTAAATCTTTGTGGTTATGAATCATTAATTTCATATATACCTACTTATGCAAATGTATGAACAGTATGATCTCATGACAAGGTTGGTCGATGATGGAATTGCAGTTGATGCAGGATTTGAGAATTGCTGGTGAGAAAAAATATAAGATGACTGCCTGTCCTTGACAGGCCCTGAAATTCTTCGGTTTAGATTTGTGCTAGAGTAATCTAGAAGTTTCTTCATTCGATATCTGATAATAACGAGATTTATTTCACACGTCAAGAGAAATGATTTCATAATTAACATAAAACATTTGTGGCACTCTTTCTAAGGTCATTATATGGTTTTCTCAGCACCCAAGTTATTTATTAATTGGAAATGTGTCTACTCCGAAATGCATACAGAATAATGGGATTAGTCATATTGACCGAGAAATTTTATTGTTGAAGAACTTTACTTTTCTGTAGGTTCCGAGCGACCATTTCGCTTTACCCTGGGTACATAACTTGTCAAGTAAATCATATTTTTAATCCACTAAAACTATACTAAATTTAAGATTAGTGTTTTACCCGATAACTGTATCTGCGGAGGATCCGCATCCCTATTGGTTACTTGATTGGCAGATCTTTTATTTCAATAATTTTCCAAGCATTCATCAAACGGAAAACCATCGTTTTGAGGCGACGTGCATCGACGCTTATTGTGTAAGAAAGTTGAGATATGTATACTGCGTACGTAGTATCCGCGGATATTTACAAGAAATATCGGTACTCGTATCTGTATCCAAGGATGCACATTTTTAACCATCCGGCACATTTTTACCTACTCAAAATTCGAACCCCACAAATTCGCTGTATAGACCATCTGTTCCACAGAAGCTGTGAAAGAAAAATTGAATATATCAAGAATTGAACATCTACGAATGCTTTTTTTACCGATATTCGGTATAGGTACTTCACGGTAAAAATTGGCTATTGATATCAAAAAGAATACTTTCTTGGTATACTTATAACGGGTATTTTTTTTAGAGGTATAGAACTTTAAGTTGGCATTACTGTTGAAGATGGCGACCGATTTAACAGCTGAGAAGTGATTTATTCTCAGTTTGGTTTGGCAATTCATCATGAATAGACTCACGCCTGAACAACGCTTGCAAATAGTGCAATTTTATTTCGAAAATAATGGTTTTGTGCGGAATACGTATCGCGCACTACGTCCATTTTATCGTCGACAAAATCGTCCATCAGAGCAGTTAATTCGATTAACCATGGAAAGTTTTCGCACCATGTTTACTCTTATTGATAACTCGTATCCCCAGAGACGCCGTACGGTGCAGAAGAAGCTATTGCTACTGTAGAGCGTAGCATTGAGGACGACCCGAATGAGTCCATCCGTCATCGAGCACAGGAGTTGGATCTGTGTCCATCCACCTTATGGAAGATTTTGCGGAAGGATCTTGGTTTGCGTGGTTACAAAATCCAACTCGTGCAAGAATTGAAGCCAAACGATCATCAAGCAGGGCGTAGATTCGTCGAATAGCCCAAAACGAGATTGCCGTTGTTTCCGATTTTCATAAGCGAATTTTGTTTAGCGATGAAGCACACTTCTGGTTGAATGGGTACGTCAACAAACAAAACTGCCGCATTTGGAGTGCAGATAATCCTCAATTGTATGTCAAAACATCGTTATATCCAGAAAAACTGACTGTTTGGTTCGCTTTATGGGCTGCTGGAATCATTGGTCCGTACTTTTTTAAAAACGATGATGGCCAGAACGTTACAGTCAATGGTGATCGGTATAGAGCCATGATTACTAACTTTTTCATTTCTGAATTGAACAACCATGATGTCCAGGAGCTGTGGTTTCAACAAAACGCGCAACATGTCACACAGCTCGTGCCACAATCGATTCATTGAAAGACACGTTTGGTGACCGCCTAATTTCACGTTTTGGACCTGTGAATTGGCCTCCAAGACCTTGTGATTTGACACCGCCAAGACAATATTCGCAGTGTTATTGCCGATATACGGCTACAAATGTTGGAAAAAGTCACCGAAAATTGGACGTCCAGATTGGACTACATCCGAGCCAGCCGTGGCGGTCATATGCCAGAAATCATATTTGAAATGTAATGCCACAAGATTATCTTTCGAATAAAAAAAATTGTTATCAATCGATTGATCCATCGTTGTTTTTTTTGCAATTTAAAGTTCAATACCTGTAAAAAAACACCCTTTATTTATTAATTTAAAATTTAGTTCTAAAGGGAGAATTCATAGATGAGCCAATATACTACATCACATCAGAAAATTACTCCAATACATTTCGCATAGCCAACCATTTCTAATGAAATGAAAGGTGAAATAATATATAGCCTAGAATATCACACCATTGTTGAATCATTCACTTCAGAACATCTGGTGATGTGCAAGACGGATAACTCAGCCATATAAATCACTATTCCAAAAAATCCGATGCCTACCAACACTGAATCAATTAAGATGCAAAAGATACCTTGGTGTCTCGGCGTTGCTTGATTAGCGTGACCATTGAAGGCTCAAGGAAAAAAGTGGCGAGCACCGTACGATGCTGAATACGCCCCTGTGCCAGCAGTCAATATTACTCCGTTATAAACGTGATTCGGTTTATAGCAAAGATACCGAAATAAGCTGCAATTTATAATTAGTACCCGAGTATACAACTTGTAAACATATGTAGCCAAACTAACGGTAAAGACGATGCAAAAATATCCCTTCTCTACTTATTAAACCGATGCCAAAGGGCACATGTTTGGAATTAATCTATAATTAAATCTGGTAGATAACAAAAATAGAAATTCCTCCTGATTATGGAGTGTATTATTGTTGGACTCCACAATTCCGTCGAGATTATCGCCAAGCTCAGTTTATACTCAGTGCATCTTATCATGACGGATCACATCTGCTAATAAGGCCCTTCACGCCAGCATACTGGAGTCGATGGCACATCACACGCCCCGTTCAAGTATTCGAACAGCAATTTTTCCACAACTCCACATTTAACAAGATGATTTTATGACACCAACTAAATAATTGACTTTGAAATTCATTTTTGTAGTTCGAATATTCGTATTACATACTTTTCATATCAGCCACTTACTGATATAGATCATTATCGAAGTCCTTTCAATGCCCTAAAATAGTTGAAACAAATATTTATATAGTTCATTATTGTGTGAAAAACTATCTATCCAAGATTGGATAAATTGCGTAAACAGATAAGATTATTTGAGATTTGTTAAAAACGGACTATATTGAAATAAAGTCGATAATGTGTCTCTTCAAAAATTAGTTAGTGCGTTCGCTAAGAAAAGTGTGTCTCTTCTTAATAACATCTTTCAGTTAGCCTTTAGCTATGGAAAGAACTTCAAAAGAAATTACCACAGATCATGACAGAGGAAATAACTTTTGAATTCTGCTAGTATTTTAGTTATAGGGATGAGTATTATACATACGAGCCCTGTTCAAAAGAAAAGATCAATTTTGAATTCTTCGATTACAACGGCGTGGTGTACCATGAGTTCTTGCCAACAGGTCCTACGGCTGATACAAGGAAGTTGTGCAACGTTTGCGTGATGCAATACGGCTCAAACGATGGGAATTGTGGACAAATTTTAGATTCTAAATCATGATAACTCACCAGCTCACACATCAATGCTTGTTCGTGATTTTTTGGCCGAAAACAACACAGTAATCATGCCTAAACCACAGTATTCACCAGATTTGACACCCTACGACTTTTTCCTGCGGCAACTAGTCACATCCTGCCACTGGATGCACCAACTGGAGTTTGGGTATACATCCTAAGAAACCCCAACATTCCTATTCCCAAAACTGAAGAGAACAATGAAGGCAAAGCATTTTGCCACAATTCATGAGATAAAGTCGGAATCGAAGAACAAGCTGATTGCCATACCGAAAAAAGCATTTGTGCTTCGAGGGTTGGAAGAAGCGCTGGCATAAGTGCATTATATCTGAGAGGGATTACTTCGAAGGGGACAAAATGGATATTGATGAATGAATGAATAATTTCGAAAAAAAAATCAAAATTCACATTTTCTTTTGAACAGACTTCGTACATTGATTAACATGAATCTGAGTGAGATTCCGTACAAGAATAATGAAAAAGCGTTGATAATTATACTCGCGCTGCTTAATTTCTCGTTATTGGAAATCACGGAGCCACCTCAGAACCAAACGAATGCTGCCTTACCATGATCAATTCTCCATATCTGGTCAATCTTCAACCTTTATTCAAATATAGCCTCTGAATCACACTTTGTGTGATGTTAAAAAGGCCTTAGCTATAGTTGCCACATCCACGTTGTAACTGATTTTGAACTGAAGGAATAGAGAAAATTACGGTTACGTTCGATCCCATCAAGTCCGATGTCCATTCTAGATTTCCAGTCCGGTAAATCGTAATGTCTGTAGAGAGCTTTATATAAAAAAATGCTGCTTATGATTTCTAACGGGGTGTGTGGAACTCAATCAAGTTATCATGAGTCACCTCACAGTTTTCTTCCGGGATGCCCTTGTTGACGAAAAATTCAACATTATGCACTTCATGACTATACATAAAATTACATATCGTTATTATTATTCATTAATTCATCCATGCGGTTTGTGAACGTAAAAAATTTGTTCCAGCTCGTCACAAATCTTAGAAATTGACATGACTAATCGTGTTGGGATTCACGCGATTGGTAAAAATTTAGTTAACTATCTGTCATGACGTCAATCAGTGGGACAAAGCCGTTTTTCATGAAATACATGCCACACACGGCATGATAGGCGGGAGAAATGATTCGGATACAGAATTTACACCGAGAGTAAACAGCACTTCCATTTCCATTATCGATAATCTGGATTTAATAGCATATTATTGGGGACGTAGGTGTTGGTTAATGTTTTCCGATAACGCTTGGATATCTGTTTTATTATTTAATTTAATGTGTTAAAAGTCGTTGCAACGGTATTGGATATTTCATTGCGATAAAACGCCATATCGATAAATATTTTAGACGTATAAATTCTGGTCCGAATGTAATCATTGAATAAATTCGATAAATCAAAAAGATATTAGTATGGCAACTGAGTTGTCCTGGCGTTGTTATCTCCGAGTCTATTTCCATTTCAACGACGAAGATCAACCTTTGCTTCACACATTTCTCAATTACGGAAAGTGTTAAAATACGACAGTAGAGATAACAGTTCAATAATATATTTGCTAAACTTCAACGCCGACTATTTGAGTGTCGTAAGATGTAGAAACCCAGAAACCCGGTTTCGATGAACGAATTCTCGTGAAATCTTTTCGATTTTCCTCTTAAAAGCACCAAGTGAAAAGTGTCCCATCAAAATTAGTCGATCTAAACTGTAACAATTAAGTCCCAAAGAAAAATTGAAACAATTTAACGCAATTTTCTTCAAATTCATTGAAAATCTTTGCGTTTTCGATTTTCATTTTGTCCTAGTTCAAATAAAATTGAAACGAAAAACGTGAGTCATATAAAAATACATTTTCAAATCCTCCCATGGTTTACACTGAACACAAACGACATCATATAACTTTTCGAAGAAACTGTTATTTATACTTCATATAATGTATCAGTTGAATACTTTTCTGCTAACTGAAAAAAGTAAACTTGAACAAAACAAATATATACTTTAAGATAGATGATTAATATCCTTTCGTTTAAATTGACCGGATACAAATGGAATATTTGTAGAAGAGAAACATCATATTGTTGCAAATATGACTTTCAGTAAATCATATTTACATAATGAGTTATCTTGAGATTTATCATGTATCATTCGGTAGAAAACTGTTGGGCAATACATATTAATACCAAATTTGCATTTGAATAGATCAAAACTCTTACATTTGATTAAACTCAAATTACATTCCGCCACCTGTAGCGTAGCCAAGATCTTCAGATGGAGTATAAACAATGGAGATCTTCAAGAGAATAATAAACCATTATCGGCGATTTTGCGACTCCTTCCATGGGTCTAGTATATCCAGATGAACACGTGTTTATAGCATCGGTGGTCAGGTTCTCTCTCGTTCTGATGAGGCGAGAGATTTTGGTGTAGTCTTTGACCAGAAGCTCTCCTTTGTCCCACACATCACCCAACTTATTTCATCTGCTGCGAAAATATATGGATTCGTTATACGTAATGGCAAATATTTCAATAATTCCTCAACATTCATAGGACTATTTAATACCCTAATCCGTAGCAAGTTGGAGTATGGCAGCACGATCTGGCATCAAATTTACACTTGCCATCAACGCCATCTTGAGGCTATTCAGAAGAGGTTCTCGAAATTTTTAGTTTGGAGGGAGGATGAAGTTTATCCACAGAGAGGAGTCGATCATAACGAATTATTGAGTCGATTTAGTTTAATCTCATTGCAGAGCAGGAGAGAAAATTTATCACTCAAATTTTTTGTACAAATTACTGCACAATAGTATTGAATGTCCTCCTCTCTCGTCCACTTTGAAATTTCGTGTTGCTGGGCAAAATTCTCGTAATACAGAATTATTCCACCTAGAGACTCCGAGGACCAACTCCCTAATACAATCCTCCAATTGGTTTGTGGAGTCTACATTTAATAGAGTTGCCAATAATTGTGACATTCACTTTGACTCCATAGAATTTATTATCAGGAGTTATGTGAACAACGAAAATTGACTAAAATGAATTGATTTAGATTGAGTTATTTGTAATATTTCATTGAATGCTATAATGTAGTAGTTATGTATTCAACATTGTTATTATTTTCTGTAATTGGGTTAACCTGTTGAGAATAAAGAACTTACTATTATTATAAACACAGGACCCATGGAAAATCTTAATGTTTTTGTATATAAACATTTAACTGAAACTTTTTTTCGTTCCTTTTTGAAGTTTTGTTTTTTTTTTACTCTAATTTCAATAACACTGATATTTTTGTTTTATTAAGTGAGACCGCCTTTGTTTTAGGGACTCTACAGGCTCAAAGAGGGGGTTATAATCCGGAAAAACACCCCCGCAGCTACGATACTTATATCGTCAGCCAACCTTGTTTCCCGATTTAAACCCATCGATGCGTTTCCTTCTAAAATGAAAAAAATGACCCCGTGGTGGAAGGTTATTAAACAAAGCAAGGAAATATACCATAGACCTCTAAAATCTTCAAAAACCAATTTGTAGAGAAATAGAATAATAGGTTATTGGAAAGAATTGAGTAGAACTGAAATTTCAGAATTCAGACGAGTTGGAAATTAAAGAATTTAAGTAGTGGGGTAGAATTTGGGGAGAGTAGTATTTCGTTTGTCCTTAGAAGTATCCAAAAAAATTAGAATTTTAAACTACTCAAATAAAGCTAAGGGCACTGAATATTTTAAGAGTTTGTAGGTTAAAAGAAAGTTCAGTTTTTGAATTAATGAGTACACCCCGTATAACTCCGAAGTGGGGTAAATTTTGAACGTTTCTAATATTTTCCACATATTGATCAACACAACCGCATCAGTATTTTTTGGCACAGTTTTCTCTACTCTTATCTTCAGATTTATTAATCGCATTCAGTAGAAAAAATTAATTCAGTGGAATGGACGTTTATCTCAACAAACATCAATAAAAAAATGAAGATGAATTGAACGCGGCGCTAAAATTCAAATGAGTATTTCAGCAGTGCACTTCTATCGCATAGTAGTGGAGTAATAAAAGTAAGTTTAACTCTCTGAGCTCTTCAACTTCATTTGCAAGAGGGAAATGCATTAGCTAACACATAATATTCTTTTTAATGCTTTAATAAAAAGGTGAATTATGGGCCCGGCCAAATTGAGTTTCGCAACCAATGCAACGTCTTCATTTTAATGTGCTGAACGTCAAAAGTTTTCACGTACAAAAATAAATCATCTAGTATATTGGCTCTATCGTGCTGAGCTTTAAAATTGGGCGCTCCCTTACACAGGAATCGGTTTCGCTTATTTATATATCCTCACGCCCATATTTCGATCAGTCAGAAGCTCCTTGCAGTACTTTCTGAATAGTAATAGAGGGGCACTAATATTCAAATTTCATGAAAAGCCCATTGAAAAACATTTGGATCCACTATAATAAATTTTCATTGGGAAATTACGTGAGTTTCAGACTTTCATACATCATCAGCTGGAGCGATACACGATTTCTTTATTCGCGGATCTAATCGTTATTTTTTGTGACTGGTTCCTGAATTATTTTAATTCCAAAGTTGAGACTTACTCAAAATAAAAGAATGAAAACTGAATCCAAATATGAAACTGACCTTTTTACCTCCCAACACGATATAAACCAAGGGATAATCCAGGCCTCTAAGCTCTATTACATAACACGAAGCTTCAAAACCAGATTGGCTAATATATATATATATATATATATATATATATTTTATTATTATTAAATACTTAAAGCATTTTTAATATTACAATCTGGTCACACTGGACCAGTAAGCAATTTTATTTCAACCTAATTGACTACTATCTAACTTAAACTAAGTTATACTAATCAGAATTCCTTATGTTCTAAGTAGTCCTATAAAACTAAAACTTAACATGTAAAACGAGCACTGTTTCGCAGTCACTTTCACTTCACTTACTCAAACGGTTTTCTTCTTTGAAGTCTTCTTCTAATGTAAGTGTTGTCAAGCAAATGGATAACTTCGATATTAATTTTATAGATTATTATTCGAGATTATTTTCGATATATTATTTATTGGGTAATAGTTTGCTCAATAGTTTCTACCTTTAGGTCTCTATGTAAGTCTCTATTACGTACATACCATGGGGCGACTGTAATATTTCTCAGTACTTTGTTTTCAAATCGTTGGATAATATTGCGTTTTATCTGATTGGTACAACCCCATAATTGTATTCCGTAGGACCACATAGGTTTGAATATTTAATAGTGTTGACGTTTACTTGATGTAAATCCATTATAATTGAATATAACTTAAATTCAAACACTTGAACTTATGATTTAACACTTTATTGACTACATAGCATGACGCGTTTCGTCGTTACAAACGACTTCTTCAGATGCTTACAGAATAATTATTTATAATATAATAATAATAATAATATTATATAATAAATATAATATAATAATAATTTTATTCTGTAAGCATCTAAAGAAGTCGTTTGTAACGACGAAACGCGTCATGCTATGTAGTAAATAAAGTGTAAATCATAAGTTCAAGTGTTTGAATTTAAGTTATATTCAACATAGGTTTGAAAATTTGTTTATATAGTAGAAGCTTGTTCTGAACTGATAATTGGGACTTACGTCTTATTAACCAATGCATTTTCCTATATTTTATTTCCAGTTCTGTTTTTATTGTATTCCATATTCGATAATATGGAATGTGATCCTGATATGAATGTTATTGAATACTGGAAGAATTTTGACATAGCAAAATGCATAGTAAAAATGAAAGAATCATTGGAAGAACTGGAGCCATACACGTTGAAATCATGCTGGAAAAACAGTGGCGTACTCTGACTAAGGAAAATGAGGAAGAATCTGTGCACATTCAAACTGTAACAGCAAACATAGCCGAAATTGCGATTGGAATAGGACGGGATGGGTTCGAATAGATAGAATCAAGTGTCATTCAGATGTTGCTTGCATCGAAAGATGAAGATTTGACTGAAACCGACTTGAAATGTTAAACTCACAGCCTATTGAAGAAGAAGCTACAACGAGCACGGAAACTTGACATTTAATTAGAAAATTCTTAGTGAAGGTTTGAGAATGACATTGAGAATTGTGATATCATTTATGGAAATTGATCCGTATATGAAACCAAGTCTTTTTTTAAAGGCAAATTGCTAAAGTCATTGCTGAATATCATTTTTAATTGAAGGAACTTTTGAAAGCTGCCAAGCAAGAAAAAATTACAGAATTCTTTAAACCATTGCCTAAACCTGAACATAATAATTAATCAATATGATCAAAAACTTTACTTAAATTAATTTTTGTATATACTTTTTTCATTTTGTCACCCAGGAACATATCCCTTATAATTCCCTATAAATTACTATTCTATATTCACGGTTTCTGTATTCGCGGCATATTTTCGGAACGTATATCCCGCGAATAAAGGGCTTTGACTATACTTGATAATATATTTCGATTCAGTAGATCAGCAATGCTGGATTTCGCCGAGGATTTTGGAAATAAAACTTTTTATTATTATTAATGCATTCGTGACCTTTGATGTTAACGTGACAAAATGCTGTTTTTTCCTCAAAACACCATTTTGATGGTTAAAAACAATTTTACAACACCAACACTTTTATTTCTCCTCATGACGAAAAGTTTTGAAAAAATATGGCTCTACATGAAATAATCCTCTAATTACAGACAAGAAATCAAGAGGTACTGATTCATTCGGGCTAGAATATCATTATCCGAAGCTTCAGTACATGGGCTAATTAATTGTGTCCATTTGGAGTCAACTTCTAAAATTATTTCTTAATATTATAATTTCCTAAACTACAACTAGGAGTATTTCTTTAGACAGTATAGATTTTATGACAGTATGCAGTATACAGTCAAAGACTATTGTCTGTAATTGCACACAAGTTCCTTTTATCCCGTGAAAATGCAAGGTTAGTACAGGATAGAAGACGATGGAAAGTCCACGCAGTGTTACCGCGATACTAGTTTGCTTGAAGTTCATCTTAAATTTTGAGTATGTTTTGACGACTTTTTGGAACATTTCCTTTGCTGCCCATATAATTTGGTTCCTCTATTTGGTGTCCAGTGCTAAAGCGTGACCAAAACCTCACTGAAAATCTTCAGAGAAGACCTAGTAGATTGTCTTATGGTATCAATAGACCAAATTACGAGCAGCGTTTACTATTCTTTGGCATCATCGCCGAAATGAACACACTGAAGTGTGGGGATATTATCAACACGTTCAAAGTGTTGAATGAACTCTTTTCATCTGATTTGAGTGATATATCCACTTTAAGTCTGGATAATCGAGGTCATTCGATGAAACTGAAGCGCGAAATCTTCGAGACTAAGATAAGCCAGTATTTCTTATCAAATTAAGTTTCTGGTATCTGGAACTTTTGAGACTCATTGATTGTTCGTGTTGCATCAATAAACTCCTTTGAAATGGCATTGATGTATCTATTTTTGAAGTCACTTAGTGTAATTACAATCGTTTTACTCACTTGTTGTGTCTTCCGTGAAAGCATTCGAGTTATTTTTTAAACGTATTTTGTTCAGTAACTTCATTAGATTTAATTTGTTTCGTAGTCGACTTAGATTTGATATTATTTGCTTTTACATGTTTGATGAATGTAAACTTCCTGCAGAAGTATTTCTAATTGGGTAATAGGATGTTTATCCTACATTCTCATCATTTTATTGATGATAAAAATAATAATAGAGAGGAGTTTTCTGACATGAGTGTGAGTAGGTATACATATTCAACATTTCTTTCAGTCGTATCAAAAATCAGCATCTCCCATGGAAATATTTTGCACTCATTTCCTTATATTCATGCTGAAATATGAAATGTTTGAACAGATTAGGCAATTTGTATGGATGATTTGAAAGATAAGAGCGCCAGAGGTCGTAAAAGCCAGTTGACAAACTGTCCATATGATACAACTGTGCAAATAAACGTAGAAAGATGTTCGAAGTTTCTTTTCGACATGAAGCATTCGTGTATGTATTACATTTTGGCCAATTTAACGCTCTTTACGCCTACGTGCGACAAGATATATAGATGTAGCATTGTCTGAGGATATTCTTTGAACTCGTCCGACAACACATTCGCTTGCGTTTGCTTCAAAACAATCAGCTAATTTATGTATTTTCTTTCACAATTACTATTTCAGGAACAACTCAATGGAAAAATTATTTCCGCAATATTATTTATGGAACATATTGAAAGCTTTGTAGTGAAGAATTCATTATAATATTCGAGAGATATCGGAGAAGATGTGATAATTAACAAGTCAATATGACAAGAATGAATGTAGAAAAGATACATCATTATACAAACTAGTAATATTGTGAGTGAAAGTCATTTATTTAATTCACAGAAATGATAACCCAAGTGAACATACACCTGCGTTTCCCAAACTGTTTTGTGCCATGCCCCACCGTACCTTTTCTACAATTTTTTTGTCCCTTCTCTGTAACATACGTAAGTTTGAATATTAAAACTTAACAAAATCGAATGATAGGTTTTAGGATTAAATCATAATTAAACCTAAATATTTTTACCGCGATTATTCAAGAATTTGCTTTTTTCGTTAAATTTGATAACAAAATCTTGCATTTTATTTTTTAAATGGGCCGGGGAGCGAAAGGGGGAACTCTTGTCGAGTTCATTTTCGAATTGTCCCCCTTAACAATCAAATGGCAACCCTTGTGGGCCCCACGTTCGAAAACATTGACATATATATAGCTCCTAATCAAAACAATATCGACGTTTTGTAGAAGATAAAGAAGTTAGTTTAATTTCGTTCGTTTTGTTCATCGTGAGTTTCTTCCTTCTCAAGGATTAGGATTCAAAGCGTATATATTTCTAAAGTAATTTATTTTCGTAGGACAGGACTACGAATAAAGTTCCGAAGTAAAGAGACTTGAGTTTGAATTCTTGTTGAAATTGGCTTGTTTGTGTCTATGTATGTGAGATTACTGGTTATATAGGTTGTTCGTTAAACAAGCAGCAAAAATTCAATGACTTATTCTCTAGTCTATTCTAAGAATAGTTTCAAAACCCTTTTGTTACGAATAGGCGTTACGAACAAAATTTGTCAACAGAATAACAGTTTATTATCGTGAAAATACATTTAGAATTGCTTATTTCAAAATAAAAGTTCGAAATGATCAACTCCTGGTGCTCCACCTGGTGTGTTTGAAACACACCAGGTTTGTTTCTAATTCAGTTACACTGAACAATTATCTGGTTTCAACAATTTCCCAAATTTTTTAATGGAGTAGTGTTGAATATAATGACTTCAGAGATTGCCAAAAGAAATAATCTATAGGCTTTAAGTCTAGGGTTCGAGCAGGCCAAGCATGTAGCCCATCTCGACTAATTGAAACATTTTCGTATCTTGTTGTCAAAAATCGAACTGAAATATGGTGGTGAGACATCCTGAATAAACCCTATTTCAATTATTGTTATCTATGGCTACATCGTCCAGAAGCTCACACAGCGTTGGATCCAAAAAGTAGCGATCGATATCGTTAGTAAATCCTTATAGTAGAAATATCAGGCTTATTAGATAGCTATAATAGATAATTGAAGGGCAGTTAAGATGCGCATATGTACTGCATTAATGACTAATTTTATTGGTTAATTTGAGTACAACGTGTACAGTGAGAGATTGGAAAATTTTTTTTGCCGTGTATCTTCGAAACAAAAAGGTTTTCAGGAAATCATTATAGGACAACATTTTTTAGAATAGCTGGAGTAAAATCTGCTGCATGGTTAAATAACACCCAGAATATTACGTGGCTCCTCTATGACTCTATTTTCCGAACGGGGGAGTTAATTTAAGGCCCTTACTAGAGTGAAACTTCAAACTAAAAAAATTACTAAATCGAAGAAGAAACAATTAGAACAATCTGAATATATTGCTGAATCAGTCTTGATTTCTTTTATCCCTATATTTAAGTTATCGTAATGAATTTTTGGGATATCGAACGATATAAAGCATTGGGCGGATAGAGAGCTCTGCTTATTAATAGGTCAGAGTTCGTCTCTTTTCGATCTAATCCTGAAGGATGAAAACCGGACATATTCTGTCAAGACCAGCGCGGCACTTTGACTAGCACGGGACCTTCAATAAAGCTAATTACAAACAGGCCAGGGATGATGGAATGGTCAGAGATAATGCCTGAAAGGCTCACTGTTCACCTAATCAATCCCATCGAAAATTTATCAAACAGCTGGAAAGGTCTAATTAACGCATGATTCGCTCCAATTTTGACTAGAACTGATCGGCTATGCCCTTAGTATGACGCCGAGATCAAGATACAACGTAATTAAAGGCAATATCGAATATAATATCGCCAACAGAATTTTGGTGTACTTAATCATTTGGGACCGATCGTTTCTCTATATTTTCAAGGCGCAATATATTTTTTATGAATTTCAATTTTTGATTTTCTGAAATTTTGTCAGAAAATGAGGTTATAACAACGTACGCTTGTATAGGAAAAAATTGAGGCAAACATCAATCTCTTCAATTTTATTCAATTCATTTTCACGACTTTTGAAAATACAACATAAGTTTATTTTTCATTTGTTTGTTTATTACTTCAATATCAAATTATGTATTGAAATTTGGCGAACTTATAGATATTTCTACATTACTCAATTTAAAAACAACTAATTTAACTATCGCATTAGATCAAATTAATATTTGAATAGTTATGAATTTAAAGTATGTGAATCTTGAAACTAATACAGTAACATTAGTTATTATGAAATAATAAACTCATTGAAATCTTCTCTTTCTGTCAACTCTCTGTGTTCTTTTGAATTCTCTTTTATGTTTAGGATTTTTCATCATACTGATATCAATCACTAAAAACTATTTTTCTCAAAATTTTTACGAAGCCATATGTAGCCCAAAAATGACGAAAAGTATACTGTTTATCAGACAAGAAAACATATATATATATATATATATATATATATATATATATATATATATATATATATATATATATATATATATATATATATATATATATATATATATATATATATATATATATATATATATATATATATATATATATATATATATATATATATATATAGATATAGATATATATAAATACTTATATATTTCGATGTTTTTCAACATCGCACTAAGGATAATGATATTCCGGCCTTCCAAAAGCATGTTAAATTGCACTTGCTTGAATGATCAACATTATTGAAAGACCGACCAATGACTGAAACTTATGGTAGAAGAATTATGGAGGCATTAGCTGGAGAACAACTGACACGTTGATAGTGTATGCTTGTGCTATGTGTGCCGAATATATAGACAGACAAAAACTCTAAAAACTGGTGGTTTGGCTTCACTATTTTCGATGAAGAAAAGAAACCTGATATTAGCTTCCAATTTCATCATATGTATAGATGTAATGAAACTGGAAGGACGACGATAAGTGCAGAGACCTGGTAAGTTAAAGAAAAATCTTCAGTGTTATTGATACAAAACCATCTTGATTCTATATTATTTTTCCCTGTTCCAAATCCAGAGCAATCGTGAAATGTGAGATATAATAACGTTCATGAAATATTCAATGTCACGACGAGAACGAAGTCTTCTAGGATTTCTAAAGAATCATATTCAAGAACGATGTTCCGCAGATTTTAGATTTATTGATAAGTGGCATAATGAAGCTTAATAAAAGCCTCATTAACATGTTTCGTTATTTCCAAAGGGTGTATTATTTACGCAAAAGTAGGTCTTATTTCAAGCACCAGCCGTTATGTTTTGCATTAAATATCTGTCCGTTTTAATGTTCGTAATAATTTAATATAAGTGATCGTTAAGTCCGAATCATTTATATATTTTAATGAACAGTTGATTTATATATCATCGTTGAATGAGTTGTTGAACAGCAATACCTGTTGTAGTCAGTTCACTATTGATGGAAATGGTTCCATTTTAACTTACGGTTTTCTCAATGAATGTCGGCTACTTTTCATTGGTAAAACTGACGAAACTCACCTGTAAATAGAAAAAAATATTAGAAATATGAAATAGACTGAATGTACAGATATATATATATATATATATATATATATATATATATATATATATATATATATATATATATATATATATATATATGTATATATGCACACACACATATATATATATATATATATATATATATATATATATATATATATATGTGTGTGTGTGTATGTCTTCGATATGTTTATGTTTAGAATATTTTTAGCAATAACAGGCTATGTGTAATGTAAGAAATCTTTATTTCTGTTGTTTTTTCGCTGATTCTTTTCAACGTTATCAAAACTACTTTTTCTACGAATTATTCAAAAGATTATTACAGCAGAGCTGGATATGAGAAAGATGGACAAGGTGATGTCTCAATTATCCTTCAAGGGATAAATGTTAGAGAATATTGAAATCGGTGGCTACATTCATTGGAACCGTAAGATAGTCACTGTTTCGAGCTACCAGGTTCTCCTCAGTTACGTCGCGTCCATCGAACGAAAGGCATCGACTTCAATCCTCAAATATGGTCTTATGACTCATAAGACAGAACTGATATGTATAGATACTGTTATATCGTATGCATATATAATGCATAGATTACTGTACAACTCAAATCTTAGAAATCAATAGAAAGCACATGAATACATCTAACATTGAAAGTTATACTCGTCCTTATTGGTTAAAGATATTACATTTACAAGTTTATAAACAATTTCATCTGATTTGTAGAACTAATTCCTTCTAGGTTGTTGTAGAAACTCTCGTTGATCAATTCTCGAAGTTTCCTTAAGTGGCTTCTTAAAACATAAAGTAATCGACTACAATAACCTTTTAACTAGAGAAGTTCTACCCAACTTTGACAAATTTTGTCATGTTGAGACTACTGTCAATTAATGAAAATTATTTATTGTAAAATTTTGACAATGGTATATCTGGTAGCGGAATTAACAAGAAATAAACGTTTGTGTGTGTGTGTGGATAGTAGGTTATTTAAGTTTAAACGGTTATTTTATCTTGTGATGCCGAAATTTATCATTCTAATCATTCGAAGTATTTCTCATTTCAATTATCTCAAAAACACTTCATTAAAATGGAAGAATACGGAGTACGTGAATTCAAAAACCATCAATTTTAAATTGTCAAGTAACTTAATTGAAATTATTGTAAGGGGCCGAAGTCGCTTTTCAATATAGTCAAATTTGCCACCCTTTACATGGAAAACATTATTCTCCACACATCGAAAGTAATTTTCCAGTCTAGACAAATGTGAACAGACGGAAATTCGAGATGTTATCTTCGCTTATAAAACTGTTGAAAAATTAACTGTTCTTAATGGTTTGGGGCAAGTTCCCCGTCTGAAATGGCCTACTTCACCATTAGCTTAACGAACTCAGAATCAGAAACAATTAAAACGACTTTAATGCCCTTCCTTTAAAATTGGTTCAGGTGTGATTACTTGTTCCTAAAGTGAGATATAAACTATCACAGCACATGTTTAACGATCCTTTCTTTGGTTTTATTATATGGAAAATCATTTGCATTTTCGAATACTCTTTTACTACTACTATATCCTCCTCTATTGAATTTTCGACGCGAAAAGAATTCAATAAAGTTTTCCGTTTTGTGAAATGAGGTTTATAGACTTTTAGAGAAGATGAAGTTAATGCTTTCCTAGAAACATGCAATCTGTGAAAAATAGACAACAATTCAATTTTAGTTACGTTTGAAAATTACGAAATTTGTCTTTGAATCATTGTCACTTTTTTTCGTTTTCTTTCGGCTTTATTTTTTCAATCTTTGTTAACATGCAAAACAATTCACAATTTGATAAAATTATGCCTAGTTCGAAATATTCCTTCAGAAAAAGTCAATTTCATGCGTTATGTTAACTGTTGCCTTCATGCTTACCATAATTACTCGGGTAAAATCACAAAAATGCAATGAACAGTGAATTTTTAATTCTCCATGCGTTCAGTGTGCTAGATAAAGTGACAAAGAAGTCGAGAAGTAAGAACGCGTTGCTCGTGGGAACCTCCAACTCTATATATTTGTTAATTCAAATTGAATATTATTTACCATTTACCTATTACAATTTTTACAATTATTCACAGATTTTTAATCTGTAAGATAGAAGTTAATGACTATCTGGAACGTTTGCAACAGGTTGTATAAGCTTCCCAATTTGAGACATCATGTTTGTTGTAATGGGTGATTTTTTAAGCATAGTTTTTTCAAATCGAATAAAACACTCAATTTGCAATATAAATTCAAAATTTTTATTGAAACTGATAACCAAGCTTTTGCCATTTACATTTTAAAGATAACTTCATGTAAATGTTGTCCGGGGTTCCGTATCAAAAGGTCCATCCGGAAGGTCCAATTTTGCGTCACTTTTTCGAGCATTTCGGCGTGTATCCCACGAATTAAGCGAGATATGTTATCCTGTAAGGCTTCAATCGTGTTCGGCTTGTCTACGTAAACTAACGATTTTACATAACCCCACAAGAAATAATCCAGAGGCGTCAAATCGCATGATCTTGGCGGCCAATTCACAGGCCATTTCGAGAGATAAGCTGCACACCAAATTCATCCTTCAACATGGCCATTTTTTCATGAGCTGTGTGGCATGTGGCATCGTCTTGTTGAAACCTCATGTCAACGAAGTTCAACTCGGCCAACTGGGGCAAAAAAAATTCGTATCATGGCTCAATATCGTTCGCCGTTGACGGTAACGTTTCTTCCACGGTCGTCTTTGAAGAAAAATGGACCGATGATGCCACCAGCCCGTAAACCACACTAAACTGTCGTTTTTACGGGATGCATCGGTAATTCTTGTATGGCATGTGGCTGTTCAACACTCCAGATGCGACAGTTTTGTTTATTTACATATCTGTTAAGCCAGAAATGAGCCTCATCGCTAAGGCCCATTCACCAGAAATTAGACGTTGTGGTTGGTCAAATCAATAGTAAAATTTTCCATGTGGTTGAGTAACACGTGCCCAATTGCTGAGAAAGGTGACGAATTGACATTTCACGATCCTCATTAATACTGTACGCTACGGCTGCAATATTTTCTTCAGTACGCACTGTACGCATGCGAGACAATGGTTTAATGTCCAACAAAGTAAACTTGGTGCGAAATTCGGGGATAACAGCACGAATTGTTGATTCACCAGGTCGATTATGACGACCATAATATGGTCGTAACAAACTATCCACATTTTTCATAGAGCACGAATTTTGATAGTAAATTTTAACAATTTGCAATCGTTGCTCGTTTGTAAGTCCTTCCATAATGAAATGGCAGAGTATACTGAAAACTTGTCACTTTGACAGATGAAGTTTGGATGCCATTACCAACCAGTGCCGCCAACCTGAAAAACTTAACTCTTAAAAAATCACCCGTTATATTCTTATAGAAAAATAAACGACAGTAAAATTGAAAATAAATTTGACAATGTGAAACACTTATAATTGTTTCTTATTTCTGGAAAGCATTTTGATCCTCTAGAAAATGAAATAATACAATGAACAACATAATTGGAATATACTAGACGAAAACTACAAATAGAGTCATAATTCATCAACTGGTGAATATTCAAAAGTGTAAAATGGTAGGAAACTAACTGAACATAGTTAAATTTTTTCCACAATATTAATATCACCTTTTCATATACTGATTAACTTTTTTCTTTGTCTTTCTGATTGTATTGAAAGTATATTATAACTATGTAGGTATGTGTTTGTATGTTAGTAAAATTCGCATAAATCTTATTGTCAATATGGATAATTTGCAGACTCACCACAGGATAAGGTCTTTGTGAGAAATATGTTTTCCTCTTTATTTTAGGCAAAAAAGAGAAATTTGAGATGTAAATTTTCACATTACGATACCATTGTATGTACCAAGTAATTGAATCACGGAAACCTTGAATAAATGTCATTTTATTGTTACTATACTTCACTATGTGTCATTTGCTTTTATTGAAACATTACATGGAAAATCTTGCCATCCAACTTCTAGCGGCAACTATACGTGATACACTGAACTAGACTCAAACCGGTACAGCGAAAATAGCACCCTTTTGGGTTATAGAGCAGTATATATAAAACGAAACGAAAAATTTGTATATCTTTCCAAAATGAAACTTTATGTTTCAGATGGGCGCCACTATGTGATTTTCTTCTTCTTTAGGTTCTATACTCTATATACTGCTCGATGTTTCGTGGAAGACGCCATTTTGATCCTCTTTCTGTTTATTTCTCGTATTTTTTTCAGAACACCAATTTACTTCAGATATATTCAGAGTTTTATAAAAGAAATTCGAATGATTGCGAGAGTTAATGATGCACTGATTAACCAATGAAAAAAATAGCAATCATAGGTACCAATTTCATCCATAGGCTAGGATCCGACTAGTGCTTCAATAATAATAATAACACTGCGCAACAATGGAATTCTTTCGGTCTCAAAATTGGTCCTATCTTCTCTGGTCTTACCTGGCCTTCTCTTTTACTGAATGCAAAAGCGACCATTAAAAGAACCGATTAGCTCTAGTTTTAGAGATAGAAGCTACTTTTTTATTTTATGAATTTTTCTGTGTCAGTTTGCGGAAAATTGTTTTCTCGAAATTGGCAACATCGTTAATTGTCAAAATACACATAAATGTTATTTGTCATATTATAATTCCACTGCTAGAAGATTACTAAGTGTGATACTATTGCGGTAACGGTGAAATTTATAGTATTTCGTGCATATCATCTTGTTTTGGTGTTTTTAAGAGGGAAATCCACATGCCACGGAAATGTGTAAATTTAATTGATAATTTTTGTCACATTTGTGGCGAAATAGCGTTTGCCTAACAAAAACGTAGTTTGACGGCTCTTGTGAATACTGCATATCAACATTATTTTGGTACGAAGGTATTAAACCAAAATATGCCATGGGCTCCACATATATGTCGCTAGTCATGATCAGTTATATTACGAGAATGACTAGAAAATAACTTGCTTCACTACGTCTATCAAAGCCATATTGTCAATGAAAAAAAAAAGAAAATTGTAAAATACCCTAATCTTCCATCAGCTATGCGACCTCACATTCAGACAGTTCACCAGTTCCTACACCATCCAGACTTATGAGTTGGAAGCAGAAAATGAAGACAATGTAGGAGAACTCAACGAGGCTTCAAGATCTTATGACCCTGACTTTGAGGCATCTTTGTTGGGCCACAAATAAGTCAACTTGCAATGGACATTGCATTCGATTTAGTTATGGAAGGCAAAGAAAACGAACCTTGGTAAGCTCTCAAGGGAGTGAATTTTTAGGAAATAAAGAGATGATAACTGCCATCAACTGGTTACCGAACTTTCACAAAAATATCACTAACTCGGCTGCATTATGCCCCCAAAAATCTATTTTCTCCACTCATCTGATTTTTTCCCACCTAATTGCGGATATGTCGGTGATAAACATGCAGAAGGTTCCATCAAGATATTTCTCTGATGGAGCAATGATATCAGGGAATGGAATGAACAATGCTTGCCTATTACAGCTGGTTTAAATGTAGAGATGCTACAGAGTCACTTACAAGAGAAAAGCTAAAAGATCGCGATCAGAGGAATCAGTTGATTCTTTGTAGATCTAAAAACCTGGCAATTTGGAATTTGGAATTTAAATATCATTAATGATAGTGCAATCATACTTCAAATGTTGTTAGCATATGTACTAATATTTACTAATTTCTTAAAAACAATAATTATCCTCATTTACATAACAAAAAATGTAGAGCTATTAAATTGTTCTTTTTGTTATATTCGTTTTTCTTAACCCAAAAGAATTGACTCATGAAGTAAATGAAGCGGTGAACTTTTTTTTGCGCTGTGTAATAAATTGTCTTTATTAATTACTATAGGTACTATTGAAATAGTATGGGCTAATCATCTCAATTCCAATAAATATTCAGCTTAATAAAGTGTATAGTAGAACAAGCAATTCCAGGATCATCTTTTAAATTAGGATTAGCTCAATCGAGCTTTCATTTATTCCAAAATCTGCAGACATTTGTTAATGCAACACATTTCAAGAACATAGTTCTTGTAATGTCTAAGTACAGAGTAGGCACATTTCAAGAACAGAGTTCCTTTACCAGATAAATGTTGGGGAAAATTTATTTAATAAAGCGACAATATATAGGAACATAAAAGTGAAAAAATTTCACTTCAAGACTGAGAACATTTTACATCACTGTACTGTGAAGTAAAATTTTGCTTCTTTCCCATCCGATAAGATCATTGTGTACTTCATATTACGCTCAAACTCAAACTTTATTAACTCAAAATACCTTTGTTTGGTACTTTTCACATGTGTGTTCCTTTAATATTTGTTATTAATTTGAATTAATTCAGTAGAAAAATGAAATGCTCTTTACTTCAATTATACAGTCGAAATTAGCAATCAGGTTTTAATGTAGTTATCTCATATCTGTGATACCTTAGAGAAGTGATGACACAGTTAGGAAATGTCAAAGCTACGAAATAAGTTATACATCATCCCCTTCATAAATCGATACAGGCGTTTGATTGTGTTCCTCTGGAGCTATTGGAGAAATTTGAACCTTTACAGGGCGCAGTTTTCTATGGCAACCCACCACTACTACTAGCATATTACCACCCCATACCCACTATAAGCGGATGTCACATGTTTATTATTGAGATGCCACGTGATGCCTTTCCTCCAGTTAGTTATTCTGAACAAACAGCATCTGGTTTTAATCCCATTAATTCGTCGTTCATAAAGACGGATTCATGTTTTTTGTTGGGGCGAATTGATTAATTCGTTCTAGTTATTAGTAAAAGCATTACATTGTATTTGTACTGATTGTTTGACGTCAGATTACAATGCAATATGTTGTTACTGATTAGTTAATGTGTTCAAAATTTAGATAAATTTTCTAATCATGTAAGAATATTCCATAGTATAATGATAAACATAATCCAAAAAATAACTGAAATAGTTATTGTGTTTTACGGTCATACGAAAAAACATAATAACTCAACTTGAATTGAAACCATTTGGGCTAACCTAATAATAAAAAATGAAATAAAAAATTTTAATCAAACTCTTGGTTTCTGTTTCACAAAAAGTTGGAATAATAAAATAATATTACAAAGCGTAGTCGACATGTTTCGATCGGTCAGCACATTATCAAGACTTCAACTGATTATCATCTTGATAATGAGCTGACCGCTCGAAACATGTCGACTACACGTTGTAATATTTTTTTTATTGCTCAATATACTTGTGAAATATTAACCAATAGTTTGATTCAAATTTATATTCAATCATGTTTCAACAAGAGGTAAGCAAAAATTCAATCTCAGTTATCAGTTCAATAATGTTCATTAATTTCAAGTACAACATTTTATGAAACATTTTTGTACGCAGATATCCTTATAAAATAAAAATACAATATTGTATCGATAAAATACAAATCGATCCACAATGCAATGTAAGCCCAGAACTTTACATTTGATATTCAAATTTTCAGCAAAAATTACAATTATATATATATATATATATATATATATATAATAAAATAAAGTTTTTGTGCTAATGGTACTGAATAAAATATTTAAGAAAAAGAATACAACAACATTCATTCGAAAAATTCAAATTCATTTTGAATTTCAATTAATTCAAAGAATTAATTTGAATTCTTCGAATGAATGTTTTAGTATTAATTTTTTCAAATATATATATATATATATATATATATATATATATATATATATATAATTAAGAAGAACAAGGTTTGTCAGGTTGAAAATGGAGTTAGGAAATTTACGGAACAAGCAACGTAAATCTCAGGTAAATACCGTAAATTTCTTAACTATATATATATATATATATATATATATATATATATATATATATATATATATATATATATATATATATATATATATATATATATATAAATGATGTTTGATGCGGTAGAAAATGAATGTGAACATTGTTGGCATAACCCGTAGATTGGTAGCAGCCGTTGCTACCCCGTTCTTAGGAGAGCCAATAAGTTCGAAACACGTGTCAATGGCTACTACCAATCTGCGGAATATGCCGACAATGTTCACTTTCATTTATATATATATATATATATATATATATATATATATATATATATATATATATTTCATGCAGAAAATTGTCGTGAAACAGTTTTTTTTGGTTGGATTAATCAGCTCCTGATGTATCCCTGTTAGTACTCTATAGTTAGTAAAGTTATACTAATGCAATTTAAAATAAGTATGTTTAACAATGTTTGACTATTGTTTAACAATTAGCAACACCATGTATGTATGAAGTTTGTAATGAAATATTAATAAACTCCTATTATTATTATTATAATTATATATATATCATATTTTTGAGATTCAAAAGTAATCAATTTATTAATCGTTTGACGTGAAATTTCAACACGTATGTCTTATCCTTATTAATAATGAATAATTTTTATTCATCAATCATAATATATAATTATAGTGGAAAAATTATGTAAACAAATTATCCTGATGAAATAAAGTTATTAAATTTCAATTTGAAAAATATGCATTCCTTCAATAACCTTTGAGTATAAATACTCGTGTATTGTTTTAATATTGAATCGAAATACTACGATATTAAAAATTATTATGAATATGACAAAATAATTGAGGCGAAAATCAAGATATGTTCTTTGTTGCATATTCATCTTAGCAGAAATATATTCTTTCTAAGATGAAATTTTCTCATGGCGACGAAATTCAGATATAATCTGAAAAAGGTCATCAGACGTAATGAAAAAGTTGAATCTCCTGTTTTTCATTTGTAAAGACGAAGCTCGGAAAATCAGGAAATAAGGAACTCTGAAAGCTTCTTAGATGGTGATTGATTACTATTCTATCAATACCCTTTTGTATGTGGTTGTGCACCCCTTATCCGGCTTTTCAATATGCAAGCGAATTTCCTGGGTATTTTTAGATTGAAAATTCAATTTTTTTGTCTTTGTCTAAGTGGATATCTGGAATAATATTGTGGTTCAATTACAATAAACTATTATATGAAGGAATCAATTATTTTACGAATACAGCTTATTAAATTCAATAGAAAAATCTAACGTTCTTTGTTTGCGTTATTGGAATGGGGGATGCCAGGCTTTTATGTTGTAGAATTACTTCTTAACCTATTCATAACCTGAGTGAACAATGGAAATTCAATATTTTCATAGAGTGCATTATTAACCATACACTGTGATAAGAGTCCAATGTTTCCCTTCCAATTTAAACTCATTGTCTTGAGGTACCAGAAACAAGAAAAAGTTTGGATATTTTAATGATATCATAAATTGTTGACTTTTTTCTATATATATATATATATATATATATATACATTAATATATATATATATATATACATATATATATATATATATATATATATATATATATATATATATATATATATATATATATATATATATATAAATATATTGTTGTGGGTTATAGGCAAAAATAAGACAATAAACAATTATATTTAAATTACCAGGCAATACTCCTTTTCATTAATGTTATATATATATATATATATATATATATATATATATATAATATATATATAACTTATTTTCATCATTTATTTCCCCCAAAATGAGCCTACAAGTTAACATGGGCGTATATAATAACACATGCATTTTGACAAGCCCAAAATTGAAGCATTATAACACAATCAATCCTCCAGGAAAAATAGAAAAAGAAAGATGACCTATATCGTTGACATTATATTTCAATATATTTAGTAATTATAGCTAATTATAATTGTCACAAAAGGACTGAATTCAGTATTGAAATTGTTCTTCCATTAAGTCCTCGAACAAAAATATTGGTGAAATATTATAAGGAATTTACAATGTAATCAACGTCATTTGAGAAAAAAAATGACCATAAATAATCAACCCTTTAATACAATTTTTTCAGTCGGCCTCCGTGGCTTACTCGGGAGTACACCCGACTATGGTGCGGTAGGCTGCGGGTTCGAGCCCCGGTGAAGGCATGGGTGTGTGTGTTTGTCCATGATTTAAGTAGCTAAATGATGATAACTGTTGGGTAATGTACTGTGATTGAAAGCCCATTGGCCGTTCAGAACCTCCGTTAAACTGTAGGACCACTGAATAAACAAAAACAATTTCAACTTGTGAACGATTGTCGTAATGAAGGAACGAACGAACATATGATACAAAAAAACTGATTCATATATAACTGTCAACATTGGAATCATCAAAGTATTATACCACACTATAACATGTCTTTGTTAAGAGAAGAGATTCAAACTCTTTCCTCTTAAACAAATGAGCATTCAGTACTTTCAAATTCTATGGTAAATTGTTGAAGACTTCAATATAATACATAATAATAATAAAATTATTGAATGTTTGAAAAGTAACAAAATTTAACAAAAAATAATAAATTCTGAAACATCTAAATGACTCAAATTTAATAAACTTCGTAAATAAATTCGTAAATATGTGAATATTTCTGCAAGGTATTGCCTGCCCGTGCGCAGATAAGATAGTTCGTAGTCAGTATTTTTCAGGGCACTTCATCCTGTGGAAGTAGATCTTGACTCCTCAATAATTTCTCTATTCTGTGTATGTAATCCTACTTTTGGCGAAACGTTCAACTTCTTTGGCTCGCTTTAATGTGTTTGGAAGTTTTTTGGTCCCTGATAACAGAAATAGTTCAAAGTGTGTAAATCCACTGATGGTTTGTTGTATTTTTGAACCCAGTTGGTTATGATACTTGTACATCGATTTACAGACATGTAATTTATATAGCTGTTTTCAAGCATAGATTTTCAATCGATGAATAGGGGTTTTGACGATTCGAGTTTATTAGCGTGAAATATTATTCGGACAAAGTGTTTTTGTGTTGTTATCAAAGGTGTGATGTTAGTTTTATAGATTCCTCCCCAAATACTTATTCCATATGTTAGGACAGACTGTACTAGAGCGAGATATGTCATATGTAGGGTACTAATTGGAACAATCTCTCTGAGAAAGTAGAATCTCGGTATAATTGTGTACAATTTCTCTTTGATCTTCTGGATATGGACCTTAAAATTTATATTCTGGTCGAAAGTGAGACCTATGTATTTTGCTATAGATAGTTGTTCCAGTGCATCGCAATCACATTCTTCACTGCAGTCCACTTTGTGAATAAATAAGGGCCTTTCATACTGGAATGGTCTTCCTATGGAGAAATTGACATACTTGGTTTTAGTCACATTAACTATCAGTCTATTCCTATAGAACCATGCAGATAGTAACTGCAGATCTTGTCTGATAGCAGTGAATACTCTGATAATAGAGTGAGTACTCAAATTTAGCTGTTTTATGCTTGGGAATAAGTAGCACATCACTGTTCCTTGTTGAATACTTATGATAACTATTCAATTTAATAAACCTATCCTCAATTTCTTTAACATATAATAAATATATGAACAAGGCAGGGTGAGTAGGTTATTCTAATGCAAATATGTTTACAAGATGTTCGCCGATGTATATACATTTGTTTCCATTCAAATGACGAATATAACGTCATTCGAACGAAAACACCTCAGAACGAAGTGTAACAAAAGACAAATATAATAACGGAAGAAATCAGAAAGAGATCAGTTTAATACACATGTATACAGAATAAAAGTGTCCACAATATCGAACAAACTACTCGATAAAATAACAAAGAGTAAATACGACAAAGAAGCCCAAAAAGGTCTAGAACAAATCAATATAAAAAAATCTCGAAGATCACACGGAGTGTCGCTATAAAAGCGCACATGTGAACTCAGAGCCAACTTGGATTGAAATGGGCAGATGACCGGAAGAAGGAGCATCCAGAGAGGATGAAGCGTTTTTCGAAGCGAAAAGTACTAAAGTAACAAATCGAACTAAAAATTGCGAATTCCAGTTCAATCTCTTTCCTAATGAGGAATAATCGTTGAAATATTAATATATACTCATTTATATATTCACCAGCAGAAATATATCGGAAAGACCCTCGTAACTCTGTTGGGGATGAGAATAGCCGGTCATTAGATCTAGAGATATGCGACCGGTTTACGTTATCTCCCAGAAAACGTTTGCAATTTTAAATGGGACGTTTAAGTACGTGTCCCTTTCCACGCTGCAGTTTTGAATTCGACCGGACGATAGTTGCATACACCACGTAGCTTGTTGCAGCCAAAGAGGTAATTGCGGATTCGGTTGGTGGTAACGTCACGTGTTAAGTATCCGCACTTTTGGACCTCGTAAGTGGCCTTCTTAATGGACAATTATTATAATTATAGCCGAAGCTGTCTCGCTCACACTGTTGTACGAGATTTGAAACGTGCGTTTTCTTTTAAAAATGTAATTGCATCCGTATTTGGTTGGTTCTAATTACTTTTGCCGGTCAGTACAAAACCACCAGTTCACTTGTTGGGTCAGAGGGCGTATAGCCACGAGTGTGCACGACCAGAAATTGCCGCCCCTAATGAACTGGACAAGACGTCAGCCCTAAACAATGAAAGTTTACTGTTAGAAGCTAAAGCTCAATTATGAGTTTCCTACATATCCGCATAACAAACTGAATGGTAGTTCTTGAGCTCCGCATGAATAATATTTTATTTTATTATTTGTAATACGCTCAGCTACTTCGAGTAATATTTGTTGAAAACTGATGTGTAATATACAGGACATCGTACTTTTTTATCAAAAACAATCATTTGTTAACATTTCGGAAATAATTGGAAACTGTGTACTTTTTTCACAATGTATCACGAATAGAGAAATGACGAGTGCTTGCAAGATTTATACACTTCTAATGTCCATTTACTTCATTACAACGCTTGGTAAAACATCTTTTAACTCTAGCATCTTTCGAAACACAAAAATTAAAATTAAGTGAATTGAAAAATTGAAAGTTTTGCGAGATTTAGTAAATGATATGTATGATTTTATTACTTTTTTTTTATTGAAAGTGAATGTGTTCAGGTAGTACCTGAAGATGTGGTAGCACTTTGAAACACACGTCATACCAATATCCTATATAATTCCTTTTGAAAATTATTGTAGTGTTATGAATTCGATCAGGATATTACATTTTCTCTAAATAGAAACCAGTATGTCCATTAGAGTTCGAAAATATGAACAAATTATATCTATAAATAAGAAAATAAATCTGTGTCAATTGTAGATATTCAATTTATATTTATTTCTTACGGTGTTTTCTCTTGGAAATATCTCGCAGATCACTACATCGAAGTGACAGATCTATATAAATGTAATTCCATCAAACTACGTATGTTATTTTCGAATTTCGTACGGTATATCAATATCACGGATGATATTAGAACATCCTAACTCGGCGGATATATTGAATATTGAATAGATACTGACATTTAGAATGATTTCAGGAAGTGAATATTTTTCTCCTACCTGAATTGCGTACTTTTGGTCGAATGCAACTCGAAAATTCATGACTCAGTTTGATAAATTTCATCAAGTCACCTAGATTCCTGAATTGAGGTTTAGGAAATGGGAGATTTGAGGTCGAATCCTTCGTGGGATATTCGTTTTTTCTTTTGTTGGCGATTAAATGGTTATACTGAATATCAATATCTCGTCATGTAAGACATTTCACGTTTATAGCTGCTCAAACAGGCGTTAATTCTAACTTGGAACCTCAATTTGAAAAATAAATCCGTATTATTCAGATAAGATTGCAAATTTCCGAAAGAATACTAGAAAATTAGCAATAAGTGAAAGGTAATTACATATATTTCATAGAGAAATGTATTAACTAAATTTCACAGTTTCTGTGATTATCTATTACGTATTTCTTTGAAGTTTGTGAGTAGATAAATTGTATCATTACAGGATTACATTCTGTGAGAAGTAGGCGGTGATAATTATAAAAAATAACCCTCATGAAACTTTTACCCTTCAAAAAACTCTCCGACATTCGCTAATTTGTTTAAAATATAGAAAAGTACCTACACTGCGCAAGAAGAAAGTCGATGGAATAAAAAATATCAGATGGTTTCCGAGTATAAATTCTGGATAAACCCGTGGTAACTAGACTGATGTCTTACAATATTCACAAAACACAGAAATTTGACGAAATGTTAATAAAAAACTCAATCGCTTAGTTCTAATTTAATCGTATGCTCTTATTTAATTATTGCATGTATTTCTTGAGCAATAACCTAAAGAAAACTCAATTCTTCATTACGAAACAATGTTTTTGGGATACAAGATTTATGTGAACTGCTTCAACAACATGTAGGGATCTATAACCTTTTAAATCTAAGTCGCCTACTGATTATGAGTTCAAGCTATTACACCAATATAAATAATTCCTTGAAGGCGCCATGTGATTTTTGATCACCAATAAAACTAGTCTCAAATCTTAGGAATTGCATTGATGTACAACATAAACAAACATCTGGAAGTGTATGATTCATGGTCAGTATCAATAAAATATGTTTTGAGGATGGTTGTATATCTACACCCATTCTGAAGACAGGTGTTTCATAATTTTAAGAGTTGTAATATAATTGAGTTATCTCCCTTTAACAACGCATGCTCGAGTCATAAAGTCATTCACTGATTTATATAGGATATACTTTCATAAATTATATTACAATTGGATTGTTTAAAATAGACCGTAGTCTTGTAGGCGTAACAGTTAAGACACTAGAGCACTAGATGTGAGAATGGCGAAATCCGAAAGAACAGACATTAATCATTCTTTCTAACCTAACTGAATACCACTGACGTTTCTAGCAATTGTTTATTTCTCTTTGTCGAGCCTACACTAAGTGCATTTTTCAGGAACGTTATGATTTATAAATCTTATGGAGTGCACAGTGAGCTGCACAATGTGAGAAAGCATAAAAGCATTTCAGGTTTCCATGTTTTCATGTTTATTAACGTAACTTTGGGCCACCGCGTGTACTATGCCGTTTATCAACAGTTGATTAATGACAACGTCTTTGAATGTCCAAGCCATGTCTATCTGCGCGCAAAAGAAAAATAAACACACAGACGGATTAAATTCCTTTTTAACCGAGAATGAAAAATACATTTCTGTCTGAGAAGTTTCATCAAATTCGTACTGAAAATTGTTAGAAGAAAAATAGAAAACATAAACATAGAAGACAAGAACCTCGAAAACTGTCCCTCGTATTGAATCATTTCTCATTTACTGTATTTGATACGAAGAATTAGTGAAAAAAAAAGTAAATAAAGGCTGCTAAAATTTATTGCGCAAATACTTTTCAGTAAAAAATAATATTAACCTTACAAGTTTACAATATATAGGCGTTCCGATTCTGTCACAATGTATTGAGTATTACTAACCCATGTTAAAACTGTCGATAATACTTTATATTGTATATATATCTTATATTGTATTACTTTATATTGTATATATAGGTTCAGGTCAAATTTTCAGGATTGCGTCCAGTCATTTATAAAACTGTCTGTTTTATATTCTTAATATTTCGGCATATTTTATGAATTCTCCAGTTTAAAAAACACCACAAAAATTATTGAAATACTACATAATTTCATAAACAGAAAACTGAATACAAAAAGACGAATCCGTACAAATAATAAACTCTCAACAAAGCATATTAGACATGTTTTCAATTCTTTACAATGACAACGACAGAACAGGACTGGCATTATTCGAGAGATAAAAAAAAGTCTCTTATCACAATCTGGCTAAAATATTACTATATATGTTGTTAAGCTGACCTGTATAGGATTTGAAATATTGAGAATATAAAACAAAGAGTTTTATTAATGCTTAGACCGCAATCTTGAAAATTTTAAACTTAATTTCATGCGGTTAATTTTCATTTATCGATATTTAATGAAAATATCCATAATATTTTATCGATATTTAAAAATATAAAAAGGCCTCTCTTCTTTTGCATCCTTCTATATTGCACGGCATTAACATTTCAGGAACTTTGTCCTCTTGCATCCGTATAACATACCCAAACCATCTGACATGTTGTGCTTTAACTATATTTGCCATACAGGGTTCTTTGTGAAAATCTTTATATATCTCTTTGTTTGTTCGCCTTATCCATACTCCTTTTCCCATTTTACCACCGAATATTTAAAAACTTTCCCCCCTTAACATTTTATTCTTTTTTCAAAAAGTTCCAAAGTCACTTCACTTCCAAAGGTTATTATGGGTCTGATTAGCGATCTATATGAATGTATCTTCAATTTTCTTGATACTTCTCGGCTTTTTACACTAGGTTAAGTGCTTATAGACAGCTGTTGCCTCCTGACGTTCTTGCCTTTATTTCCTCACTGATTTCACTTCGTGAAGGGTTTTTTTCGATTCAGATTTGGTTGAAACACAAGCCACTACTTATGCCAACCAACAAGTTTGGACAAATGTTAGGAAAATCCAAAAAAACTTGATAGCACGTTGCGCCCTCTCAGAGGTTCATCGGTAGATTCTCTAAATCGATATGTTATAACCTCAATTGAATCGTCCCTCAACAACAAGATATTTCAGAATATGACAGTGATATGTATATGATTTTCAGAGAGCTTTCTCTTACATAGGTTTCAAAGTTTATAATTATGTGCCATCCACTTTTAAGAGATGTTCGAAATAATCTATTTTCGATGTTCGAAATAATGTATTTGCTATAATTTTTTTTGTACTATATTCATTTGTTTTTGTATGGTGCCTGGGAAGTTTTAACCGGATTTAAATGAGCAGAACCTAGAAGAATCTCAATTTTTTTCAGCTGTCTGGATTTCGCTTCTTTTGATACTGTTTAACTGTATTGCTATCGTGTAGTTTTTCAGAATAAAGTTATTATTATTATTATATGTCTGTTGAAACGGTAAATGCATCATCTTAGACCTGATAGGAAACTACCCGATAAAAATTTACTGCGTCTAATTTCCCAATAATTTGCTATATAAATATACTTACTAGCATATATCCAACAATAATAAATGTTTACCTGATTTTGTGAGTACTGAACGGTATTATTTGTACTAAATTAGTTTTGGAGCTCTGAAAGTATCAGCAATTAATTTGAAAACGATAAAAATGACGATATATACTCATAGTAATTTGTACCGAATCCTCGTACTGAAATAAATACAAGAATTGCCATTTAGAGCAATAAAGAGTCATCAATCTGCCTAATCAATTTACGCAATTATCCCCTTCATCCATTTAATCACCATATGTACCATGATTATAAACGAGTCCTGTCACAGGCAACGCTCTTATGCTGTTAAAATCACTCTTATTCTCAGTTAGATTGTTGCTGCGCGAAGAGTTAATATGTTAAATATTGAAATTAAGTCCTCGTCACATCGCTATTCGAACAATAGATTCAATAAATTATATGTCGAATTATAAGATAATTACAAAGCAGCAGCACAAATTACTATTATTAAAGAGTCGCCGGAAGAACGGAATGATTTTATTTGTGATTTTCTAGTTTGAATGAGACATGGGAGTTACTTATTACGGAAATTCACGATGCGTACATCATCCTTATTTAATATTCCTCAGTTTTCAGCATCGTAGCCGTTCCCGATAGACGCGGGTTCGAAGCTGACTATTACAGGTTTTTGCTATAACTTTGGTTGAGGCTTTCGCGGCCAGTCGTTGAACTAGTTACTTTTGCTATACTAATTAATATTTTCTGAGATTCGCGCTATTTTTATCTATTCTGCGATACAAATACTTCTGCACATTAATGAAATATTCAAGAAACGACTACAACACACATTAGAAAAATTTTAATTGATCTAAAGAATATTATAGTAGAGTAAGTTATATGAACGTGTATGATGTGATGCCTCCACTATCTTCCAAGGTAAAAATGTTAGGGGAATATTTAAGTTGATACCACATCTGATAGAAGCACAAGATTTGTTCTACAAAGGAACTCGTCAGTGGTGTCACGTTCATCTAAGTGACACAACTCTAATTGACGAACTGGTAAGTAATGAATACTTCACAACTCCATCTGTAGGAATCAATAGAAAACATCTTTCAGATCATAGACACACCAAGTACCAAATGTTCACACGTCTTTACGCGTAGGTACTCGTATCCACTGAATTGAAACGTATATTTGACAAATATCATCGTATGATGTTTTCAAATGTCAATGAGTTGCGTTAGTTTCTAATACGCTCGAGATTCTTCACACATTTCAGGTCCTATTCGACTATATTTTTAGGTTGAAAAAAATCATCAAATCAAAATACAAAATTTGCCATTGCATGAGAATTACGTTATTTCGATAGGGTAACTTGACTGTTTATCACTTGATATGTCACAAAATTCAAACGCCTTTGAGGGAGGCGCAAGCCTGGTTCCATCTAATGAAAGAAACATAGTATTTCTTCGACAAACACATCTTCTTCTACACATTACAGATCGTCAGAATTCTTGACTAGGAACATGTAAACACTCTGTGAATTTTGACTTAAGTACTTGAAACTTCAGGTGATCTAATCACTGTAATTCAATTTGTCCATGTATTAATTAACAAAGAAACACTGGGACCATTATCTAAATCTGGAGACATAAGTTGATACCATCAACAAGAAAAACAATAAGTTATATTATTAAAGAGATTGAGTTTTCTTCTGAGTGCACTTCAAGGATTTAAAGTTCTCGACTGCAATTGTTGCTAAGACCTCACGCATCGCTCTTCAGTAAACACTACTTTTTAATTGCTACATCAAATATCCCAGACGTATTTAAGATGGAAGGGCTACGGATATTAGTAACTTTTCTAATTATTTTATGACGTCACAAGTTTGTTATGGCAGCAAATTCTCAACCGTGATATTTTATAACACCAGAGTTTAAGTACCATAAGAAATTATGACATTTCACGACTATAGTACGAGGAAACAATTACAACAGTTGAATTCCTACGTTTATGGCCGAAAAATTCGCGTATCAAATCATTTAATTTCATTATAAGATGTAATATATATATATATATATATATATATATATATATATATATATATACTTATATATCATTACGATTTATTTCCCGATATGAGGAAACTTGAATTCGCAAGTTTCGATGCAGCAAGACTTTTGCTTCATCTTTCTTGCCTCCCAAATACTCCTCATTCTCTCTGAATGCTTTTTCTTCCGTTCATCTGTCCATTTCATTTCAGGTAGGCGGTTTGATTTATGCTGAAACTTCACAAATGCGATTTTATAGCGACACTCGAGATCTTCGAGATTTTTTATATTGATCTGTTGTAGATCCTTTTGGACCTCTTTTAGCCACTCTGTTCCGCATTTACTATTCATAATTATATCGAGTAGTTTCTCGGTATTCTGGACTGTTTCATTCTGTAGACATGTGTATAGAACTAAGCTCGTCGTTTTCTGATTTCTTCCGCTATCGTATTTGTCTTTCGATAAAGTTCATTCTGAGGTCTTTTCATCCAAATGCCGTTTCTATCGATTGACCCGTAATCTTTCTAAGAATTTACTTTTTTCTATTTTTATAATTCTTGAATGACCGTCAATAACCATTGTTTCAGATGCCTAGATTGCTTCTGGAAGAATCGTTGTGTTTTAATGCCTCAATTTGGCGCCTCAGAAAATGGCTTTTTCGTTTTCGCCCATGTTAGCTTGAAGGCTGGAAATAATTCGGAGCTCAGGAAGCTATCTGCACGAATGTTGTCAACTAAAACACAAACTCTTTCGAGAACCAGTATTCAGTGCATTCCAAAGAACATCCAACTCGTTGGAAATACCATACAGCACTGTTTCATTCTATTTTGGAAATCATCAGTGGTATGTATTGAGTTATTTCCGAACGCACTGAAAGTCTTTCTGTTCTGAAAGGCTGAATAAAGCTATTGACATCTTTATCCACCGGAGGAAGTGAATATATAGATGAAGTGTGTTTTTGACTGTTCAATAGTACATTACAGTGAAAACTTTTTGAGCCTTTTCATGATAATTTTCGGAATTTGAGTGGTACAGGCTTTACCCGAGATTCGTGGCTTTTTACATCGTTATTATGTCAAAGCAAATATATGAATAACATGATACATTATAACGAAAAAAGAATCTGATTAAAAAAAACTGTATTATCCCAGAAGTCTAAAGCTATAAGAAGTATATCATATTTAAAAGAAAAAATTTGAAGGTTTTCGAAGAGAGCACAATGGATTCGAAAAAATTACACCTATTCAAATCCGAGAGAATATATAAGATGTCCCATTCAAACATGCAAATCTAGGGATATTTTTTGTTAAACTGTAATTACAATGAATTTGTAATTACATCCTGAAAATTCTCAATTGCATTTGCTCGCAAAGTTCGAAAGATATTCTCATTTCAGTTTTAAACTTTGTTGTCATTTTAGATTAAACATATTAACTCGATTGTATACTTGCCTCCAACCCCATGTATAGATAAAATATAAATCTTGAATCATATTAATGAACTGTTCCACATATGTCATGCAACCCAAATGGAACGTTCATAGTTGGTATTGAATAATAGATGATCAATTTTCTATATTGATTTGCAAACAGTAACCTTCTCTTTTGAACAAAAAGGGTTACACGAATAGGTATTTCAATGAAAAGGACATGGTCCTTTAACCCGAAGTTTCTTTGAACCATTGTTAGTCATTCAATTATTTGACAAGATCGATGAAAATTTTCTCACGTCTCAGAAATTGAGAATTTTTTTCTAGAATAGACTTCAATATATAATTATATTAATATAGAATTCACATTCATATATAATTATATCAATAGATATTAATGGTGAAACATTAACGATTAATTACATAGGTTAAATAGAATGAATAACATTAATTGTAATATATATATATATATATATATATATATATATATATATATATATATATATATATATGATTTATGTTTCATTTAACATTTCCAAAATTCTGTTGAAGGTTTTTGTTGTTCAAAAATTCATGATGTATAATATTTTGTTATCTGAAGATTCTGGATTTTGAAAAGGAAATTTTGAAGGAGAAATGATGGTCATAATTAATCATGAATGATTATGACTTACTTAATTATCGATATTTCATCTTGGCATAAAATTGTTTTGTAAAATTGATGCAATCTGAAAATACTTCTCAACCAATAGCTCATGTGTTTTATAAGCAATTCAGAAAATATACATAGAAAATTACATCATTCGAAGATAGTCATCTCATTTGTTTGCCATTTTTGTATTCATATTTGGAATTTCCATAAAATCAATCCTATAATTATAAATTCTTCTGGAAATTCATAAGGATTTATGTTTAGTTCTTCAAGATCAAAGTCGATTTCCCTAGTAGTGAATATTTCACAAGAATAGCCAACTCTTACAATTCTCAAATGAAAGTTTATTGAATTTCCCAATTTTCTGATCGAAAAATTGTTGGAACTGAAGTATCATCATATAGATCCAATATTTACAACTAATATATTGAATCTCATGTCATTGAACTGAGTGATTTGATGAAGTTTTAACATACATAAAACATTTTTGAATTGTAAATTATATTCTGCATGTTTAGCAACATCATTATCGTGTTTGAGCTTCAGATAATCTGCAAATTTAATGACAATATTCGTCAACACCCAAATCAATTTCCGAGTTGAAATAGTAGTTTTTTAGGAAGTTTGATTGTAATTTCAACGAAAGCAACAATGGGTTTGTACTTAAACTTGCGATAATTGGAAGTTCCTTTAAGTTTCTTCAAGTTGTATCGTTTTGTAGGTATATTGCAATTATGACAATATCAGAATTACTTTTGTCATTAATTCAATTCAATTATTAATTCAAATTCCTAGTGACTTTTTGGAATTTGATTCCAGATTCTAAATATATAATTGTGGTGATTTCTGGAAAATTAAAAGTAATTCAGGCGACATCTGCGAATTTTGGTATCAGTATTCTGAGCCTTAAGCCGTGGCGATAAATGAATATATCAACATCGGCACTGAATTTGGGTTTTGAACTGTAGTAGGTCATTCTAATATTCCAAATTTATTTCTCAGTCAAAATATTTTCAAGTAGGTACCAATTCTTGGTTGATTACACAGAGGAACAATTTGTAAAATTTGTAAAGAAAACAAATATGAAATAGATTATCTTAGTTTACCGTCAGCTATACGCCCTGTGCCACATTTAGCTGAAATTCCAGTGCCAGTTTTTCAAGAATTAACCTCTTTAAAAACACAAGAAGATGAGTTGAGCGACGATCGAAATGAATCCAGCGACAAATATTTAAAAGTTAACGATGATTCTGTCGACAGAATCTTCAGAATGTCTAACAATCTATACTTGTCGACAGAAAAAACATTATATTTCTGCCTTTGCATATAAAACTAGGTCTCAAGAAGGAATTCGTTAAAGTTTTGTTAAATGAAGGGGACTGTTTGAAGTATATCATTTCGGCATTTCCTAGCTTGTCATATGAGAAGATAAAGGCTGGTGTCTTTGATGGGCCACAGATTCGGCAACTTATTAAAGATGAACGTTTCATTGAAACAATGACCGAACTTGAAAATGATGCGTGGTTGGCATTCAAAAGTATTGTCAAGGACGTTCTTGGAAACACACGAGCCCAGGAATACGTCGAAATTGTTCAACAACTCTTAGAAAGCTTCAAAAAGCTTGGCTGTAACATGAGTATCAAACTGCATTTCTTACATGGCCATCTTGTTAACTTTCCAGAAAATCTTGGCGTTGTTAGTGATGAACAGGGTGAGCGATTCCACCAAGATTTGAAGGCCATGGAGGCAAGGTATCAAGGTAGATGGGATGTCAGTATGATGGCTGACTAGTGTTGGAGCATCAAGCGAGAATGTCACCATATTGAACATTCGAGAAAAATTATAAGCGAAAATTTTCAACCTAATATATTTTTTTATTTTTTGTATAAACACAAGTCACAGATTTGAAAAACAAAATTGCTGTTCCCCACTGCAATTCGAGGAAAATAATATATTCGAAATTCTTAACTCATTTCCGTAACATAACGGATAATTGCAGATATGAAACAATAAATTGAAATTTCCATGATTAGATCGCACTCAAGAAAGAATGTAAAGAACCTTGAATTTATGAGATATTAGTGGTAATTTGTTTTATTTAATCAGTTCGAGAATTTACAAATTCGGAATTTTTAGGTATCCAGCAAAGTTTTGGTTTTTTTAAGGTTGAAATTATCGTATAATTCTTGCGAAGTACATTAATGTATTCAAGATAGTACACATCGGCCAGGTTCCTTCTACACCTAGAGACATCCAAGTTCATTGACAAAGCAGTTTTCCGTTCCCCACTTCTCGGTATTCGAACAAGTTTGCGAACACACTATGATACAGCTATTCCGAAAGAACTGTGTTGCCAGCAGGTCAGTTGAAATCTTTAACACCGTTGCTTCTTGGAAGAGAAATATGCGAATCTTCATTATTTCGTAAATAATTTATACAATCACTGAGTCAGCTAGCATACTATCTATCATCCCTCTATCGAAAGAATTAAATCCCTCATCAAAATAAATTGAACAGATTAAGCTCTGAAATACATGTAAAACAACATTTTACATGGACTGAATAAAAACTTCAAACACTTGAACTTATGATTTACACTTTATTGATTACATAGCATGACGCGTTTCGTCGTAACAAACGACTTCTTCAGATGTTAACAGTATACTGACTCAAGTCACTGTCAAGTCTTCTTGTACAATATGTAAGTTTGATACAAGCACATAGAAGATTCATAAAAAGGGGACTTCCAGGAAGCTGCGTAACTTCAATAAAGTAGAAGGGAAATGTTATATTGAATTGATAGTCAAGTTACTGTGTTATTTTGAAAATATCAAAAAGGGAGCTCTATGTGTTGTCCAATTGGTTATTGAGCAGAAGACATAAATGTGTATATTTATTGATTTGAAGCAATTGTCAGAAAATGTGCTTTATTTTTCAATTTTAAGTTTGATACTCGTATTTCAATGTCTAAACTAGATGTTTTGAAATAAGAATTGGAGGAAAAATGGACCTTGATATAGATTTCTAGATGAACAAATGAAAATTTGAAAAAATATATTCACAAAATACAATTGCAGATATTTATACATAAATATGAATTGAACAGAAAAGAGAAATCAAGTATTAATAGCACCTTCATCCTATTTTTGGGAGTAATGAATATAGCGTCAGAGTTCTCTGTATTCGCATTTAAGAAAAAATAGAGTGTATGATTCTTGTGACCAAGTTGTAATATACGCTATATATGGTTTATATCTCAGAAAAAAATTTGCAAGAAAGTAATACTGGAAAAATGAATTGAAAATTCAGAAAACTAGAAAAAATCAGCAAATCAACTATTGAAATTCATAGTTCCGGTTCAATCAACAATTAACATAATTAAAAATAGAAAACGAAGAAACCAACAATGATTTTGGATGATTTTGGCAAGCTGGCTGAACATTTTTCAGAGAATATATGTTCATACCTCTTATGTACCTATTACAACATTTGCATGTATATTCCCTTGAAAACACTCGAAGAAATTGCCAGAAACGTCGTGAACACTTAGATAATAAATAGTTAAACATAGGACATACATTCATTTTTATGACATATTAAAGAATGCTTTTCTCTAATATGGAATAATTAAATTTACATTCTTCAATTATACATGTGATAATTAGATTAGTGGGATAAAACAAAAGGCAAAGCCCACGTTTTATTTTATTTTTTTCTATTATTTCATAATAAAATTGTTTTGTTTCATTCCACATAAAATGTATATTTAACCGAGATGAAAAGTACTCTACGTTATTGTACAACTCTATTATTGAAAAGAAATGGAAAAATTAAAATCTTCATCCCTGTGAAAAACAGAACAAAAATATATGTCCCCAGGGAACCATGCAGATTTTCGCGATGAAAACTATCGTATGTGGTATTTTAGACTGAAATCTATACCCTCGCCAAATTTCATCCATATCCTTTCAGCAGTTGTGACGTAAATGAGTAAAAAAACATCCATACAAACATCTAAACTTTCACATTTATAATATAAGTAAGAATATCACTCCAATAAACATATATAATTATTGGAAAGAGAATTCGATACATAGATTTTTTCGGCACATTTAAGAGAAACTCCTTTGGCAATCAATTAAACTCATTGGAGGTGGATTTCAGGTAAATTAACGATAAGGATGAAATCTATTGAACAGTAAATACATTTATAATATTAATAAATTTTCTTGTGTTGCCAAAAAAAAGTACAACAAATATGCAACGTCAAAAACTTACATATTCAAATTTGGATAATCGAGTGGTAAATAATAATTCGCTGGAACAAACAAGTATTTTTCCAGAATTATTTCGAATGAAAGGTGTCAAAAAAATTGAAAATTACATGTTCGAACAAATGCATTATCTTAATTAATAGACTAGTTTTTTTAGCACAGGGATTTTTCTGTGAAACTTAATAACGACAATTTACTCCTGTTGAATAAGAAATTCACATGTTTGATATTAACTATACCGAAGGTGAAATTTGCAGCTTTATGCTCTAAGCTGATTATAAATTAGAGACTGATTACTATAGCTACGAGGTTTGTTCCAAAGAAAAGGTGAATTTTGAATTTTTTCGAGAAGTATTTATCTATTCCTTAATGTCCCAGTAATATTTTGTCCCCTTCAAAGTAGTCCCCATAATGCACTTATGCCAGCGCTTCTTCTTATCCTCGAAGCACTTCTGAAATGGACTTTTCGGTCTTGGCTCTTCTGGACACTTCCAATGGAATGATTGGGCTCTGGTTTCGACTTCATAACCATATACCCACGTTGCGTCACCAGTTATGACCTTTTTGAGCAAATCTGAGCGATACCAATTCGACGTTGCTTTTGCTCAAAATTTAGCAATTTTGAAACACACTTTGCTGCCACACGTTTCATGCCCAGAACATCCGAGAAAACTGGTTGATATACCAACATCCTATGCAACTTCCCTAATAGTGATTCGACGAATTTCCAAAACCATTTTCTCCACTGTTTCAACGTTTCCTTCGTTTCTCGACGTGGTTGCAACCCCAGGACGCTCATCGTCATCAACATCTTCTCGGCCTTCTGTGAAGCGCTGGAACCACTTACAAACACTTTTTTGAGACAACATAGACTCGCCGAATGTCTTTGTGGACATTTTGAGTGAGTTGGAGCACTTTATTCCATTTTTAAAGCAAAATTTGATACAGATTCTTCGATCCTTTTTTTCAAAAGTAAAAAATCGAAGAACACACAAAAAGGTGTGTGGCAACATTTTTAGTTGTCAAACATAAACTACTAATCCAAAATGGCTAATAATCTGAACATATAAGAAACGTATGTGTACCCAACATTCAAAATTTCTATAATAGAATGTGCACAGCCCGAGAAAATTCAAGATTCGCCTTTTATTCTGAACAGACCTCGTATAAAGAATTTCAGCTGTTAAATTGATAGACCATCGTATTAACATGTTTGTTAATTTTTCTAGCAGGTCTATGCCTAACAGTAGGGGTAATTAAAGTTACTGCGCAATAACAAAACGGTGGGAAAACTTCACACGTACGAATGTGTTACCTAGACAAATAACTCCGAGCTATTTGTCTAGGTATGCGACTTTTGTGTTTTTTGAACTTCGCATGTTCCGTCCAATTGTACTCAAGAGGCCGCTGCATTGTTAGTTAACAGCTAAACTACCTGCCGAGGAGAACCACTCACTTGTGAATTCTTCAAACTGAGAGGCGCCTCGACTTAATATTATTGCCATAGCGATAATGGATCCAATATTCGAAGTGTTGGCAGTTTATGAGCTGCAATAAAACCGGAAAGCATGTGTTAAACCCGGTAAACTATAAACAAAAACGAATAATACTAGTGAAAAGAGCATCAAGGCTTCATCTTTAGCAGCTTAGTGTTATTATCAACATAATTATAGACAAGTGGAATAAATTGTTAATATGGCGCCTGGTCTACATGTCATTTCGGAATATTCTACTTCATTTGTGTCATTAGAATAAAGTGTAATCAATATAAGTGAAATTTTGCAGAGACGAATTAAGTAGTGATAATGAATATCTAATCTTTTTTCGAAGGTGGAAAATATCCAATGATTAAAAAATCCCATAAAAATATGTTCATATAGTGTTTTCTCATTCTCATTGAAAAGCACTTAAATTTGTGCATTTTGTTTAATCAGACTGCCTTTTGAGCAAATCATATCTATGTTCACCAAATTTTATAAAAAAACATTATATAAAACATTCATATATCCTACTATGAAGTATTGTGGTGCTGTGTGGTGTCCGGAGTTGGTGCGGGACAGAGATCTACTTGAAAACATTCAGCGTAGGGCTACTAGACTATCATTCAAACTTAAAATACCGAATTACCCTCTAAGGCTTACTTCAGCTCGATTACCAACATTTGAAGCTCGTCGACTACGTGGTGACTTAATCATTACTTTTCGAATCTTGAAATATAATTTTTGAGATTTTAAACATTTATTCATTCTTGATGGCAACAGACTTCGTGGTCCCAATTTGAAGCTGAAGAAGGAACCATTTCATACATCTAGGCGGCAGCATTTTTTACCTAATCGTGTATTCAGTGTATGGAACAGTTTACCTGCTGAAGTTGTGAACTCTCAGTCAACGTGTTCAAGAGGGTGGTAGATGAATTTTTGTTTTCATTTTGAGAAATTGTTTTTGTCATATATTTTCATTGTCAATTTGTACTGATCACTATTTTTTCCTCTTGTTATTGTTATTTTTTTCTTTTCTCAAATGTTTATCTAATGTATTATCTTCACATTGCAGTATTCTGTAAGAAGTGTTAATGGGCTTATGGGTCTTCAGACTCCTGCCTTTAATTATATTTAATAATAATAAAATTTGCTTCAGTTGTTGATTTAATAAATTGATTTGTCTTAAAAAATTTTCGTTTAAAACACTGGTTCCAAAACCAAATATATAAAGAAGAAGACTTATTGTATTGCCAAAAATAATAAAAGACTGAATATAATATTTTTTATGGGACTTTACCGTCGAAAGCTTTTCTGTTTCGAGCTAATTTTTGGATCTGCCTCCTTCTGTGATGTCAGGAGTTAGTACATTAGGATGCCATTACAATATTTTGACTTATATGACATCCTTATTTACCTTGTATACGTAAATAAAGTTGAACATTTTTCTCAACCACCGCTTATACTAGCATAGCATAGAATTGATATAAAATCAGAACTTGTTGATTTAAAGCAACTTTATAGTTGCTCTATAATTGTTGGTGTGTTATCCCATTTTCGAAAGCGTATTAAATACATTAATTCTAAAGCAGTCAATTATAATTCTCTACATTTAGACTCTATATGTGGAAATTACATGTAGCCGTTGTTTATTTTCATTAACGTACCTACTTGACTGGAGCTTTTGCAAGTTGTTACATAAGCTGGGATTTTCTAATAACTGTTTTGTTTTCAGTAAAAAATTTGGTGGTTAAAATAAACCAGTGGTTCTCAACATTTTCTGAGTCATGAAGGGTTTCTTGGTTGTTTGCAGAGACCTGCATTATCTGTATTGTATTTCGGAATTTCTGGATAATTAGATATTAATATTTTCTAGTATATTCCACTATTGGCAAAAACCTTTCATCGGCAAAATTTGAAATCCTTCACGGACCACACTTTGACTCCTGAGTATCACCACGGTGGTTCGCAGAGTTGGGAAAACTGAAGAATAAAAGTTATAAAATCCTTATTATCGACAAGAACAGCATATACATCAGATAATTCCACAAATAGAATTAGATACCCATCACAGCAGTGAAAGGAGAAGATATATCTTTGAATTGTCTCGTATTTGAAAACAAATCAACAAATGGAAAACTAGTTATATTCATTGTGAAATTTTGTATAATATATATATATATATATATATATATATATATATATATATATATATATATATATATATATATATATATATATATATATATATATATATATATATATAGAGACCTTTCAAAACAAATCACATATATTTTGTAGCCAATCGAAAGTGAATCCAATCGAAAAATCAGAATCGTTCGAGATTCACTGAATATTGTTTTTATATTTTATTAGTGAACTATACTTCGTGTGTTTTATTCACTGATTCCTGAAGGCGTAGATGTGCTTGGCCCCTACAAATGAAAATTCATATTTCGGTCGAAGTTAGAAAAATTAATCTTCGAGGCAAATTCTTAATAGAGGTAAGTTCTAATTAATGTATTTTTTTAGTTTATCGAATACGTATTAAAATTATAAACACGACTCTAGCAATCATGAATTTTCACTACCGTCCTTGATTATATATTAATTCGGTTATATCTAATTCTGACTAATTTTTGAAAAGGTCTACAACTTAGTTAACGATAGGGAAATTGCATATCTCTTTCTTGAAAAACAAGCCTAGATCAGTCAAGCTTTTGATTGATATAATGATGGAAAAATTAATTAGCTTACTATAATAATTTCCAGCGACCTGATTTTGAAAATTTTATTGTATACCCCTAGTTCGGAGGTAAGTCCATATTAAATCAGTCCCCCTAGAAATTTTTGTCTATAACCGCCTATAATATTTATGTATTATTCATAAATTGTGACTCATGTAATTGATATCATTTCATCGTATTCCAGATATCACAAAAAGAGTTATATGATACCGAAAATTATCCCGTCTAAATATCTTGATGTAGTTTAAGAATTACTATTCGCTTGATATGAGTCACAGTTCAACAATCAAGTATTTCACTATGCTTTCAGTCGATATCAAATCAACCGTTCAATGGAGTATTTCTTTGTAATTATTCATTATTGCTATGCTTTCCAATCCTGCAACTATAACAAATGAATTTAACTGAACAGTTTCGTTTTTGTCAGAACTTTTGACCGGAATTATAGTGCTGAAGAATGAAAGAATAAGAAAAAGAAACCTTGCGTCGATGTATTATCAATTTTTCATGCAAAACAAGTTTTTTCAGTCTATAATAATCGTTCGGTTATGTTGCGATTGCCTTCATTCTAAAGGTGCTACGTTTATTCACCATGATGGTATGGTGGTAAAATTACCAAGTTTCCTAACAATTTCCCATTAAGCGTGTCAAGTAGTCAATTAACTTTAGTTACCATAATACACAAGAATATGGAGTTAACATCACACCTGATAATTTCTAAGTACAGGTAGAGGCATACAGGTAAATTTCATTTGATGCGAGAAAACGAAATTATGTGAATTTAATATAGTTTGGCCTTGCGAACAATGGGATTGAAATATACATCAACTTACATCAATTGCATAATACCTTATGGAATTCCTTTCAGAAAAAAAGGAATAAATGATTCGGGAAATAAAGTTTGCAAATTTCCTTACGACACTTCCGAATGAAAAATGGGAATTTCCACGAAGAAATGAGGAGAAAATTGAAATCGCATAAAATGTTAAGCACCTATATGGCCCAAAATCAGATAATTCATCCATCATCTTCTATGCTTTTAGAATTTCATGTAGCATTCAATCAAAAAAATCCTTAGGGGACCAATTTTTGCACAAACAAGCGATTAACTTCGGAAAACCATTAAATCAGATTAATTAATATTGTAAGATTATAGGGGGAATGAAAACTTCTTCGTGGTTAACTCAATCCTTGTCGATTGTAAACTTGTGACTTCATCAGGAGTACAAGATAAAAAGTCTCAGGGTTACTCACGTAACCTGTGACTGAAGTAACAGGTCGAGACTGTTACTTCAAACAATTCACTTGAATAATTTATTGTTATAGTTTAGATATGTACCTATTTTCAAACTACCATAAAGTGAGTATTTGATGAAGATTTTAGTGTATTATACACTCGTTTTGATATTACTGAATTTCCTCAATTTCTAAAACATGAATGTCAGTTTTCTAAAACAATTGACAATTTGATAGAAATGACTCAACAATGGACATATTGATATCAGGTACACGTCATCATCAAGCACTGAATATATTCCATTCATTTTTATCGATCGATTTGTAAGAGATAGATTGAAATGTGCCAGCAATGCTATCTACATTACATTGGAGCTGATCCAAAATTGGTGACAAGTAGGAGACTGAATTGAATAATGATATACTTCGGTTTATTTCTGTGGGTTACCATTGTTAGAGACAACAATGAATATCGAGTTACTTATGAATTAGTCAATTAGATATTCGATATCTTTTGTCTACCAGCAAATTTCGGGTTTTTTAAACAGAAGTTTATTAGTTAGATTTGTACGTAATGGAACTTTCATTTGCATATGTGGAATTCATATCTCTACCTCATCAAGTTTGGGAAAATACCTCTCCGAACTAAAGTAATTATCTATTCTCTATTATTACCTATTTCACTAATCGTGAAATAAGAGTGTTGAAATTATTTCGTCTCACTGTACTGGAAAATCTGATCAAAATGCGTTTGAATACAATCAGGTTAAATGACAACCATTTTATTTGAAGAGCAGATATTGAAATATCTATTTTTGAAGCAATGCACAAAATTCCATGGAAATAAAACTATAAGGAAAGTCGCCGCCAACTATTCGAAATCAAACTCGATATTGAACATTGAATATCTCTTTTAGGATCACCTCATTATTTAAAATATACTTTTTTGGTTCACGCTTAAATATCTTCAGTACTCGTTTTCAAGATACTTGGTAAATTATTGGAAGCATTAAATTCGTCATAGTATGTGCTATTTTTAGATTTAGAAAGCTTACAACTTTGGATATAAAACTATCAGTATTTTGAGTATTGAATCCATGAAAATCACTGTCATAAGTTACATTACTTTACTTGATGTAAATCCATTATAATTGAACATCAACTAAAATTAAAACACTTGAACTTTTGATTAACACTTTATTGACAACATAGCATGACGCTCTTCGTCGTTACAAACGACTTCTTCAGAAGACTTGACAGGGACTTGAGTCATTATTCTGTTAGCATCTGATGAAGTCGTTTTTAACGACGAAACGCGTCATGCTATGTTGTCAAAAAAGTGTAAATCAAAAGTTCAAGTGTTTGAATTTTAGTTTATATTCAGTTACATTTTTTATTACATTATATGAAATCAACCGATTTTCAATTTTAAATATAAATATATATGAAGCAAATAGTATTCTCAAATTAACAGACATTATTTCCAAAGAGTTGTAAATGCGCTATTCTGTAACTTTTGTAATTGTTAAATTTTTTCCTTAGTCAAACCGAATAACAAGGTGGAGAAATCCAAAATGTCGCATTATTATTGATTTGAACAGTAATAAATTCGCATATGTCGACAGATTTTCTCCTAATCTATTCAAAAAGATAGATTTCTTCAGATATTTTAGATTATATGAAATCAACATGACCATTGAAGCTTTATTTTTCGTCTAACATAAAACCTAAATATTTTACTATTTCTACTGTTCGAATTTTCTGTTCATTAATCTTTATATATCTTATAATTTTTTCAATAGTGTTGGCGTGTACTTGATGTGAATCCATTATAATTGAATATAAATAAAAATTCAAACACTTGAACTTTTGATTTACACTTTATTGACAATAACATAGCATGACGCGTTTCGTCGTTACAAACGATGTATTCTGTTACCATCTGAAGAAGTCGTTTGTAACGACGAAGCGCGTCATGCTATGTTATTGTCAATAAAGTGTAAATCAAAACTTCAAGTGTTCGAATTTCAGTTTATATTCATTTATACATCTTTCTAATATAATTTTATCTGAAACTCAAGAGGAATATTTGCTTTAGTAATGAGTAGACGAGTGAAAAAACAACCTTCTTTTTATTCAAGCTATCTTTGCTACTCTCAAACAGGGATTATTCGAATGGGCATTGTTTTGTTCACCAATGAAGAATAATCCTACACATGTGCGAAATTTGGGTGTTATTATATCCGTAGGTATACTTTATTACTATTGGCGGAATGAGCTCGTCACACATAAAATATAGACGATGTTGTACGTCACCTTGATGCGAAAATATTTCACGTTAAAATTACATTCAGGAATAATGAATCAAAATTACAGGCTACGTGAAAAAAACAAGTAACCAAATGCAGAACATGCCGCAAGTAGTGTCCATTTATGATGGAGAGCCTCAATTTATAAATGAATGGTCGTTTCATCGCCATGTGGCACTTATGGATGCCTTTAGAATATCTTTTCATTAAAATAACACAACTTGCTAATCAGGTCACTTATCGTTATTTGCGGTCTGATTTATCTTCTCCTATTAATCAATAAAGAGGCCACTAATAGATCCAAGTTATCGCTGAAATATTCACACATATCCTCGCAGATAAGTTTTTACTATGCTTATGAATTATATTTAGAATTATTTTATTGTTAACTTTTCGAAAGAATATCTGAAAATAATGGGATTTGAGTTTGGTGCTGGTTCGATGGGACGTATATTGATGGATAAATTGTTTCTCTCTTTCTCTTGAAAAATATGCCATTATATGCTAATTGGCCGAATTTCTTTTCACTGTATAATAATGGAATTATTGCGTATAATGATTGTGAAGCAATTTGATTGTTGAATTGTACTAAAACCGATTTCGAGTTTATTGTAACCTGAATATATATTTTCAGATTGAAAATTCAGTTTGCTCAGAGATAAAGATATTCATCGACTCAATTGAAATATATTCGATTTTGACATTTTTTCCACATCAAGAGATTATTCGAGTTCAATTTCTCATTATTTTTGTTTGTCTTACAAATGATTCTGAATGTGGTTGGGTCATATATCATTCTTTTGGGAAAATCTGAGGAGAGAACTTGGTAAACTGAAGAGAGATGAAATTATTATTCCTAACATTTAGTTGAATTTCTCGAAGATGTTAAATTAATTCGATTTATGTTTAAGGCTGCTAACAAGGGTTAATTTTTAATGCTTATGGTGTTGCTTGATGAAAATCCATTTCAAAATTGTAATGTTAACGAAAACAATGTTTTACGATGGTGGATTGACGAAGAAGCTACTGTAATGTTGAAATGTACGTCACAATTGATAGATGAATGTGAACAAATCTGGAACACACACTTTGTTTTTGTAAACATTTTAACAGGAGTTGATATAAATGACGATGGACCACCAGTCAAAAATATTTATCGAAAAAATTCAACAGTTTTGTGGAATTTCGATAATGTTTTCAATTACACTATTTTATTTTGAGAATCTATTAAGATTCTCAGAAAAACATGAAAACTTAAATAAATAAAATAAATTCTGCGAGTTCTGTATTAACGCTCATTTGAAGAAACAGATGAGGTCATATACTGTCCCAATTACCGTGATTAATTAAAACCATGGCGGCCGATGTGATATCTATTTTGATCGGCTATCAGTGCTTTTGACATGCCACTCAGAATAGTGCAATAGGATGTCGTAATATTTTCATAAACTGCTGTTGTTAATTTTAGTTTGTTTCATTTGGTTACTTTATATTACTATTGCAATTGATTTAAATTTTATTTTCGTTGACTTCTTCAACTATATTTCATTCATTTCTGTTGACTACGTGAGACTTTGTAATAGATATTTTATTTTTAGGTTGTTCTTTTTTGTATATTACTATCTTAATTCATTTAAATTTTATTTTCGTTGTATATATTCGCTTATACTCTCTTTTTTTGATTTTTTCTTCAATTTTTTCTCATTTATTATTCTTTGTTTACAATTTGTTATTTTTTTTCTGTAATTGGATCTATATCTGTCGGAAATAAATGTATTATTATTGTCATTAATTTGTAAATTATATGAATAGATTAATTAGATAAATATCAAGCATTGAAAATATGAAACATTTCAAAGTTATAAAAGTGGAAATTTTATGGAACTGGCAAGATAACTTCAGAAAAATTTACTACCATTAACTTCCTTTCATATTGCACAATTATTGAGCACTAAAACGATTATTTTCAGCATAGGGGTATGCTGCTTAATTTCCAATTTTCCAAAAAAATTTCATGAATAGTCATTGAAAGTTTTCTTCTATGGGGTAGCACCAAATCTACTTTAATGAAATCTGATTGTTGTCAGATTCTATCGGCTGAGTTGAAAGTTGAAACCTGCGGAAAAATTGTCGTCTTCCATTATAATTTAGGCGGATGAAAGAAGTCCGTTAATTACAAGTTTCATTCAAGAAACTTTATGTTTGGTACTGTGGAAAATAAGACCAGATAAAACGTCGATTCTGTCAGAAAGATGTTTCGTGTATCAAACGCATCTTCGATTATAATTGATTCTGAAATAATTTAACTCTCAAACCATCTGTAAAATTCCCTTTTCGTTCAGTTCGCATTTTGTATTTCGGGGAAAGCCGTTGAGTTCGGAAAATTCCTTGCAACTTCACGAATATTTCGAGGTATTAAGTTGTCAATCAGGGGAAAATTGGGGGTCGGATCTTCACGTTACAATGAGCTTCTCCCATAAAATGGAGCTTCAATATTCTGGTAAGGGAATACTTTTCCCTTATGTATACTGGGAAGCTTAAGGTAGCCACGCACACCAAGAAAATGAAGGAATTCGAGCCTCGACCTAATTCAAACAGGTTTGGTAACGGTATGTACATATTTAATCTTGAATAATGTCATATGGTTACTTCAATATTACTGTTTACATATACTGAAATTTTTATGGCTCGGAAAATCAGTTAAAAGAGTCCATCAAATTCAGTCCCACCTTATTTGAATATATATGAATTTCAATAGAATACTTTGGTTTATATCTAAAGAACGTTATTTATTATTTATTTAATTATACGGAAATTGTATTCGATAATTTTGGTAACCATACAGGTCTACATAGAAAAACTAAATTGAGAAAATATAAAGAACATACAACATTTCGATTATGAGCCGAAATAAACAGACCTAAACTTAAATTATAAACTATATATTCATGAACAATTAAATTGGAATATACCCACTATTACTTCCCAGTGAAAGTAGGTTCAATTTCAAGGAAATTGAGAAAATCTAATATAATATAGCCAGCCACAACATATATTGACAAGTCATTTATTCATTGGAAATTATATATAATAGTATAATATTCCACTATTCAAAGAGAGAAATTTTCAGTTTTCAAGAACTCAACAACTGAAAGATATTGTATATTCACTGAGTACCTTCAAAATGTGTTTTCAAGATATAAGGAAAATTATTTTGTTTTTAAGAGTAGGTTTTCATTGAGTTAATATGTACAAATTCATGAATGCCAAATTTGTGAGACACCTAAGAGAAATGTTAATTGGAATATAAAAATAAACTCAAATTGGCAGTTCGGGAAAGTCTCTCGAATTTTTGGATAAAAATGTCATCACAAATAGTTTTCTTCTTGTGATATTGCGCTACAGTATGAACAAAAAAAAAATCAGTTTCGTGTTATCCAAGAAGATTCTGAACTGATTAAGCAAAGACGTGTCAATAGACAACAAGCAATAATAAAACTCTGTGAAACTGACTGAAGTGGTTTATATGCACACACACACACACACACACACATATATATATATATATATATATATATATATATATATATATATATATATATATATATATATATATATATATATATATATATATATATATATATATATATATATATATATATATATATATATATATATATATATATATTCGAAAAACTCAAATTAACTAAAAGAATGTTACAGTAGAGCTAGATATGTAAACGTGGTAAACCATGTGATGCATCCATTATCCTTAAAGGGATAATAAATGTTAGAGAAATATTGATATCGATGCCACACCTGATGGAAATGTGAGACCGATGTTTCGTTCTGCAAGGAACTCGTCAGTCGCACCACGTCCATCAAATTCAGGCAACGATTTCAATCCCCAAGCATCTTCTTATGAATCCAAGTGGAATACCGTGAAGTAATGAATACTTCACAATTCCATCTATAGGAATCAGTACAAAACATCTCTCCATGGACACACCAAGCACTGTACGTTCATATATCTTCTATAACTGTGGGAATCTACGAGATTGCAATGTCTATTTGACAAATGTCATCATATGATGTTTTCAAATGTCAATAGGTTGCGTTATTAGTACGCTGGCGATTGTTTTCGTATTTCAGGGGCCTATACGGTGATATTTTTAAGGAAATGAAGTTTTTGTGCTTATGACACTGAATGGAGTATTTAAAAAAATGAACATTAGAACATTCATTCCAAAAATTCAAATTAAACAAAAGAATGTTATAGTAGAGCTAGATATGTGCACGTTCACATTCTAGCTCTACTATAACATTCTTTTGGTTAATTTGAATTATTCGAATGAATGTTCTAGTGTTCTTTTTCTTATATATATATATATATATATATATATATATATATATATATATATATATATATTTAATGTTTTCAGCAACTAATTGATTAGTTTTGACAAAGTTGTGATATACAACGAAACGTCAACAAAAATAAAGTTTTTCTCATTAAAATAAGCGCCTGTTATTGCTAACAACATTAAAAATAAACTATCTTAAACAGGCAACAAATCAATTTTATATATATACCTATATATACATATATATATATATATATATATATATATATATATATATATATATATATATATATATATATATATATATAAGAAATTAGCATAATGTATATAAGTACCATATAATATACGAGCAGTATATAATATAAAATATATGTATATAAATACCAGATTATTCGCATCACACTAATTTGAACTGTTGGAGACACGTTAACTGCATAAACTTGGTGAATGACCCCACTTTCCTGAAAAGATGGGAGGCCACAAAATTTTTTCAATTCGCTAGGATTGGTTTGCCGATCTAGTCTGAATGACACAAAATAAAATAAGTTTACCCCAACGTTTAATTCGAAATGGCGAAAAAAACGGCCATACATTGAGATAACAGCCATAAAGATTCATTTCGATTATTAAAACCAGTTATATTATTATGTTCACACCCACTGAATTCTTGGCTCTCGGCAAGGAACCGCCTTGTCTTGTTCTATCTTGGTGAGCGGCACTACAAAACCCACTACTCTCAAACAGAATCATTTGTATGCGAAATAAGGAGAAAATGCATTTTCGAAATGAACTTTTATATTTATTGTCGTGGTACTTAGTATCTCTTTGATTGCTTAATAGGGCCGGTACAAAAAAACCAATAGTTATGACTTCTGCTTGGATTCAAGGTTAACGTCTTGTTTTGAAAGATCATTGAGACTTGATGCGTCTTTTCGAAAACTATCACATTTCAGAGACTGAAAACAGTCAGAGCCTTTACTGGGAATTTCATTTATTACATTCGGGAATAGTTTTGATTATACTCAATAAATTGGTAGATTTAACATTCAATATCCATAAATTCTATACTCTGGGTCGTTTATAAGGACTTAAGAGCTCTATTCATTTATTATAGAAGAACCTACTTCATTGAATTTTTCATTTGATGAATATTATACATTTCATATAATTGTTAGTAAGTTGCACTGTCTCACCGTCTCGAAAAAATAATAATCGAAAACGAGATAATTGAAGAAAACAGAAAATGTTTCCTCCTTCGATAGAAATAATAATCACTGTAATTTTTTGGCCCCTTTTGGAAATATTCTGTCCTATGACGAGTTTTGGAACATCTCATTGTTTCCAAGATACATGGGGACAAAATTCGCGACACTAACAACAGTTTATTATCAAAAAGTACATGCAAAGTTGCTCTATCTAAAATAGACGTTCGAAATGACTTCCTCCAGACTGGGTACAAGCAATCACTCTTCTCGCCATTGACTGATTAACCCTTTCAAACACACCAGGGTCCTTTTTAATTGAGTTACACACAGGACTTATCCAATTTTGCAACACGTCCTAATACTTCATTGCATGCAGTAGCGTAAACTAATGACTTCAGAGATCACCACATGATATAATCCTGATGGTTTAAGGTCGTTTTTTCTTGGGTAACTAAACAAAGATCCAGGCTACCTATACCAAAATATCCGGTTCAGAAGAGATGTACATAACTTGAATGTGAGGTGTAAGGGTTAAACTAACACCTCCATTACATTGTACATCTCTGTTTCAGAGATCCTTTTCTCCCAAAGTTTGTAAAATATTGAACTCTTCTTCATTGCATCTAGAGAACTGTACATCGAAGTCAGAATTTAACCGTTGCTATACTGCTCACCTCTTCAAAAGACAATGTGGCGGATTGTAACCAAAATTTCTCATCTTAAACCTTATTTCATCTGTTGCGAAAATATATGGATTCGTTATACGTAATGGCAAATATTTTAATAATTCATCAACATTTATAGGACTATTTAATACCCCAATCCCCAGCAAGTTGGAGTATGGCAGCACGATCTGGCATCCCATTTACACTTGCCATCAACGCCTTCTTGAGGCTATTCAGAGAAGATTCTTGAAATTCTTAGTTTGGAGGGAGGATAAAGTTTATCCACAGGAGACGAGAGAAGTCAATCATAACGAATTATCGAATCGATTTAGTTTTATCTCATTGCAGAGCAGGAGAGAAACTTTATCACTCAAATTTTTGTACAAATTACTGCACAATAGTATTGATTGTCCTCTTCTCTTGTCCGCTTTGAAATTTCGTGTTCCTAGGCAAAATTCTAGTAATACAGAATTATTCCACCTAGAGACTCCGAGGACCAACTCCCTAATACAATCCCTCATTTGGTTTATGGAGTCTACATTCAATAGAGTTGGCAATAATTGTGACTTTAACTCCATAGAATTTATTATCAGGAGTTATGTCAACAACGAAAATTGACTAAAATGAATTGATTTAGATTGATTTATTTGTGATATTTCATTGAATGCTATAATGTAGTTATAAGTTACTATTTTATTTTTTTTAGATTAGATTGAGCTCTTCGTTAAATCTTTTTTAAAATTATTTAGTTACATCTTTTTTCTAATTATCTAGATATGTATTCAACATTGTTATTATTTTCTGTAATTGGGTGTTATACCTGTTGAGAATAAAGAAATAAAGTTCACTCTTTGAATGACATGCTGGAAAGCCTAATTGTGGAAAACACATCTATATTTATTTTTATTATCAGGTTAATATTCTTTCTCAAAATTTATTGTATACTCTTAAGAATTTGAGCTATATTTTTATTCGAGGACTGAATGGTTCTCATGAGGATCAGGTTTCAAAACTGAATTCAGTCCTTCTTTTCTGCGCATTTTTCTTAGATACGAGTATAATTACTGTTAATGGAATGAGTGTTGTCGAACAATATTGAAAATTTTCCACAATAAATATTATTATTATTATATGGGTATAGTAAGATTTTTCTTTCGTATTTCTTGAAAAACTTGCAGATATTCTTCGCCCTGTAGAAAGGGTTTTTCAAAATTCATTTTTCGGCAAGATTTTATCAGAACAGGCTAAGACATAACCTCTAGAATTTCTACACCGAATGTTTTCCTAGCACCCTGAAGAGACAACACTAGTAAGTGCCTGAAAAAAAATTAGTATATTTGAAAGAGTGAAAAAATATAGGAAATGATGGTTTAATGATGGTAAAACAAAACCGCATATTAAAGAACGGCCCTGTCCCAAACTGGTTATGAGGCCAGATATAGCCTATGATGTTTCGCCATTGGCGATACGAAAAGGTGGCGTTACATATATTATACAAGATTCAATTAAGGGTTAATTAAGTAAAAATTACCCATATCTTCCTTATTTACATAATTTCAACATGTCATTATAATTGGATGCTCAGCGACTGTTTTCAAACTCGCTTATATAATATATATTTCATGTATAGATAGACGTGTATGAATGAAATATCGCTCGGAACTAGAAACGGATTAACTTGAAACGAACGATAGACTAGTTCCACCGTCCTTCTTCCAAACATAACTGGGAAGCTTTGTTACATCGGAATAATATCGATCTGAATAACAAATTGGACCATGAATTGTTCACTAATTATGATTGGAGTGGAAAAGTTCTATCAGAGATAACTTAATATTTTAGAGACCATTTGATACACATCTGTCGTGCTTCACAAGGAGTCTTATTAAAATAAGGATACGTACTTCTGAAGATCTAATAATTGTATACACTAAGACTTACAAGTTCTTTAAGTTCTGGTTGAAGTTGTTCAACTTTAACTATAATTTCACTGTTGATTCGTGCAAACCAATGATTAAAAGCAAATAATTTATATTTCACTACATTCCGAATACTTTTCGAATGATATAATTTGAAAATAGGTTTGTTCCAGAATTTCTTTAAAGTGGTAAAAAATTCTATTTGCCCTATATTTGATATTTGAATTCATACATAACACTTGCTGGAACATTTTTTAGAATATAATTCAAATTCTAGTTTAAATACTTCAAAATGTATCGACAAATGTTTTTGATACAACTAGTAAATACAAGAGTTTTATGAAATCTTGATAATAAGATGGTAGGCCCGTAACATACGAGGTCTGTTCAAAAGAAAAGGTGAATTTTGAGTTTTCACGGGCTGTGCACATTCGATTATCGAAATTTTTATTTATGTTAGTACACATACGTTTCTCATATGTTGAAATTATCAGCCATTTTGGATTGGTACTTTTGTTTGACAAGTGAAAAGGTTTTATGTGTTCTTCGATTTCTCGCTTTTGAAAAGAATGGATCGAAGAATATGTATTGTATTTTGCCTTAAAAATGAAATAAAGTGCTCCAACGCACTCAAAATGTTGACTGTGTCATTCGGCGAGTCTACTTTGTCTCAAAAAAGTGTTCATAAAACGTACAAACGCTCTACAGAAGGCCGATATGTTGATGACGATGAGCGTTCTGGAGTTGCAACCACGTCAACAAGCGAAGAAAACATCGAAACAGTGAAAAAAATGGTTTTGGAAAGTGGTCGAACCACTATTAGGGAAGTTGCACACGATGTTGGCATATCCATCAGCTCATGCCATGTAATTTTCTCGGATGTTTTGAGCATGAACCATGTGGCAGCGAAGCTGGTTCCGAAATTGCTAAATTTTGAGCAAAGGCAAAGTCGAATTAGTATCGCTAAGGACTTGTTGAATTAACAAGTTATATGGTAATGACGTCGAAACCAAAGTCCAATCATCCCAATGGAAGCGGTCAGAAGAGCCAAGACCGAAAAAGGCAAGCCAAGTTCGATCCAATGTGAAGGTTTTGCTCGTCGTTTCTTCGATTACAACAGCTTGGTGCACCATGAGTTCTTACCAACAGGTCGTACGATTAATAAGGACCACTACTAGGAAGGCATGTAACGTTTGCGTGAAACATCTGATTTGTGGAAAAACAAATCATGGATTCTGCATCACGATAATGCTACAGCTCACATATCAATGCTTGTTTGTGATGTTTTGGCCAAAAAAAAAACAGGTAATCATGCTTCAACCACTGTATTCACCAGATTTGTTTCACTTGCCACTTTTTCCTATTCCCAGAACTGAAGAGACCAATGAAAAGAAAGCGTTTTGTTAGAATTGATGAGATGAAATCGAAATCGAAGAACGAGCTGATCGCCATAACGAAAAGCGGATTTTAGAGTGCTTAAAGGATTGAAAGAAGCGCTGGCATAAGTGCTTTATATCTGAGGGGGACAAAATATGTGCCTTATATTACTTAGAAGGGGACAAAATAGATATTTTTCGAAAAACTTCAAAATTCACCTTTTCTTTTCAACAATTTTCGTATGTTGAACTTATTTATAAATTTTGTGGAATTGAGCCAAGTATTTCAATTATATTGCAGCATAACAAAAATTTCTACTTAATTCGCTTCATATCACGAGCTTTTCGAAGTGCTACTTCATTTTCAGATATTTACTGAGTAGAGATAAATATTTCAACATCTGAATATGAATCATTTAATTCATAAACAAGATTCGGGATGACATGACTACACCGGAGATCAAATTAATTCAATTTAGTAAGTATTTGAGGAACCTTTCATCGAAAATCGATAATTTTATTTCTTCGTACACATGTCTGATCTCATTCCAAGACGAAAATCAGATATTTGTTGGCAATTGACGAAATCGGATGTTAGAAGGAACCGTTAATATTCTGAACATCGGATTTCAATTACATTTATTGAATAGCAGAGTTCGAAGGAGGTTTAAAAATTAGGTTTATCGTGATTTCCAGTGAATGCACAAGTTCTTGCGAATTATTTCTAGTGAAATTTAGCGAATCTTAAGCTTATAAGAGATAAAACATCAGCTAGAACTTGCACAATGATAAACAGATAAATGGGCATTTATTTATTTTCATAAGTGCTATACAATGTAACTAAACAAAAATAAAAACAAAAACAAAATGTTCAATGCAATCTATTTACTTAACAGACATTGATAAACTCATTTATTGTATAGGATTTACAATTTAGAATGAATGAATGAAGATGATTCTTTAAAATCTTCTCTAGTGAGTTATATTAATTTGAAACACATATAAGGCATAATATTAGACGAAAGAAGAGTAAGTAAATGCTCGTATTTTTGAGGTTAGATTTAGTGAACCAACAAGCCTGTCGAATTCAGTGGAACATCGAAAATACCTAATTGAAAGAATAATTTCGTTCAAGAATGATTCCACTTTTTCAAAATATTATGAGGAGAAAAATATCATTTCAAATATATGACACGGAGGTTTCTCTTATCTCTTGGTGAAACAATATGTTAAAAACAAGAAATTAACATTAACACACTTAATTCTTCGGTTTCACTAAATATATTAAAAACTCTATATTTGTTTCGGGTGGTTAACACATTATCCAGAGTATAAAATATTACTCAAAATAATATTGTAATATTTCACATTCTTGATAATGGCTTAACCACCCGAAACATATGTAGAAAAATAAGTTTTTAATTTCAGTTACGTAAAGTCAATAGTTGTTAAAAATGAACTCTTTTCATTTTTAATGATGAGCAACGCTGCTGAAATACGAGTGTCATCGTTTCGACAATTGACCATTCTTTACATCAAAGGGTTAATTATTCTATTCGAAGAAAAGAAAACTGGTGTCGAGTACGTATTTGGAACCAGGGAATTAATAGCTGTCTTATACGGAAACCGCAAAGAAATTTGAAAATAACCGTATATGGAATGACACTAATGAACGCATATATCAGTTTAAAACCGAGATTTCAGTGCAGAAATTTAACAATTCCTTCTAAGCTTGGACTTCATTTGAAATAAACCGTTATTCGCTGAGTGCAAGAAATTTCAGAACGGTATTTATTCATCCAGCACAACATGAATAGGTATTTCAGAAATACGTATTTGACATTGAAAAATTGGGATAACTTAATTTCCTTACTGAATGAATTACTGGAATTTAATTTGAATATTACGTCCCATTATATACGTACCAATGTGTTGTGCTTTAATAGATTATATCTTTATACATTATCTAATTCTGTCGTTTTTTTCGAATGAAATAACCATATATTTTATAAAATTTTGAATGCTTTTTAAAAGGACCACTGCTAATCATATACAAACCTTCGCTTGGAATAATTACGTGAATTTAGGCTATTAAATTATCTGAAGTTATTGAATGATCGAGAACTTTTGTTGATGTGAATTTAATTCAATGGGAAAATTATAGAAACATCTGTTCTTTATAGAATTGCCCAAAATTGATTATATCGCGACGTTTGTTTCGACTCAATATGACTGAATATCATTGAATTTTATAATACAGATTTACAGCCAATTACAGGAAAAAATAACCAATCAATGAAATGAGAAAACAAATAGAGTAACAGTCCATAAGTAAGTGCCTAAGTGTATGATATATCAAATAATAAAATAAAATAAAAATAAATATATTTTGCCATGACTTCAAAAGTGTGCTTCCATACGAATTTTGTTAAGTTAAAATAATTTCCTAGTAATCAAAAATCTAAAATTACAGTTCTAGCATTTTTTTTAAATCGAGCAAAAAGTGAGCCTGGAGATTGTTTTATTATTTGAAAATAAATGGCCATGACAATATCATTAGCCAACATACTATATCTATAATAACATGAATACAAACAATAATAAATATTCGAAATGAAAATTCCTTATATAACACAATATAAAATCAAATTTTTCTAGATAATTCCTTATTAACCTGATAAAAATCAAAATATTTGCTAATGATCTATATGATCCTGTCTGCAAGTTGTAGATCATTAGCAAATATTGTGATTTATTTATTTAATGTGTTAATGAGGAATTATCTAGGAAAATTTAATTTTATATTGTGTTATATAAGGAATTTTTATTTTGAATATTTATTATTGTTTGTATTTATGTTATTATAGATATAGTATGTTCGCTAATGATATTGTCGAGTACATTTATTCTTAAATAAAAAAAATAATCTCGACACTTACTTTTTGCTCGATTTAAAAAAATGCTAAATTCATAACAATATACAATGAAAGCTAATGATATTGTCATGTCCATTGAAAAATCTATAAAGTCATTACGTTATAACCAATTTGCTAAGTTAAAAAATCTGAATGTTGTTAACATGTATCATCTTGAAAAAAAAATTAGAAATACGTTTGAAAACAAAGCACATTTTCGATTCGAACAAATTTCTATGAACAGAGTCTTGAAAAGTAGTCGAATTTGGAGCGTATTAATATATTTCTGAAAACTTACAAAATATTCAGTTCAAAAGTTTCAATGTGTGAATGCGATAAAGTTTTGAAAGAAAAGAAATAATATATGTAACTTTGTGTGATGTATATTTTGTGTCATTTTGAAGTAAATTTTGCATAATTTTCTCAGTGAAAAACTATATTATATTTTCAATAAATTCCTTCAGAAATATGAAACGATCCATGAAGATTAAAGAAGAAACTCTCTATTCCATAAAATTTCCAGATATGTTGTACTAATTTAAAAGGAACCTTTATGGCCTCAACATTTCAACTGACATTTCAAATGGTCTGAAATTAAATTAAAAAAACTTGTTTGGGCTTCAATTATGGTGTTCAAATACAACTCCAAGCTAATTGATTGAGACGATTGTAAGTCTCAAATATATATCGAATACTTCTACATTTTCAATAACGAGTGAAAGTAATTATAATACATTTCACGCCCACACAGTACGGCCTCTGATGGTCAAAAATTACAACCCACCCGTCCTTGAAAAATACCTGCATAGGCGGACGAAATCGTGACAATGGTTAATGTTCTTTTTTGTGGCATGAGAGCTCAATGGTTAGCCTGGATCTAAAACTGATGCAATATAAACGACCGATCTTATGTCTTTAATTTAGTTTTCATCTGTTAATTAATTTCATAAAGCTTCATAATTTTTTATGTTAATTTCGACAATCTTCTTTTTGGTGATATGCGCCAGAATCGGCACCCTTTCATTTCGTGAGGTTCATATTTGAGGCACTACATAATTTCAGGAATAGGGTTAAGGCACGGCCACCTTTAATACAGGCCATGAAATGAATATCTGTCATAGAGTAGACAGTGGTTCAACAATCCCGCCATTAGTTGAGCTGGTACACAAATGCAAATAGGACACTTCCCAAAACTTTCGCACTTTGAAGTTAAATAATTTGAGATTTTGGTATAAATTCTATATTTTTCAATTGTGTACAGTGTAATACATGTGTTGATGATGATAATTTGTTGAAAGCTCAGCATCTAACTATAAAAAACCATGTGTTTAGTTTGTTTACAAACTTCAGTGAAACGAAATCAAATTTGTGTTGTTTAAGACTTTCGTAGTTTGAAGTTGAATATTTTACGATTTCAGTTCTAATCCTCTATTCATCAATTTTCTATAGTGTTATTTAGGTGCTATTGTTGATACTCGTAGTTTGTGGATAACATAACATCAAATTATATAAACGAAGTGTTTTGTGTGTACCGATTTAATCGAATCGAATTTGTGTTGTGTTTTGAGTACGGATTACTTACAAATAATTTTTGTGTGAAATATAGTGTAGAGGATAGGTATTCCGTAGATGATTCAGTAAGTTTCAAGCTTGGGATAGGTGAGTTTCTAGTAAGTATATTTTCTAACCTATTTATAACCGATAACCATCGAATAAACAGATCGCTATTCACAAATCTAACTAACAAGAACACATTCTTTCAAAATTCAAACTTTCCTCAAAACAGAATTTTTGAAAGCTATGATTTTATTTATAATAATTTAATTATTTGCAACGGGGAGGACTGAATATACCTACAGATTTAATTAAAAATGTCTTATTTCACTTGTGTGCCATATTTGAAAAAATTATTAATGATATTTCTCTCCAACGGGCCTTTTTGAATAATATACACCAGAAAGCAATTTTGTCTAATCTCACTATTTTAAGAGTGTCATTGGATGAGTCCTTGAAAGTTTTTTATTGTTGCTGTTTATGTGGTGAAGACAATAAAAATATTCTGAACATGCTGTGTTCCATTTTTTCGAATATTTTAAAGAATGACTACACAAAAAAAAATGAAGCCGGACACGAGAAAACTGAATCAAAAAATAAATGAAAAAAGCTCAATACTTTCATAAAATAGTTTGTTGGTTGCGCTAATCAGAAATATAATATTTATTTATACTTAGGTAAATAATTCTATTTGAGTAATTCCTACAGCGTTTCTTTCAAGGTTTCTATTCTCTCAAGTAATTCAATAAATTTGGTTAGTCAACTTTTCATGTGAATAAATCCCACTGACTAATAGAAGTATTTTTTACGCAGTGGGGCTTCATCGAAAACATCGTTGTTTTCTTCCAATAATGAATGTTTTACATATTTCTGTTACAGAATAAATACTAATAATATTTCTTGTTTGTTCGCAATATACAAAAGTTGAAATAATGCTTGAAAGCTTGGGAACATCCTACTAGGATAGTATACCACTGTGCACAATTTGGCAACACCGAGGGACTACGCTCTTCATGGCCTGTATTAAAGGTAGCCGTGATTAAATCCACGAGGCATTTCTTTCGGGCTATAGGCTTAATCTTCACGAAGGGTTAGAATCCCGAAATATTATATGTCGACTATATCGCGATTATTGAAGAGAATGAATAAAAATTAAATCCTTTGAATCGATGTTTCCTTTATCTAATTCGTCCTAGAATTTTGTTATTTTTCTGAGATAGTTTGTTTACTGTAAAGTGTAACAATAATTTTCAAGTATTTGTGAAAATTAAACATCAAAATATAAATATCATTTGAGGGGCATAAGTCATATTTATATAGAGTTATTTCGGGTGTACCACAAGGCTCTAATTTAGGTCCACTGTTGTTTCTTCTTTTTGTCAACGATCTAATACACTGTCTAGCAGTTCAAAGTCTCATGTGTGCTGATGATTTAAAAATATATCGCAAAATTGAACCATATGAGGATTGCATAAGCCCTCAGGATGGCCTCAACGCCGTTTCTGATTGGTTACCATAATAAACTCAATATTAATGTAACTAAATTTAACGTTGTATAATTCAATAAAAAGAAATGGCCTATATAATTGAAACCGAAACCACTCTGACCAGGGTCCTCGAAATTCGAGATCTCGGTATAATATTTGATCAGAAATTCACCTTTGTACCTCATGTAAATAAAACAATTTCAACAGCATTCAAATATTATGGATTTATTGTGCGTAATGCTGAACACTTTTCGAATAAAAAAACACTTATGCAATTATTTAATGCGCTTGTAAAGAGTAAATTAGATTTCAGATGTATGATTTGGAGTTCCGTTTACAATTCTCATTAAAATTATTTAGAGTCGATAAAACGAAATATTTAATTTGGAGAGAAGATCACGTTTATCCGGCCAGAGCATATAGCCAAACTGATCTGTTAAACAGGTTTGGAGCTAAATCTCTGAGGTTTTTGTATAACCTCTTACATGGTTATATATACTGTTCTACCTTTATTGGCTCTATTGATTTTCATGTTCCTAGACAATGTTCACGTTCAAATCAATTTTTTTCATTGGGTACCCCGAAAATTAATTCCCTCGTACAATTACCCATTAGATATATGTGTTAGCTATTCGAGGATGTGTCTGACAAATGCGATATCAACAGTGACCCATTTGCTTTCATTAGTCGGGTTTACTTGGACTCTTTTCATGCATAATAAATTCTGAAGTAAGCCACAATCTCATTGTCTATTATTTATTATAGTTACTTTTTTTATTGATAATCATTTTTTAAACGTTTGTATCATATCATTAGGTGTTAATACTCTATATATTTTTTTGAATATTTCCTGTAACTGGGTATTTTTACCTGCAGGAAAATGAAGACTTATTATTATTATTATTATTATCATACCGACAAATAGTTTACGATGACCCCTATTTACCTGAAAGGCTATTTATTTCAGAATTTACTATTGGGATCATGGTGGCTAAATTCTGCATCTTACTTTCATGGCGTTTGTTGAATTTTGGACCGAACAAGTGGAAGAAAGGACATACACAGAGTTTTATAGATTTTAAAAATCACAGAAAGGCATGATATACCTGAGTTGGAAGTTTCAGCAAATCACCAAACACTCAAAAAGTCAAGCTCGAATAAGGTAGATATTACTAACGATATTTTCCAATCCTTGATGAGGAGTATTTTCAAGTTTCTTATTTCATTTTGAAATATAGGGATGGTCATAGGGTTTCGGACCCTATTGGTCAACATTTCCTCAAAAAATCATAATTTATTTTGATTTCCAAATTATTATAATTCCTAACGAATAAATGTTTACAAGGGAGTTTCAATGTGAGATTTGATAAAATTTTAATCGACACCTTCTCGCCATTTGTATTTCACATAACTAATGAGCTTTCATTCAACTAATTGAGATGATATATTATCTATGTTCGATTCAGATCATTTAATATCCTATGAGATAATATCATATCATCATGTTCCATATAGATGATATTGAGGAGATAATGAGTATGTAATATCCTCTTCTTTGTGTTTTTGGGCTTGTGAACTTTGTAAAGTACCCATCAGATATTATAATAAATTAATAACCACTTAGCTCATACACATACACAAAAATTCAAATCCCATTTAAGATTCGAACCAAGATGTAAGGAAGTATTATCTTCTGAACAATACTCTTCTCATGTAATGAAATATTTCCTCATTGTGTTACAGAAATCTATTCAAATTGATGAATGATTTCCATCGAACTCACCTATTATTTCACTTTTGGAAAACATAACACATTATTTACTCAGTAATATTCTGTGATCTAAAAATGAAACTCAATATTTATTAACAATCATCATATTTGAATCGATTCATCAATAATAATAACATTAGAACTAATAATAAGTAAATACTTTCGGGAAATAATTTTCATTACGTATATACAGATCTACGATTAAATATAGTTATATAAAGTACCATATAACATTCCACTAACTCTGATGTAATTAAAGTCAATTTATGTAAGGTAATTCTTAATTCTCGATATGAATCTTGTATTTTTTCTACATTCATTTTCTGAAACAAAACGAAGGATGTATTATATCCAAGAATCTTCATCGTCGCCCACCTCTAAAGATAATTCATTGGAAGTAAAGGTTGTTGCGGCCCCAAGAATGGGTAGAGAAATCCATCTGTCAAATATGACAGCCCCATTGTCTATCCTGTACAACTCGCTCAGTAGAACTAATGTACTTCCATTTGATTTTTTTGTTGTGAGATTAGAAACGAAAAATTCATCACCAATCCTGCAGCTTTCTTCACTGCCACTTGATACCCTTAAACGCATCTTTGGTCTCCTCAGAATAAAAACACACTTCGATATTCTAGTTGATTTTTTCAGTGGAGCTACACTTTATCGATGTACACAAGTACATCATCTATTTTATTGAGTATAAACTCAGATTAAAACACTTGAACTTATGATTTACACTTTATTGACTACATAGCATGACGCATTTCGTCGTTACAAACGACTTCTTCAGATGCTAACAGAATAATTCTGTTGGCATCTGAAGAAGCATCTGTTCTATTCTGTTAGCATCTGATGCTAACAGAATCATTCTGTTAGCATGTGAAGAAGTCGTTTGTAACGACGAAATGCGTCATGCTCTGTAGTCAATAAAGTGTAAATCAAAGTTCAAGTGTTTGGATTTAGGTTTATATTCAATTATAATGGATTCACATCAAGTAAACGCCAACACTATTAAATCTATTTTATTGTTACTGAATTATAGCCGATAACAATTGGGATATGCACAAATATGTTATAATAACATTCTCTTGATTAATTTCAATTTTTCAGAAGAATGTTCTAGTGTTCATTTTCTTATATATATATATATATATATATATATATATATATATATATATATATATATATATATATATATATATATATATATATATATATTCTACGTTGGTTCTTCATCTCGTTTGATTCTTTTGCATGAAGAAAATAGTAAATCTCATTTGTGAACAATTTTGCATCGATGAAAAATTCACTAAATCATTAATAAAACTTGAAGTAGCCAGTGACATTCGAGTGACTTCATAATTATTCATCCAGTTTTTTGCAACAATCAATTAATTCTTATGTACCTGTATCAATCATTATTTCTAAAGTTCTGATGTGAATTTTTTTAATGAGGTCTGAATTGAATGAACAAGAAACTACAGAACAGTAGAAAATAACTGTTCATGTAAATTAGAGCATTTTAATGTACATATGAATCATATCTTGCGCACAAAATTTCAATAAAGATATTGGGTTTGAGGTGAAATAAAATCTATCGGGTACTGAACTCAACATGTCCAATATATGTCATTTATGGCTTACAAATGATGATAATATCGAAGAGAGTAGTCATTATCGAATACATTTTGTAAAAGGAAATATTCGAATAAGTGGCAAGTATGTTAAGTAATAGGACGGATTTTGGACATCCCTACTATTACAGAGGAGGGCTGTCCAAAACCATTTTTGCATGAATTTACGTATGTTGTGCTTGTGGTTGAAGAGGAACTATTACATTTTAATCTGGAATAACACAAATTTGAAGGAACTGCATCTATACTTCATATCAAACTTCACAGAGTATAATTTGTCGGATATTTTATAGCATATATGATAATTTACTTGAATATATCACGAAAATTAAGGATGTACTATAGTCACGTGATATTTCGAACTGCTTAATTATATATTTCGGGGAATTAATTGAGTACAATTATATAAATGATTCCCCGTCTTTCTCTCAAGAGCTATGCTACTACAAGAGAATCTAATTCCTTGAAAAAAGTCACGACTCAATCCCAAGTCAATTGTTCTGAAACATATTTATAGAGGCATATAGTGGGGAGTTGCAGGTTGAATAAGAACAATGATGGCCCGAAGGTAGAAATCTATTCAAGCCAGAAGAATACAAAGGTACGTCGATAATTTTCGATTGGTGTACTTAAGTAATTATGAATTCAAATCGGATAATCAGAGAACGATATTATCTGAGGTCGAAGAGATATTTTTGGGTTCGCTGCATTTACACAAGACGGATTTGAACAGTTTTAATAGATGGGGACGCAAGAATGAGACACGAAGTCATTCTTCAACGAAAATCTTTCCATACGAGTAACATTGTTTCCAATTTTATTATATTGAAATTCCCTTTGAATTTCTCTCTTCTTTGACAGAAAAATAAAGATACCAACAGGAGTTAATCGTTTGTTTGAAGAGTATGTTTCGAATTGATTTGAAAAAGTTTATATATTTATAATTTTATAATAAACATATGCCATAGTTTTGGTTTCATTTAGAGTCTTCATCAGGGCCCCAAGGTTGATATTAGTATAGTTTAGAATATCGAAACCCAGAAACGATTTACAATCTGTAACATCACACACTTACATAAGGGAGTATATCTACTAATTATTCGATTGAATGTGAATTTTAATGATTGAAGAAACGGATGACAAGCTTTTGGAGAAAGACAAATGATAAATTCACCCATTAAGAACAGTGAAAACACTTCCAAAATGTAACTTCTTTGTTACAAATTTACAAAATTTATATTTTAATAAAATACAAATTTTAACTCGAGATACTATATTTAAAAAGAAAAAAAAGATGCTGAATTCGGTGATTAATATTAATCATTTTTGTTACGATTATAAGTGATTTAGGATTCAGATTTTGATTGGCTTTTTGGTTTTACTTATTATAATTATAATCTGCTATAAATTTATCATCCGATTATAAATTATCATCGGAACAATCGAGTTCTAAAGGAGGTTCTAAACAGAAAAGAAACTTTGATATAGAAAACAATGACTATCAATTGACAGTTGGACATTGAAGGTTACTGGTTTAACATAAAACCAAAATCCTATCAAGAATTAAGTTTCTGCTGAAAATATCTCTATTAAAATACAAACGCTGTCACCTTTATCTTCATTCTACAGAATGAAAACACAATTGCCATGTTTTTTAACTTAATGCTACTATTTTCAACACACACCACATTAGCATGCATGAACTGCAAATATTACTTTTGAAATCGGCTTGGCCCCCGATTGCTATATACTTAACTTTCGAACCTATCAAGTGAAAATTATCGCTAGCAATTAAATGCAATAAACGCGATGGCCAATAGAATTTTATACTTATGTGCACTGAAGATTTTGACCGACTTAAAACTATTGGATGTTAATTATTGATTGCCAGGTTCGACAAAAGCTGTACACTATAATTTGGGTTGCATTTTTCGAATGAGTTCCTGTAATAAATTGAATTTTTCAAATTGACATGTAGAGGAAATGCTTTCATGATAAAGTGCAGACTATATTTGTGCTGTGCTTTTCTATTCCAAATATTTCCCTATAAAATAACGCACTCGCTGATGTTCAAAGATAGTCAACTAAAGTGCCAAAAGTTGCGAAGATTCGAAGTTATAACTTAAATATAATAGTTTCGTTATAATTATAAAGAAATTATAGCTGAATATAATAGTGCCACCAAATAAGAAATAAGAAAAAATAAGAAAACCAAATAGGTTTTCGTATATATTTCAAAGTATCTTCAAAGGCGTTAGACAATGAAGATTCTTCATTATTTTGTCGGAAATTGCCATTCAGTGATTCGAATTCAAAAGTTCAAGTTCTGAATCAAAAGCTAATTGAATGAAGAAAGTAAATGATGAATCAATCGGGGGGACCTGAAAACAAACAGAAAAGATAATAACAAAGAAGAAAATAAAAAAATAACTGAAGATATTTTAGAGTTTGGTGAACACGGGTGGAAACATGGATTTGCTAGCAGCTCCGCATTGTGGAAGTGATGCTTGAAAGTCTAACTATCTTAAACCCTTTTTTTGTAGCAACACGAGTGGGAGCCTCAACTCAGTATAGCATGGCGAACTGAGCGGATCAGAGTAATGTATGTTAAATAATGTGGAAATGTTACATGGTACAGAGAGTCGGAATGACCGGAAACGCTGTGAATATCTCATCGCTAATGCACTCCCATCTATTCAAGTGACAGTTTTAAAGGGGCAGTTTAAGACATGACATTGGCTTATAAATATATCTGTCATCCATCAGTTGAATCAACGGTAATTATACAACATTGTCCTTTACCAATATCGAATGCAATGGATATCTAAATTGGCGACCGACAATGTCATTGTTCTTTCTCTTTGTGTATGTATAAGACACAAAGACACGCTCGCGAGATTATTTCTGGAATCTGAGATCAGTTGAAACTGATCTGTGATTTTCAACACCTTGCGGAGTCTTTCGCGGCTTGGCGCTGGCAATATGCGCCATATTATCGACTGCTTTGCATATCTTCGAACAGCGAGAAAACGTGGTGTTTGGTTTATGGTACATTGCCCACGTAACCAATTGGGAAATAATGCGACCGCTTGACGCCCAGCCATTGCAATTTGTTCCGATTTATGGTACTTGGAAACGAACTTTCGATTCTCCGAATATTCAACAATTACAATTCTTCATCGAGAAATACTGATTCAACGGTAGAATTCATCAGAGAGGGGACATAACTCTGTTGCCTTTTAGGACTTCACACCGCCTATACTAAAGGCTAGTTCGTGTTGTAGGGATATTGTCATTGTCATTCGATGAAAGAAAACATATCACAGAATAGTATCAGTATTCTGTGATACAAGTGTCGTTTAATATTTCACGCATAGAATAATATAGCACAACCCTATAGTGTCGTCAAGCGAAATAATCTCAAAAAGTGTAGTTCTTGAATGTGTTCATGAATTTAAAAAAAGACGGGTTGCACTCCGGGAGTGCCGGCAGAAGTGAAAACTTGAATATTAATGTTGTGCATTTTTGATATTTTTGAATGGTTAGAGAATAATTTTGTACGAATTGCTTTCATTATCAGTATAAAAGTATTATTATTTATGTGGTGGAATACAATATTCATTTATTGCGCTATCGTACACAAACATGACAATTTGTATTACATTAAAAATTTAACACTTCAGAACTATTACAATTATTTTACATTAAAAAGTTTATCTCTTAGGAAAATCAACTTCCATCCATAATTTTAACGACTTTTTCATCATCATCTTTACCAGAAACATCATCGCTAATCGCTAAAACTGATACGATAGGTTTATGATAGCTGAAGTAAGAAACGAACAGTTTTGATTCGAACCTATTTAAGTGTCTAATAAAGACCGCATCAATAGTAGTTTTGTATTTCGTTGTGCTAAGATTGCGGTCATTTGACATAGTTAAACCAAATTCATTATTAAAAAATTCAATTAATACTTGATTTTTATCGTCTGCAAAGTTTATGTTGAAATATCCACTCAAAATCATTGGCAATTCATCAAAGCTTTTTCCAATTTTTTTTTGAAGCAATGCAGATGCGTCATGAGAATAAATGAATAAATATTCGTGCAAGAAGTCTCGTATAGCACGCAATGACTTATCTGTAGAGATGTAAACGGCAACCATAATAATAAACTGATTATCACCAGAGTGGCAACGACTTATACAAATATCACCGATATCAGAAACAGTAGCATAAAATACAACAATAGCTGTTGTATTTCACATGCACATCCATATAATTTGTACAATAATGAACTGTGTTCATATTTTGATAAATAGCTACTCCTCCCGCTGGACGATTATTTCTTCTGTAACTCGCAACAAAGTTGAAATTCGGAATGTCAATTATTTCATCGTTACCCATATGAGTTTATGATAAAATTAACACATTCATCTTTTTAACAAGAGCGTCAATTGCTAGATCATTTACATGCGCACGTAAACTTTGACAATTGAATGAAAAGCACACACGAACATTCGCGCAAGCGCCTTGCACCGCCTGCCCTCTCTCCATCCGTCTTACGAATTCTAGATCAGGTCACGTGTCCTGACGCGAGTTTAGAAATTTTTATCCATTTTTTTAAAGTTTTCACCTCAATAATTCTGTGTCCAATAAATAAATTATAAATTAAAGTTTATAAATTAAAATATAAACACATTATTTTCGTTTTGCATTTTGCAAAACACAGTTGACTTGAATTGTGTGTCACTATTTCTAATTACTTAATAGAAATCACATGATGTATTCAGATGATTCTTGATCTGAATTTATCATCCTCGAATGACTATGTGGGACAAAAGTTTTACATTTTCTAAGACAAATTACTCTTTATATTTCATTCAAGAAGACTCTCTTCATTCAAGAATTCAACAGGAATATTCAATGTACCATATTCTCAATTATTACGACTAAGCTACATTTCATAAAACTGTTTAAAATAATGGACATATGTTTCGGGATAATAACCCATTGTCCAGTTAGTAGCACGAAATTTATATCGGTGTAATAAACAATTCCGTGGACTATTGTCAAGTATCTTGAATTATATTATACGTTTAATCATTTTCCACCAGCTTTTTTGTGAAAGTCGTTTCTAAAAATTATAATATTGTTTAAAATATTCAAGTTTATTGTTTGAATTCCCTTTGAAAACCCATAAAATTTGTGTAATGACTTAGTAATTTAGGAATATTATTAGTGAATTATAATAAATGTTAAATGCAGAAATCAAAAATGAATCCGCCCTTTTGAAAAATGGAGTTTATCAATTTCAATATCAGAGCTCAAAAATTGTGAACCCAACGAGGAAAGAGATATTTCTGAATGAAAAAAAATGATGAAACTATTGTCGTTTTCAGTTAGGTGTGTTCAATTGTTGTTAGTTCAGTAAAGTTTCCGTTAGTTCTTCAAATATTCAATTAGTTATTCGAATTGAATATACAATAGTTGATAATATTGAAAATATCTCTTCGTTATTCTCTAATTACAAGTTTGATTTCTGAAGGAGAAACAATATACTTTGTTTTGTATCACTATATAATAACAAAAACCATATTGTTTAATTTTTCTATTTCTTTTTAAATTATGTTTTGGGCTAATATAGATACTTTGTACATTATGTATCATTTTTTTGAACCAATAAACTCGTGCTCAAAAAGCTCATCAAACGTCCATGTCTTTTACACAGGATTCGAACCCGGATCTCCTTGCTCAGCACGCGTACACCCTAACCTATAGAGTACGGATGCGATCATATCGTCTATTATTTTGAAAGAAGGAGTACGTACTAAAACATCAAAAGCCATCAAAAGACTTACTCCACTTGTATTAAAAATTGAAATATTCAAATAATTCGTTTCGTCATATTCAAGTAATTTATGTACTATTGTTAATGAAACTATTAGCGCTCTTTCTAATAAAATTCAACGGCTCCGAAAGCATTTTGGATTTGGAAAAAGCGATAACGCCTTTATAACAAGAATATTTCACATTCTGCTATTTTGTTCACTAACCGTTTTCAGATACTACTTTGTACAAACATGGGCTATAAAAATTCTCATATATTCTCTCATAAACCGACAAATCTCTATCGTTAATAATAGACAGTAATAAAAAATAACATATCGTAAATTCTGAGAAATACGTCTTAAGATTTAATGGACGATTCCGAAAATTTACAACCATATATTCAATTTTGACTTTCTCGATTTGTGTCAAAAAGACACAAAGTAGAGAACTAATTAATGTTATCTCATATTCGAAAGGATATAAATTCAATTAGGAAAAAAATCAAAAAGTTCTCTGAGTACATTTTAGGCCCTGATTTTTCGATATGAGAAGATGGCATTTGGTAGTTATGGCGTAAAAATTTATAGCAGATGCTCTGTACGCTTCCATCCTATTGCCAAGCGTTCGAGTTTGCTACTCCTTTTCAGGCTCTTTAAAGAATTAATAAAGGTTAAATACCAAATACAACTACAAAAAACTATTTCGTTCGGAACTCTTCAGTAACACCACGTCCATCGAAGTGAGGCAACGATTTCAATCTCCAAGCATCTGCTTCCAAGTGAAGAACCGTCAAGTAATGAATACTTCAAAATTCTATCTATAGGAATTAAGAGAAAACATCTCTCAGATCATAGACACACCAAGCATGGAACGCATCAGGAGTCGCATCGATTTCAATATTCATCCCTTGTAAGCTGATGGAGGCATCACATTAAACACATTCACTAGCTCTACTATAATATTCTTCGAATTCTTCGAATGAATGTTCTAGTACTCATTTTCTTATATATATATATATATATATATATATATATATATATATATATATATATATATATATATATAAAATATTTGAATAAAATTCTGGGCTTAATGTTTCAGAAATATACATTTGTGAAACATTATTTAAACAAAAGTGAAACTTATCGGTATAAACGTGATTGGAACCAGCCGCTGACACGTGTTTCGAGCTTGTTGGCTCTCATCACAACGGCGTAGTTCAAGATGAACGAACCTGTAGAAACGAATAGAAGACTCCTGTAAAGGCAGTCATCACATTTTAGGCTCCTTATTGCATTTTCCTTATTGATTCTGCTATTCCTCATTTCGATCGCTTATTTTCATCTTCTAATTCTAAGGAAATTGATCTTCTCTCTTTCATTTTGTTATAGAATAAACTCGAAGGTTTTTGGAACGATAGTACCTTACTTTAGGTCAGAGCGAGAGGGAACGCGACGAGAAATGAGTGATTGGTATGAGGTCAGGTCATGTCATTGGAATGTGGGTGACGGAAGACGGATAGAGTGAGGGAGCCGAGAAGGCGCGCCTTCAAGTCACAGCGACCCGATCTTTCTTTCTTTGAACATAACAGTGTCGCATGAGCCTAGAGCAAACGCACATCGAATATACAGCACTGTTATATCAACACAATTTCAATAATGCAAATTTAATTAACTCAAAAGGGAAATAAATATATAATATATTAGTCAAATTTTATTGTGAAAATCATGGAAAGTGTTTAATAAAAAAATGTTTATACAATAGATACATCGATTTCAATTTGAAATAAAAAATAAAAATATTATAAATGTCTATGACAACTTATTTATTACTTATTGAATAAATAATATTTACTTCTTTTATAATAAACTGAATAGGAACTAACGTTCCTACCTCGTGTCCCGCGACACGGTCTCATTTTTCTTGGTTATCTTTGTTTTACCATACTCCTTAAAAGTCCATACGATATCAGTTGATTTGTTTTTATTAATCTTTCAGTTGTTCTCTGTATTTAACTTAACTCAACTCGAAACTTTGAACATTTGACATTTCATGGCGAGTATTGACTGAATCAAATATCTCGTCTATTTCAATCAACCTACTTCCGATAGTCTTTTTATAATGTGATTGAAATGTTATCATCATAACATGAAAAATTACGATCATTGAACACTACCAAAATGGTTATTTGTGACTTCATAACTCATAATTAACTTTCAAAGCAATATATAGCATTTTTTATTGATCAAGAGAGTACATTATCATTAGTAACTTTGAAATATTGATCACTGAGAAATCTTTACATCATCATTTCCAAATTAGAGGTAGGAATATACGTTTATTGGCCAGAGCTGATGGAACAAGTTAACCTTATGTTGAAACGAAGAACATTACGAATCGCCCAGTAAATTAATGAGAGACTAGTCAGATTAAATTGTAAACAGTAACCAACAATGTAATAAAACGACAGTTGCATTGTAATACTGTCAGAAATCAACAACGCGAACATATTTTCGATAAAACTTGAAGAAAAACGCAGTATATTTGGTGTGGTACAGTCGTACGTAGATACTACAACAATCCGGTATATCTTGAAGCTAAAGTACATTATTTCTATCAACTAAAACCCACTCCAACACGTTGTCAGTTACGAGAGAACAAGTTAATCTCTATGGCTTATAAAACCGTATTCACTTTATCAGATCTATTCCTGGCGGAGAAAGTTGCTCGATGTCTTTTAACATATCCAATTTTTTTACTCCTTCGCGATGGTTCTATATGATATATACGGTGTTCAACCCAATTCATATTAAGGCAAGTTTTCTTGATATGCTTAATCTCTGCAAGAACAATCATTTTGTGTATTCACGTACAGGATTCATATTCACACATATACTTGTATATGTGTTAATATGTGAATGTATATTTTTGTGTGTGCTTATCTTTATATGTATGTATAAGTTTGGTCAGCATTTAAGTTTTTTTTTATTTTTATAACTAATTGTATTTCTTTTTAATAGTTGTGATTTATGATCACAAAATCTTTCATAATAAAACAATTGTTAAACTGTTGTTAAATTACTTAATTTAAGTTTATATATTGTATGTATTCGAGAAATTGTCATTAGTCTGCGCCAAGAAACGTACGTCAAGCAGTATTCTTTTTAATATATGTGTAAATCAGTTTAACAATTGTTTTATTATGTTTATCGATTTACATCTATTATCCGCCTCATCAGTTATTAATTTACAAAATCTTTCTTTCAAAAACTTCAGAATTTGAAAGAAAAAATTGAAACTTTTGAACTTTTGTACTACCAATTTTGTTTTTAGTATCTGTTGTCTTTCCTGTTTTGTTATTGGAACATGTCCTGCAAAACAGTGTATGCGAAATAAAAATAAAAATAATAAGAATGAAAAAATTCGTTGGTGGAATGTTGGTGGCATGAAAATAATACGAGATATGAGAAATGAACTAAATATTTAACATTACTTGCTGAATGTAGAAAACTCTATTAGAAAAGAAATTCTCTAAAATGAAAGGAAGGTAAATTCATTCGAAATTATGTAGTTTCAATGAAGTGCGACATTTGTTCTTACTAGAATATCTCAACAGAATATCGAAAACACCTTCAAGAATAGTGTTTTGAAAGAGTTACTGTCAGAAACATTCCGCTAAGGTATGGATTTATATATTTAATCGTCTTTTCACTCTCAAAATGCTTAAACTTTTCTATCTAATTTATTGTGTTCATTTGATAGTGAAATAATCCTGATGTGATTATAATGACTTTAAAATAAACGATTTGATTTATTATCCTTTCAAACTTCATAGTTCCATGGTGGGACATTGAAATTAGAGGCATATGTTCTCTACCACTCAACAGCTGAAGAAATAACAGTGAGAGTGATGACTTAATCAATTTACAACGGGGTTGGTGTTCCAGTGAATTAATTTATTTTAGGGTGCATAATGGGGAGATCATTACTCATTACCCCTCTGTTTAGAAATTATCTTTTTATTAATAAAGTGACTTCAAGATTTTATGGAGGAAAGATAGTCAGTTTATGAATATTTTGAAGTGGAAGTTACAGGTTATTGTGACTTTTACGCGAGGAAATTGATTTTATTGTACATTGTACCAGGTAATTCAATATAAACGCCATAAGCACATGGTTATAATATATATATATATATATATATATATATATATATATATATATATATATATATATATATATATATATATTATTATTATTGCCATATTTATAATGAGATGGAAACATTTAGGTGTGGCACAGGGGTCAGTATTGGGACCAATACAATATTTAATGTATGTTCATAACTTAAAATATCTGAATCGTAAATCGAAATATTTTATATTTGCGGATGATACTTTGCTGGTACTATCCTCAGATGATTCAAAACAAATTGAAAGTGATATTGAAAGTGATCTCGAACTTTACCATGAATGGCTGTGTGACAATAAATTGAATATCAATCAGATAAAACAGTGTATATGTTGTCCAATGAAAATAAAAAATCAACCTATGATATAAATGTTACAATGAATAATACCAACATCAAATCTGTGTTAGAATATAAGTATTTAGGTTTAACTATAGATTATAAGTAGAGTTGGACACCTAATGTAGAAAATCTGACGAAGAAATATCTCCAATGGTAGGAGCCATGAAAATATGTTCTTATTCAGTAGATTATTCATCAAAGGATTACTAAATAATAGAATCTCAGCTGAGAGATTTGAAATATTTGATAGAAAAAATTCAAAGAGTACAAAAGAAATCTGTTAAATTTATTTACAACTTGGATTTCTTCACACCAACAATTCAGCTATACTCTAGTCAGTTGAATATTGGATTTAAATGAATAAAAAAAAACTAGAACAAACCGAATTTGTCACTCAAATTTTTATAGAAATTATTGCACAACAGTACTGATTGTCCTCCTCTCTTGCCCGCTTTGAAATTTCGTGTTCCTAGGCAAAATTCTTGTACTACATTCCTGTACTTTATTCCACCTAGAGACTCCAAGGACCAACTCGCTAATACAATCCCCCATTTGGTTTATGGAGTTTATATTCAATAGAGTTGCCAATAATTGTGACATTCACTTTGACTCCATAGAAATTATTATTAGGAGTTATGTGAACAAAGGAAATTGACTAAAATGAATTGATTTAGATTGAGTTCTTTGTAATATTTCATTAAATGCTATTAATGAGATTGAATTCTCGCTTAACTCTTGGTGAAACATAATTGAATATTAAAATAAATTAAACTCTTGGCTTAATGTTTCACGATTTATTTAACAATATGTATAGTCAACATGTTTCGAGCGTTAGCTCATTTTCAAGACTCAAGTCTTGAAGACTCTGAGTCTTGAAAATGAGCTAACGCTCGAAACATGTTGACTATACATATTGTTAAATAAATCGTGAAACATTAAGCCAAGAGTTTAATTTATTTTACTATTAAATGATATTATTTAGTTATTAGTTACTATTTTAGTTTTTTTAGATTACATTGAGCTCTTTGTTATATCTCTTTCATTTAAATTATTCAGTTATTATTCAACATTATGTTATTATTTTCTGTGAATGGGTATTGTACCTCTTGAAAATAAAGAACTTATTATTATCATTACTATTATTATATAATTGAATATTCAATGTATTATATATATTTCAATATATTATTCTTATATAATTTTAAATTTCTATAGATTATGTTTAACATACATACGACTGTGTTTTGGTTATATCTATAAGTTAATATGAAACCGTGAAAAGTTTATTCAAGACAATAGTAAATAGTTATTGAAAGTTGTTTAATAATTGGAAATTAAGTATCTAATTCCATCACAACTATAAGTGTGAATTTGGTTGTCTTGATCAGAACTCCGTGTTATTTTAATGTTGACTATAGGATTTCTTGACATGAAAATTATTACATTCAAAACTTTATGATGTGATATACTCAGGTTGAAAAGTTATGTCATTGACACGCAGTTCTGTGAAAAAATCTGCTTGCCAACATTCAATGTCTTGTTGGAGCGCAAAAAGGGTTCGTTTGCCGGATCATTATAACACGAGGGCAGAAACTCCCCTGCAAGAGAATTTTCAGTCGGTGACATAAAGTTCTGAAGTGACATGTATATTTAGGGGGAGTGTAAAAGTCGATAACCTCTGCATAACCTTAGCAATTTACATGTACGTATAAAACGCGGACTGATGTTCTGGCCAAAGTAAACTATCAGCAACTCTAATTACTTCAGTCAAATCGATACACATCGACTGACTGGATTATTCGACTTCTTGGTCGCTTCCTGAGAAATTATAGACAGGGTGTTTCCAGAGAACCTAAATGGCCGCGGCAAATCTCACTTATAGACTTCTCGATACTCGGACTTAAACTAGATGCATTATTTCTAATTAGAAATGTGCTCACATTTCTTCAGTTGACAATGCAAACTTCTGAAATTAGAAAATTTCTGTGTGTATTTCAATACGAAATTACTGTCAGCAGGTGATTCAATTTGAATGTTTACTTCCAATCATAACTTAATCATGGATATCTATGAATATATTTTTTATATTTTATGGTTATAAAATAATATTGTCATACTGACGTTTGACATATGACATATTCAATAGAATTCCAACATCAACGATGTCATGATAGATTTTTAAAATTAGTTCTTAGATATGCAAAAAAATAGATTTGTAAATCTATCTGAAATTTGAGTAATATAGAAAATGGCAGAGAAAATAAAGAAATTTATTTACTGCCTGCGAAGTTGTCCCTGTTTTTGGTCACTCTATTTGGCGATGATTCATCAGTGGTTGTTTCTGGCAGGACTCCTGAAGAATTTCTGGAGGCATGTGAATGCATTGTGAGGGAGTTTGTAAATTGGTGTCGAATGAACAATCCGATGGTGAACGTTCACAAAACTGTATGTGTTCATTTTTGTCTGAAGGGCAATGGAATTAGTACCTTGGATGTTAAATATGGGGACAAAACTATATCATCATCTCAAGCAACAAAGTTTCTTGGAATATATGTAGATAGAAATTTGAGATGGACATCACTTGATGTTTTATGTAAAAAATTGAGTAACTCATTTTTTGCAATCTCTAGAATCAAGAACATCGTACCTAGAAACTGTGTTATGAATGTGTATTACAGTCTTGTATATAGTCATCTAAATTATAATATTCTGCTGTGGGGTAGCTCTACAGAAATAAATAGGGTGTTTATTACAACACAGAAGCGAATACTTCGATTAATATTCAATATTCATCAACGAACATCTTGTAAACCTATCTTCATTAATAATTATATACTCACCTTACCGTGTTTATATATTTATAGATGTTTGTTACATGTTAAAGAAACTGAAGATAGGTTTATTAAATTGAATAATAATTATGAGTATTCAACAAGGAACAGTGATGTGCTACTTAAGATTCCTATGCATAAAACAGCGAAATTTGAGCACTCTCTATTATCAGAATATTAAAATCTTCAACTATTTACCATCGAATTTGAAAGTACTGAAAGCTCATTTGTTTAAGAGGAGAGTTGAATCTCTGCTCTAAAAAAAGGCATACTATAGTGTGGCAGAGTACTTCGATGATTCGAATGTAGGCATATGAATGTAGATTCGAATGAATAATGTATGAATTAATTTTTTGTATATTTTTTTGCCACAAATGTCCTTCACCATGTGAAATTGTCTCAAACGTTTAACATTTCTGAGGTAATTTTTAAATTTTTTTCAAATAAAGTTGTATGTTATTGTGAATATAAATTTAACCAATATTATTGTTTGAATCAATATTTCTGTTCGAGGGCTGAATGGAAGATCAGACTCAAAACTGAATTCAGTCCTTTTGTGAGCATTCTTCTTAGTTGTAATTATTGTATCAATTGAATGAATGTAATTTTACAATGTAAGGAATGTTTCTCAATACATTTTATTTTATTATTCATTATTATTATTAAAGTGTCAAGTTGAAAAGAATTTCACAAAGAAGCTGATATAGCAAATGGAATTCCTATTTGAACTTATTACTTTACGTCTATTGTATCAACTCCTTGTGTTATTTATTACTTCAATGTGTTCTATTCAGTTTTTGTAACTATACAGTTCAACTGGGGATAGTTCCCTAGTACTTTTTACTTCCCGATATTTTTCACTCAAATGTGCACCCTCTTAGCTATAAAGACTTATTGTTGATCTAAGTCCCTTTTAACGTCTATGGGTATAACAAAACGTAATGTTCTGTTAAGTAGATCAGCAATGCTGGATTCCGCAGAGGATTTTCAAAATAAAGACCTTCAATTATTATTATATAATTGTATATTTCATGAATTACTTCTAAACAAAGTGTACAAACCAACGAAAACGGTTCGTGAAATTATTTGTCTTTAATCGATTGCTTCTTGGGAATCTACTGTTTGTTTTATTTGCTAACTTTACAGAAACGATTCGACGTATTAGTGAGTAAATTTTTTTGAATTTGAGGGTGCAGTCTACTTATAAAGGGTCGGTTATTGATTTCATCTTTAACAAAATGTTCCCAATACGAAATAAGATGATAACACAGATTTAATCACCCCCTGAACATCGAAAACATATGAGATGATTAATCAACGTCTGTTTCTTTGGAAGTCGATCATTAATAACGATACGGATAAATAGATACCTACATGGTTGATGTAAAAGACTGATTTCTACTTCCGTATGAGATTTGCGCCAATCTGAAAACTGCGTAGCAAAAAAGATGGTGCACCATTCAGTCGTGATGACTATGGAGAAATTTGGTAGTGGCATATCCATTCTGCTATTGATTACTGGAAAAAGTGATGACTATACAACCTCTTCCTACCAACTTTGTAATCAATCATGTTTTCTGATGATTGGTTTCTACAAATTACACCAAAAACCCAATAGAACATTCCCTTTTGTCGTCAATATTGATATCTTGGATACCAACAACATACTGTTTTGAAATTTTGTCAATTCCGAAGAAACGATTGCTTTTCAAAAAGTTTTCTGATAATTCTGCAGAGACATAGCCTACAATAAATCACATCCCATGGAATGAACCATGTATAATTTTTATTTAGAAATTATTTTTATCATCTCATTTTATGATGCGGCGTTTAAGATCCTCCCTATTTCTTTATGCTGATGGTTCATTCAAAATATGTCCGAAATTCAAGCAGTTATTCATTGTGTTATTTCAAGAATCTTTAATAGTTTCATAGTTTCTGAAAATTGCAGCATCATCATGTGTCTACTATAAAAACTAAGCGGAGTATGTAAATTTTTCAGCAGTTAATTTTCTGGAGACATTTGTGAAACGAAATAAATATTTTCTTAGGAAATATCAGTAGAAATGAAGGAAATTTCGGTTCGTTCAAAAAAATCTTGAAAAATAACCGAACTGTTTTTAAGAAGTCAGGGTTTCTAAATGAAAATATACAGTTGTAAAATATTTCAAAATTCTTACATTTTAATGAAGTTTAATTTCACGTTACATTCAGAAACATATGCACAAGAGAAGAAGAATACACAAAATCAAGCCTAAAAGAAAGTTAGTATATCTGATCACTGTATCAAAAATACTCATTTGTTGAATTATTTATATTTCTTATTTTATTTCTTACATTACATGAAGAAAGCAGAAGACCTAATAAAAAATCCATTGAAATCAAGTTGGTAATAAAGGAAGGTATTCAGATATACAATGAAATTACAATTTTTAGTTTTATATTAATTTGAAGTGATGATGAAAAAGGAAATTATTGTACCTGCTACGAAAGTATTATTTTATTACATTTAATTACTTTTTAATAACCAAGTGTTGTGCGAGGAATTAATCGATTCAGAAATTTCACAATAATTCATTGTTGATAAAATATCAATTTTATTGAAGGACAACATATTCAAATTAATTCAGGGAATAACTGCCTGTTAATTTGCTGCACATATTTGACTCTCACACGTGCCGAAAAAGGCATGCTAAATCAAAAATTCATCGAGTTAAGAAATAGACGAACAGACGAGTTCAAGATTTCAAAACCAACACACGATTATTAAAACTCATTAAATCTAATTCATGGTTCAGATTATGATGGTTATCAAAAAAGACTTTTGATGAAGCTATAATAAAAGGGCAATTAGCTAAATTGGATCAGAGAATTGAATGATTAAAAAGACGACCAGCATGGCACTCTATCAAGTGTTTCATCTGAGTAGCATCGAAAAATGACATCCACAAGGCAATAAATAATGAAAATTTAATAACACTTTCCTTACATTTAGTTTAAGGTTATTTAACTAATGCATATATTATATGCACGTACTGATTTCTGTATTTGTTCTCGTACCTTTCACATAAACATGGGCTGATTCACAATATTGAAAGTGAATTATGATGGCATTATTGGTGTTTAAATGCTGTGAAATTATATCCATTTGTAATAGCGTCCAATGGACTATGGATTTCATTATCCTATTACATCCAGATATAATGAAGTTCAATGAAATCTCCTGGTTCTAAGCTACCTCCCCATCAAATTGGTTCAGCCGTTCTTGAGTTATAAAGAGTGTAACTAACACGACTTTTTTCTATACAGATGATGAAGATTTGTTGTGGTAGATGTGATGTATATTTTGATAAACTGTCAGTGATTGTGACATGTGATTTAGAACAGCATAATGCGGTATCGTGATATTTTCATTTATTTCAGTTTTATACATATATAATATATATAATTACACATATATATTTATAAATAATTGTGTGTAAATGTATTGGGAATAAATGTAATAATATTATCATTCTTATTCACCACACAGTGACATCTTCAGATGTAAATGATACACGAAGCTAATATAATATGGAACAAACAATTTTATATCGAAGGAATAAGGATAGAATGAACCAATGACCTCAAAGAAAAAACCGGAGTTATTTACTGTGACTGAGTTGCAGTAAATAACTCTTCATCAAATTTATTACAGATAAGTTCAACTGCAATTACTCTCCTGCCTTCGACTCTGACATAATATTAATCTTGAGCAATTAGATTAATTTTTTCAGCCTATATTACGTTTCGTTGTACCAATGAATCTAGTCAATGACATAAAAAGTAATTTCCCCAATGTAAACCTGTTGGGTATCGAACCCACGACTTTTGGACTAGAAGTCCGACACGCTGTCCACTGCTCTAAAACATCATTTCATTGCTTTAATCAGATAGGTTTTGTTATTCCATGTCATTTGCGTTTTGTTTTACCACGTATTTCGTTAAGTTCCACGCGAAAGTGATAAAAAATATCCTATGTCTCTCCTGGTTCTATCAACTACCTCCACACCAATTTTCAGCCAAATCGGTTCAGCCGTTCTTGAGTTATAAATAGTGTAACTAACACGATTTTCTTTTATATTATATATAGATTTAACATTTCTAGTATAACGAAAAAAATCCTCCAGAGTTTGAAATAATGAAGAATATTGATTACAAATATATGTTGAAAAATTAAAATAATACTGCAAGTTGAAATGTATCAACCACATATTTCCTCCTTGAAAAATATGTTTTTTTAAACAGTGAAATATCAATTCAAAAAATTTTCTCATAATTTTGTTGAGATTTTTTTGGAATATTATGGAGAATACTAGATATTTTATTTGAAAAATATGAATTCATCAAAATAATATCATAATTGAGCTAGCTTTATGACCACAAAACAGACAACAAGTGTGACATTGATTTAATTTTCTCGAATATTATCCCTTGAAGAATGATAGACGTCATATCGTAGATGCACGTCACGTATCGTAATTTTTAATTTTCCAATGCATGCTCTGACATTTTCTTTCATATATTACATGTATATAATGTATAGAAATGGAACATTGTAACTATCTGAACGTTCAATATGGGAAATCGTTAATCTCTGTCCAAAGCTTTGACGGCGAACGCATCTATTAATTTACAAGTAATTGCCCAAGAGTAAAGGGCGTGGAATCCACCCCCCATAATATCACTCAAAGTAACTATTAGAAAAATTAGGTCTGCCTGTGACAGTAACGAAGATCGTAATACCCCTGATGGAGAATTTAGTGCTATTTATTCTACTCCGTTATTGAAACATCCCCTACTGTCAAACACAAAAATTGCGTTAAATTGAAACACAATCATTATCTATTCTTCACTGTCCCTAAGGAGTCTTTGATTGACTGTTAGTATTGATTGCGCGTTGAATAGAAACATGAATTTTTCACACTCTACATTTCTTAATTAATTCATTCTTCATTTGAATGAATATTCTTTTTCCTGAATATTTTTAAATGAATAAATGAATTTTTTCGTATACCTATTTATATTTCTATGTGTATTTTATGTGTACTCATTTTACCATTTTGGAATGCATGTAGGGACAGTTTTTTGGTTCAATGGAAAAAACTGAATGATTTTCTCGAATTATTCGGTTTCACTCGAGATCGGTTATTGGATTGAATTTAAAATTCAATAGAGGTTGTATTCTTTATCGAATTGACGTTTATCCTGTCAAATGTCATTTTTGGTATTATGAGATGTAACGCGTGAAGAGGAATCACTTCAGCATAATAACCGGAAACGTGTGATAAAGAAATCGTATTAAAAAGATGGAAGTCCGCAATAAATTGCTCTAAATTAATTAATTCTGTGAATAAAAAAATGCTCGAAGATTGATATAATAAATCTCGTGGCGTGTCGTGCCCAGATCCCAGATCTCGAGGTTCTCGACTCTCGTGTAAGCAAAAGAGGGATATTTAGAGGACACATTATCTGTTCCAAACAGACGTGCCTTCCATATAAAATCCATCCATCAAGTTGTCGACGATAATCGAATGAAATTCCGTTTATTGTAGTCGCGTATGTAATACGATATTACCGAACAAAAGAGCATATTTATTTTTATTATGTCAAAGCTCATGTCAAACATAAATATATTTATAAAATATAATTGCTGGTCTCGATTTCGCGAAACGCTGAATGGTTTTATTCCTTTTTACAATCGGATAAGTAGATTTACATCGCAGTACTTTGTATCGAAATATACGTTTGTCAGCTTTCTACAGATCATGCTCGTCCTGGTTTCTCCAGGCACATTGAGAACTTTTATGTGACAGCTAGAGAGAGGAAACTAACTTTGAAGAACTTTATATAAATCCGAATATGATATTATTCAAGTTTCACAGATAATTTTTCTTTCTCAATGTTTGTTCACTGAGTGTTTTGACATGCTGTACAAGGCTTGTTCGAAAAAAAGGAATTTCAAATTTTTTCGGAAAGTATTGATTTATTCATCAATATCAATTTTTTCCCTCTCAAAGTGATCCCCTTCACATATAATATAATAAATACACTGATGCCAGCGCTTCTTCTAATCCTCGAAGCACTTCGAAATGCACTTTTTCGAAAGGCCAATATCGATGTTCGATATTTATCGAATACCAAATATCGATGTAATAACATTGCTTTCAACATCGATGCTCATGGAAAATCGATAACCTTCGAGCATCCCTATTGGTCGTGCGTGAGGCCTTGAATTAACATCGATATCGATTCCGTTAACATCGATGTTCGATATTTATCGAATATCGAACATCGATGTTAAAACAATGTTCTTGCTTTCAACATCGATGATCATCGAGCATCCCTACCATCAGCTGGTTCTTCGATTCCGACTTTATTTAATCAATTGTGGTAAAACGCTTTTCTTTCATTGATCTCATCAGTTTTGGGAATAGGAAAAAGTAGCAGGCGTGCTAAATCTGGTGAATACGGTGGTTGAGGCATGATTACGGTGTTATTTTTGGCCAAAAAATCAGGAACAAGCAATGATATGTGAGCTGGTGTGTTATCGTGATGCAAAATCCAAAATTTGTTTTTCCACAATTTCGATCGCTAAAGTCGTAATGCTTTACGCAAACATTGCATAACTTTCTGTTGTATTTCTTATTAACCCTACGACCTATTGCCAAGTACTCATGGTGCACCAAGCCGTTGTAATCGAAGAAAACAGTGAGCAAAACCTTCACATTTGTTCGAACTTGTCGTGCTATTTTTGGTGTTGGTTCTTCTGGCCGCTTCCATTGGGATGATTGGGCCTTGGTTTCGACGTCATAACCATATAACCTCGCTGCGTCCTTTGATGACCTTTTTGGATCATAGTTGACGTCATTCAACAACTCCCGAGCGATACTAATGTGGCGTTGCTTTTGCTCAAAATTTTGCAATTTCGGAACAAACTTGACTGCCACACGTTTCATGCCAAAAACATCCGAGAAAATTGCATGCCATCAGCCGATTGATATGCCAACATCCTCTGCCACTTCCCCAATAGCGATTTGACGGTTTTCCACTACCATTTTATTCACTGTTTCGATGTTTTCTTCGTTTGTTGACGGGGTTGCAACGTCATCGTCATCAAAATCTTTGGGGGCCCTTTGTAATGCGCTTGTACCACTTATAATATGAACACTTTTTAGAGACAAATTAGTCTCTCATAGTGCCACAGTTTACATTTAGTGCGTTTGAGGACTTTGATATATTTTCAACGCGAAATTTAATACAAATTCTTTGATCCATTTTATTCAAAAGTAAAAAATCGAAGAACACACAAAAAGGTGCTCACCTTTTCAGTTGTCAAAAACACATTACTAATCCAAAATGGCTAATAATCTCAACATATGAGAAACGTATGCCAATATAACAAAGAAAAATTTTTGGTCTGAATAGACCTTGTATTTTAATTTTTTTGAAAGTGTTTTGCTGAATTTCTCCCAGAAACAACGAATTTGGTGTTGTAAAAAATAAGCCTTTAACTGATTGGACCAAAAATGGAATCATTGTACCTACCACCACAATCAAATCCTGTCACACTCGAGACAATAATAACGTATTCTGAATTCAATATTGTAATACTCTTGATAATCAGCTAACTACTCTAAACATGTATCAGTCAGCTCTAAATGTTGTTTCTTATATGCTTCTTATTTTATTATAATCAGATTAATTTGATCCTATTGAAGTTTAGAAGTTTAGTCATTCAAACACAAATTAAGTCAGTACACCAAGGTTGTTTCAGTTGGGAAAATTGAAATGGGCAACTGATTGTTGTAAACACATACTTAATAAGCTTAGGTGAAAACGATTAAAATGTACAAAGAGGTCGAAGTTCAAAAGAAACAATAATGACATTTATGAAGACGTAACTGATCTGATTAATGTAGACGGTTTCCTGTGCATTTATTCAGTCAATTGATTACCAACTCGAATTGTATTGTGGAGATAAAGTTTTCAAATTTCACAAACCATCATTTCTTAGATGAATGCTATATTTCTTGATTAATGTCATGATTCTTAATTGAGTATTTAGCAGCAGGTTGAATCCTTGAGCATCAAAATGTAGGGGTGGCGAATTTGAAGCTAAAAGTTTAATTTTCCGACCAACGAGAGTAAAATGTCATTTATAATGTTCACAAGACTTGAAGCATTTATCCGAAATGAAAAATAGCAGTTCCGATTTCTTTGCAAAATATACAAAAGCTTCGGATGGAAAGAAGTTTTTCCTGTTTGAAACGCAAGAAAACTTACATATCTAATGTCTACCATAATTTCGGGAGGACTATACGCCAAATAGAGAACAAATGAATGAAATGTCTCACAACCACAAAGTTAAAAATTGACAATAGGGCAGAAAGATGTTGCAAAACTTACAAAGAATAATTGAATGAATTCCATCGTCATCAACATCAACCGTTTGTTAATAGTTAATTGAATATACTTCATTTAATCCTCACCTAAACGCTATGAAAATTCTGCAGTAATGCTCAACGAATGTAAATTATTGAACGTTCGCCTCATTAATTGCGCTTTTGTTTGCTCAGAAATAGCCTAAAACTTGTGTTTCTTACGCTATATATTCAAGCTGTTGTGTTGTAAAAACAATATTGGATCGGACACAAGGGTCCCATACTTCATAATCATACTAATTGGTCTATTTGCGCACAAATCATAAACTTATAATTTTATTGAAGAAAAATTATAATTATGTAATTTCATTACGATTGAATACTTTGGTTCTACAAGCATAATTGACTGTTCTATATTAGAGTACTACTTTAGTAACAAGCTACTATTTAATTGTAGTTTTCAGTAGTAGCGATAAAGTTTGAATAGCCTACTACAGGCAACTTTGTTAATCATCCACTGATCAAAAAATGCTTTTGAAACGGAATGATTGAAGGCACTGTTAATAAGATCCAATAAAACTCAGTTATATCTATTCAGCTTTACAGAAAACCATGTCACCAAAGATCAGGTCCACAGAATAACAGACCAGATTGAGAAATCACTAAAAGAAAAATAAGTTTGTTCTACCACCTTTCTTGGCGTGAAGCAAGCATTTGATAGACTGAGCGGCTCAAGTATAAATTAAGAACTATTGCCCAAACAAAACGTATAATTATTGCAATAATATCTCTCAGACAATGCATTCAGAATGAGATAGGAAGATCCGTATTCTGAAATGAAAGAAATTAGAAATTAAGGCAGGTGTGCAGCAGAGTAATGTATTAGGAACCTCGACCTAATGTACCCAACCAGCGAGATTCCTGAACTAGATCTTGATACAACAGCCGCTTTAGATGACACGGGGGTACTGGCTGTGAACAGGAGTCACGATGAGAGAGCATCATTTGATAAAGTAGAAGACTATAAAAAATACTACCGTATCGAAATGAACGACAGTAAATGATGCATATCTACCATATGCTTATGCAAAAAACTATTTTGGGTGTTACTTTGGACTTCGCTAAAAGGCCCATTTCCAGAAGAAAGGAACTCTGCTTAGAATATAACAAAATGTACTGCCAAAAAGACCGATACTGATATCAGTCAGCGCTTTCAGAAAAAAAGTATCAAGGAATATTGTCAATTCCCAGAAACAGTGACCACCGTAGGGACTTGAAAATCGAAATTGTTGATCAAGCCATAGAAAGATAAGCCAGGACTTATGAAAAGCGGTTACTCCATCACGTCATTGACGAGGCCATCCGATTTCTCGAATGAGATGCTGGTCAGAAAACTCAAGAGGAACAAAACTTTCGAGTTATTTCAGGTTACAGTACAATAGCAGATTAGAGTGGTATTAGTGTACACGTTAGCTAAGTGTCTAATTATCTGGAACCTAAGGATTGCTACTAAGTGAGACCTCAGTTTTTTGTATGCTATTATTAAATTAGGTTCGAACGAAATTTCTCGTTGATCAGTCCTCATCAGATTGAAATTAAAAAAAAACTGATGATAAGATGCTTGCACTAATCTGGGGCCACCCAAACACAGTACCAAGCCGCTTTTATACTTATCCCGCATCAAAATAGTGCACCAAGAGGAGCGTCATTTCACAGCAGACCTGTGCAAATTCACGGAAATAAATCAGAGCGACTTGGATATGAACGCTGAATGAAATAGTGTATCCGGAATAGAAAGCACGCTTTGATTCCTTTGGCGCCGTTTGTTAAATGTAGCGTTCAACAATTTTGGCGAAAAAATTCTCTACACCAATTCTTCCCTATTAAATTAATTAGTATTATCGTCTTTTCTTATGAGAGGAATTAGTTGGATGGCATCCAGGCAATTTGCGAATGTCAAATCAAGAAATGCACTTCAGTGCGGAATAAATTCTCCCCGGGTTTCATGGCTGTTGGAAACGGCTTCATGTGCTCATTAGAATGCTCAATATAACGAATTCTTTACGGCTTAATGCACTCGCTTTTATAAATTATCGCACATACGTTTCTTAGGCAACTACTTGAATAAAGTCATAGTTGACATATTCAATATTCACATGATTTTTCTTCAATGCCAACGACTGCATTTTCCATAGAAAAGATGACTTCGAGCTACTTGTGAAATTTCTTTATTCGAATAAAGAGTTATCCTGAAATTGAATTTTCCGCTCCCTTTGTTGACATTTTTCAAAATACTACCCGTTATTATCCTCATTTTTCACTAGTAGAAAACCAGCCTGACTATTTCACAGAATCCTAGCTACACTTTTCTTAATTTTTGCTCGGCTAATGATGTCCTTTCATTTTCATTCAACAGCGTTTCCTAATTTCAAAAGTTTTTGAATATTCTATTGAATCCTGATGTTAAACGAACGCTCCGAAACTATTCAACTCCGCAATGACTTTATATAACTTATTTCATTGTTGTTTATCTCATACAGAACTTTAAGTTTGTTAGATAAATTAACACTAGAAAGACCAACACGGTCAATTTGACAGCACGGCAAGTTCATTCTTGAATATTTCACAAATTCTATTTTTGTTTCTTTTCATATTTCGTGACTTTTCCTAATTCGTAATAGTAAGCCTAAATTTATATAAAAAACTTATTACACTATATGTGGTAAACGAGATTCATGTACAAATACCTAATAAGATCGCACAACGTCAATTTGACGGCAGCGATAAGAATAGACAACAAACTTTCCTACAAAGTGATGAGGGCCCTTTTGTTTCACTTATTTCAGCTGCTGAATAAGTTGTAATTGTCTAGATTGTTTGTATTACACTTAGTAGACGTTGGTTATGTTTAGTGAGCAGTTGTGATACGTTATAAAAACGCGTCTCCCTCTCAATAGTTCTGAAATAGGTGAAATACTGTTAAGATATCAGGATATACAACAAAATGTCTTAGGTAATGAAAGTAGAAACGATTTATCAGACAATCGATGCAGTGATGAAGGCTTTCAACTGGAACAGGTTACTTCTTCTTCATCAGAAGAATTCCTTACTACAAGTAGATTCCCTTATTATAATAACAATATAATTGTTATAATACTGTTACTGCCTGTTCAGGGAAGAAACCAGGAAAAATGTTAGTATTTGGAGTAATCTGCACACCAAAGTGAGAATAGGTATTGATCAAAAAAAGTATTCCTGGAACAATGAAATTTTGTAATGAAACAAAATTTGGTGTGGATGTTACTGATAAAATAGCACGAAGAACAAACTGGGAGCTACAATTCGGTGATAGTTTGTTCACGGTTTTTACAATATAATTGATTTACAGCTAAAAACTCAAGGATTTCGTACCCAAAAGTCACAGAAGAAAAAAAATATATATATATATATATTTCTCAGCATGATTTTATTCTTTAATTATGAACTAGAAACAGGTGAGCGACGTACTGAAAAAAATAAGAGGAGGAAAAAAATTAATGAAAGTCAATGATAATTGAAAAAGAACGTGTTGAATTTGCACAATCTGTAAACATGCTGGTTGTGGAAAATGTATCAAAGAGCTGACAAAACTATTATATTTTTCAAATGACACTCAGTGTTTGTAATAAATATATTTATTATTAATAAAAAGATGAATTGATATTATTTCAATTTAAAACAAAATATGCCACAGTTTCGTGAATATTTTAACTGAATCTCTAATACCGTCAAATTGAGACTTTTCAAACAAATTTGGAAGTTCAATATAATTTTTACAGCGACACATATAAGAAAACAGTGAAGTTTCTCTACACAACAATGAAAACTCTGATAATTGAACTCTGATAATAATAATGAAGTATTCATTTAGCACAGGATTTTCATCATATTACAATATTCAACAATGAATTGAAAAAAAAATGTTTAAAAAGTGAATATACAAAGTATATGCATAAGAAGAAAACAATATTTAGAATTTTCTCATAATCTAATATAAAATACGCATGACGACGTTTCGAGGTACTACTTCTTCATCAAATGCTGTATTAATCCAGCATTTCATAAAGTAGTTAGTACTTCGAAACGTCGTCATGCGTGTTTCATATTAGATTACGAGAAAATTCTAAATATTGTTTTATTATGGATATTAATTTTCTCCAAGTATCGGCCTCATCAATTATCTATATGAGGAAATATCATATATCAATATATGGACTTAACTAATATCAATATACAAAATATATCATCAAAAACATTTCGAAACATACAAAAATTATAAAATATCTACAGTAAAAAAAAGAACTTGATACTGTACAGAATACGTATTATAATAAAAACTTGACTTGACTGAAATGGAATTGTTTCGCATTTCGTAAAAATAAATCTTTTTGGATACCTTCAAACTGTCGAAGTTTTCGATATCTGAGGGTGTTTTTTGAGTAGAGTCAACCCCTTGTACAAAACAGAGTTTAGCCTTGTGTAGTATTACATTTCCTAGGAGTCTGAAATTCTCGTATAACACTTGCAAGAAAATTGTTCGAAAGTGTAATTCCAACACTTGTTTGAAGTTCAAATAATAATTCATTTCATTGATATCTGTTAATTAAGACTGTTGAAAAAACTTTTGACAATGAGTTAGTAACCCGAAACATATGTATGTCAAGTGGATCAATCAGGGTTCCGTAATATCTAACCCAAATTAAATTATATATTATATTTGGAAGAACTTTCCTGGACAGTCAAACTAGAGCTTTGTTGAAGTAATATCCTCATAAATTGTTTTGCTTTGAAACTTTGCAAAAATTGAACATCCATTCAATCTACCAGCAACGAACTCATAGAATCAACAAATAAATATCTTCAACTTGACAGTAGCAACATCTGAAGCCATTTCATGATTTGAACTTTATTCAATAACAGTGATTCTCATAACTTCACATAAATCGTGAGTACAAATAACCTCACCTGAATTCCACCGAATCCTAATATCTACCATAAAGTACATAGTACTTAAGTAGATGGTATTTCAAAACTCGAAGCTTCAAGAGTATTGATTTCATGAAAGTCAATAACCAGCCTGACGTAGGCAGATCAGTGGGTAAGAATTGTATAAAATCGTGTCTTCTTCTTTCAGTACACTGATCTTGAGATACTACAGTGGAATTTCAAGCGGCTTCAACTACCAACACCTTCGGCTAATTGGACCAATACAAAATTAGAGTTATTGAATGTCGAGGTATTCAAAATTTGAACACTTCTCCATCGAGTGAGTTCAATAAACCATGATTGATGTAATCTGTGATCTACACCTTGATAATCGCTGCTTGATTCAGAATATTTACCATATTATATTGTTGTTAAGATGGATTGTATAGTTACTAAACTGGTCCACAACATGAATGAGTTCAAAGCAAGTCTTAGAGTATATTTTAATTATGATATAGAGTATCGAATTTCTTCATAATTAAGAGTGTTTCTTCGCAAACTCTTGTCGGCATTTTGAACAAAGATACGTTAGATATTTCTTTCATGATAACTTCAATGAAGTGAAGTTACTTGATATCTTCAGATTCATAGTTCACTGCTTATTAAACGCCATAACAACACGTTTCTCAAGTTAAGTAATCAATTAATTATAATTATATTTTATAATTCAGCACTAATTGAAGATCATATTCTGGAGGAAATGCTGCTGAAATTCTTTCAATGGTCTTTCTCCACAAGCGAGCCAGTTATTTTTTGCCTGCATGGTGTATAATTCGTGCTGCTTATTCTTAGAAGCTATAAGACCAAGTGAGGGATGCTGATGGCCGCAATAGAATAAAACAATTTATTTGAGGAGCACTTTCTCTTCACGAAGATATCAATTCGAAAAAGGTAGCTTTAATGGTCTCGAAACCTCAGGCAATGCACTAGTTTGGAACTTGATGATCCTACAGTAGCAAACAATTGGTCCCTGATGCAATAAGACTTAATCTAACTGAGAAAAAATGTTTTTCTGAAAAATAATTTGTAGAAGTCTATTGATTTTTGGATTTTAAACATAATAAGATTTCGTTCATGTTTCATTCACCCTCGTACCTAGACATCCATTTATTATTGTTGAAAGCTAAACGTACATGTAGTTTAATAAGCTCTTCAATATGTTGATTTCAGTAAGATTACACAAAATAATGTTATGATATGGAATAGATGTTGAGTTACCCGACAAACATGAAATACAAAAGAAAGATTTCGAAATATTATGAAGGGTAAACGATTTAAAAAGTTTAACTGTTCATTTTTCATCAACTGATTGTTGAAATATGTGGCATTCAGAAATATGAGAAGCCTCATAACCTGACCTGGTGGTCCAAGACCTGCTTCGATTCACCACATTGACATTTAATTAAGATTTATTCGACGTAATATAGCACTAATTTGTGAACTTTATGAGTTTTCCCGCAAAACGGGTTCGCCCTCATAATAGTTATATTGTAAGCACAATTTACTTCAATATAAAGTCACAACAAATTCTTCGTTTGGAAGACTATAATCTACTCCAAATCCTGAATTATTAGTCATACGAATACCTGGAAAATATTTTTTCTCTATACAATGGAAATGAGATTATGACGAAGTTGAATATCCGATTGATTCAGAAAATAAGAACTGGGAAGAAACTTTTGCTTCAGTGGAGATGTCGTTTCATTTTTCTTTTTGTAGCTAATGATATTTTGCAATCTGTGAAATTCGCATGAAATTTAAAAGTCATTTCATGTTACCCTCCCTTTTTTCACCTTCTTCTTTCAATGAAACAAAATAAATATTCAACAGTTTGATACCTGGTAAAATAAATAAAATAATAAAAAAATTCAATTTGGGAAAACTTTTGAAAACAAAAAGCAAGCAACTATTTGCCGAATTGAAAGGGTTTCGAAATACTTGAATTACATCAAAAGGCGTCGCTGTGGAAAAAACTGAAACAATAACACACCTGTCTGCAGGGTAACATTTAATAACAAATAGTAATCACATTCACAGTTTTTCTTAGTCTGAAAGTAATTTATGATACGAGTGATGTTATTTATGTTTTTTCTTAATGTTGTGTGAAGTTTATGTTAGGTCTATGACGAGTACAGGCTATGGCTATTATGTTTATCCAAAGTACAATAAAGATTTATTATTATTATTAAGGACTATATTTATCAAATCTACGAATTTATTTGCTAGTTGAGGCAGCATATCCCAATGAGTAACTATTGTAAGTGTATACATCATCAGACAGTGGGAGCAGAATATGTTAATTGCGGCCTAGTTCATTCGAAATAGTCAACGTAGTTTATAGAAAACCGATTTCAATAGTCCAGGTTCTGTAGGCACGCAGTCATTCGACTAAGGAGCGGCTCAATCTGAATAGCACTTCGAAAGAGACCTAAACATAAAAAAAAAACTAAACAGCTTGTCGTATGACGTTGAACCTTTAATTGCCTTGTTAAAGAATTCCAGATTAACCCATTTTGTAAATTTGAACACATTAGAACAGCTCCGAGCGCATTAGATAAACGTTCTAAATTGAAGTGATTGCTTTGAAACATCGCGCGATCACAGAATTTCTAAGAGGTAGAATTAATTAGCAGTCTAAAACGAAATTAAGCCTTTATCTGCATAGAGGATATATAGCCGTATTGAGTGATCGGTTACTCAGAATACTCTCTTTTTACAGCAAGAATTAATCTACTAAATGTACAGATTCACCTTCAGGAAATATCCAGGTGGGAATTAGGTAAATATCTCATTAGAGAGAATTTGTTGGACACAAGATAATTATTCAAACCTTCTACTGACAATTGTAGGAAAATGAATCGTTCATTTTCTTGACTATTCACTTTATCTTAATTCAAGAATGTCATTGATTATTTCAGCTGCAATTGATATCTCCTTTTCTCTTTTTATAAATCTTTTTTCGATTCCTTGTTTCTAACTGCTATCAAACTATGATTTTAACAGGGAAAATGAAACTGTAATAGTACGCAAATATTCGATTTTCTGTTAAATCAAAAGAAAACGTTTTGAACGAATAAACCAAGACAAACCATCTGAAGTAACAGACAATATAATGAATATTTTCAAAAAAAATAGATATAGTAACATACAAAAAGATGTCATGAAATCAAAGTACGGTTTCACGAAATGAGTATAAAATACAGAAATTGAATTGAAATTTATTATACCAAGTTTCTCGAATGATAATTATTACGTCAAAAACTGAAATTTTCCTGAGAATCACAGAGAAAATTGTTGAGACGTTTGTATGTGCATAGAAATTTAAATTTTCTGTATGGAAAAAAATTCTAAATTCACTTTACAAGTCAAGGAAACCAACCGGATGGTTACCTCATAAAAAATAAGAAACTTGGAAGGCAAGGGAAGCGTTATTAACCCATCTCACAAATACAAGTACTCTCTTTCATTTCCACTTTCTTAATAATTGCCAATAAATCCAACCAGAGAATGAGTTGAGTATAAACAAAAGTTTGAAAAGTTTTGAGGAATATAATTATGAAGTTAGTTGAAGAAAGTTGGACTTTTCAGGAAGTTATCGAGCTGATTTGCAGAATCATTATGCAATTGAGATGTCGTGTTTTATCTCACAAACAATTATCGTGAAATTTCTATTCTATTCAAAAGTAGAACACGATTCAAAACGCTAGGCTAAATATCGCAAACTTGCGTAGTTCTGCTGACATGTTATGGGCTATTAGTCCATTACCAAGAATTGATACAACTGAGTTAGAAAAAGTGATAATGAAACTCTTGATAATATGTCAGTAGCCCGAAGCGCATGGCTACTGGATGAAACAATTTTGCGGAATTGAAACAGCTGTTTTGAACTAATACACTTAATATCAATATTCCACCAAATTTTGTACGAAAAATCAATTAAGATTGTTCTATACACTGAATTAAATTTGCTGAATATCAATTAATTCAACTGATATTGATTATGAAACTTATCAGAGATTTTAGTCTTTTAGATAAGAAAATATGAGCGCAATATAAAAGGGCATATGACGAATGTCAAAATGGATAAGGGGAATTGGCTCCTCGCAAAACACTTGATGAAACTTTATAAAATGAATCGTATAATTGAAAATACTGGTATAAATTTAAAAAAATTGTTTGATACACTCGATTCAATGTAACAATTGTATGTAAAAAAGTTTTGAACAATTTTGAATGTAGCCAAGTGAACTATAGACATGGACGAATTTGTTTTATAGTTCTATTTCATATTAATTTTCATCAAAGGGTTGAGATAAAAGGGCTGCAGATAAAATGCTTCCTGATATCAGCATTGAATTCTTCCCTAAAAAATACCCCAATTTTCAGCTCGAAAAGACAGGGGGATTTTATCCGAAAAGATTTCTTTTATCTCATACCACTAATTACAATAGGTGAATTCGACAAATTCTCGATTAAATCGCAATACTAGTTTTAACGGTCAATTGTTATTCATTTGCTGCTCATTCTATCCTGTTCGATCGATTCAAAGCTCGCTTTTTGTATGTAGATTAGTTTACTGAATAATTAAAATTATTAAAATGCTCTTATCTGATTTTTTAATTAGCTTACATGTCCATTTTGCTCGCGAATCTACGCAATCTGTAGTAGTAGCGGTTGGTTCTTGTACTGCGTTAATTTCGAATAATTTCGAAGAATGAGAGTTGACCACGAAATATTTCCATAAAATGTTTTTCGCAAGGTCTCAATTTTAATAAACGCGACAGTTTCCTGCATGATAATCTTGGAAAATACGAATGCTCGGTAAGGGTCATAGAAAGAACCCGAACCTATTTAAATTTCAATTTGCTGATTTTATTTTTCAATTTCTTTCTGTAGTTATCAGTATATATCCACCAATTTTTGCATATCGTTCAAAACTCCAACGTAACCTTTTTCTCTGGAAGGAGATGTTTGTATGTTATTCAAAAATATCGAAACCATTATTTTATATTACCTACTTTGACTGATATTGAATTCTCGCTTAACTCTTGGTGTAAGATAATTAAATATTAAATTAAATTGAACACTTGGCTCAATGTTTCACGATTATGTTCAACAATATCAATTCGTCAACGTGTTTCGAGTGTGAGCTCATCTTCAAGACTAAGCTACAATAAGGAACGAATAACAAATTTAAATCTATAAAATGGAGGTAAGTAGGGGGAATATTTGAAAATCTACCTGTTCATTTACAATATCTTGTTTTTTCTCTCAAGAGCTACTTATTTCTATTGCTTGTAAAAGGTCTAAACGTTTCCCTTATAGACTTTCATAAGCAATAGAAACAATAGAAGCAATAGAAATACCTAGCTCTTGGAAAAAAAAGGAGACATCGTAAATGAACAGGTAGATTTTCAAATATCCCTCTACTTTCCACCATTTTATAGATTTAAATTTGTTGTTCGTTCATTATTGCAGTTTAGTCTTCAAGATCAGCTCACGCTCGAAACATGTTGACTATTTGATATTGTTAAATAAAATCGTGAAACATTTAGCTCAGTGTTTAATTTAATTTAATATTACCTACTTCATATTGCATCAAACATGAAAACGTTATTCAAGTTTTCACGAGTGAAATATTTGAAGGAGATTTTCAATCTAGGAGTCCTTAAAAAATTATTAAATCCTTAAATCGAGTTATTATTTTACAATTTGTGATTTTTATGTTTTCGCCCACAGGTCCTATGGGACAAAAGTCATCGATTCTTGATTGATTGATTAAATACGGACTGATGATTCATAATAATAATGGAACAAATGTATCCAATTATCATTCAACAAGATCGATGATTTTTTCGAAGCGCTCGTTGACAACATTTGTGTAGACAGCTCCCTGAGAGTTTTATTTTTATTTGGAATATATATATATATATATATATATATATATATATATATATATATATATATATATATATATATATATATATATATATATATATATATATATATATATATACTTTATATATATATATATATATATATATATATATATATATATATATATATATATATATATATATATTTCTATATATATATATATATATATATATATATATATATATATATATATATATATATATATATATATATATATATATCTTGAAATTGATTTATTGCCTGTTTGAGTTATTTATTTTGAAAGTTTTTAGCATTAACAGGCTTTTTTAATATGAAAAAGTTTATTTCTGTTGACGTTTCGTTGTTATATTACAACTTTGTCAAAACTAATCTTCTCCTATATTCTTGAAAAAATTGAAATTTCCAGACATAATATTTGTGAGTTGTGAAAATTGCTTTATTTCAGCTAGCAATTTTATATTTCTTGAAATTGATTTATTGCCTGTTTGAGGTATTTATTCTGAAAGTTTTTAGCATTAACAGGCTTTTTTAATATGAAAAAGTTTATTTCTGTTGACGTTTCGTTGTTATATTACAACTTTGTCAAAACTAATCTAATATAATAATTTTCGTTGTAATATAACAACGAAACGTCAACAGAAATAAACTTTTTCATATTAAAAAAGCCTGTTAATGCTAAAAACTTTCAAAATATATATATATATATATATATATATATATATATATATATATATATATATATATATATATATATATATATATATATATATATAGAGAGAGAGAGAGAGTGCGATAGGTAATTGAGACATTTTCTGGGATTTATCTAAGTTTCATACTTTTTTAAGAATGTTAATATTCTTAATTAATTTGATATATAATGGTATATATATATATATATATATATATATATATATATATATATATATATATATATATATATATATATATATATATATATACAGATATCTTCTGATGCGTTCAAATTGCAAGATACCCTTTCAATTCTGAGGACGAATTACCACAAAAAGATACGACGTTTCTTTACTTATATCAACAGCATGAAAATTTTGTTGTTATGATTGAAACAAACAATTGTTATCGGATTTTAGAAACTGCGAAAAGATTGTACATTTTTATAAATATTTCTATGGATACTTAGAATCAAGAAAATTGAAAGCATGTAATAATTTTTGAAATTCTGATAAAGACAAAAATGTCGTTGGAACCCATATTTACTCCATTTATCGTAAACCGATTTTCTAAATGATTCCAAACCACCCTCCCCATTGCAGTAAGTCCGCTTTATAATGTGGATGATATTGATCAGCTAAAATGGCGAATGGTCAGTATTTAAAGGCCACGCCAAGCGAATTTAAAAGTTTTCAGACAGCGAAAATTGCTGGAGTAGCGACGAAAACCTAAGCACCCCCAGCATGAGGTGTAGATCGTGCCGCGAACCGAAAGGGCTGTATTCCAACTGGGCAAATGGAAAACTCAAGTTCTTGAATATCAGTAGCCGATAAAACACAATAAGTAATGAGGGACGATATACAAAAACGAAGCACCAATATTCACTGATTTTCGTGGACGTTTGAATCAATTTGTTGTTTTTCAGATATTGTTCTTCCATGGTAAATTTTATGAATAAAAGTTAAATTGGCACCATTGTAATGACACAGAAATCATATCAAACTGACCTAACTCAAGATATAGAAATGCAAATAAAGAATGTAGACAAAACACTCATAATAGTTAATGAAGGGTGTCACAAAATTAACGCAATATTTGAGTTGAATAGAAAACAGAGCTTTTAGTCTTTTGAATGTAATTTCTTTTATTGAATCATAAAGTACATAAGATCACTTACGGAATAACACATCAGGCAAACGGCCTCCACGGCTTATCATACACATTTGCTCTGGTTTGTCGAAATTTTCTATGTTCATATACACAAAAAGTAGCATAATTTTTCATCTCAAGAAGTGATAGACTGCCGCTTCAGGACTTAGTTTTGGCCTTTATATATATATATATATATATATATATATATATATATATATATATATATATATATATATATATATATATATTTGAAAATGACGCGTATAAGTGACAGCTAATAACTTCTTAACCCAAAAAAGAGGTTTGTACCAAACACGCCGGTGTACCAACATAACAATAGAAACCACAAAACTACCCTGAATATTGTAACTAACTTCATTATAATATCGATCATAGAAAATATGTACAATCGAATTCATACGTATCCTGTTCCTAATCCTAGCAATGTCATAACACTGTTCATTCAGGTTTTCACACAATAATTCAGGATATTGCCACCACATTAATTGACTCCCAATAAATATGCCTGAAAACTGTAAACTACCCTTCGGTATAGTTGAGTCTCTGCCACTGTAACGTCAAAATACCCTTTTCGACATTGTTTCAAATGCAATATAATTCAATCTAGTATTATATAATAGTCAATCAACATTTAAAATTGAAGCGTTACTGTGACACCCTTCAAGGCAGCTCGACAGAGTGGTGAAATTATTATTTGAAGGTTTGGCTTAATATTTTTATTGATAAAAAGCCAAAATAATTATACTCATTCATTATCTGCATCTGTTTATTTATAATGAGAAAATTGAAATCTTGTGAAATTTAGATCAAGACAAATATTACCTGAAACAAATTTAGAAATTTGTTGCTCATAGGTTTTTGTTAATCTTTGCATCTCCAAAACAAAACAGTAGAAGGAAAAGTTTAAATAATAGTGATAAAACTTTTCATAATTACATTTAAAAACGAACTTTGAATATTGAAGTTCGGTAAGTACAACAAACCTCATATACTTATCTACATATATTGAAATTGGATTTCCAGGTTTTTCAGGTGTTTCAAAACCTCCATGCATTCCACAAACATTCATGTGCAGCAAGTTCGTTTGGATATTCACAGAGAACGTCAATTCCAAAGTAGATAAAAATGCAGAAGTATCCCACTCTAAAAGTTGTAGCCAAACACTTCGGCTTGTACGAGTAATTACTCTAATATTTCTCAAAATGAAGTAATGAGGGAAATTTTGTAATTAAGCTGTATTATTTGTTGAATGCAGAATGTTTTTGACGTTTAACCTGAAACGAAGTTCCCCGTCTCTACTGAACCGACTGAAATATCAGGAGTTACATTAATTAGTGCATTCATAATTGTATGAGATACAATAGTGCAGCAAAATAGGTAGAATAATTCTAGCTCGAACTAGAACTATTTATAATATTCTGAGGTTATAGTTTGCCTAACTGGTGGAATCCTCTTTTCGTAAAGCTCTCACTGGCGGACAACCTCTATTAATTTCTGTAAATTGTACGCCTGACATTTCGGTTTTGGCGACCAGAATGAACTCTCAATTTTTTTTTATTCTCCATCTACCAGAGAAGAAATCTGTTTATCTTCATGTGTTGTAAATGTCATTCTGTTTATGATATATTATGTTATTGACGATCCGTGATACATAACCAATGCGTTCTGTAAAATGCGATAATGTTCGATTGTGACTTTGCGGATGCATTAAAATGTTTACATACTATCGAACCTTTAAAAGTAAATCAGCCATTCGACTTTTGCATAAGGTATGGTCTTAGCAATGACAGAAGATTTATTGCGATCCGACATCTCATACCATAAACACTCCTTCGTTGACAACATAAACAAACGAACATGACTTTCAGCTGACTCTAGGATTGTTTCTTGTACTATATGAAACAAGGAATACAAAGATTTTATGATCATACCAAAATATGCATACCCTTTCTTCTCTATGGGGCCAATTTTTATTACTACCTTGGAATGTTAGATAAATATGTGGTATACGAGGTCTGTTCAAAAAAAAGTGAATTTTGAATTTTCGCGGGGTGTGCATATTCAATTATCGAAATATTTTCTCGAGATGTTGCTACACATACGTTCCTCGTATTTTGAAATTATCAGGCATTTTGGATCAGTTGTTTGTTTTTGACAACTGAAGAGGTTAGTCACGTTTTTTTGTGTTTTTCAATTTCTTGCTTTTGGATCCTATGGATCAAGGAATCTGTATTGAATGTTAAACGTTAAAAATGGAATAAAGTGCTCCAAAGCACTTAAAGTTTTGACTGTGGCATTCGGCGAGTCTGCTTTGTCTCAAAAAAGTGTCTCAAAAACAAGCGAAGAAAATATCGAAACAGTGAGGAAAATAGGGAAGTTGCAGAAGATGTTGACATATCAATCAGCTCAGGTCTTGCTAACTGTTTTCTTCGGGTGAAGCAAAACGTCTCAAGGATCGTAATTGTGGAAAAACAAATCATGGATTCTGCATCACGATAATGCAGCAGCTCACACATCATGCCTAGTTCGTGAATTTTTGGTCAAAAACAACAACGTAATTATGTCTCAACCACCGTATTCACCAGATTTGGCTCCTTGTGACTCTGTTCTATTTCCAAAACTGAAGAGACCTTGAAAGAAAAGCGTTTTGCCACAATTGATGAGATAAACTCGAAATCGAAGAACGAGCTGATGGCCATACCGAAAAGCGCATTTCAAAAGTGCTATGGGGGTTTGGGAGAAGCGCTGACTAAGTGGAGAACTCGGAATAAGTGGGGACTTTGAATGAAACAAAACGGATATTGATGAATAAATGCATACTTTTCGAAAAAATTGAAAATTCACGTTTTCTTTTGAACAAACCTCGTATATATGTATACTATAAATGCTGATCACTGATAGTCAAAAGACCAATAACAAATTTTCCATTATAACTGTGTTATATGATGAGAAAATACATTTTTATATTGATTATAGACAGACAAGAAAGTTGTCAAGAATATATAGATATATAATTTTCACATTAACGTGTATTCATTCTAAAATATATTTAGGTATACGATAAATACGATAGATAGGATATTTTGACATCTGTCATTTTTAAAATAAGTTAAATAAATAACATTACATTTAAAATCACATAAGATTATATCTCATTTTATGTCATGATATAGGCGAAAGTAATAATGTCAGTTCTTGAATGAATTGCTTGGTTTTCTTCCTTTTGGGGTAGCAATTATTCCTAAAATATTTTTTACTTTTTGTCTTATTTTAAATATTGTCATATGAAATTTCACAAATGAATCAAGTAAAAACGGTATATTAGAATTAAGTAATTGCTAAGAAAATACAACAGTCATTCGAGAATAATATGGAGATTATAGAAAATTTTTGGACAAATATATCATAACAGCAAATATATTATTAAGTAAAAGAAGAAACTTACGTTGAAAACCTACACATTTTTTTTATATAACAGCCGTTTACATATGTTTCAAGGTTATTGCCTATCGTCAGAACGGCGTAGTTCAAGCTAAAGATGAAAGTACTTGAAGAGATATATAAAAAATTAATATATAAAACACGAAACACAGTTTCGTACACGTTTTACGAAAAACGTGTACGAAACTGTGTTTCGTGTTTTATATATTAATTTTTTATATATCTCTTCAAGTACTTTCATCTTTAGCTTGAACTACGCCGTTCTGACGATAGGCAATAACCTTGAAACATATGTAAACGGCTGTTATATAAAAAAAATGTGTAGGTTTTCAACGTAAGTTTCTTCTTTTACTTAATTTTAGTTTGCCTGCATTGAATAGAATTCTTAGAATAATTATTTTATTGTTAAGATTATCTGGGTAGTTCCAGAAACTATAAAAGTCTCATAATAGCCGGACGGTATTTCATTGTCGTCTGCAACGTTGTGTTGACTCTTCCCAAATGTTTTGGGTGTATAAAACGTGTACGAAACTGTGTTTCGTGTTTTATATATTAATTTTTTATATATCTCTTCAAGTACTTTCATCTTTAGCTTGAACTACGCCGTTCTGACGATAGGCAATAACCTTGAAACATATGTAAACGGCTGTTATATAAAAAAAATGTGTAGGTTTTCAACGTAAGTTTCTTCTTTTACTTAATTTTAGTTTGCCTGCATTGAATAGAATTCTTAGAATAATTATTTTATTGTTAAGATTATCTGGGTAGTTCCAGAAACTATAAAAGTCTCATAATAGCCGGACGGTATTTCATTGTCGTCTGCAACGTTGTGTTGACTCTTCCCAAATGTTTTGGGTGTATAAAACGTGTACGAAACTGTGTTTCGTGTTTTATATATTAATTTTTTATATATCTCTTCAAGTACTTTCATCTTTAGCTTGAACTACGCCGTTCTGACGATAGGCAATAACCTTGAAACATATGTAAACGGCTGTTATATAAAAAAAATGTGTAGGTTTTCAACGTAAGTTTCTTCTTTTACTTAATTTTAGTTTGCCTGCATTGAATAGAATTCTTAGAATAATTATTTTATTGTTAAAAATATATTATTGATGAAGATTTATAAATCACGTGACTACATATATGAGTTTCAATTGTTCGAAAAATAACAAAAAATTTAAATAGAAGAATTGAGATTATTCTATTCATAAAATAGTTTTTCAACATTTCAATAAATATGACAGGGAATTTAGTTTCGATGAATAACTGTAAAACTGTTATAAGAAAGTAAAATAACTTCTTCACTGAAATGTAGCTAGAGTATTTATTCATTCAGGTAAAATAGAAATAATTTCCGAAGAACTCTAGAATAATTTCGAAAAGTACGTCTTGAAGAATTGATGAATTCTAGAACAATTTTGGCAATTATGCCTGAATCCAACTTGCTGTTAAAGACCATCCTGAACTCAAAGAGGATAAGGTAGTCGGTGACATTAAACTAATTAATCTCATAATAACCTTCAGTTCGTGAAACCCGCAAATAACACCTTTTGGAAAATATGAAAAAAGCGTTTTAAATTTCGTTAAACGTTTCATTTTGGGGCGTATTATCTCCCTTATTCGCTCATGAGAAAAACAGTGGAAAGCACAAATTATCACCTCTAGAAATTGAAATTTTCAATTCTGACCATCACCTACTTATATAAAACAGGTTTTTCGATATTTCTTCATACCATTAAACGATATAAGCAATTTAGAGACCTTAGCAATTTCAAGGAAAAGTCAATTTGAGTTATTCGAAACTTCAAACATTTCAGGATATAGAATCACTTGATTCACAAACCTCGTTGTAGAATATTCTTTATTCACAAACCTTCATAACCACCCATGTTATGTTAGTACCCCTGCATCTTTAAAATCATATTTAAAAAAACGTGCAAGTTTTTATGTGAAAATAATATATAATCGTGGACATTTAACCTTATACCTACCTTAAAAACAAATTACAGAATTATTTTGATGTTTTCTAGCTACGGGCCAATAGTTTTTTCCGATTCTAGAAATACATAAGAAACTGAAATTTATTTATATTGCTTATAAATAAATGTTATTTTGCATTTTGGAAAAATTTTGTTTACAACTGTGTCACTGCCAATTCTTCATTTTAATTGATTGAATTTCGATATTTATTGAATAGTAAGTATACTTGATATACGTATTATTCAATGAAGGAAAGGCACTGACTCAGACGACTTTAACAAACTAATTTTTAATTAATAAAGGCATAATAATGAAATACGAAATGATGTCAATTATATTAACGAAAAATATTATTTGTTAAATTAGTTATCGACGATTTTTGGGTATTGGAAAAAAAATTACCGAAATAATAAGTAGAATTCTCATCTTCTCCAATACATTTGACAGATAAAATATTTCCACATATTCACTGATAAATTACGAAAGTTATGTGAGTTTTTTTTATAAAGGCCTCGAATAAAACTGAAATAAATTCCCGTGGTAGTATTTCGAGCAGAAACAATGGCTTGGAAAGTCTCGTTACTAAAAATCATTCATTAATCTGAAATTCACAAACAGAGTGGAATGTTGAAAAAATATAAATCCAAATGAAAAATAATGGAGAGCTAAGCCTACTTCACGTTGAAAAATATACAAAAATATAGCTATATCATTTCCATGATGTATTAAAAAAAGGTTTTTGAGGAGTGTAGCTTTGCGTCAATTATCTATAAAATTTTTGTTTTCGAATACGAAAAACAGAATCGATTGCGAATGATACCATTTGCATTTCGAATAAATTATTGATTTTGTAATTAATTTTTTTTATAAAAACAAGTGTGTTCCAAATTTTTCTTATACATTTTCGAATAATTTTATGTTGAATCTTCATCTGAATATGAACTGAATAACATGAATTGGAGGGTCAATCTATTTTTTAGTTTTCTTAACAAGTGGTGGAGTTGTTCAAAATTTTTAACTACCTTTAATTGAATACTACAACAAATTAATGCCTTAGTGAATGTATTAATTCTTAATACATTAAGCATTAATCTACTAAAATTTTTCACATGCATCGGAGAAACGTACCAACACTGCAAATACCTCTATTATTATATTTATCTGTACATTGTAAATATTTATATTTGTCTTTCAATTATGCGTCACTGAATTGATTCCAACAAAATTCGCATAAATAGAGACCGCGCTAACATGAATATTACAAGTATCATTGGAAATAATGGCCAACATGGAACATATGTGGAGTTCATTAAAATTTGTGAAATTATATAGCCAGGTTGTTCAATTTGCTCGAATATATATTAAATTCGAATATGTTTCATCGTGTGCAATTAGCAGAGCATCAACATCAGTCACATCGTTAGTTTTGTAGGACTAATATATTTTCAACAAAATCATGTACGACATTCGCTCAACTGGTGGAATATTTCTATACGAATTTGATACAACAGGCTATTAATTTTCAAGCTATTTTGCTAACAATTAGTTCATTTTAATGGGTGAACATATTCATTCCTTATAACACACAATAAAACATATTATTCCGAACAACACAACAATAAAGATCTATAAACTGCAATGAAAATACTAAATCAGGGCATATTAAGCATATAGCATTGCAGAGGAATTTTTCGAAATAATGTTCTTTCTTTGATAACGTAATTTATATGGAGATTTTTGTCATTCTAAGACTAGAAACGATTGTTGTTTGCTTTTACTATACAGAGATGGTGCTGCGGTATTTATATTCCACAATATTTGTATATTATCTGGTCTAAGAAAATAAATAAAGAATCGCAATTGTAAAATAATGTACACATGAATGCTATACGCATTCAGGTGATAAGAGGACGAAATTAAACTCCCATTTCTGTGAGACGATGTGAGAAATTTTTAACGTGAAGACAATAACTTCAATTTTCTATTGAGCATTAAATTATATCATTTTCAAATCACTTCCGTCCATCATGTACCCTTATTTTTATACAGTGGGTTATACGTTTAGCAACGGAAAGCATCAATACAAAATGCTTCTTGTATTTATTGATATGGGGCAATGAGACACTAACAGAAAACAGAAAGGAGCGTTTAATGAACTCAGCTTTATTCAAACATTCCAATTGCGATCAACAAGAAGCTCTACCTTTAGCTTAATGTCTGAATGACAAGGTTTATTTGAGTATATTTATAAAGCAAGACTGCCACATTTAGCAAGATGGAAAGAAATGTTTCTACATTCCTTAAGAAGATCAAAAAATTCCAGAACAAATCAATTGCCTACCAGTGATACTGAACCACCCTACCTGTCTTATTTATTTTAATTAATTTTAACTTTTTTTTAAGCAGAAAAATGTTGTAAAAGAGTTTGTTTTTGTTTTATTTCAGTTGGATTAATCAGCTCCTGCTGTATCCCACTTCTTTAGTACTCTATAGTTAGTGAAGTTATATCAATGCAATTTGAAATAAGTCTGTTCGAAAATGTTAGCAACACCATGTTTGCATGAATTTTGTAATAGAGTACTAATAAAGTTCTATTATTATCACCGTATTTATTTTCCACTATGTATGTAACAGCGAATGGCATAATAAACCTTTAATAATGTACGGAGACCACTTTGAGAACCATTATACTAGATTATTTCGATAATTTTGGACAAACTCAAAAACCAATAATCTGATTTTGAATACAGTCAAAACGTTTATATAAAACATTTAACGTGCCTTTTCCTGGAAAGGAGATCCCTTTTACTTCAATAAATAAAATATACTTATGAATTGCCTTCAATACTTCGAGATTTGCCCAAGTATAACATAATGCAGTACAGTTTATTGAATTGACTATTATAATAATTTCAAACTAGTGAAATAAATGTCTGAGAACCGTGACGGTAAAAGTGGCGATAAATAACCAAGAATACGTCAATTTACTTGAAACTCCGCCCTAACCAACCCATAAACGAAGGCTTTACCAAGAATTTACGTAAAATAACAACATTACTATCTAATAATTCACAACTTACAACTTCATAACTCCAAATAATATATTTAGTCAGTATATTTGCTTTTGGTGGAACGTTTCTCATGCAACTTTTTATACTGAAAATCAACTCATGCAACACTCTGTAAATAATACATTACCTAATTCCAGTCGGACTAGCAATTGGCACTTACCTGAAAAAAAAATTTTAATTAGAGAACTTTAAAGTATAGATTATATTCTGTAAATATATCACACTGCCTTTAAAAGGCTATAATATTGAGGCTTATTAGTCTATACGCTTTCGGCTTACTGATACTGGTCGGTTCAATTCCCACAGTGTTTTTAGGCCGTTCGAGAACGGCGTTAAACTTTAGGTCCAATCAGAGCTATATTGGTCTCTGACTTCCGCTCTTAGAATAACAGAATTAATAATAATATGTAATGGAAATCATCACAGTCAACTGTTATATCTCATTTGTTGCTATACGGGTGATTTTTTCAGAGTTAAGTTTTTCAGGTTGGCGGCACTGGTTGGTTGGCATCCAAACCTCATCTGTCGAAGCGATAAGCTTTCAGTATACTCTGCCATTTCATCATGAAAAGACCTACAAACGAGCAACGATTGCAAATTGTTAAAATTTATTATCAAAATTCGTGCTCTGTGAAAAATGTATATCGTTTGTTACGACCATATTATGGTCGTCATAATCGACCTGGAGAATCAACAATTCGTGCTGTTATCACCAAATTTCGCAACAAGTTTACTTTGTTGGACATTAAACCATTGTCTCGCATGCGTACAGTGCGTACTGAAGAGAATATTGCAGCCGTAGCGTACAGTGCTAATGAGGATCGAGAAATGTCAATTCGTCGCCGTTCTCAGCAATTGGGCATGTGTTACTCAACCACATGGAAAATTATACGTGTTGGTTTGGGTTTGAAAACCTATAAAATTCAACTTACGCAAGAATTGAAGCTGAATGACCTACCACAACGTCTAATTTTTGATGAATGGGCCTTAGGACAGCTTAATGAAAATCCGATGTTTTATCGAAAAATTGTGTTCAGCGATGAGGCTCATTTCTGGCTTAACGCATATGTAAACAAACAAAACTGTCGCATCTGGGGTGATGAACAGCCACATGCCATACAAGAATTACCGATGCATCCCGAAAAAACGACAGTTTGGTGTGGTTTATGGGCTGGTGGCATCATCGTCCATTTTTTCTCAAAGACGACCGTGGAAGAAACGTTACCGTCAACGGCGAACGATATCGAGCCATGATACGCAACTTTTTTTTTGCCCCAGTTGGCCGTGTTGAGCTTGGTTGACATGTGGTTTCATCAAGACGGTACCACATACCACACAGCTCGTGAGACAATGGACATGTTGAAGGATGAATTTGGTGAGCAGGTTAACTCTCGAAATGGCCCTGTGAATTGGTCGCCAGGATCATGCGATTTGATGCCTCTGGATTATTTATTCAATTATTAAAGTCATTAGTGTATGTGGACAAGCCGTACACGATTGAAGCCTTACAGGATAACATAACTCGCGTAATTCGTGGGATACAGGTCGAAATGCTCGAAAAAGTGACGCAAAATTGGACCTTCCGAATGGACCATTTGTTACGGAGCCGCGGACAACATTTACATGAAGTTATCGTAAAATGTAAATGGTAAAGGCCAAGTTATCAATTTCAATAAAAGTTTTGCATATATGATGCAAATTGTGTGTTTAATTCGATTTTTAAAAAAAACTACGCTCAAAAAATCACCCATTATAAACACCAGCCAAAATTTTCAAAAACTAATTCAAGTTTTATATTTCTGGAGTGATTAAATTATCACGTTTCAGTGTTATAGAATAGCAAATCGTTATTGCAACTAAAGATCAGTAAATGAAATTTAGGATTTGATGTATCATCGAGAAACACTTGGTATTTATTAGTATTACTGATCATTTTTCCATGTGTTCATTGAGTCTTTCTTCAGCGGTCGCAATCTTCTCGAGAGTCCAGGGTTTCTTGCTGTGAAGAAGGATCTTTTCGGACTGTAAACTACAGGTCATCATCTCAAAAAAGGAGAGAATCGAATGAAGAAGCAGCTCATATATTTATGAGGATAGGACGAAACTGTACAGTCGAAATTACGGCTGCACAGCATAATATTTAATTTGATAGTTTCAATATGTTCCATCCCACGATATCAACTTATTCCAAAATGAAACATAACTTTCATCAGGTAATTTGCACTTACCAATTTTTCATTCTAAAACTTGTTTGGGCGGTGTGTATTACATTCTATCGAGTTGCTTTCCTCGAAAAAATGCAGTGTGGGTGATTGCGAATTGTCTATCTAATTGCCATCGTTACTCATAACTTAATCGCGCAAAACTCTACATTATGTAATTGTAAGCTTGTTTCAATGGATTCGAAATCAATAAATACTACAAATAATGGACAACTTGCGCATAAATCAAATAAACACGCGGATCGTGTACATGGATTGAATTTTATTACATTCGAGATTAGCAAATAACAACAGAATGCGCCTTAAAATAATACCATACGATTTATCATTACTATTATATATTATCTCCGTATGATTCATGTGAACTGTACTAATTTTATAATAACATTGGGTATATTTCTATTTAATATTGTTATTCATTCTACTATGACAACTGACTCTTATCTGACTATGACTAAATCCACTGAATTTAGATAGGCCATTCTGTGACACAATCGATAATAATCTATGTCTATGTACTCAGCTCTCTCGATGGCACAGTTCTGTATTGATTCTGATGAAAATTTTTGTCCGAGGAGGCTCGAGAATGGTTAAATTCACATTTAATACTTCTACAAAATATTTTTTCCATTAATTTTTTATCTATAAGTTGCTGTTGATATTGGAATCGCTACATTGGTTCCGGCAAATCGCCTTGTCGAATATTCGAATATATTCTATTTTATTTCCAGTTTGTCCTGGCAGTTGGCGCTGCGGAAATATTTGGGGGAATTTCCTAACTTCACATTACTATTGTGTTCAAAAAATCGCATATTAATTCAAATATTACATTTTAGTTTAATTGACATATGAAAGTTTTTGAAGTAGATACAAATTTATACATTTTGCAATTTCAGTGCGATTTTGAAGTGTAATTCACATCAATTTCTATCATATTTGAACGTGCTTTGATTAACAATGCAGTGCCTATGCCTTGGCTGTTGGGTCTTCAGTATGTGTGTATATATGTATATACAATATATGAATAACGGGGGAAAATTTCAATCAAAAGTAGACACTGTCGACATTTCCCGCAATTAGTAGCAGCCGTTGACACGTGTTTCCAGCTTATTGGCTCTCCTTAGAACGGCGTAGCCAAGTTCAAGTTGTACGAACCTGGAGCTGAAGAAACAAGAAAGAACAGACACTCTACTGAAGCAAGTCGACACATTTTAGCCTACTGCGTTTTTACTCTCCGGGTTGGAGATTTGAACAAACTACTTCGCCCGTGAGGCGACTATTTATCCTTCAAGGATGCCTCTAGCCGAGAAATTATACAATATATGAATAATTTTCAACGCGGAGGAAAATTTTGATCAAAAGTAGACACTGTCGGCATATCCCGCAATTAGTAGCAGCCGTTGACACGTGTTTCGAGCTTATTGGCTCTGCTCAAAACGGTGTAGCCAAGTTCAAGTTGTACGACCCTGGAGGTGGAAAAACAAGAAAGAACACACACTCCACTGAAGGAAGTCGACACATCTTAGCCTACTGCGTTTATACTTTCCGGGTTGGGAGATTTGAACAAACTACTTCGCCCGTGAAGCGACTATTTATCCTTCAAGGATGCCTCTAGCCGAGAAATTATGCAATATATGAATAATTTGCAACGCGGAGGAAAATTTTGATCAAAAGTAGACACTGTCGGCATATCAAGCAATTAGTAGCAGCCGTTGACACGTGTTTCGAGCTTATTGGCTCTCCTCAGAACGGCGTAGCCAAGTTCAAGTTGTACGAACTTGGGGATGGAAAAACAAGAAAGAACAGACACTCCACTGAAGGAAGTCCACCCGGAGAGTAAAAAAAACGCAGTAGCCTAAAATGAGAAATAAATCATCGATCTTGTTGAATGATATAGTATACAATTCAATCAAGATTCATTCAAGATTCTTTGTGTAGACAGCTGCCTGAGAGTTTCATTTGAAATATTTCTATATTCCGATCAAGATTCTCAGTATTTACTAGTATGAATGATTTGTGAATCTTGAAACTAGCTATCTTTTTGCAAGCAGGGCGTGATCTAGAGCGATTCTCACACATTGCAGACAGATTTTTGTTGTGTTCGAATGAAATGTCTACGAAGCCCCTACGTACTCTTACTAATGTTGTCATGAATAGGAATCTAGAACGCTAGGGAGAGTTTATGCGTCTTTGCTTCGAGAGAGGGAGCTCACGTGAATGTTCACAAAGTTATGTTCTCCTCATTCGGATATAGGATCTATGGGCATTTGAATGTCAACGATTCTTGATTGATTGATTGAATAAGGACTGATGACTCCTATTATTGTATATAATAATTGTATCCCATTTTATCATTCAACAAGATCGATGATTTTTCGTAGCGCACTTAATATTCTTGTTGACAACATCAATCAGTATGTGACTGTATCTACAGAAACTTCAATTTTCGAAAACCAAAAACGAATGAATTGATTAAACAGAGAAACCAAATATATATCGTAAACAGATTATACGATAAAACACTTGACTATGTAAGAAATAAAAAACCTACAAAAATATTAAAAAAATAGTTTTTGGATGGCTACACTCATTACTAATGGAAGAGATGAGGAATATAATGGATACAAAGAATTACTTACCTGCTAAAATTTAGGAAACGTCATAACAGACAACAAGAAGAAAGAATTAATGAAACACACAATGAAAAAGACTGTCAGATGAAATTATTAGTAACGTTTACCATCACAATGAACGAATAGCTCTCCTAAAAGTACGCCGCACTTCAGAGAGAACAAAATACCTAGACAAATCTCTATTTGCTCGACTATACATACATATATATATATATATATATATATATATATATATATATATATATATATATATATATATTTATATATATATATATATATATATATATATATATATATATATATATATATATATATATATATATATATTTATATATATATTTCTTGGAATTGATTTATTGCCTGTTTAAGATATTTTATTTCGAAAGTTTAAAATAACAGGCTTTTTTTGATATGAAAAAGTTTATTTTTGTTGACGTTTCGTTGTTATATTACAACATTAGTTTTGACAAAGTTGTAATATAACAACGAAACGTCAACAAAAATAAACTTTTTCATATCAAAGAAAGCCTGTTATCGCTAAAAACTTTCAAAATATATAAATATGAATATATATATATATATATATATATATATATATATATATATATATATATATATATATATCTGTACCTCGGAGGGATACAACACTATGTCCATTTTTGCCATATTGACTTTATTACAGAGTTAAAATCAGCTTTTCTCATATTTCTTAGAGGAGTAGAGCACTATGTCGAAAACCAGTTAGAACCGGATTTAGCATGTTTTAAAACAACACCAAATAGCCGGGCCAATAACACTTTTTGTTGAAAAAAAGTTTAAAACTCCTCTCCTGTAAAGTTATGAAAATGGACATAGTGTTGTATGCCTCCGAGGTACATATATATATATATATATATATATATATATATATATATATATATATATATATATATATATATATATATATATATATAAAGATATAATGAAAATATGTACATATACACACATATATATGAATAGATATACTTAAGTGTATACAAGCATACATATAATTTGTGTAGTCTCTAACATTATCCCTTGAAGGATGATAGAGGTATCACATTGTTCATTGCTATATATCTAGCTCAATTGTGGCAATTTTTGATAAATTCGTCAGGTGTGGCATGGATTTCAAGGTTCTTTAATGTTATATCTTGACGAATAGAGGAGGCTTCACACATAAGATGTTCTTACAGCCAGTTGTTGACAATCTGTATCATTAATTTCAATTTTTCGAACGAATATCTTAGTAATTTCAGTGCTTTTCTGTATTATATATGAATAATTTCTCCTTGAGATAAAGGTAGAATGACATTAACGATCTAATTATGATATTTTGAATTGTGCATTTCAAAGGTATCCTGAGTTTTGTAATTGTTGACTCAAGTAGGTGTCCTTTCGTTATATTCTTGTTCATTCCTGTTTCTTATTGATCTACCAGTCCATTATACACACACTTATATATGATATTGTCAGAGAATTATGGCAAGAAATAACGTTTTTAAGCACATACTTAAAATGGCAGTTTATTCAAATGGGCTGTATGACAACGTCGAAAACCGCACATCTTCAGGAGCGAACACAATTTTAATAAGTATATTCGCATATCCCGAAATCCAAGTCCCTGAGCTGGCTCGAGTGAAGAATAAAAAGGTACATACATATATGGCTGACTCTCAAGTATAATAAATCACTGTTGATGTTTCCAAAAAAAAACTATTAAGGTTTATAAGCTGCGTAGAGTTGCGAGTATAAATATCCTTCGCATCCGCAGTAATTAGATTTGATGTTTATAACCTGAATAAAGAGGTGTTAAATTGGTAAACAACAAGTTAATAGCATCGAAGATTAGAGGAGACATTCATTTGAAGAAACCTCGCAGTGGACGTTTATCACTTCACTCCAAAACCTTTTATACTTTTAGTTCATGTTTAATCGTACAATATTCCATATTATATTACACGACGTTCAGGCTCTGAGGAGGTTATAGCGTTATGGCTTTTCTTGAATGCCGTATCTCCTTCACTTCTTGATGTCTCGAACGGACCTTGACCCTCGATGTCCAATGCAGCAACGACTCTGACGTGTTACATTATGATCAGCTTCAAACTATCATCATAAATTATCGCTTTACGGCTGAATTATAACCTAAGATGCCAAGGAACCCTTCCATCTAATGTGGAAAAGTGACAATATACCCGTTTGAATTAAAATGTCCGACTATTCATCGTAACTTTTGGCATTCAATGCCACACTCCGATATAACTACCAATAAAATGTTGCAGCATATTCAGAAGAACGCCTATTTCATGTTATACCTATATATATATATATATATATATATATATATATATATATATATATATATATATATATATATATATATATATATATATATATATATATATATATATATATATATATATATATATATATATACATATATATCTATATATATATATATATATATATATATATATATATATATATATATATATATATATATATATCGAGTCGAAATATAGACCAGGCAGACAAATTGGATAAAATCTATTCGTAGTGGCCTCTTATTTTGCCTATAACCCACAACAATTATAATTATATATATATATATATATATATATATATATATATATATATATATATATATATATATATATATATATATATATATATGTATAAAACTTGGTTCTCGGAATGAGCCGCGTTCTAGATTTATATAATCTCGACGTTTCGGCTTCCATTGTGAAGCCATCTTCAGGAGTTGGAATAAATTAGTAGGGAAAAGGGTTATTCGGTTACGTGGCCTCAATCTGCCTACTCCACGAACTGAATGAAGGAAAATGAGAAAAGGTTACCTGGTTACGTGGCCTCAATCTGCCTACTCCACGAACCAAACGAGGGAAACTAGGAACGATAAGAAATGATTCGGTTGCGTGGCCTCAATCTGCCTACTCCACGAGCCAAATCGTTTCTAATAGTTAACTCCGAAGTCTCAACCTGCCTACTCTTCGGAGTCGACTTGCGTGTCGATCGTCTCGTGCCTGTATTTATATGTGGTGGGTGGGGCGGTTCAGCGTGTTCGTTCGTGTGTGGTGAGCGCTGATTGGGTGTCGCTGCAGTCAGTGTACTGACCAGAGGTTTCCACGCCACCGGTAGTCTGTGACTATCGTCTCGGGTGTTTAGACAATCAGGGCGTTTTTCTATTTCAATAGCTTCTCTGAAAATACGGGATTTGAAGGAACGAATGGGGGCAATGGTTTTAGTGTGAGTGAAGTCGATGGTGTGACCGGTTTGTATGTGATGTTGAGCCAGAGCAGAGGTGGGATCAGAGTTTCTGACAGACAGACAGTGTTCATTCGCACGTATGTGAATTCGTCGGTTTGTCTGTCCGATGTATGAACGGGGACAGTTTGAACAGGGAATTTCGTAGACGCCGTGGTTTTCATTAGGGATTTTGTCCTTCACAGAGCGGATAAGGTGAGAGAGTTTCTGTTGCGTGGTGAAAATCGTTTTGATGTTGGCGGGTTTGAGGGTTCGTGCGATTTTGTCAGTCACTCCTTTGATATAAGGAAGGATTATTTTGGGAGTGTCTATTTCGTCGGTTTTATTGGTAGGAGTTTCAGTGGGGCTAGAATTGGTGAGTTTACAGATAGTTCTGTTGATTTGGGTATTATTGTAGCCGTTATGTGAGAGGACTTGCTTGAGGAAGTTGAGTTCGGTTTGTCTGTTTGTGTTATCGGAAAGGCGGATGGAACGGGAGATGAGAGATTTGATTACTGAGTTGAGTTGGGATGGGTGGTGGTGGCTTTGAGCGTTAAGGTAGCGGTTGGTATGTGTGGATTTGCGGTAGACGGAATGGGAAAAACCTTGGGTTGGAAGTTTTGTGATCATGACATCTAGAAATGGCAGAGACATGTTGTTTTTCACTTCTATTGTGAACTGTATACTGGGATGTATGCTGTTCAGGTGTAGAAGAAAGTTATCTAAACTTTCTCTACCATGTGGCCAGATCGCAAAGATGTCATCGACATAACGTAGCCAACATTTTGGTTTGAGTGGAGATGAGGAAAGAGCTTGTGTTTCGAAATGTTCCATGAAGATGTTTGCAATGACAGGAAAGAGAGGAGAGCCCATTGGGGCACCTCTAATTTGCCGGTTTTATATTTATATATATATATATATATATATATATATATATATATATATATATATATTATATATATATATATATATATATATATATATATATATATATATATATATATATTTTATATATATTTTATGTTATATATATTATATATATATATATATATATATATATATATATATATATATATATATATATATATATATATATTTTTAAATTGATTTATTGCCTGTTTAAGATTTTCAATGTTTTTAGCAATAAAAGGCTTATTTTAATGTGAAAAACTTTATTGTGGTTACCCTTTCGTTGTATATCACAACTTTGTCAAAACTAATAAATAATTGAATTTTATGAATTACTATAGATATCAAAATGTCAAACTTATTTTTTAAAAAAATCAAATTAGTTTTTTTTTCCACATATTGATTTTTAGTATCAGAGAAATATTTCTGGCTTAGAATTGGCTTCGGAAGTTTTAGTCTCCTTCACCATTCACCATTTTTTTTTGTAACAGCCGTTGACATATGTTTCGAGATATTGGATCGAAACGTATGTCAACGGCTCTTACAAAAAAAAATTGCAGGTCTATACCGTAAGTTTCTTTTTTCTATTTATATATGTATATGTATATATATATATATATATATATATATATATATATATATATATATATATATATATATATATATTATTTTTCAATGATTTTAGCAATAATAGGCTTATTTTGATGTTAATAACTTTATTGTCGTTGACGTTTCGTTGAATATCAAAATGTCCAACTTTTTTTTTGTATTTTCACATATTGATTTTTAGTATCAGAGAAATATTTCTGGCTTAGAATTCGCTTCGGAAGTTTTAGTCTTCTTCACCATTCACCATTTTTTTTGTAGCAGCCGTTGACATATGTTTCGAGCTATTGGATCGAAACATATGTCAACGGCTCTAACAAAAAAATTGCAGGTCTATACCGTAAGTTTCTTTTTCTATTTATATATATATATATATATATATATATATATATATATATATATATATATATTATTTTTCAATGATTTTGGCAATAACAGGCTTATTTTGATGTTAATAAATTTATTTTCGTTGACGTTTCGTTGTATATCACAACTTTGTCATAACTAATAATTATAATAATTATTGTATGTTGGGTGGGTTCGAGGTGTCATATTGTTGTACGCAATATAATACATACACAATACATAATACATATACAATCCCAACGTACAGAATTCGCTCTATGTGCACGTCAAAATATATATATATATATATATATATATATATATATATATATATATATATATATATATATATATATATATCGCTTTTTTTGATAATGTAATAACTAGAATAGGCAATGAAAGAAAGTATCTGCTATTATTACTTCCCGGAATCTCGGCATGTTTTGTGTTCCGGGATTTTTCCGAGATGAACCGGGAAGAGAAAAGTGCAATAGATGCGTTGCGCCAACCGTTCCTCCTTAGGTTAGTTTCTCGATAAACAACGTGACACACTCAAAAATAATGAGTTCGGCTGAAGGGAGCATAGAGAACCAGTACGCGATGTTGTTTATTGAAAAGAACCTATGCCCAGGAAGACCGCTGGTAACTTCTCATTTTTTATCAGACAATAATTCAGATGGACATCGATTTGAAATATCGAGGAAAATGGTTGGCTTTTTTTTAATCATTTTGTTTCGGACCTTAAAGGCCAGCGTCATAAATATCAGCAATCACAGAAGAGATGTACAAAATTTAAATACATAATCTAAAGAATTGTGTAGACCGCGCTTGTGGCATCCAATATTCGTGAGGTCAGAATGATTCATAAATTTGAGATTAACATGAATTATGGTCAGGTATTTCACGATATTTCACAGTAAAATATTACGGAGGACTATTAGATGCACTGCTACCGATGCTTAGGATATCTCACAAACAATATACAACAGAATAGGTCTATAATAATATCAACAATGGCTAAACTGAGTTCTTCATGATTCCTTTCATGAAGAAGTAGCACCATTTACTTAAATGGTCGCCTGCGTTGATAACAAAGGAACAAAAATATTAACAAGATTGTAGCACCTTCAGGAAAAAAGAAATATTTCGTTTCCACATTCCTTCATTACTGTGAATTATGTATTCATTAATATTCGTATATGGAAGATATTTGATAACGCCATATTTCATTTCTAATAATTAGATAATTGAATATTGACAACCTTCAAAATATTCCATAATCCTTGATTGATAATTTTTTTCCAATTACTTAATGAGTTTTCGAATTGCTTCATTCAACATAATAGAATGATTCATTTTCAATTAAACAGTATTACATTAATTCTACAAAGGAAGGAGTTATGCCCTACTACGATTCTGAACTATGTAAGCACGAATTTCAGTATTTCCTTGATTGAAATTGAGGATGAAGGAATATTTACTAAATCCAGGGAAGTTTACTGAACAATCGCATATAAAGCGAGCATATGAGATATGGTAAGTGCCTACATGTTTTCTAAATTAAAAGTAAACGCACTTCCTGGTAAATGATCATGGCAGAAAAGTAAACACTTCAGTCGATTCGGAAAACATGACTTTCCACCTTTCTGAAATTTCCTTGTTAACTCCACCATCTCAAATATAAAATGCAAGTTCAACTGATTATGATTTTGAAAAACTTAGGTATGTGGATTAATAAATATGTACATTATCAATAACATATTTCACATTCGACTCGTCGAAACACTGAAATAATATTTAAATAGTTGAGTCAAGATACCTAATTGAATATTTATATTCTATATCCAATAAGTAATACTGGATATTTGGTAATGCATATAAAACTTTTCAATATCAGTAGTAGCAGAATAAAAATACCGCTTTATAATTCTTCAAATTCAACATGTGTTTTCTATGTTCAATATCGCCTAGTTAAAAGTTTTACACAAAAGCACACGTAAAATTAATTTTTCTCCCCACTTTTGTTCGGCAATATAATGAAAGGTTTCATGGAAATTTATTTGAATTAAACTTTGAAATTAATCCCAATGATAAAAACTGCCAAATGAAATTTTCAAATTAAAAACGATGAAAAAGATTCAATGATGTGCTTTTTGTGTTACCTGCTATTCTGTGCAAGTTGTCTCCCAGAATGTTTTGGAACAATATGTTATTCACATCTTAGATATTCGCATTGCCTCCTTTGCTGCCAACGCCGAGCTCACTGCCGTAGAATGAGCTGTATGACAATTGGATGGTCTGAAGCGTTGAAATATTCGTCTAGAAAGCGATTTGATTTTTTTTTATACGAATACTGATACTTTAACACCCTGAAATATTTGGGAATCAACAGGGTACGTTCATTTGTGTTTCTGGTAGCTTTTGAGAATCGAAATATAGTTTTAATCAATCAACGTCACCTTCAAACCCTTTTAAATGTTTTGGTGAACATATAAAACGTTTATCGTGCTATGTAATCATTCAAAAACGGCAATTACGAATTCATGGTGATGTCAAGCTAAGTTTATACAATATATAATGAGTTGCGATAGAAAAAAAGAACAAAAATCCTTTTTATACATATTCAAATAAAATTTGAGGTTTCCTGCTTGGTACCTCAAAAAATAACTACTATAACTGTAAGATTTTACTGAATATTTAAATTTTCACTAAACATTGAAATGAGATCATGCGTGAATGTAGAGTAACGTTTTTTCACGAATTGATGTGATAATTTTAAATGTGACGAGTATGATCGAAATATTTCAACCCATTTCGAGAAGCTGTAGCCAAGATACAAACTAATTTTATTCAGTATCATAATAAGTTCCTGAAATATGAAACGAATATACGTAAAGCGAGAAACTGCTGAAAAAATTATGATGGAAACAAGCGGAAAATTTCGAATAAACATTTTATTCTGATGGAAACTGAGTTTTGGCTACAGATGTATACAGTATAAAATTTTTCATTAAACTTTCATTAAAGTTCTCGAACAAACATGGAATAAATTGACAAGATAATTGAGAAGATCTTGGAACGTTGGAAGCCTAATATTGGAGACTTTCTTTATAGGTGTGTTCTTTTGTTGTTGTAAAAACCTCCAGGTTCGTATACCTTCATCTTGGCTACGCCGTTCTGAGGAGAGCCAATAAGCTCGAAACACGTGTCAAAGGCTGATTCCAATTGAGTAGCGGGATATACCAAGAATTCTACTTTTGCTCTATATACGTTTATATATATATATATATATATATATATATATATATATATATATATATATATATATATATATATATATATATATATATATATATATATATATATATATATATAGGAAATGAAATTTTTTTGTGCTTATGGCACTGAATGAAATATTTAAGAAAATGAACACTAGAACAATCATTTGAAAAATTGAAATTATTCAAGAGAATGTTATAGTAGAGCTAGATATGTGAACATGTACGATGTGATGTCTCCATTATCCTTCAAGGGATGAATGTTAGAGAAATATTGAAATCGATGCCAAACCTGATGGAAGTGCGAGACATATATGTTTCGTTCTACAAGGAACTCGTCAGTCGCACCACGTCCATCGAAGTGAGGCAACGATTTCAACCTCCAAGCATCATCTTCTTGTGACTTCAAGTGAAACATCGTAGAGTAATGAATACTCTACAATTCCATCTATAGAAATCAGTAGAAAACACCTCTCTCAGATTACAGAGCCACCAAGCATCTACATGTATTCACATCGTACCTGTTCACATATCTAGCTCTACTATAACATTCTCTTGATTAATTTCAATTTTTCAAATGATTGTTCTAGTGCTCATTTTCTTAAATATTTCATTCAGTGCCATAAGCACAAAAAAAAATTTCATTTCCTTAAAAATATCGCCGAATAGGCCCCTGAAACACGGGAATAAACGCGAGCGTACTACTAACGCAACCTATTGACATTTAAAAACATCGTTCGATGATATTTGTCAAATAGACGTTGCAATTTAGTAGATACCTACGGGTATAGAAGGTATGTGAAATTTCGATGCTTGGTGGCTCTGTAATCTGAGAGAGGTGTTTTCTACTGATTTCTATAGATGGAATTGTAGAGTATTCATTACTCTACGATCTTTCATTTGAAGTCACAAGAAGATGCTTGGAGGTTGAAATCGTTGCCTCACTTCGATGGACGTGGTGCGACTGACGAGTTCCTTGCAGAACGAAACATATATGTCTCGCACTTCCATCAGGTGTGGCATCGATTTCAATATTTCTCTAACATTCATCCCTTGAAGGATAATGGAGACATCACATCGTACATGTTCACATATCTAGCTCTACTATAACATTCTCTTGATTAATTTCAATTTTTCAAATGATTGTTCTAGTGTTCATTTTCTTATATATATATATATATATATATATATATATATATATATATATATATATATATATATATATATATATATATATATATGTATATATATTCACATATTATATATGAAACTAACAACAAAGTGAATCTCAAATTGATGATAATTGGTTAAACTCAATCGATAAAAAAAATAGAATCTTAGTACGAAAAAGACGCAACCTGATTCGCAGAACTTCAACTTAGGAATTTGAAAAGTCTTTGCATTTACAATTATATGTTTAAAATGAACTTTTTAAGCTTATTTACGCTTGAATACCTTAAGGTCACGAATTGTTTTTATGGAGCTGAGCAATTTATTGGATGTGTTGAATCCATCATAATATATACTATTCCTATGTTTAGAAAGCTTACAAACTTGCATGTAGAAATTGTCAGCATTTCTTGTATTATAACAGTGCACATCACTGACACATGTTACATTTTTTATTACTCTATATGGGAACAATTTTGTGTTTTTAACTTTAAATATAAATATATATGTAGCAAAAAGAATTGTATGTTTCAACTGGCATTAGTTCTAAACAATTTATCATGCTTTTGATTGGAGTATATCTATTACATTTCAAAATTGTTCGCATAGCTCTATTCTGTAACTTTTGTAACTGACGAGTTTTTTCTTTACTCAATCCCAATAACAGAGTGGAACAATATTCAAAGTGTTGCATTATTATTGACTTGAAGAGCAATAACTGCAATATGTCGTCAGATTTTTCCAATTATTTTGAGAAAGTTGATTTTCTTGGAGATTTTAGACGATATGAAGTCGATGAGACAAGTTTTACCTTTTCAATGTTCTGGCTTTCAATGTTTACACTTATATTTTCGTTACTATTTACCGTATGAATTTTACTTGTATCAAAAACTATAAATTTAGACTTTGTTACATTCAGCGATAAACATTCTGTCATAGTCTGAATATTTTTACCACTAACATAAATCATTGTATCATCTGCGAACAATCCTATAAAGCACTTTTTTACATGCAAAACAATGTCAATAAGGAGAATAGCAGTGTACCTAGGACCTTACCCTGAGGTACGCTAAAATCAACTCCAATGCTGTCCGAAAGAACACCATTAAACTTAACTTTTTGAGATCGCGAAAGTAAATAAGAATTGAACCATTTGTTTACTAAACCTTCAAAACAAATTTTATTCAGTTTTTTCAACAGCAATGATCTACATAAAGTTTCGAATGCTCTTTTGAAGTTCAATAATACTACAATCACTACCTCTCCTTTGTCTATAGCTCTATACCATTCCTCACATATGCTTAACAGTGCTGTCTCACAGGAGGAATTCCTCTTGAAACCTGATTGTAAGTCAGAAATAACTGAATATTTTTCGCATAATTCTAGAACCTGATTTTTAACAACTAGTTCTAGAATTTTTTCATACGGTGAGGAGATTTATAGGTCGATATTCCTCCAATTTGACATTGTTACAAATTTTAGGCACTGGTATTATCAATGGGCATTTAACCTATAATGTACGCCGATGACACGAACTTTCTCGTAAAATCCTCAGATGTTCAGATGGTGTCATTAGAGTGCGCAAAAATCGTAAGTGATGTAACCCAGTGGTGCAATAACAATAGATTGGTTCTGAATCAACAGAAAACAGAATGTGTATTTTTCTGGACTGATAAAACGAAGAGAGCTCTTCCTGGGACTTTAGGCGCATTGGAGATTGAGGTGAGTGACTCTGCAAGGTTTCTTGGTCTTATCATGGACAAGCACTTGAAATGGGCATCTCATATCGAGCAATTAAAAAAGAAATTGAATGGTGTAACATATACTCTGTATATGTTGAGGGATCAAGTTGGTTTTGAGACAATGAAGCTGCTCTACTTTTCAAATTTCAAATCGATCATGTCTTATGGTATAATATTTTGGGGCAGCTCTACTTGGATGGATCGTATTTTCGTCTCACAAAAATGGGCTTTAAGAACTTTACTCAGGCTCAGCTATCGTCAGTCTTGTCGTGGCTTATTTAGAAAGACAAACGTCCTTACAGTACATGGACTTTACATATACAGGTTGTTGCTGTTTATTCACAAACACAATCATCTTTTCAGTCAGTATGTAAACATAAATGCCACCAGACAAATCCAAACTTACCTCTTCCCCATACATAACAGCACATATCGGGAGAGGAGTGTGGAGTATATGGCCATCCGACTTTTCAATTATCTACCTAAAGAATTTCGGGTTATATCCCACTTTAAAATATTTACTATTTAAAATATTCAGGAGAAGGATCTATGAATTCATTTTAGAATGTGAGCCGTACAACATCGAGGAATACAGGGTTTTCAGCGCGAAAAATCATTTGTGATGCCATTTGTTTGTCTTGTTACATTTTGACTTTTTTCATATTATTTGTACAACCATTTGTATAGATATTTTTGAAGCAAATAAATATAATAAGTATTATTATTATTATTATCATTTTCATTCATTTGGAAAGATTCCATGAGTCTTGAGTGATGTGTTGATGGCACATGGCACAAAAAAGGTTGAGAAACACTGATGTAGACAGAAGAATATGACGTCACATATCAATATCCGGTTGGACATGTACATTGATTAGCTTCAGTCACTTCTGCTGGTTTTTCGAACTGTACTGTATATAGAAATCGCTTATAAATTTCCAACGAATGCTGACACATTGTCCAATGACGCTTTGTCATTTGAACACCTACCGGTAGACATAGAATGATCTGATTATCTTGAACGCATAACAAAATGACAAATTAAACAACGTAAGCACAAGCGTTGCTTTTCAAACATTAGATCTTTATCAAAATAGTTGGCTCTTATAATTTCTCATTAAACTTGTCTAACATGCGTTTAGAGCCACGTACATCGCATACTCATAACGTATTCTTCGAAAAGAAAGAACTCAAATGCGAAGATATCCAATTACATGTAGTGTGTAATAAAGCCTTTGCAACACTTTTTCCCATATTGTAATGTGAAACTTCTGAATAACAATCGAAGTCTAGTTTTCTCTGTACGCGAAATTATCATTCACTGGATTCTGCATATTGAAAAACACGTGAATTTGGCAATATTTCTCTGTATTCAATCAAGAATGAAATAACTACTTGATTAAATCACTTGGTGGATTTATTGAAAATTCGTCAAAAATAAAGTTTTTGTGGAAGCCATGTATTTTTAGTTATACGACACAAGAACGAAATGGCAAATAAATGAGCGGCTATTCTATAATCGTAACAAAATTCTCAAATTATTTTCGAAGTGCCTATTCAGCCTCTTGTAATTTTCAGAAGTAGTTAGGGGACTAAATAGTGCTATAACTCTATATGTAATAAAATTTCCAATTCAATATCTAATTCATAAACTGGACATCTTCATACCAACGTTTCTTGAATTTTATGGGTCAGTTGATAGGCGTCATAGAATTTTTGTTTATTGTCGACCCACTATAAACTACTATAGATGCAACTTCAAAGATGATAATATCGTAAAAAAAACTATAACATTTTATTGAAACTCATAAAGGGCAGGAACAAAACTGGAGAAATTGGAAGTAGGCTGGAAAACTAATAGATCAAGGGACGTCAAGGCGATTTTATCACAGAAAACTAATGAAAAAGATATAATAAATATAACTGTGGAATTATATTACATAACCACCGATGGAATATACAATTTTTGACACAATTTGTATTTCATATCGGTATTTCTCGTGAAAAATATAAGAAGTATTACTTCCTCTCTGAGTTCTCTATGTTTTAAATTATTTCTATAGGTTTATTTGTTAGTTATTCCTTTTTAGTTATGGTAACAGTACTTCGAAATAAGAATTGTACCGATGAACAAATACTGAATAAATTGATGGCTGAAATACTTTTTCTTGTCTGGGCGTTCCAATAGGTATTTTTTTACAGTAAAGGAACCTGCACAGGTACACGAAATTTTTAATATTGCTTTTTGAAGAAATTGTCGGATGTAGGCCATAAAGTAGGATTGCTGTCTTTCCACTGTAAGCTGGTTGAACAGGTTACCGCTCGAGGATCGCCAAGTTCAGCTCCCTTGTCTTGAACATTCATTGAATTGACCAAATTGCCGAAGCAGATATCAAAATATTGATTAGTTAGTTTCGAATACCATTACCATTCTAATATTTATTGTATTATATTAATATATATATATATATATATATATATATATATATATATATATATATATATATATATATATATATATATATATATATAGACCAGTACAAGTTTATTAAAATAGCAACAATAAATAATGATAATAATAATTATTATAACTTCGACTCAATATCCAGCAGATTTTGTTTGTGATACTAGGTATTGTTAGTAATATTTTATTTTAGAATCTCTAGTTGTTACTTCAGGAAATTTCAAGTATAAAAGATCAACCATTTCTTTAGTCAATCCCACTGACGCCATTAAAATAGAGTATTTGTTAAATCTGCGAAGACGGAGTTTCTGTAGCAGTACTTATCCCCGTTTGAAGTTGTTTAAAAATGTATACCTTCTATAGAGAAGTCGGATATGTGACGAGTGTGTAGGCCTCATAGAAAGGGAGAGTGACATAAAGTATGACAGCTTGCTTGGGGTAGAGAGGTATTTCAGATGAAGATAGATCTGAAACTGGGGTTTAAATAGTTCATATAATCCTTCACGGAGACTTGAAGGCAGGATTGGAACAAAATGGAAAACAAATGTTTTGAATATCTTGCAGACATATTCCATCCACAAGAAGAAGCACGTATTCATTTTTTTGAAAATTTTTTTCTGTTTATATTTCAACTAAAAAATGATAATCTCAGCAAATAACAGACCTTCAAAAAACGTTATGTTCTACTGAAGTTTAAAAAAGCCATGCATTAGGTACGTAGCGAGAATTCAGCTTATGTGCGCATATCTATTTATCGATGTTTAACCTCATTTAAACTATTAAACACTTGCAATAGATATTCTGAGAGAACTATAAATCTGCAATCGAATGTTTACATTTGTTCTTAATACTAGTATGAGGGGTAAAAAGATACTTTATTGACGAGTTCAATGATTTACACCTGATAAATTTTCAGATTTTCGTGATGATTGCCTACTAAGCTTGTGTTTACTGAAGAAGTTTGTGTTTGTTTGATGAGGTTATGTAACTCAAATGGTATTATTTCATGTTATAAAATTGTAGAAGTCACTACGTGACATTATATCCAATTTATTTTTTATTATTTTGTTTTCATTTCTCTCAAAAACTATGGTTAGCTTCCCGATGCATTTAAATTTATATTTCGTAACGAATTTTCAATTCGACGTTCAATTCTTATTTACATTAGCTATCTCAAAAAGTTAAGTTCAATGGTGTTCTTTCGGACAGCATTGGAGTTAATTTTGACGTACCTCAGGGTACGGTCTTAGGTACACTGCTATTCTCCTTATACATTAATGATATTGTTTTGCATGTAAAAAAGTGCTCTATACGATTGTTCGCAGATGATACAATGATTTATGTTAGTGATAAGAATATCCAGACTATGACAGAATGGATCAATAGAGACTTGGCAGCAATAAATGAATGGCTAAGCGATAACAGTTTATCGCTGAATGTAACAAAGTCTAAATTTATAGTTTTTGGTAAAAGTAAAATTCTAAAGGTAATTAGTAACGAAAATATAAGTATTACAATTGAAAACCAGAACATTGAAAGGGTAAAACTTGTTAAATACTTAGGCGTTATATAAGATGAGAAATTGAGTTTCAATAATCATGTTGACTTCATATCGTCTAAAATCTCCCGAAAAATTAACTTTCTCAAAAGAATTGGAAAAAATCTGACCACTTATATGAAGTTATTGCTCTTTAAGTCCATAATTATGCCACACTTTGAATATTGTTCCACTATGTTATTGGGATTGAGTAAAAAAAAAACTCAACAGTTACAAAAGTTACAGAATAGAGCTATGCAAAAAATTTTGAAATGTTATAGCTATACTCCAATCCAAAGCATGCTTAATTGTTCAGAACTAATGTCAGTCAAAAAGGCAATACTTTTGGATACATATATATTTATATTCAAAGTTAAACACAAATTGTTCCCATATAGAGTAATAAAAAATGTAACATGTGTCAGTGATGTGCACAGTTATAATACAAGAAATGCTAACAATTTCTGCAGGCAAGTTTGTAAGCTTTCCAAATATAGGAATATTTATAGGTAGGTATATTTTGTGAAAGATTCAATGCAATAAATTACCTAGCTCAATAAAAACAATTAGTGACCTTAAAGTATTCAAGCGTAAGTTACCTAAGTTCGTTTTAAACATATAATTGTAAATAATATATTTTTAAATGTATATATGATTTTGTATTAGCTATTGCTAAAATAAATATTAATATCATTATTATTATTTGAATATCGGTATTTATAACATGACTACAGAATAATGGTGTATTTGGATATGCATATAACACTGAATATTAATGAATATTTTTGGAACTATTATTGATTTAAAATTCGTCGCAGCTGACAAGTGTCACCCCAGTGCCATTCTGTTGTTACGGCACTGTTGCGTCTGAAATTCAGTAATATGTTTATATAAAGTGACTGCAAATTCTACTTGAGTTAATTTGAAATTTACACTCAACAATTCTCAATTGTAATTCGTTTGACGTTTGTAGCTAATATCAAAACGTTTGTACAAACAAAATTATTCACTACGTGATTCGATTCGTATGCATACGTCAAACCATTAACAGATCATTCTTCGTCGTCTCTCAAACTAAGAGTAGACTTTGTGCATTGTTCCAGTGTATGATTGTTTGTTCAATGCCCAGAAGCTCCTTATCCAAACAATGAATTAGACATGACAATATCTGTTTGTACAGTAGTAATATAACATTATTTAGAATAACCAGACAATGCTGGATATAATGTATAAATATTTTAATCAACATGGAAGAACTTCAATGAAATGTTCCATTTTGTCGAATATAGTTAACAATTCAATTGTTTCATGGAAAAATTGATTATTTCCCTTTTCCTCGGTAATTAATGAAGGTAGACCTCTTGAATTGAACATTATAAAATAATTGCAGAAATGCCAGTTTGTACTAGTTTTGTTGAAATATATGACTCAAAATGATAATCCGAAGTATTGAACAATTTAAGGCATGGAATTTTGAACTTTGGAAAATGAGAAGAAAATAAAATCTCAGTAGAAGCAATTTCATCGAAAATCTTCATTCTTTCTGAAAGAGGACCTTGAATACGTGATATTTCTACATATATTTTAAATAGATGAACAGAAACATAAACGATCATATGGAAACCACCTTGATTGAAATTCGAGATATATATAAAATTTGCCAAATTTCGATTTTTCATAATTATGAGGAATCAGCTTCTTAAGTTTCAATTATTTTAATAAGCTTTAATTTTTTGGGAAGTATCTTTTTTTTCTGAGAGCGCTAGTGTCCCTCATTAACCTCAGCTAATAGAATAAATGTATGAAAAATATATTTGTGCTATTCCGTGCATTTCTATTTCTTGTGGTAAACTCCACTGTCCTACTAATTACCAAAAATCGAATGAAAATATTACCAATGCAATCAAATATTTTTTATCAATGACTGGGAGGATAATTGATGAAAATTTAATTCCATATCTCAATGAAACTATTTCATTTATATCATTTTCAATTGATATCGTTAAAACATAACCTAGTTTCGTCAATATATTGACATCATCAGGTGTACAAAATACACTAATTCATTCAATGGCAAGCAAAGGAATTTATACAGTATAAAATAGGTAATATAAAGATAAGAAAGAAACCAATGGTTTTACTTTTAAGATCATATTGACCAATAAAGTATATACGTTCATGCTACATAAAAGTTATGGAGAATAAGAAATATAAAGAAACAAAGTCGACAAATTTTCTGAGGAATGGAAAATAAAGATACAGAGTTAAAATTGAACTACTGGAATGAATTTAACAACGATAAATAATCCATATCCAAATAATTAATTTTAAAGTTAAAATCTTTCTTTAAGAAAGTTTTTCTAAAACATTATGTTTCAAGACGTTTAACAAACTAAGTTTTCAGAAGTTAAACTTTCGGTTTAGACGGATATAGTTGATATTTATTTTTGGAACTGTGATACTCTTCCCAGAGGTGTATTGTAAAATTAGGGTACTACAACTAAGCCATAAACACATAAAAATATAAAAAATAAAACGTTTCATGAACGTTTTCTAAGACCACCATCAGCGTATAGACGATAGTGACAGACCTGCTCGTATAAACTTAAATGTTCGTTGCTTTTCACACAAAAAAATGTTCCATGGAAAGGGCCGCTGATATTGCTTTGCAATAGCGCCATCAAACTTCCTACCTAGTACCTACTTGCTGATGTCCGAATGCATGGCGAAATAACTGTTGTGTTTAAAAATATAGTGGTGAAAAACACATAAATGAATTTTTTCAATACAGTGAGTAAATAATATTTGTGTTTATGATATTAGGATACTCCTAATTATCTCCATTTTAATCAATTTAAGTGGTAGTTATAGGCGACTAGTTTTCAATGCACAACCTAAGAACGTATACTGCAACCATCGGACCCGACGGGTTTTGTCCTGTACACACCTTTTTAATTCGAGACACCAAAACTTTTTGAAGCTGTGTTACAGTCAATGGTGATCGGTATAGAGCCATGATTACTAACTTTTTGATTCCTGAATTGAACAACCATGATGTCCAGGAGATGTGGTTTCAACAAGACGGCGCAACATGTCACACAGCTCGTGCCACAATCGATTTATTGAAAGACACGTTTGGTGACCGCCTAATTTCACGTTTTGGACCAGTGAATTGTCCTCCAAGATCTTGTGATTGAACACCGCTCGACTAATTTCTGTGGGGCTATGTAATGTCATTGGTCAATGCGGATAAGCCACAAACGCTCGACCATTTGGAAGACAATATTCGCCGTGTTATTGCCGATATACGGCCACAAATGTTGGAAAAAGTCATCGAAAATTGGACGTCCATATTGGACTACATCCGAGCCAGCCGTGGCGGTCATATGCCAGAAATCATATTTAAAATGTAATGCCACAAGATTATTTTTCGAATAAAAAAAATTCTTGTCAATCGAATGATCCATCGTTGTTTTATAGCAATTTAAAGTTCTATACCTCTAAAAACACCCGTTATATGCATACGACTTAACAGTATATTTCTGTCTTATTAATTTTCTGTAACATTTATCTTTTGAAAGGATAATGGAGACATCAAATTGTACATGTTTCACATAGTCAGCTCTGCTCTAATGTTCTTTTGAATAATTCGTCAAAACATTATCGAAAGAATAGTATACTTTTAATATTATATAAAGATATCCATCCGATTGTGGGTGCAGAGGGTGAAGAGCATGTGTATTCGGCCAGAAACAGGGGATATGGCTTATCCTGCACTTTGACTTAACTGCTCCCGGACGCATAAAGCATGCCCATTTTGTGTGTGAAATAGCGAGGGATCAAGAGAAATGTTAAACTGCCTTATATCCAGAAAAATGCACAACACTTGAAGAATTACTCACTACCTCCTCGGGTAGCACTAATCCATTTTACGGCATGTTGACTATTTTAGAACATGCCGTCACATTTCTGTCTGCGTTTTACTGTAGTAGTTTCAACAACACCAGGTGCAAAGGTCTGAATTTCCAAAAACTTCGTTAGAATTGTGTGGAAAGCGGTGATAAAGAGGTTGGTTCTCCAGAATTGTATAGACTAGCGTTTTAGATGGATTGTGAAACTTTGTTGTTGTAAATAAATTCACTTTAATATTTTTAGACAACCCACAACGGAGCTATCGTTACATGCGTAATAGCCTCATGAAAACCGGATTTGAAAACAGAACACAATTCACATGAGTATTATTTCTTGAAATAGTATTTCACGGTTTGTATAGTTATTGATCTTCTCTTACATCATCTTGAAGGAAAATGAAGGCGTTATTCTAAAATCCACTACCAGTAAACGTTAATTTGTTCCATCTGAATTTTACGAAGGAATAGGGTTCTTGTTGTTATTCAAATACATGGAAAATTTTGATTCTGAAACTATACGTGAATGCAAAATTTATACACCTCTATATGTGGGTGTATCGACTCAATTCATATGATCTTTTCAGTTATATCATTCATTTATATAATTGTTTTTAAATTAATTACTAACGGAATGAAGTTTATGAATAATTTTTTTCCATTTTTTTGAAGCGTTAGTGATACTTTTTCCATATACGAACTACTAACAAATTATCATGCAAATAACTTACGCGTGAATATTATACTTGCAATATAGGTTCTAAGCTGTTAATTGAATTTCGAATGAAGACATTAGCTAACCACAAAGTGTCCTGCTAATAACGTTATACACTTCTCAGTGCCCCACGTTCAGGAAATGAAAGGGAAAGATGAAAACTGTCGATGCATTAGAAGCTCCTTCGTCTTTGGTAGCTAATAGAATTCTCATAACTTAAAGCTCCCACAGACATCAAGATTCGAACCGCATCTAAAGGACACCAAAATTTTCAGGTTTAGTGTGAAAAAATATAACCAGAGTAGCTACTGCGTTCGAAGAACTTGACCTTGTCGCTATATCACAAGTCATATAAGCGAAAAAAATTCCATTCTGACATATAATTTCTATTACCTGAAATATAATAGTGAATATCTTAGGTAAAACCAAAGTCATAGAATCCCAGAATTCCCTGATATTTATACCTGTGTTTTTCAAAATGTTGTTATTATTCTGTAAGCATCTGAAGAATTCGTTTGTAACGACGAAACGCGTCATGCTATGTAGACAATAAAGTGTAAATCATAAGTTCAAGTGTTTAAATTTAAGTTTATATTCAATTATAATGGATTTACAACAAGTAAACGCCAACACTATTAAATGTGAAAAAATATATTTGAAAACACTCTGTTTCAGGGACAAAAACAAGAAATTTAAACGAACTACTTTTGAAATCCTTTCAAAAAAGAAATTAAGATAAGATGTACAAAAAAAAATAAGATTTCAATACAAAACACTCTGCCAATCGCCATGAATTTGCTTAACTCACAAGAAATATACGTTTCTGTACCTATATCAACCTTTTTCAATAGAATTTCACTTGAAATTCAGACATAATCATTAAAAATTTGGAAATTTTTAAATGACTATGCAAACAAAGCTATAAAATTCATGATACCTTCAACAATTCTCTATCAGATTCAGTGAACTGAAATAATATATATGGAATGACAAATAAGACAAATTCTCAGTTATATTGTGACATAATCTATTTACTGTTTTATTAATTCTTCACTCAAATTATTAAATCAAAATATGAAAAGAGTATTATTTTTGTTTGTCTGTAGTAATAAGTGATATGATAATTGATATGAGCATTTAACTTGATTGCAAACTATTAAAAATAAACGTAACTGGCTTCTGTTTACCTTTTCGAATATTCAAAGCGATAGGGAAAAATAGGAAACAGGGGTTTTGTTTCTCACATAAGAAATGCGAGTGTAAAATAACCCTTAGGAAAATCCTGCGAGTGTAATGCAGGAATGACTTTGCTACTAAAAAGGCTTCAGCAGGATTAAGGCAGGTTTGAGCTGAGCGTTAGCTGATACAATTGTTCTATGTTCCTGCACGCACCATCGAAAACGGAACTGATGATTATACCTCCATCAACGGCTCGAAACATTCTGGAGCGGAAATATTAAATTAAATTACACGCTCTTTTGATTAACACAATTCCAGTTGGGGAGAGCTACCTGCCATCTAAACCCGCAATTTTAACTTGATAAATCATTTTTGACATACCGTGTTCGCAAGACGGATGAATGAATGAACATGAATGGAAAGAAAATCCAACAGAAATAATCATTTCTTCCCGTTTTCAAAGAACCAGGTGCTAGACAGTCGAACTGATTTTTCAAATGCTAAGCATATAAAAAAATTTTCACCTATAAAACACCTTATATATATATATAGAATTAATTTATTGCCTGTTTGAGATTTTTAATATTTTAAGATCAATAAATAATATTGTCAATGATGAAAGTTTTATTTTTGTCGACGTTTTGTTGTACTTATATCACAACTTTGTCAAAACTAATGAGTAATTGAATTTTATGAATTACCATAGATATCAAAACGTCAAAAAGATATCAAACATGAAACAACGAAATTGAAATATAAAATAAATATAAAATATAACGAAACGTCAACAAAAATTAAGCTTTTAACATTGAAAATAGCATAATGCTAAAAATATATATATATATATATATAAATATATATATATATATATATATATATATATATATATATATATATATATATATACTAATACCTGTGAATCTTTGAACTATATATATATATATATATATATATATATATATATATATATATAAAATGAATGTACAATTATGAATGTTCATACACACATACATAATTGTTTGATAAATTTAAATTTTTCGCATGGATCTCTTAGTATTATTTTGAAAATACTCAATTTAAGATAATTCTCTTCATCACTTCTGATGATTCGCATTTAATTATGAATATCGATTTATCAAAAACAAATGATATACATTCAAAGTACTGTAAAATCGAAAAAAAAAAATCTGATTAAATTTTAATTAACAAAAATATTAACATAATTAGTTACTAGTAATATATTTTACTCACTTTCTGCTTGACATATATTCAAGAAAATTGTCTATATAAGCAAATAACTGTAGATCAGTGAAAATTATTCATTTCAAAGTTTTGAAAAGGCTACATAACAAATTGTAGAGAAACGTTGATAAGAAATAAGTATTTCTACTTCTACTATCTTGATATCTTTTATTTAACCATTACTTCGAACTAGAAAACTCCAAAGAGAGGAATATATATATATATATATATATATATATATATATATATATATATATATATATATATATATATTTATATATATATATATGTATATATATATATATATATATATATATATATATAAATATATATATATATACATATATATATATATATATATATATATATATATATATATAGTTCTGATGAGGGATGAGGGTTTCACGAAATTTATAATAAATACTGGACAATTATTTCGGGGTGATACCCCATTTTCAAAAGTTAAACTCACTTTACAACAAAAGTTTAATTTTTGAAAATAGGGTAACACCCCGAAACAATTATCAAGTATTTATTATGAATTTTGTGAAACCAAACCTAGTGTTTTCATTTAATAATAAAAATAATAATATTTATTTCATGCTTTACAAAAAATTTTTACATTGTTTGCACTCGTCAACACATAAAATAGTGTGAAACATTAAAAAATAAATAAAAAAACATCGTCATACTTTAAATTTTCAATTAAGAACGTCAGAAAATGACATCAGTTTCATAACTTAAAGTCTAAAAATTCGTTCATATCATTGAATGCTGATCAGAAAGGACTTAAATACTTTCAATAAATGACACGGAGGTTTCGCTTTTCTCTTGGTGAAACATTATGTTAAAAACTATAAAATGAAAAATTAACACACTTGACTTAAGTTTCACTGAATATATTAAAAACTCTACATATGTTTCAGGTGAAACATATGTAGGGGGTTTCAGTCATATTGTATACTCTTGACAATGGGTTAACCACCCGAAACATATGTAGAGTTTTTAATATATTCAGTGAAACTTAAGTCAAGTGTGTTAATTTTTAATGTTATAGTTTTTAAATGCTTTTAACAAAAGTAAGCATCTCCAAATTCCTAACAGACAGGGGAATAATATATTGAACATGTTGTTAAATTCTCATCTGTGTGTTTGTTTACTGTTTATTTTAGATCAAGCTAGAGGAACTTTTTAAGGAAATGTGATAGTTTGTATGCAGTCTGCAATACCTTGCTATATTTTTCTTCGAAATTCGTTGTGAGGTTCAAAGTCCCTCGGAATGCGTGTATGTGATTATTACTGTCATCGTATCTATTTTATGTAGCCGGAAGAATGTTAAATTCTTCTCAACGGTGAAGTTGTCTGCCCAACAACCAGTTCATCCGTACTGGGCGTAGCTATGTCTTTTGTCTCCAAATGGGGAACTCCCCACTGACACGACACAATATACAAAATCATCCTTTTTCAATAATATCGTATAAATTTATATAACTTAGCGGATGTTAGTGGCCTCTTAAAAACGTATGTGTATTTCTGTGAATATTCCTTGCCATGTTGAATCATCTTTTGCTGATTTTTTCATTTTTGCTGATTAATTCATAACTTCATACTTCTTAGAAATCAAAGAATCCGTGTGAAATTAAGAAATTTCACACGGATTCTGCGATTGACACTCAGATTACAAGCTCCATAACCTTTCTAGTAGGAGTTCAAATGTAAGTTCGTTGACATAAAAAATCGATAAATATGAAAAAGAATTTTTTTTTTATAAATTAAAAACCAAATGCATGACGCGCTTTTCAGGGTACTGCCTCTTCTTCCGATGTCACATTTACAACTGTCGTGTAATCTACAAATAACAGAATAGCAGTCTAGTTTAAAGTCTCATTTGAAAAATAGTTTTAACATTATTTTACTATAGAAATTAGTTTTTTTCAAATATCGGCCTCATCAGGTATTTGTAATAGGAGAAGCGAAATAACTATTAACTGAAATCATCCTAATATTTGTTAATGCGTAGTCAGAGTTAGGTCATCGTTAATTTGAACCTGAAAACTAAAAAATCTATGTGTTGAATATTCAAAATGACATATCATCTGTCCGATCAATGTAGGCGTTGAAAACCAATGAATCAATGTAATGTCTTAGTTCACTAGTACATATTTTCTACTACAAATGTTTATTAATATGTATTAGAAGTAATTTAATGATATATACCAATTCAAGTATTTTCATTGAGATAGTAAAATCCAAGGAAACAGAAAAACTTTTATTACGTGTGGAAGTAATAAACTCTAGTTTATTTAACTTTTACTGTATTTAATAATGGTAAAACATCACATAGTTACAAATGATTCTATCTATTTATCTAAGTTTCCTTTCTCTATTTTGTTATTCAAAGTTACAATCATTCATACATAGATACATGTTTTGGGGCTACCAAAAGTTAGACTAATAATGGCATTATTTCCAATTTTGTAACTTATTTCGGTATAAATATTTGAGCTTTGACTAGTCACAATAATATCAACTGAATTATCGCTTGGTTTGACATTTCTAAAAGGTATATTATGATTTAAACAACAAAATAAAATATAATATGAAGTCGAAAAAAAAATTTATTATGTTTCCAATTTCGAAAAGTTTAAGTTGTTATAGGGAGAATCGGTTCACAAAAAATTCTTCGATAAACACTTGAAATACTTGACTTAAGTTTTAGTAGAATTGATCCATTCATTCAAATTTAAATAGATAGATTTTTATCAATAAACGACAAGGAGGTTTTGATCGCTTGGTGAAACATGTTAATAAATAGAGAATTAAAATTAAAACACGGGGCTTAAGTTTCACTGAATATATTATCATATGTTCATATATATATATATATATATATATATATATATATATATATATATATATATATATATATATATATATATATATATATATATATATGTTTATATGTATATGCTCAAAATAATACACATACATATGTTTCGGGTGGTTAGCCCATTATCGAGAGTATTCAACAATATAACTTGATAATCTTGATCAAGTAATATTGTTGAATACTCTGAATAGAATACTGAATACTGATGATGGGTTAACCACCCGAAACATATGTAGAGTTTTTAATATATTCAGTGAAATTTAAGCTAAGTGTTTCAATTTGAATTTACTATTATTTAAGATTGTTGTTATATGTAATATATAATATATTATGTCACAGTTTGCCCTCTAACAGAGAACTGAAAAATTTGTCTCAATAGAAAAGTTTTTTAATTAATCGCACAGAACAAAATAGTTAATTAAATTTCCATGAAAGTTCAACTCTGTACCAGAAATGATTTTCAATATTCCGTGAATATACCTCAACGTTAGTGAAACACTGAAGTGGTGTATATTTTGTTGATGACAAGGATTGATGGACAAACAAACGTCTGTTAACCTGCTGATTGAAAATTCATAATCTGTATTATAATTGTGCATATTTGATGGAAACAAACCTAAAATCAGCTTCTGAATAGGCTGTCACGAGCTTTATCCTCGTACAGTTTTCCATCATCATACTCAACCTATCATCAGGGGGAGAAACTATTTCCATTTCATGTTGAAAATTGGATGGAGTCAATCATTCACTAACCAGCACAGCGAAAGAGGATAAATGAAAGCAATGGACAGCTTATGTACAAAAAATGCCGAATATAAATAAATCGGCATTGAAGTAATATCAATATTTCGATACTTGAATTTATCTTTCAAATGAGAGTTTCGCTTCACTTATTTTTACATGTAGGTATAAACGAAGAACCTTTCATTAAAAATCCATAATGAACATATTCGTGAACAAAATTTGGATGTCATAAAAAATGTCAATATCACTATATAATATAAAACAAAATCGCTTTCTCTGTCCCTATATCCCTATCTATGCTTACATCTTTAAAACTACCCGACGGATTTTGATGCGGTTTTTTTAATATATAGAGTGATTGAGGAAGGTTTATATGTATAACAACATCCTTTAAATAGTGGAGAAATACTGTTATTTTTGAGGTTTCTAATGTGATGTCGTAAATAATTACATTTTTTCCGCTTACATTGCAAACGCAGGCTGAACCCTACGAGATTTATCAAAATAATGTACTAAGTATTGTACACATTGAAAAGGTCTACAGAAAACTCCGCTATGGTATATTATGTCTATCTCTTATGGATAACCCACAATAACATTTTTTCGTCATTTAATTTCTACGACAAATAATGGCTAATTTGCGAAGTGATTTTAACCAATACAGCATTAATCCTTATCCAATTAAATACCTTAAATATATTGTTGATTTAATATAGATCTATATGGCCCTTTACAGCTTATGATTTAAATGAATATTTTCGAAGATATTACAGATTTACAGAGAAAGCGACTTTGTTTTATACTATGTAGTGATGAATATATATATATATATATATATATATATATATATATATATATATATATATATATATATATATATATATAATTTCTTAAAATTGATCAATTGCCTGTTTAAGATATTTCATTTTGAATGTTTTTAGCAATAACAGGCCTCTTTTGATATGAAAAACTTTATTTTTGTTATCGTTTCGTTGTATATCACAACTTTGTCAAAACTAATTATTAATTAATTATTAATTACTAATTAGTTTTGACAAAGTTGTGATATACAACGAAACGTTAACAAAAATAAAGTTTTTCATATCAAAAGAAGCCTGTTATTGCTAAAAACATTCAAAATAAAATATATATATATATATATATATATATATATATATATATATATATATATATATATATATATATATATATATATGTGTATATAATAATTTATATGCCATAACACCATAACAACGTTGGCCGGGTAAGCTAGTAACCAATAAAATAATTCTCATGTCATTTTTTTATAATGGATAAATTATATAAAAGAATAAAGAGAGTAAATGAAAAGAAAAAATCAAGAATGAAGTACCAGTATAGGAAAAAACTATTGTTTATAAAATATTGATGAAAAATTTTTAATTCGTAATGAATATCTATTCTTTTACCTTGAACAGTCTGGAAGGAATACTTATCAACAATTTTGTTGGGAAATATGAAACGTTGATATTCCAAAATAAAAATAATACTGGTTTTCCGGAACAATACCACAAATCCATCATACTTAATTTGGTATTATCCACCAAATAATATACCTAGTTAATAAAAATTAACTAAGGTTAATCCACTTAGGTAGGAATGAGATGTTACAGAAATTTTAGGAATAAGTTCTTACGACCAAATGAAATTAAATTGATCTCCCTTTTCAACTGCAGTTTTTGAACTCATAATTTGACCTTCTACATTCAATTGTATCTTCCATGGATATTCTATTCGATTTCTATGTTCTATTTTCATGATGTATGAATATTTGTGCCTTCTATGAACAGAAGTATAGAATTCACTTGGTTTTATTTCTGCAACTAGTTCGATGACATAATATATGTCATCAAATGTTATGATATATGTCAACAAGACAAAGAAATTGTCAAATTTGGTGCAACATTAAACCAAGTAATTTTTATTTATTCCATTATAAACCAAAATACTTGAGTACCAAGATATGTTAACTACATATTTATTGAATATAAACTCAAATTCAAACACTTGAACTTATGATTTACACTTTATTGACTACATAGCATGACGCGTTTCGTCGTTACAAACGACTTCTTTAGATGCTAACAGAATAATAACGATAACGAATAAGATGCTAACAGAAGTAATTATTCTGTCAGTATCTGAAGAAGTCGTTTGTAACGACGAAACGCGTCATGCTATGTAGTCAATAAAGTGTTAAATCATAAGTTCAAGTGTTTGAATTTAAGTTATATTCAATTATAATGGTTTTACATCAAGTAAACGTCAACACTATTGAAAAAAAACTACATATTATATCTGATATTTTCTAAATTTATTACAAAGTACTTTGGAATAAATACTTGCTCTTCAGAGTTTTGATTAAGCTACAACGTTAGCGAAACGTTAACAAGAAATAATTTTTCCACTTTAGCGCTGTGTTATTACTAAGAATATCATGTTAAGGTGTTCAAAAGATTTTTCGTTCAAAACTGATAATATAAAGAAAACTCCAAAATTAATTATTGATATACTACAAATTTATAAAATCGAACATATTATAATAACGTTTGTCTTCTTGATATCTAATCAGTATTGGCAACTCAGCACATATTTGTGTTGATGTTTATAACAATGCATTTGCAGAAACTTTGCATCGCAAAAAGACATAAACAGATTTGCATTGAGGTACCTAATTATTGGTAAAAGATTGATAATAAAACCCAGAAAATTTGGAAACTAACGTAAATATGGAAATTTATGTTCAATTAGCAGTTGAATGCTATCAGACAAAATTGATTAGATATCTTGACAAGGTATGGAGTAGACGAACTGACACTCTACCAGTGTTCACGCTTCAGGTGGCAAAATCCATGAGATAATTCCGTGCAAACCCTGATTCAATATTCAGAGAATTTTAATTGACTAATATTTGCGCATTAATAACCTGGATACGCAGGAAATCCGTTTTTCGTTTGCGTTTCATTTCAGACTTCCAATGAATCAAAAATCGTGTCATGAGCACAAATATTTCACATAGAAATATTTAGGATATTACTACAATCTGTGCAAACCACTGCACCACTTGAAAAAACTTCAAAGTTGTGAGTAAAACAGCAGAAAATAATGGATTTCCCATAGTCAAAAAAAAAGTTTTATTGATTGTTACATGGTAGTATCTTTGCGCCCTTCTAGTAAACAATAAAAAATTTTTCTTGACATTATCCAAATATCATAACGATGAGAAAATATATCAGAATGTTTCACTAACGAAAATCTTCAATTTCCGAAATACCCAATAGATGACGCAGTCAATTATTCTCACTGTAATGAACCTGAATATAAAGCTGATAACCGATTGAAGTCTGAATGAGAGCAAATTAAAAAGAATTCTCAAGTTTGATAGAAATAACTGACGATTTCATTCAAGTTGACACTGTAATCGATGTTTTGTCAAGAGATATTCCCGTTATAGAAATCAGAGTCGCAAATTATATAGTTATATACTGAGGAAATAATTCACATAAAGCTTTCTTTTCATTAGACCAAATCAATTCAGATTGACATTTCGATAAACCGATTCGGCGTTTGAATTTATTTCAAATCATATATGAACATATCAGATTCTTATTTATTCATGTAGGATAATAATTTTCATTCGAAAATTTTTTGAATGGAAACCATTGAAATTTCTGATCACTCAAATTTGTTATATGATTTCCAATTGGAAAAGAAAAGTTTCGAAGTGCAGTATACAAACATACGAGTATTACATACAGTATGATGAAATGGTTTGTGTCAATTATTGCGATAAGAAATATATGACATGATAAGGAAGATATCATTAGGAAATATCGAAATAAAACTTAAGTATGTACTTTTGGAGATGAAGTCAGTACATGTACATTGAAGAGATATTAATATTAGAGCAGCCTCTTCTAGTACGTACGTTTTGACCAGCTCAAAACAAAGACAATATAAACGAATTTACTTGCGTCATTTGATTCAAATCGTCTCTTAATTTCATGCGGGATATCTGGTGTATCTTCAACACTCCTGAACAATTTGATCAACCATTCTGTTAGTTTATAAAATTCGAAAAACTTCATGACTATTCGACTTTATATGGATCTATTGATGAATTATTCATGTTGTAATTATAAATGACATAGCACTTCAGTTAATCTGATGCTCATTACTTGGATGAGCAGATGTTACTAGAAAAAAGCCAAAAGCACTTATGGCAAAAATATAAAATGGTTTATCACGTATTGATACTATACTCCTTAATGCTCAAAACTTACATGAAACAGAAACAGAACTTCTCAGGTACTAGTTTCAGTTCCGTGAAGTACCATGTTAGGACAAAATTGAAGGAGATCTACATCAGATAAGTTTGGTAGTAGTCAATTTGCGTGACAACATAAACTTACGCTCAGTGTCTATTTACAATTACTAGGTAGGGATATCATCTACGTTCAGAAATACAACTGGAAATGCAACTAAAGTGCCTATATATTTTACCACATGAACATGAAATTCACTTATTTAACCAAAGTAGTTATTACAATATATTATCTCTCAATAAGAGGAAAATTATAATAATAATTATGAAATTTATTAAGAAACATTCCTTACATTGTAAAATTACATTCACTCAATTGATAAAATAATTACAAGTAAGAACAATGCTCTCAAAAGGACTGAATTCAGTTTTGAGTCTGATCTTCCATTCAGCCCTCGAACAAAAATATTGGTTGAACTTATATTCACAATAAAATACAACTATATTTGAAAAGAAAAGAAAAAAAATTACCTCACAAACACTGAACATTGAGAACACGATTATTCCTCACACGGTGAGGGATAATCGTGTTAAAAAAATAAACATATGATATAAAAAATTGATTCATACATTATTGCCTACATTCTATTCATCGAAGTACGCTGCCACACTAAAGTATGCCTTTGTTAAGAGCAGAGATTTAACTCCCTTCTCAAAAAACGAGCTTTCAGTAATTTCAAATTTGACGGCAAATGGTTGAAGATTTTAATACTCTGATAATAGAGTGAGTGCTCAAATTTAGCTGTTTTATGCTTAGGAATAAACCCATCACTGCTCCTTGTTGAATTCTCATGATTACTACTCATTTTAATAAACCTATAACTTTAACGAGGAATTTAATTGTTTTCAGAATAAATATGTTCTCACTAAAATTGCAGAGGTATTCTTATCATGATTTTTGAATAAACCAAGCATTGGAAGGTGTGAGTGGCAATATTTGTCATTTAGTTTGAGAAGAAGATATTCTTTTTGGTAATCGTATAGATATACACACATGTTTTAGGTGTGAATCTGTTTCACACATAAGTAACCATGAATATAAGCAGAACAACCTGAAGCAGAAGACTCTCAACTTGTATACCTTGTGAGCATCTTGCTGAGTATTCTGGCAACTCCTCGACTTTCAATATTGACCCAAAAATGAATAAACTGCGATTATTTTAATCATAAGTTATTCATAGTTTCATCCATAAAAACATTTGTGAATAATATTGATAGAAATCAATTTGTATCACTTTAATATTCGATAAAAAGAGACAGTAATAATACACAACAAAGACTAAAGTTTTTTGTTCCGAGAAGGAAGAAAGCTTGGGAGCTATAAATTAGTTATATGCGCTAGAAATTAGATAGAAAGTAGTTGCCGAAATAACAACAAACAAATTCAAACTTTGCAATAATTAAAGCAAAATATTATAACATCATGAAGTGATTGATGAAATGATTGAAGACACTCTCTAACAATAAATAACCCTTTTCACAAATATTTTTTGTGTCGTTACCTATTCTTATTTTAGCTTCATCTAGGGTTAAGATGTAATAAAAGCACGGCATCATTCAGAATTTATATTGAACGATAGAACTAACTTTTGAATGATAACATTTAGTCAAAAGATTTAAACAATATTACTGATAGGGGTAGTTTACTTTCAGTAGCAGGTCATTAAAACTTCTGCGCTAATTCCATCATTCCCAATTTTGACAGGCAACATGCCAGAAGGTTTAAATTGGCGTGAAATTGGAACTTCCAGCATTGAGAACCAATAAATTATCCAATATTTATAAATTGTGATATTTTAGTTATACATTAAACAACGTCCACAAAGGCAAGACGATAATTAAGTAGATATATTTATTTTAGCTTATGTTCCTTCATTTTGTTTGATTATAGTTATAACTTAATTTTCCCAACAATAATGAAACATGTGAAGGACAATTATAATAAAAAATGAAGCCTCTGCTCTCCACTTATATTACCAGAAACCAGAATAAAACCAAAAGAATCTCTGAATGAGTAATAAGATACGTTTTTTGTTGACAACAAACATTTGTGAAGAAATTTACTTTCTAAAAGCTGAATCGAATCGCGAAAATACTTTCGCCACAAAATTTTCATAGAGGTACAAAAATATTAAAATTTCATTGAAAAAACCATTGAATAAAAAGAGATTTTCTATTTATCTTGGTTCATTTCTTGTTAACCATAATAATACCGATTGAATCTCTGATTGAATAGTGAGATTATCTCTCCTTTTTAACAATTAGATATACTATACTAGATTTTTTACCTTCTCATATTCAATGAAAACTTCACTCGAAGCGATTTAAGATAACTAATAGCTATATTTTCCAATTATATTTTAATGACCGTTCCTTTACATCATTCACTATTTCGAACTGTGAAAAATGGATAGACTTGGGTTTCTTGTGACACCTTATATAAATTAAATTCAATGAAAACTATTTTAAAGCCTGTCAGTTCTATCATCTTCACAGTGAGTCATAAATCAAATATGACAGCCCCTAAGAAATTTTGAATGGAATTCTATTGACGTTACATTCTTTAAATATACGCTATTGGCAAAGAAAAAACAACCAGGAAGAGATATTAAAATCGACGATTTTATTGGCGTAACCTCAATCAGTGATCTGAACTGAGGCATTTTATTACTGGCTTGTTTGACATTCGATGGAACAGAGTAATATCTGAGGTTGAACTTATAATGGCAATTGCAATGACTACTACTATGTCAAAGTTTTACGTTTTTAGATATGTCGTTATAAATGCACTTCATCCGATGAATAATGACTTCGTTCAGTTAGCATCTACTCAACAAAGCAGAATATATAAATCCAACTAGTTAACAAACCTCCGCCAGAAAACGCCGTATTAATCTAAAAACCAGCAAAAGGAAACTCAGCATTAAATTCAAGTATTCCATTTGCGAGTATGCAATTAAAACATACAGAACTGCGTATAAATAATTTGGCAACTAATTATGAATTGAAACGTAAAGAGAGTAATCTCTAGTTTTCACTAAAGAACAGAACCATCTTGACGAAATTTATTTCAATTAATTGAATGAGAAGTTATTTATGTTGAACACACTGTAGTACACCAATTTCTTTGCCATAAATTGAGATTCTTTTAGATTGAACCTATATATTTAATCATCAAATTTAATTATGCATTCACTTATCAGCATTAAAAGTACCTACCAAAGCAGTTCTCTGAAATCCTGCAATCTTACATTACTGAAAGAGATTTCAGAATAAAACAATAAGAAGCTTATTCCGAGCTGAAACCAATCACTGCGGGTGTTCCACAGGGTAGCGTGGTTCTACTATATCTACTATCTGCTATACTATCTGCTATACACGTCTGATAATATACCAGAACTTCAAAATAATACCATTGCCACTTTTGCTGATGATACCGCTATATTAGCAGTGGAAAGAAACAACACAGAATCGACTGAAAAGCTCCAGACGGCAATTGAAACGATCACTAACTGGACTAAGACATGGAGAATTAAACTGAATGAAATAAATCGTACATGTTAACTCCACAAATAAAAAATTTAATCACATACCAATACATATCAATAATAAACTGCTACCACACTCAAATACAACGAAATATCTTGGGATAACACTAGACGCAAAGCACCGATGGAAGACTCACGTTAAGACAAAAAGAACAGAACTAGAAATAAAATACAGGAAAATGTAATACCCAATTATCAGTTCAGAACAAGCTTTTACTATATAAACAAATTCTTAAACCTGTGTGGTCCTACGGAATAGAATTATGGGGGTGTACCAAACAAATAAATCGCAATATTATCCAACGATTTCAAACAAAATACTGAGAAATATTACAGACTCCCCTTGGTATGTGGTGACTTACATAGAGACCTAAAGGTAGAAACTATTGAGCAAACTATTACTCAATATGCCAAAAAACATGAAGAAAGGCTTCATCAACATGTTAATATAGAAGCTATTCATTTGCTAGACAACACTAACATTAAAAGAAGACTTAAAAGAACAAAACCGTTTGAGTTTGAGTGAAGTAACAGTGATTGCGAAAAACAGTGCCCGTTTTACATCTTAAGTTTTAGTGTAACTCTAATATAGGACTAGAATATAAGGAACGCTTTAACCTTAGTTATAGTAAGTTAAGTTAGATAGCAGTCAAATAGGTTGAAATAAAATTACTTATTGGTCCAGAGTGACCAGATCGTAATGATAAAAATGCTTAGATTAAATATTTGATATACTAGTTAAAATAGTAAAAATTATCAATATGAAACCAGATATCTTAGAGAATGAACAATTTGTACTTACGATTACTTCTTATAAGGTATTCTACTGAAAACTCACCTGAAACAGAAAAAAAAGAGTAACTAAAAACATTCCTTCACGCAAATCAACAAATATTAAATTTTTCGATTTAATGGTACAGGAGACAATATAAAATGTTCCTCTGATAGTAATAGGGAGAGGTAGATGCAGAAGTGTATGCACGCAAATTGTGAGAATTCGGTTCGAATCCCGAATGAAGCGTGGACGTCTGTGTTTCTCAGTTTGATGATACTGGTTTAATAATAATGCATTATATTACAATTCCAACGGATGTTTGAAACAGGCATTAAACTGTAGCTCACAGTCTAATGACTATAGAAAATTTAAAAAAACCGCGAAACAGATGATACTTACTGCTACTCATATAGCTGCTTTTTATTCGAATTTCTTTCAGTTGTTGAGAATGTTGATGATGTTGAAAGCATTATTTTGTGAGCAAATAAATTTGAAATGAAAGAGTAGAGCTATCATATATTCCATTCTTGGAAAAAAGGTTTCATCACAACTTATTTTGCAGGTTATTTGGGCACATAATGTAATCGTATGCCGGTATGTCAGAGTTCTGGAAGGTTTTGATCATTCATGATTGAATAGTTTTGCATTAGATACGGCCAATAACAAGAAAACGTTTGTTAGGTTGTTTGAATTTCACTTCTTCGTTTTTTAATTAGTACTTGTATAGTTTTGAGATTTGAAGGATGTGGCTAGTAATGAAAGGAGATTTTACAACCAGAGCAAGGTTTGTTGATACTTCATGTGCCAAAATTACCTTCAAAACAAGCTCTGTTGAAGCCTCAAAATAATCCAGTAACGTACCTAATCTAATAGTTATTAGCCTGGAGACTTCTGAGTAATTTCTAAAACTTCAAGATAAAACGTATTCTTCAAGGCCTTCGAGATATAACTTATGTCCCATAAATGTATCAAGCATTCTGGAGCAGCATTGCATAATCTGTGTGTTAAATGCCTTTCTTTTTGCGTTATTTTGAAATTCAAATTTATATTTACATCCATGTTTATATACTGAAAAATTTCATTTTGGAAATTTATGCTTGTTTAATAGATTTCAACGCAGTCTCACTTCTAATCATATTTCTAAAAGTAATTATTCTAATAGTAGTAACACAATTTTTATGTATACATAGTTTTGGGATGTCGGATTGTCACAATTGTCATTCAAGGATCAATATGGATAACAAAGTAAATATTAGAATAACAATCTTGTCATCAAAATTATTGACAAATATGAGAATTTACGTAAATAATTCTAGATAATTGAGCAATTCGAATATACAATTTGGAATTTCCATGTAAGTCGCTAGAAAAAACAATGTATAGGAATGATTACCCGTTTTTGACTTGGTGTACTTATTACCAAGTAATTTCCTTCCAATAATGTCGAATATATACGGCGTGTAAAGTCTTCGTGCATCGGTTAGGTCAATTTTCCACAGCACGAAATAGAAAAAAACCCGTGTTGATAAAAATTTCATCAGGGCCATTCCAGTAAATTTACTACGATCGAAGGCTTAGATTTTCGTCTTACATATTTTAGAAGATTGTTGTTTGCGACGATTATCTCATGAATTATTCGAAATTTTTCCGATAAAATATAAGTAACATTCAGTTATACTATCTCAGGTGATACCACAATACAAGAGTAGTTTACAGAGGAAATTTCGATATGTAAATTACTCGAAATTACTGGGTCATTTGGAATAATAAATTATTACCTGGGTATTTTATCATTCACCTGACCTCTGTAACCCCAGAGCAGGATTCTGACTTGAATAAAATTTTTTAATATAAGATCATTTTTCTCTTCGTCCACTATCAGAATTTCCCAAACTGGATGACATATCGTATAACTCAAATTCACTTAATTGAATTCCACAAAATTACTCAATACACTCAACATGTGTTTCGGGTTGCAAGGTTATTATCAAGAGTTCCATACATTTTTTTTTATTGATCCTTTGATAATGCATTAAAAGCGCACTTAAAGTATTGAAAAATGTTAAGAAATTGAGCTTAGTGTATTGAATTATACGATATATTCAACAATTTACATAAAAGTGGTTTTTTTTCAACTTCTTCCAATGTCAAGCATGTGAACTTTTTCACCACGAAATTTGTCATCTAGGCCTCATAACAATCAATTTTGATACTGGATACATCAACCGTGAAAAAAATGGGTGCAACGAGACTGTAAAAACCAATTAAAACATGTTCTCACCACGTCTGCCAATTATACGGAGAATAAAATATTTCCATTTTCCCACGCGCGATTTCAAAGATATAAAAATTTGTTAACAACCAAAATTAGGAATTGATACTGGAAAAAAACCGTAGATCCTGCCAATTTCCATGTGAAGTATTTCAATTTGGAGTAAAATGTGAACGAGTCTCCTCAGAATAAAGAAACTGGTTTCCGACGGCTGTTTATTCAATTTCATAAGGAATAAACGTTAATGGAAAATGTCGATACAAATTAGTAGCTTAATAGTGTTTTAATTTCTTTCTGAACGCCCTTACCATAATTGAAGCGATCCTGTGAAAGCATTTCAGTTATGCCCCATTGCTTGAATAATGCATTGATGATGATCGGTAGAATTACTTGAAACTCGATTAGAATATTGTTCACGCAGCCTTGAAACGAAACGAGATATATTAAGTATATATTATTATTATTATAACGATTGTTTCCCAAGAGGAGAGCGATTGAACTTGAATTCGCAATTCTTAGGACTTCTGCTTCATCTTTTTCGACTCCCAAAAACGCTTCATCCTCTCTGAATGCTCTTTCTTCTGTTTATCTGCCATTTTATTCCAGGTTGGCGCGTTGACTCTCTCCAAACTTTACATGTGCGATTTTATAGCGACACTCACTGCGATCTTCGAGACTTTTCATATTGATATCTTGTAAATCTTTCTGGACTTCTTTTAGCCACTCTGTTCCGCGTTTACATAATTATATCGAGTAGTTTCTTCGGTATTCTGGACTTTTTCATCCTGTAGACATACGCTTAGAACTTTGCTCGTCGTTTTCCGATTTTTTCCGTTATTGTATTCGCAATTGGGATTTAATAATTCACAGTTCTTGACCCTTTTCAGGTAAAGAACCTGAAAGTATGGAAGGCCTATATGGATAAAAACACCTTTGTTGTTTATGAATACATGTACCTACAGTAAAATTTGTTATTAATCAAATTTTGTTAGCATCCGAAGAAGTCGGTAATTCGAGGAAACCCCTCACCTAATTATACTTTTCATTAATTTGATAATATCAGTTCTAATAATTAAATTGTCCGTACATTATACATAATATTCATCACTTATGGAACTTTGAACTTCAATTGTTCAAGAATACAAATAATATACTTAATAAAATTAATAAAAGTCAAACTGAAACTATAAAGAACAAAAATTTCACAACATTTCTTCAACACATAATAAACTAAATTTCAAATAATTTGAATAATCATTCTCATTATTTAGATTAATCAGTAAGGGATTCTACATTCAAAAATTTCCAGTTCTCAGCTACAAGCTCAATCAACATCTGATTCCGAACAATTTTCAGATGTCACTTGATGTAAATCCACTCAAAAACTTGAAATGGCAACGAAAAATATTGTTTTCTTGATTTAGTCAATTAAACGATTGTGACGTTCGTTTCATTATTACGATGGCTTCTTCGGGCATTCGGAATCAAATTATTATCAAATTACACATTAGTCGCATTGGAATATACATAATAACCAGACAAAGTGATAAAAAAAGGAGTTTAGATAATAATTATTCACTATATACGATATAGATTGGTGGATAATAGTCATAATACTTTCATTTATTGAGAAATTGTTTGTGAATTGAAATTTTCGATGTAATATCGTTCTCTGACCACAGCAAATGTGGAGGAATATTTACTCTTCTTATTTTGTTTTCAATCTATTGATCCTGGTGAAGATTCTTATGTGGAACAAAACTTCCGAATATCTATAAATTAGCCAGTAAATTTGAAGTTTAAACTAGTAAAAAAAGTTAGCTGAATGTTTAAAATTTACTATATATATATATATATATATATATATATATATATATATATATATATATATACATTCAACACAACGATTCTTCCAGAAGAAATCTACGCATCTGAAACAATGGTTATTGAGGGTCATTCAAGAATGAGAGAAATAGAAAAACAAGAACGGAAAATTCATGGAAAGATTTACGGCCAATCAATAGAAACGGCATTTGGATGAAGAGACCTCAGAATGAACCTTATCAAAAGACAAATACGATAACGGAAAAAATCAGAAAACGACGAGCACAGTTCTATGCACATGTCTACAGAATGAATCAGCCCAGAATACCGAAGAAACTACTCGATATAATTATAAAAAGTAAATGCGGAACAGAGTGACTAAAAGAGCTTCAAAAAGCTACTACAGATCAATATAAAAATCGCTATAAAGTGTCGCTATAAAATCGGACATGTGAAGTTTGAGTAAAAATCAAATTGGCAACCTGGAATATAATGGACAGATGAAAGGAAGAAAGAGCATTTCGAGAGGATGAAGCATTTTTGGGAGGCAAAAAGGATGCAGCAATGGTCCTAATAATTGCGAATTCAAGTTCAATCGCTCTCCCCATGGGGAACAATCGTAATAATAATAAACATTCAACAATACTTCAAATATGCAAGAAATCAAGTGTCCTTATTGAGGATTTATTTGTTTCATATAATAAACTATGACACTATGTTTTGTGTATTGAATTTGAAATTTAAAGCATTTTAGTTATTTTTCCATCATTTTCGTCGGATTATTCACCGAATTCGTATTCGTATCCACATATAACTCAAGAAATGAATGAGTTCGATATTCACTAGAGAAATTCCAAGAGATAGGCTTAACATCTAATATTATAAGGAGAAATATGTTCCACGTAATTATTGGGTAACCTGAGAATCACGAATCCCAACCTATGTTTATCTATAAATCAAATGACCGAAACTGAAAATCTTACAAAACATGATCATAGCAAAGAATTCAGCATCCAAAAGCCCACATTCAACTCGATTAAAATATCAGTGTCAAGATTTAACAGCCGATAAAGTTCAATATTTTAAATACTTGATCCATTCATTTACTGAACTTTTCTCACTGTATTTTCATACACACCAAAGCTATGTTTTGAATGGAAACTGCAGGAGAAAATTACCAGCACCTTCGAAAATACATACAAATGTTATCAAGCTGAAAGTGGATTAAAAACATCATTTCATCTGGTGGAAACAGTCAATCATCCCCTCAATTAATTCAAATATTCCCAAATCAAACAGATCCTTTTCTACCTCAATATTGGATAGAAATATTGCACAATAAGAAGATTCATTATGAAAATATCTATCATTTTTATCCACGTAAATTCAGACTGCAAAGTTATAGTTAAATGAGCTAATTTGATGAATATGACGAGTACATAGGCGGCGATTGTCCCGCTTTTCGCGGGATCGTCCCGTAATAACGGTTGAAATACCACTTTGCAATATTTAATTGAACAGTCCCACAATGATATAATATATTACAGAACCCATTACTCTCATAATCTTTATTAACAGGATAAAACTCGTCCGATCATCTACATCACGCTGCTGTCGTCACGCTCACTCACGAATGAAAATGTTGTACTTTTTATGTTAGGAGCACAGAACGTAGATAAGACTGTTTTAAAAATAATTCATGATTCGGTAGTAATGTCGCTTGTTTGTTATTTAAATATTTAAATGCACAAACGGACATCCTCGTTTTTGTGATTTAATTAGCTGAACACCTACCCTTATAAGAGGAGAATTTCCAGCATTTTATGTAGCTTGGTAAAGTTGACCGCCTTAGCAAGGTCATTTCTGCACATAAGAAACAGATAAACTATATTAACACCGCCAAATGAAGGCCTAGTCAAAGAATTGAGATAATTTCTGAAGTCTCACTTGTGAATATGATACAAACAGATGTTCTGTAGCAATTATATCCACTATCCACAAGCTCAGATGAAATGCAGACCAATTTTTCGTGGACCCCCATCAGTCACAAATGTCTTTACACTAAACTTCCTGCTGCTTGAACAAATGAACCCATCCTAATTATCCTTCTAAATTTTAAAATTTTGAAGGATAATTTATTGAGCTGCAGTAATCGGAGAGATATCATTGGTCAAACTACAGTCAGATTATACACAAAGATCTGATAATTATTATCCATTCAATTCTCTTAAATATTGAAGTTCTCCACTTGGTTATAAGCAATTAGGTGGCCAGATGGAGATGCCACAATTTATTCGGTTGCACCTGGTACGAACGAGAGTGGTTTTACACTTCTTTAAGCCTGAAGCGTTGATATACTTCGGAGAAGTAGATATTTATCCTTAATTATATACGTAAGAAAACCAAACGTAATTAAAAACGAATTACTGGAATCAAGTGGGATAAAGAAATGCCTCAAATATACTGGTGATTACTGCAAATGATATTCAAATCAGTATCATTGATGTTGAAATGATGGCAGTACCATTATCTCACTCCCATATCGAGTGATACAAATGTAAAGAAGGCGCTATCGTCCGTCGTGTTGACAAGACAGTATTAATTTTATTTATATGCATCCGATTCATGATATTGTTTTTAGATCATTTGCGTGATAAAATCTGAAAAAGTTTTCACAATATGGTTAATCTGAGTTGATTTCTCATGAAATAATAGATGTGAGTATATATACACACACATATATATATATATATATATATATATATATATATATATATATATATATATATATATATATATATCATCAGTTACATCTATAGTTATCTACTCTCGATAAGCCCTGCTACAATTCCTGAGCTCTGTTTGACGTTTTGTGTTTTATGACAATTGACAGAGAGTTTTGCACTTGACACTCTGTGATCCTTAGTGACGTTTGTCTGTGCTTTCTGACAGTTCGGTATCTTTGACATATGATTGTTGTGACACCTGATTTTATATATCTTTATATTGCGTTTTTAATGAGATTATCTAGTTCTGTAAGTTCCAAAATTTGTTTTGCCATTTATTTTCACTGCTGCGTACAGTCTGGCTACATCTTCAGCCTAGTTAACCGTAAGATGTAATTTTTTTTGTTAAAATACTTTGTTTTACACTTGTTTATTTTTCAGAGTCCTGATGAAGAATGTAAACATGTTCGAAATATAGACAAGGTTAATATATTGGTTGTGTATCAATTATAGTGGCCCTACTTTTGCCGAGAACTCATCTTTTACTTATTATTACGTATTGATATCATACGGCAATACTCCTCATTTATCTTATATATATATATATATATATATATATATATACTAGCGACCCGCCCCGGCTTCGCACGCCGCAAACGCTACGCCCCGCAATTTTTAAATCTGTAATATCTTCGAAAATATTCACTTAAATCATACGGTGTACAGGGCCATATATATCTATATTAAATGAACAATGTATTCAAGGTATTTAATTGGTTAAGGATTAATGCTGTATGGGTTAAAATCGCTTCGAAAATTAGCCATTATTTGTCGCAAAAAGTAAATGACAAAAAAAAGTTATTGTGGGTTATCCATAAGAGATAGACATATACCATCACGGACTTTTCTGTAGACCTTTTCAATGTGTGCAATACTTAGTACATTATTTTGATAAAACTCGTAGGGTTCAGCCTGCGTTTGCAATGTAAGCGGAAAAAATGTAATTATTTACGACATCACATTAGAAACCTCAAAAATAACAGTACTTCTCCACTATTTAGTGGATGTTATTATACATATAAACCTTCCTCTCGAATCACTCTATCTATTAAAAAAACCGCATCAAAATCCGTTGCGTAGTTTCAAAGATTAAAGCGTACAAAGGGACAGAAAAAGCGACTTTGCTTTATACTATGTAGTGATATATATATATATATATATATATATATAAATATAAATATATATATATATATATATATATATATATATATATATATATATATATATATATATATATATATATATATATATATATATATATATAAATATAAATATATATATATATATATATATATATATATATATATATATATATATATATATTATTATCACAACGATTATCTCCTATTAGGAAAGCGATTGAACTTGAAATAACAAAAATAAAATTTTTCATATCAAAAGAAGCCTGTTATTGCTTAAAACTTTCAAAATAAAATATCTTAAACAGGCAATGAATCAATTTCAAGAAATATATATATATATATATATATATATATATATATATATATATATATAGGTTTTGAGAAAAAATCGACAATTGGACCGCATTTCGAACCCGGTACCACTACGCCCATTCAGACCACAGGCGTGAATGGAGAACAGTTTAATTAGTTGTAAGACGAATAAAAGATTATTATAAAACTCCCAAACTTTTTGCAGCAACTTCCTACACTTGATGGCTGAGGTAGACACAATGAACCCAATTCGGTTTTCCCAAATAACGACACCAGTTGAAAACGGCTGGCTAAGACATTATCGGCACAAAGTTTCAAATAACAGAGTGAAGGAGGCTGGTTGGTACAGCCACAATAAATAACAGTCCGATCTCAGATAATGCCATTTACTTTTGACTATCTGTAATTTGGTCGAATTTTGTTCTGAACGTTTTTGTCCAGATACAGATTTTCGGATGAAACGTTGTTTTATTTATGAGTTATTCAAAATAATTCGCATTATAATAACCTACTCGATTTGATGTGAATCGTAATATGAGGTGGCATCCATTGTATGTTAATACAAGCAGTCGGAGAAATCAGAAAGGAACAAATAAGCTTTTCTCTCACGTATACCTTGTTACTTTTAAAGCTGTGCGTACACTGTATATATATATATATATATATATATATATATATATATATATATATATATATATATATACTGTGTACACAAATGTCGTCAACGAGAACGAACCCATTACTTTCGAGAGTGAATATTAAGAGCGTTTCGAAAAATTCATCGATCTTGTTGAATGATAATAGGATACAATTGTTTCATCATTATTATGAATCATCAGTCCATATTAAATCTATCAATCAAGAATCGATGACTTTCAAACATAGGTCCTGTACCAAATTCAGGGGAATTTTTCCTAGCGAAATATTCACGTAGGCTCCCTCTATCTGAGAAGACGTATAAGCTTTCCCTAGCGTACAAGATTCCTACTCATGACAACACTAGCGCAAGTGAAAGGCTTTGTAGATATTTCATTCGAACACTACAGAAAATTGTCCGCAATGTGTACGAATAGTCCCATGCCTAATCGCTCCAGATCACGCCCCGGCGGGCAAAAGTATAGCTAGTTTCAAGATTCACAAATGATATCAATAAATTTTTCATTTCATGTTATAATTTCTCCCATCATAAATCTTCATCTTTTCATTCACTTTTTGGGATTCTGCGAAGAATAACAGTTAGCTATATTATAAATAAATGTATGAATCGAGAGATTTTTCTTTGTTTTTGGGTTTGTAAGCTATAAATCTTACCCATAAAATTCTCCTTATTAAAACCACTTAAATCCAAATACATACACGAACGTCTAGCTCTTGACCAGGATACAAATCCAGATCTTCCTAGTGAGGACCTTCATTCCGCCCACTAGGCTTTGGAGATGACTCAAAAAATTCTTGTAATGCGAAAATGGGTGCTTGTACTGACAAGGATAGTATAAGCCCAGAAGTACTTTTTTCTTTCTTTATTTTTTCATTCACCATGTCTAGCATATTGAAGTTATACCCAACAAATAATCAAAATTTCTTCAATGAACAGTTTCGTCATTTCGTAGTAGCAATGTCTGAAATGATATAAACCTCAAATACACAGAACCAATTAGCGTTTCGAGTTTTTTCCAAAAGCAATCATACACATGAGAAAAATGTCACCATTCTTTGTTTGAAGACAAACACAATGTTTGTGCTACACATTCACACATAATCCTTATTACCCACATGTGATTCAAGTATATTCTGAGGTATTCACAGATGGACAACATTTAAAGAACATCATTGCTGGTTTCAATCCGTTTGTTTTGCGAAAAAATATGTGAATCACACTTTGCAACTCTTTTTTTTTTTTGTTTTGCTTTTTTTCTCTCATTTTTTTCATTTTGACGAGGTTCAGTTTGACGATGGTTGTCATATTCATTTTGTTGAATTCTTTTTGAATAATGTTTACTCTATTTTTTTTCTCTATATTCTATTATTACTGTTATTTTTATTATGATTATTATTTTGTTCAGTTTTTTTTTGTTTTCAGAGGTTGAGTAAGAATAGCTGTGCTAAATTTCGCCTCTCACTGTTGTAACAAAATTTGTGTATAAAAGTGAATGAAGTCCTTATTATTATTAATATTATAATCCTCAAGACGTTTCGCCGAAACCTCATCTGGAATTTTCAGGTGATGTGCAAAATGCTTCTTGGTCTGAAGACACAACACAATTTTATTCGTCTTCAGATCAAGGCGCTTTCCTTTGTAGAGAATTTAATTTGTTTATTTCAACTACATTATAGTAAAAACTGAAAACGTGGTTACCATTATCAAAGAGCCATGGGGTAAATCAAAAGGTTCAAGATTCACAGGAGCAATTTTCAGCTCAAAAATAATTGAAAAGGGTTCACATTATATATCATGAAATTTTTATTATTGAAGAAAAAGTCCTTGGGCGTATTAACATTTTATTTCATGATGATTTTAATTAATTGACACATTTGACATGCAAAAGAAATAACTATCTTTTCGCTTTAAATAATTATCTAATAACATGTGGCCCTGACGTTCAAATATATGTCAGAATTCATTAATTAGTTCCACTAAATATACACATATTGAAGGATAAATTAGACTCCATTTATTCTTCATGAATACTAATCCATTCAATGAAATCGCGATTAGTGAATCGGTTGCGAACTGGAAATGTTCAAAAGGGTATCGCACTAAGTGTCACTTCAAATGAAATTTGCACGCGAGATTTCAATACTACTGATATGTGAACACTAGAGAGCTGATGAAAAAGTACCTACATGGAAGATGAAAGGTAACTATACGTTTTTAAACTAGTTCACACTATATACGGCATCATTGGAGCAAATTGAATATTCTGTGATCGAATCAATAAGAGGAGACTAATGAAAGAACAGTAATTTTGATTTATACCCGATAGGCATTTCACAATGGCGATGGATCTGTCACACGTTATTAACCGTCTACTCCAAACCCCAAGAGAAGGATAAAAATGGGTTAGAATGTGAACTACATGTTTTCCATACTAAAAAGGTTAGCGTGCATAGATACGATCTGAGTAATCGTAATATAATTTGAACCAAATTAAATGAAATGGATACCATTCACTTCACATTGCAATAAATAAATGAATATATATATATATATATATATATATATATATATATATATATATATATATATATTTTTTTTTTTTTTTCAAAATATTTTTGGGTTATCGGCAACGGTGGGCCGAACTAATTTAAACGACTAATCATCAGTAATTCTATATTTCGAACGAATTTAGTTCTTCCTCAGGAATACTAAAAATATAGACAGGTGTTAATAAATAAGTTACAACTTGTAAAACAAGGGAAACCTGCATCTGACACAAGTCAATAAACCAACAAAAACGACACAAAAGGCATCAAATAATGATTATGATAATATTAAAATAATAAATGCAGCAGTGTTAAGGACGTACGATATATAAATGACATAATATACATAAACTCATAAATCGAGGTTAAACCATAGAAGACATAGTAAGACATGTCAACGTGTCTATGCCAACGTACTATGTGTTCTATGGTTCAACCTCGATTTAGGAGTTTATGTATTTAAATATATTATCATAATCATTATTTGATACCTTTTGTGTCGTTTTTGTTGGCTTATTGACTTGTTTCAGATGTAGGTTTCCCTTGTTTTACAAGTTGTAACTGATTTATTAACATGAGAGGTGATAATAAAAACTTGTCTAAAAATCACTGACTGAACAATTCTTTATTCGACTAGTTTCGCCTTTTACAGCATTATCAAGAATCAGTCAGTGATTTTTAGACAAGTTTTTATTATTACCTCTCATTTAAATATGAACTATCACAGAGTAGATTCATCGTCCATTGATTTATTAACACCTGTCTATATTTTTAGTATTCCTGAGGAAGAACGAAATTCGTTCGAAATATAGAATTACTGACGATTAGTCGTTTAAATTAGTTCTGCCCACCTTTGCCGATAACCCAAAAATATTTTGAAAATATTATCATTACGACAACACTCCTTTCACATATATATTTTAATTAATATATTTATAAGGTTTATACAGATATGAAAATAGAAAAGAAGAAATTTACAGTATTAACCTGCAATTTATGTTGTTTGTTTTTGTGACAGACGTTTACAATGTTACAAGCTAATTGGCTATCATCAGAACGAGGTAGTTCAACTTATTAGATGTTCAAACTTGGATGTTGATTAAAAATCACAAAACAAAACACAAAATTCCACGTGAGGAATACCGTATACCGTATAAAAATACCGTAAATTTCTTCTTTTCATACCTGTATAAATGTTTTAAATCTTATTGTCGGTACAAAATTTCCAGAAGGTATAAATATCGTATCACAGGTAGACATTGATTCAGTCAAATTCCAATCAAAGATACTCAATTTAAACCACAAAGATGTCGATTCCTCAAGTGGAATTTTGTGTTTTGTTTTATTCTGGGTTTTTTAATCAACATCCAAGTTTGAACATCTAATAACTTGAACTACGCCGTTCTGACGATAGCCAATTAGCTTGAAACATATGTAAACGGCTGTCACAAAAACAAACATAAATTGCAGTTGCTTGTTTAAGATAGTTTATTTTTAATGTTTTTAGCAATAGCAGGCTATTTTCAATGTTAAAAACTTTATTTTCGTTGACGTTTCGTTGTATATCACAACTTTGTTAAAACTAATGAATAATTGAACTTGGGCCCATTCGACGAATCTACGCCTTGCTTTATGATCGTTTGGCGTTTGATGATGAATTGCCAAACCAAACTGAGGATAAATCACTTCTCAGCTGTTGAATCTGTCGCCATCTTCAACAGTAATGCCAACTTAAAGTTCTATACCTCTAAAAAAAACACCCGTTATTATCACACTTGTGAGTATCAATATTAAAATGCTTCACATGGCCAGCTCTGCTATAATTCTCTTTTGAATAATTCGTCAAAACAATTATCGAAAGAAAATATGTTAACGCTTAGTTCATTATTCAGAACGTTGTGAAATAAAGTGATGGAAGCGTGATCTTGAAAATATTTTTCCAAGACGCTAAAATGTCATAAAAATATTCTTAATGTAAGTAGACTTCTGCTGAGGTTTTATTATAACATTTGTTTATTTGGCGATGAAACGGCGCTCTTTAGTGAGCACACACTTGAGAATTCTTTGGGTACAGGCCAGGTAAGTTAAACGTCATTCACTAACCTGAAGGGATACTTGACCCAAGCATTGGAAGCCAGAATGCGAATATTTTGGTAATCTGACACTCGGTTAAAATATCGCATGCAGCCGATTTTTCTTACAGGAACATTTTCTTGTCAACTGCAACGTACGCATGGAAAATATATTTCATAGATTGATTTTAACGTCCCTAATCTGACCACAACCTTATACTTAAGGTTGTGGTCAGATTATGTACTTATAATTGAATTTTAAATTGACATTCGAGAATGAAAAATAATAATAATGATAATAAGATAAAATTATTGAGAAACATTCCTCACATTGTAAAATTTCATTCATTTCAATTGATACAATAATTACAACAATAATTACAATTAGGAAAAATGCTCTCAAAAGGACCGAATTCAGTTTGGAGTCTGTCTTCCATTCTGCCCTCGAGCAATATTCAATGCATCTCGAAGAACATCAAAGAAGTTGGAGATACCATACATAACTGTTACATCCTATAATGGGAATCATCAGTGTCATGCATCTAAACGATCAAATTCCGATGATTTTTCGAAAGCATTAAGACCAATACTTTAGAAGGCGGGATAAAGCCAGTGACATACTCACGTGATCTCCCTCTATTGAAGAAACAAGAAAAACTCTCTCGAGTGTGGTAGAGTGCGTTCGTGACAAGATTCAGTTGTTAATTACATATAAAGATGCAACTAATAAGGATAACCATCAAGGATTCATTAATACATATATATACTATATAAATATTAAAAACAAATCTTCTCCTATAACAAAATATGGTGAAATTCTGCAAGTCGGCCATTTTAAATACGTCGGAGTTATATAGACCTCAGGTTTAAACCGAATCTGTCAAACTAATGAACAAAGAATTAGCAGGCTCCAAAGGGCCTACAAGCTAACATGGGCGTACTATAATAAAAACTCCATCTCGAGAGGCGCCAAATTGAGACTTATAACACAACGATTCTTCCAGAAGATACGCAGCTGGACTATGACGGTCATTCAAGAATTAGGGAAATAGAAAAACAAGAAGGGAAAATTCTCAGAAAGATTTACGGTCCAATTAATAGAAACGGCATTCCGATGAAGACCTCAGAATGAACTTTATCAAAAGACAATTACAATAACGGAAGAAATCAGAAAACGACGAGCAAAGTTCTATGCATATGTCTACAGAATAAAACAGTCCAGAATACCGAAGAAACTACTCGATATAATTATAAAGAGTAGATGCGTAACAGAGTGGCTAAAGGAAGAGTGTCGCTCTAAAATCGCACATGCGAAGTTTCGGCAAAAATGGACAGATGAACGGAAGAAAGAGCATTCCGAGAGGATGTAACGTTTTCGGGAAGTAAAGAAGATGAAGCAGAAATCCTAAAAATCGCGAATTCAAGATCAATCGCTCTCCTAATGGGGAACAATCGCTGGAAAATAATAATAATTATATATATATATATATATATATATATATATATATATATATATATATATATATATATATATATATATATATATATATATATATGAGGGAACTCGACAGTTGAAATCATAGAAGCAAGAAACAATTCAAAATGTTATTTCGTGTAAGCAGAAATTGATTTTCATCGAAATAGCACGTGACTGATTTTCCAGGGGATGTTTTTTATTTACTGGAATTAATTGCATTGACAATCCCTAGATTTGCAATGTGCCGAAGAAGTAGATTGGATTCATGGAATTGACACAATATTCAAATCTATCAATTCTGTTCCATTCGCCTCCCATCTTGTTCGAATTGATATTTCTGTTATTTAGAGAAGTAGGTAGTTTATTCATAACTGTCAGGAATGGATAGGATTCACTTGAGCGATTACGAAATTAATCAAGGGGATTGTAGTAAGAAAACATTTATTTTAGCTCCTTTATTGAAGGGGAACAAAATTTGTCGGCTAAGGAGTTCAAATGGTATCATTTGTTTTTGATTTAAGTTTCTTGAACTTTATATGTATGTGTTCATATGTCTTTATTTGTGTATACTTTACTAGCTGACCCGGCTAACGTTGTTTTGCCATATAAATTATTATATATATATATATATATATATATATATATATATATATATATATATATATATATATATATATATATATATATATATATATATATAAGAGAGTTTTATTTGAAATATTTCGATATTTCGATTAAGAGTCTCAGTATTTACTAGTATTGAATTACCTGTTGTGTATACAATTTTCTGTTGTGTTCGAATGAAATATCTACAAAGCCTTCCACTCTCACTCTTGTTGTCATGAGTAGGAATCTTGAACGCTAGGGAGTGTTTATACGTCCTTTCGCCGATAGAGGAGCCTACGTGAGTATTTCACTCTCTAGAACTTCTCTTAATTTGGTATGGGACCTATGTTCGTTTTGAAAGTCATCGATTCTTGATTGATAGATTAAATATGGACTGATGATTCATAATAATGATGAAACAATTGTATCCTATTATCATTCAACAAGATCGATGAATTTTTCGAAACGCTCTTAATATTCACTCTCGAAAGTGATGGGTTCGTTCTCGTTGACAACATTTGTGTAGACAGCTCCCTGAGAGTTTTATTTGAAATATTTCGATATTTCGATTAAGAGTCTCAGTATTTACTATATATATATATATATATATATATATATATATATATATATATATATATATACATATATATATATATATATATATATATATATATATATATATATATATATATATATATTATATCACTACATAGTAAAACAAACTCTCTTTCTCTGTAAAACTTCGAAAATATTCGTTTAAATCATATGCTGTAAAGGGCCATATTGATCTATATTAAATCAACAATGTTTTTAAGATATTTAATTGGATAAGGATTAATGCAGTATTGGTCAAACTCGCGTCGAAAATTAGCCATTATTTGTCGTAATAAGTAAATTACAAAAAAGTGTTATTGTGGGATATACATAAGAGATAAACATATACCATAGCGGAGTATTCTTTAGACCTTTTCAATATGTACAATACTTAGTACATTATTTTGACAAATCTCGTACGGTTCAGCCTGCGTTTGCAATGTAAGCGGAAAAGATGTAATTATATACGACATCACATTAGAAACCTCAAAAATAACAGTACTTATCCACTATTTAATGTATGTTATTATACATATAAACCTTCTTCTTTAATCACTCTTTCTATTAAAAAAACCGCATTAAAATCCGTTGAGTAGTTTTAAAGATTTAAGCATACATAGGGATTTAGGGACAGAGAAAGCGACTTTGTTTTATACTATGTAGTCATTCTCATCTTATCAACATTACTACAAATACTACCCTAAGAGTGGATACTTTTCCCCTAATTTGAGAATTCGTATTGTGAATATTTGATAGTGAAACTGTCTATATTATTGATCTTACAGATGCGGAAGTCAATAGTCAATTGTTGTCATGCTTTCGTAGATATAAAAATCCTGAAATTCAGTCTCTTTGTGTAGTTAGGTACGTACAGCAGAATTTAAGTAAATTTCTTATTATAAAAGATGCGTTTCCTAATTCTCATCTTCTGCCTGATCATATACGGTTTTACCTATACAAATTTCTAAACAACATATCTTCAATTTAAAATAATTGTGAAAACTTACATCACCTCGAAATTATTTTCAATTGCTCAAATCAATATATTTTCGATAATCATGACAATAGCTTTTGCTATTTTTTGCAGCCTTCTTCGAATATCCATGTTTTTAGAACAAACCTCAATGAAATTCATTCAGGAAGGCCCAAAATTCAAAGGTCAAAATAATGGAAACAAAAATTTTGAGCGAAATTATCAAGACAGTAATTATTGATTTTGACATCGATAACTCTCCTATCATCTCCTAACTTTCCTATTGAGAATATCTGTCGGTGATTGATATAATTTAAGCAATATAGACCTTGTGTAAGATTCCCATAACAAAATTGATTATTTTTTCCAATACTGATGGAATGTTCGTTTCAGTCCGAGGGACATAATTTTTTATACGATGTATCTTTGTTTCCTTTCAAATGAGAAGTTCGCCAGCCGAAATTCAGAAAATATGTTAATTCTCAGATCTAACTAGGAGATTGTCCCATAACGGGCAACATTCTTGGACATTTTTCATACAAAATATTTAATGGCGTATCTAGTTTGGACATTTTGTCAACGCATGCGGAGTTCTGATGACGACAACCTTTTCAGATGGATAATACATGATGTTATTCGTGTATTATATCGATTCTATGGTCAATATATTCCAAAAATGTGTATCCAAATATTTTAAACTAATTGGTATTACTGCGGTGCTTTGTGTTTTGACAAAGAAATACTGTACAAATAAATGGGGATTTATGTTATATTCAAACTTTAATTGACAAAGGCTCACTTCATATCGATTTTTAGGACAATGTAACGAAACAAATTGCATCAAAAATAGTTCAGAAATTATACGCAAAATATTTTATATAGATCTAGCTGATCTGGCCAACGTTGTTTTGCCATATAAATTATATATATATATATATATATATATATATATATATATATATATATATATATATATATATATATATAAGAACTAGAACATCAATTCGAAAAATTTAAATTAACCAAAAGAATATTATAGTACACCTAGATATGTGAACGTGTACGATGTTATGTCTAAATTATCCATTATCAAGGGATAAATGTTAGACAAATATTGAAATCGATGCCACACCTGATGGAAGTGCGAGACATATGTTTCGTTCTGCAAGGAACTCGTCAGTCGTACCATGTCCATCGAAGTGAGGCAACGATTTCAACCCCCAAGCATCTTCTTGTGACTCCAAGTGGAATACCGTAGAGTAATGAACACTCCACAATTCCATCTATAGGAATCAGTAGAAAAATTCTCTCAGATTACAGACACACCAAGCATCGAACTTCACATATCTTCTATACCCGTAGGTATCTACTAAATTGCAACGTCTATTTGACAAATATCATCATATGATGTTTTCAAATGTCAATAAGGTGCGTTAGTAGTACGCGCGCGATTGTTCTCGTATTTCAGATTGAAATAGATATATTCGATGAACGTGGTGCGACTGACGAGTTCCTTGCAGAACGAAACATATGTCTCGCACTTCCATCAGGTGTGGCATCGATTTTAATAGTTCTCTAATATTTATCCCTTGAAGGATAATGGAGGCATCACATCGTACACGTTCTCATATCTAGCTCTACTATAACATTCTCTTGGTTAATTTGAATTATTCAAATGAATGTTCTTGTGTTCATTTTCTTAAAGATTTCATTCGGTGCCATAAGCACAAAAACTTCATTTCCTTATGAATATATATATATATATTTATATATATATATATATATATATATATATATATATATATATATATATATATATATATATATATATATATATATCACTGGATAGTGTAAAACAGGGTCGCTTTGTCTGTAAATCTGTAATATCTTCGAAAATATTCATTTAAATCATATGCTGTAAAGGGCCATATAGATCTATATTAATTCAAAAATGTATTTAAGGTATTTAATTGAATAAATATTAATGCTGTATTGGTTAAAATCGCTTCGAAAATTAGCCATTATTTTTCGTAAAAAGTAAATGACAAAAAATGTTATTGTGGAATATCCATAAGAGATAGATATATACCATAGCGGAGTTTTCTGTAGACCTTTTCAATGTGTACAGTATTAGGTACATTATTTTCACAAATCTCGTAGGGTTCAGCCTGCGTTTGCAATGTGAGCGGAAAAATGTAATTATTTTCGACATCACATTAGAAACCTCAAAAATAACAGTATTTATTGTTAACAGTATTTATATATTTAATGGATGTTATTATACATATAGACCTGCCTCCTCAATCACTCTATCTATTTAAAAAAAACCGCATCAAAATCCGGTGCGTAGTTCTAAAGATTCGAACATACTTAGGTATATAGGGACAGAAAAAGCGACTTTGTTTTATACTATGTAGTGATATCTGTGTCAGTAAAATAAAAAGCATTCCAGATTTCCGCATTCCGAAATTTCGACAAAACTGTATTTGAACTCAGCGTTTTTGGCTAGGTATAAATTGAAGAAAAACGCATGACAAATTTCACAGAAGTCAAGCATATAATATTATTCTGTGAACTAAACCAAGTGGTTTTTATGCCATTTATATTTATGTGCCATATTTCACCAAAACATGAGAAAATCATCAATCAGTGTTTGATTAATAAATCTCGTTTTATTAGTCCAAGAATGTCTTGGTGGAAAAAACTCCAGCACAAAATTTTCCAAGCATAAAAATACTATCATATGATAGTAAAACATGTAGTAAAAAAATATGTGAAACATTGATGTATGTTATAATAACTACTCTTTATTTATAATACTTGGCTAAATCCACACAAATTGTTCAATTCTCTCTACATATGCTTCCATTTTTTCATGGAATTAAGCCAAGTGTATTGAATTAATCTATCATGCTTCTTGAATACCAGCTTGCTAATGATGATCCGTTTCCATAGTTTCGTATGAAAAGTATGTGCGCCGAAAAGAATTAGCTCAAATAAAAAGAGTCAGCTCAAAAAATGTTGTGATATCAAGTACGTTTTTTTGATATTCAAGATTAAGTAGTAGCAGGCACTAAGATATTCTGGGTTGATTATCATTATGAAAAAAACGAAAAGGAGAGCGATCTGCTCTGTGCCCTTCGAATACTCCCAACGAATAAACAAATACAAAGAAAAAGAGTTGCTAGTTTTGGGATTGTAGAGCTCTGTACATTACGCTTCACATAACGTCTTTAATTTTAACCACTTAACTCATTTTCATACACAAACGTAGATATCTTATCCAGAATTTTAATACAGTTCTACTTACTGATGGGCCTTCACTTTCACCAGTCTGGTATGGAGACGACTAAAAGTCGATCTCTGGATTCAGAAAGAAAACGGTCAATTCGTCACCAGATTATAGGTACCTTGTGTCTGTTGCGGATGACGCGAGAGATTCGAAAATTAATTTAGAAATTAAATTAAATTAGGTACTGAATATAGTAGAACATAATTTCGAAATTATCCTGAAAATTAGATGGAAGGTTCTCAAATTTTTGTTAGAAGTGTCAAAGATATTCCATACGCATACCAGTTGCATATCACTTGTTCTAAACGTTTAATAAATTAATTTTCAATTTAAACACATCTGTAAAAATTCACATTCAATTTTCTCTGTGGCAAATACCGGTGAAGTTGAATTTATACGCTATTACGTCTGCCGACCTTCTGAATAGCATAACGGTACATCGACGGTTTTGTTATTTTAATTATTAGACTCTCAACATGGATGTATTAATCATTTTTAGCACATGTTTTAGCATTTTTGAGTAATCAAATCTCTATAGGTGTTCTTTGTTTCTCGAAATTATACAGCGGTATATACATAGATATTCGAATAGGTAATTAAATTTTCAGAAATAGTACGCAATAAGTATTTGAGTTGTATAGAGACAGTCATGAACTTGTGCATACAGAACGTGTGATGACTTTTCCATCTCGAAAAGCGTTGATGATTCTCAAATTCGTGGTTAACATTGTGAGTCTCTCTTTGTTCAGTAATTTACTAATAATAACGCACTCAGAGTATATCTATTCATATATAAATTTACCTGTAATCACACGCTTCGAACGACTGAGGATTTTATATTGTTATTATAGTCTGACGAAGTTCGAAAGACAATTATTTACCGATCATTATTTCCTGATGATATGCATTCTTCGTTCTCTTTTAACTCGATCTGAAGTTTTCTTTTCGAATAATCCAACTTTTGGGACCCTGAGAAAGTTAACCCAACAATCGATATGTTCTTTTTATTGAATATGTGGCATGAGTCACAAATGTAAAATGAATATATATATATATATATATATATATATATATATATATATATATATATATATATATATATATATATATATATACACATAAGAGAAATCTACTACAAGAAAAAGAAGTCTCTAGTGTTCGTGCTATATTATCGCACTTGTAAATACTCAGTATTAAAAGTATACTATAACTTTCTTTCGATAATGTTTTGAAAAATTATTCAAAAGGACATTAAAGCAGAGCTAGCCATGTGAAACATAAACAATGTGATGTCTACATTTATTGGAACCGTAAGTTCCAATAACTGATCCTAAGGAACAGTTACCTGCTTCGTACTACAAGGTAGTCATCAGTTACGCCGCGTCCAACAAATGAAAGGCAACGAGTTCAATCCACACGTATCCTCCCATCGATTATAAGAAATATACTGCTAAGTCGTATGCATAATCAACGCATAGATACATGTACCTACACCTCAAATCTTAGCAATCAATGAAAAGCACATGAATACATCTCACATGGAAAATCTCAAACATCCTTTTTATCAATGAAAAGCACATGAATACATCTCACATGGAAAATCTCAAACATCCTTTTTATCAATGAAAAGCACATGAATACATCTCACATGGAAAGTTTCACACAACGTTATAATATATATATTTTACAACTCTAGTTTTTAAGCAATTTCATCTAATTTGATCAAGTAATGCCATCAAGGTTGTAGAAACGCTCGCTAATCATTTATCAAAGAATCCTGCAGAGGCTACTTAAAACATGAAAGAAACATACTACTAGAAGTAGAATCTGTAGTTCTCGTGCTATATTATCGCACCTGTAAATATGCAATATTAAAAGTATACTATAACTTTCTTTCGAAAAGTTTTTGACAAATTATTCAAAAGAACATCAAAGCAGAGCTGACCGTGTGAAATATGATGAAACAATGCGATGTGTCCATTATCTTTCTTGGGATAAATTTTAGAGAAAACAATTATTGGAAGCGTAAAACATTTAACTGTTTCGTACTACAAGGTACAAAACAAATGAAAGGCAACGACTTCAATCAATACATAGCCTCCTATCAATGATAACACAGAAATATACTATTACGTCATACGCATTTGTATTGCATTGACAAATGTACATCTCAGGAATCAATGAAAAGTTTATGAATACATCTAACATCGGAAGTTTCACACGTACTCATCAATTAAGATATATATATATATATATATATATATATATATATATATATATATATATATATGTACTTTAAGAATTTCAGAGTCGTATTCATAACCATATTATTGATATTTAAATGACAAACATGATCGAAATAATTTCATTTTATTCATTTGAACTTTTCATTATTGAATGTCAAAGTGGGCTACCCTATCAAGCTAGGGGTAATAAAATATGGCAGGATATTAATAAAGGTTGTTGCGGCTTCCATTGTGAGGATACAATGTCCAGTCAACGATCTCACATAACTCTGATGCAAATTTGATTATTATCCTTTAACAGTTGCAAATTCCAACATCTATTCGAGAAATTTTGATCAAAGTCAAGAATACATATTCACGTATTTCTGAATACCATAACAATCACCAGACCCTAACAATCCCATGGGAACCCATGTATATGTAGCCAGAATCATACTGTGTATTGTCACTAAAATATTCATTGAAATACGTATGACATATGAATACATATATTTGTCACAATCAGAATAATCATTTATTTGATATAATACATTTTTGATGACAAACCATAATCTATTAAATATTTAATAGTGTTGGCGTTTACTTGATGTAAATCCATTTTAATTGAATATAAACTTAAATTCAAACAACTTATGACTTACACTTTATAACGAACAATAATTTATCGAGACACATTAACAACAATAAAAACAAAATTAAAAGAGAAGACACATCAGGTGTTTACCAATTAAATTGTGGAACAAGTCCCGGTATATATATATATATATATATATATATATATATATATATAAAGGTAAAACAAGTAGAAATTTCGGTAGTAGAATCTAGGATAAATATAGTTTCGCGTATAACGAAAGTAATTCGAATTATGAATTATGCTAACCATTTATTAACAGAAAACCATACTTTTGATACGAATTTCAAAATTTTACATAATACACAGAAAAGTAATCCATTAGATTTTTGGGAGGTAGTGGAAATAAATCGGCATAAAAATTCTGGAAATTTGCTCAATAAACAGATAGAATTAAACAATTCACCCTTGTTAAACCTTTTCAGGTAATGAAAATTAATAATTGATGAGGCCGATACTTGTTATATAATAAATATAAATATAATAAAAATTAGATTTCAGAATGGAATATCTTAGGTAAAACCCAAATTCATAGAATCTCAAATTTCCTGCTATTTATACCTGTTTTTTAAAATGTGTTGTTATTATTCTGGTAGTATTTGAAGAAGTCGTTTGTAACAAATTGTAAATCATAAGTTCAAGTCTTTGAGTTTAAGTTTATATTCAACAATAATCTATTAATGATAAATTTCAATAAACACGAAAATTCTAATCGGATATTTGTTCAGCTATCAAGCGATAATGATAGAGGCAATATCAACCGACAAAGGAAGCTTTCTAACCTCACGTATGCGTCTTTTAAAATTTGAACATGCGTATTCAATGAAAAAGAATACGCTGACGCTTTAAATTCATTCAATGGGAAAATATTTCGTGGTTTGCGTTACTATTGTTTTCGTAAGCGAAGATTTGTTGTTTCTTGCAACTATTCGCGATTAAAATAATTCCCATCATATGCGAATTCATTTAAACTTCAAGTATTCATTAATTTTTGATTGCTATTTCCATAAAGTCAAAGTATGAAACAAACAAACAAGGCGGAGTGGAGTGTCGAAAGTGCGAGAGTTAATAAAGTATCTGAAAATTGGTCGCAATTCCGTAGAGAATAATTCGGTGCTTTTCCGAACACGAAAGTCCATATTAAGCTGGAAAATCTAACTTCGACGACAAAATAGCAAAGTAGATGCTTCAACATGAATCCAATACCTAAACTAGGAAATCGGAAGTTAGTCAAGTCATTTCAATTAATTAGTTACTTTTTACAGGACCGCTACGGGCCATCGAATGCTCGAATCATTAGCTTGAAAGACTAATTACGGTTACCTCAAACGTATCTAGAAATAAACAGATGTATCGAAAATGGGTTCCAGTTTCGAGTTGTTTTGTATTCGCGCAGATAAAATCAACACTTCAGGTAAAATGGGGATTCTTACACCCACACAGGCATTGTTTCCGAGAGTGTATCAGCAGAGAAATCGTATGGGGAAATGAAGAAGAAACGCCCAGAGAGGAAACAGATAATTTGCTAATCTTGAAAGATAGATCGCCTTTCCATGGTCTTCATTTGGTTGTATCTCTCTCTGCACGCATGACTGTGAATGTGTATAGTAGAAAAATGGCAGAATAATTGCCTGGGGCCATTCGTGGCACCATCAATAATGAATTACCTCTTTCGAATGGGCCACGATGAAGTCGCAATTTTTCCACGCCAACTTTCTTGACTTCCAGAGCTATGCTAATTTCTTTTATACCCTATTAATGTAATTTCCTTACGAAAACGCTGAAAGCTTTCAAAGTTTTTATTGTTCATAAGAGGAAAAGGGGTGCCAGAATCTTTTCTCCAAAGAATTGTACCCTCCATCAAAAAATATGGTTAAAAACAATGTCAAATATATAGTTACTTCTAACACAGGTTCTTCGCAAAATGACCTGGTTAGTAGACAGCAAATTGAAAAATATTTCAAATTTCAGATGGTTTTTGTGGAATAATTGTGAGAACACAACAATAGCCTTTCTATAAATACCAAAAGTTATCATTTTAACCAACAGTTATCATTTCAAATAAGCATATTCCACCAGATACGTTTGAACTGTAAAATTATTGTTTTTCATTGTGGAATAATCATGTTGAGTAATATTTGATTCTTATCTGTTGAAATGAGATTTTCAATTATTAAATCAACAACAAAATATTTTTGGGAGAGTTAATTTTAACTCTCTTAAGATTTAGTGTTTTTTTATATTCATTGCAGTGTATCAGAAATCTTTCGATCTCCTTTGATACATTTCTTATGAAACATCGATTTAAATAAATAATTTGATAAAAACACAGTTGATTTCAAATGCGAAGACAGAAACATTTCGAACTGTAGAAAACAAGAGGTTTTCTAATACAAAATCTCAGTAAACATAGGAATCCTAGCAAAAAAAAGTAAACATCATCTACTAAAATAGGACATTTCAAAAAGAACATGGAAGGGAAAAAAAGAACAGTAAAATATGCTACATAAAGCCCATTGGGTTGGTTATCTAGTACCCATCAATTAGGTCATTTATATCCACCAAACTCATAGAGAAGCACAAGCCTCTATACTTAACCCGGGATTTAAACCAAGTACATCTGCTTCACAAACTATTGAACTGTTGCTGAACTATATGATACTCAGGGGCTTATAATTTTCGATTATTTTCACTGTTGATCGTCCAAACAGCAGACATCGCTATATTTTATGACCCTGTAAGCTTGATAACTTCAGACTAAAAATAACTAGCAGTTGAAACGACACAGTTACTGACTCATATTGTTAGTCGATTTCCAAATGTCATATTTTCTTTATTTCATTAAATCTAAAAGGTTAATATCTCATCAATATTACTTTCATAAGTAACGCTCTACTTCAGGAGAAATTGAATATAATCATTGTGTTTCATTCATGTGAGAGTGAGCGAACGTGAGAGATCTTGGTGTAGTCTTCGATCAGAAGCTTTCCTTCATTCCACACATCACCCAACTTATTTCAGCTGCCTCGAAAATATATGGATTCGTTATACGCAATGGCAATTATTTCAATAATTCCTCAACTTTCATAGGACTATTTAATGCCCTAATCCGTAGCAAGTTGGAGTATGGCAGCATGATCTGACATCCTATTTACACTTGCCATCAACGCCATCTTGAGGCCATTCAGAGAAGGTTCTTGAAATTCTTAGTTTGGAGGCAGGGTAAAGTTTATCCACAGAGAGGAGTCAATCATAACGACTTATTGAGTCGATTTAGTTTTATCTCATTGCAGAGCAGGAGAGAAATTTTATCACTCAAATTTTTGTACAAATTACTGCACAATAGTATTTATTGTCTTCCTCTCTTGTCCTCTTTGAAGTTTCGTGTTCCTAGGCAAAATTTTCGTACTACAGAATTATTCCACCTAGAGACTCCAAGGACGAACTCGTTAATACAATTTCCAATTTGGTTTATGGAGTCTACATTCAATAGAGTTGCCAATAATTGTAACATTCACTTTAACCCCATAGAAATTATTATCAGGAGTAATTTGAACAAGCGAAATTCACTAAAATAAAGTTATTTAGATTGAGTTCATTGTAATATTTCATTAAGTTCTATTAGTTATTAATTATTAGTTATCAGTTATTAGTTACTATTTTAGTTTTTTAGATTGAGCTCTGTATTATTTTAATTTCATTTTATTCAGTTAGTTATCATTCAACATTATGTTATTATCTTCTGTAATTGGGTGTTATGCCTGTTGGGAATGAATGACTTAATATTATTATTATTATATTATTTTTCATTATTACTTCAAATTTCATATATTGCATCATTTCGCCAACGAAATCAGTGGATATAGATAAATATGTATACAAAAAGAATCTATATACCAACTTCAAAAATGATGGAGTTTTCAATTAAGTAATTCAAATTATTAATCGATTGAGCCGACACTTGATGAAAATCTAAATACATAATTTAAATAAAACTAAGTAGTTTTTCGATTTTCACTATAATTAATTCAAAACATGACAATATCGTTTCGCCAACACAGTGGCTTCATCAGATGTTGATGATAAACTGAGCTATTACATATGATTATTACTGCGTATTAAATATACGCAGTCCACAATGTGATAGCTCAGTTTATCATCAACATATGATGAAGCCAGTGTGTTGACGAAACGATATTGTCATGTTTCGAAATTATAGTGAAAATCGAAAAACTACTTAGTTTTATTTAAATTATCAATTCGAATTATTTCACTATGAATAATAATCTATAGGTGTTATAAATCTGTATGTGATCAATGAAATTGTTTTTTCAAAGTGGCGACTGAAACCAACCCATAATAAGCGTCTTTGCATTTTTTACAACCTCAAGATCACACAAAATTAACCAACAGTAACAATAAACGGAATGAATATAGCACCATCATCATCCATGATATATCTGGCAATACTATTGGACATTAAATTAAATTTCAACCTTCATTCACAGTCAATGAAGAAGAAAACAATAACAATATCACAACATTTCAGATGCCTAACGAGTGGAAACAGAGGAATAAGTAACTATTAAGGGTGCATTTAATATATACAAAACCATAATTCACCTATACTAGAATATGCACACACAATCTGTGCAAACTGCAAAATGTCGTCGCTTGAGAATATAGAGGTTAACAGGGAGATCAGCTCTGCGTACCATTACAAGAATAAGACACCCACTCAACAGACTACACAACCCCAATAATGAGCTGCTGTAACTATTCAAGAACAAACAAAGAACCAATAAAAAATCGGCTTCAGAAACTTAACCAAAAGCTCCATACAAGACTGAATAAACCAAAACAAAACTAAATAAACAATGAACTAAAACTAAATAAAATAAAGGATATTTTCTTGTTGTCGGTATTACCGATGTTCGATAATACCGACAACAGGAACTATGTACCAAGAATTAAAGTAAAAACTTAAAATAACACTATATAATAATAGGCTGAAGGATCCAAGGTCAATAGCTTTTTATATGAATTTTTCATATAATGAAGAATTATTATTATTAGTTTCTCAGTTAATAGATCTTTCTACACTAGTTGAATAATCCACTAAGTGTTGTATGAAATGTCAACACTAATCAATCCAAATTTTAAAATCAAAGATGAAATAAAATGGTAATTATAGAAACATGAGTCAACATGATATTCATTTGAATAGCTTCTGTAATGCATACTTTGTATATACTTGGCCATTAAATGTCCCATTAGGCCTTAAAAGTCGTTTGACAGCAACCGTAATTTTGTATGTCATAAGATCAATAATTTTTGAAAAATGGTTTTAGCAATTTCACTAACATCTCGAAGAATGAACATTCTTAGAACTCAGAGATAATGATAAAAATGATACTTTTAAATTATGACAGGTGGTTTTTGTGTATGAAGATTTACGAAGCACTAAATTAATCAATGTGTCCAAAATTCGATTATTACCGTAGATATAATTTCTCACTGACGTTTCATAATTTATGCATCGCGCAGAAGCATAAAAGTATCAAAGAGTATAAAAGTATAATGCTAATAGTCTGTCAATCTTTTGCAAATGTCCGACTATAAAAAATTCGCATTCGAGAAAAATTCTCTCCTCATTTTGTAAACAATAAAGATACAATGGAGTATTTATAGCTTGCGTCAAGGCTTATTTTTTCCGAAAAGAATTGATCAGTTCAAGTCAACTGCGTAGTTATTTTTGAAATAGCTTTAGATGGCTATTTGTATGAAACAATAAGAATATTAACAACCATTTTAGAATCTATAGTATAAGATGAACATGTTGCCGACACTTACGGTGTCATTTTGAAATAAAAGTAGGACAAAATCGATATTTTAGGTATACACATATTTAATACAAATTTACAAATAAAGTAAATTATTATAAAAAACAACGAAATGTTTATAGATATACTGCCTAGGAGTTATTTAATACAAGAAGAATATCATCATTTTGTACAGGTACTCTGAAATATATTGGCAATATTTTCCAAGAACTAGCATGAAATTTCCGAAACATCGATCCACAATTATTCAAGTTAATACTCGGAACTACCGGAAATGAGAATATTACCATGTCACACATAATATATCCATATAATAATAATAATAATAATAATGAAACTTTATTGAATCTCATCAAAGCAACTCATCAAAATGTTTCCTTGAATATTAACAAACAAATAGAAGCACATAGTTAAGCAACGAAAAATCATTTCAAAATGTGGTTAATATTGGCTTTTGCCTGTCTAACTATCAACCCCTATAACCAGTCATGTTATTCCTAAGAATGTTTTGTTTTACCTTTTTTCTGTTAATCTAACAATAGCTTCTTAATTTGTGTTTTGAAATTCAATAATTTCATCATTTTGTATTCGTTATTCAGTTGGTTTGAATATTTGGAGAATAAACTTTATTTCTAGAAATAATATTGTCGGCCAGGTACTTGGAGTAAAATTTTGATAAAATTTTACATGAAAAGACATAAAATTGTGATTGAAACCTGAAATACATATTTAGAATTTCATAGCAATTATACCTATATATCACTTATATGATCAAAACGTCTTATACTGTAGTACAATCGGATGCAAGTATTTTGTAAAAGTTGTAATTCGCTTTTGAGTTGTACAGTTAAACAGGGAATATATATCTATATTCAGGGATATCTGAGGGATTATATATTTATATAGCATTAAAGATACTTATTTCAGATGAAATTAATTTATTTTTAATGAAGAAATAGCGAACGAATAACACATTGCGCAAAAAATAACATAGATTAACTTTCAGTCAGAATTTTTATCTATATGTTATTGAGAACATTGCAGGGATTATTCTCAAGATTAGTATACCATATTCCAATTCAAAGCTATCGCGAATGTTTGGAGTATCGAATATTCCACATTTTCAACAAATTCCATAGTTTTTCGACAATGAGAGCATTCGTTCCATTTAATCCTTTATATATGGGCACAATACAAAAGCATAGATTTATCAGCAGTGAAAACGAACTGCTGTTTTTAAAATTCTATTGTCCGTTCAATCCGTAGCATTATAGAGAGCTTTTCAATGTTGATTGTCATTTTAAACATAACAGTTTGATCTGATTCAACATCCGGAGAGTTGTTTTAGTGCATAATTCAAATTCCCTACAACGTCCTATCTGTTCCTCTTCTATGAAATGGAAGATAATCCTTATATACATTTTCTTGCAACAATAAATGCGTGAAGAGCATATCGGCATCATCTTCCTTCAAAATACGTGTGTCAAATAAAATGAATGACATGCATGACATATCCGACTTTTAGACTCAACATGCCGAGTATAAATATTATATTTTCTTTTCCATAAAGAGATTTTTTGATCTCTGTTTACGTAATAACATACGAACAATAAGGATTCGTTATCACTACTCGATGAGGAATTATAAAACTTTCTTTCACTCATAATTCAGCCATTGTTGCTTGTTTTATATATATATATATATATATATATATATATATATATATATATATATATATATATATGTGTATATATATATATATATATATATATATATATATATATATGTATATATGTATATATGTATATATATATATATATATATATATATATATATATATATATATATATATTATATATATTAGGAGGGTGTTGAGGATGGAACTTTCCATTTCTAGGTTCGTACAACTTGAACTTGGCTACGCCGTTCTCTGAGGAGAACCAATAAGCTCGAAACACGTGTCAACGGCTGCTACTAATTGCGGCATATGCCGACAGTGTCTATTTTTTATTGAAATTTTCCCCAGCGTTGAACCTTTTTCATATATCGTATAATTTCTCGGATAGAGGCATCCTTGAAGGATAGTCGCCTCACGGGCAAAGTGGTTTTTTCAAATCTCCCAACCCAGAAAGTAAAAACGCAGTAGCCTAAAATGAGTAATCTTCATTGTAGAGAAATTTCTTTCTTACAAATGCTAGGAGTTTGACGAATCATTCTTCCACTCCTCCAAAAATAAAATCAACATAAAATAGCAAATAGTATAATGTAGTAAATAAACATACACTTAAATCCTAGGTGGAACTAATGATTAAAATCTAATAAGTATAATCCTATTAAACTTAAATAATTCATTCAAAATAAAACTAATAAAAATACATAGGTATAATGCACAAAAATAACCGATAAGTTCATAAAAATGTGGTGAGCATGTTCACATTAAAGAATTTGCCTAGAAGTGCTCCGAATACTCGCTGACTGAATAAAAGCAGAATCTTGGAAGATATTTCTTTATGTTTATTTTGATTTTATTGAACGAAAGCTCTTTAAATTGGGTAGGTAAGATATTGTATAAATTGTAATCAATCAAGTTCCATTTTGATTTAACTTACTCAGTTATTAGTAGAATGTTACTTAGACGATATTTAGTTTTTCGGATATTACTTACACCCCTTGTATTGTAATTATGTCGATCAGACTGTTTGATCAACATATATATATATATATATATATATATATATATATATATATATATATATATATATATATATATACCTAGACTAAATAATAAACTAAGTAAATGTTTATGAATAATTTCGAGAAACTTGTTTTTGTAATTGTTGAAATATTTTGAAGTAACAACAATTAAATGATTTCATTCAAACATCCAATTATAAAGTCTCTATATGGTTTCATATATCTAGGAATTCATTGAAACTTATGAGCATATATGAATAAATTTCGATATTATTGAAATTAATGGATGACTGTCTACCTGACTGGATGTACCGTATGTGAGCAGATTTGAAGCCAGCCCAAAATCTATTTTATAATTCAATATAACGAAAGAGGCAACTACCATTTCCAAATTTGATAGCGAGATAAATATACCTAGTTAGATATACGCTCTATCATTCAAAGTTTGCATTTCCTAACTAATCGAACAACATGAAACTCTACTTAAAATGATGGACTCCGTTTTTTATTACAATGCTGGAATGAATGACGCTTGCAAATAGTTAACAAAATTAATTACTTCAAAATTAAGAAAATGATGAAATAAAAGATAGTTTTCTCTACATTTCGCTAAGTCAGAAATAAATGAATAAATAAATAAATATATATATATATATATATATATATATATATATATATATATATATATATATATTTATATTTTGAATGTTTTTAGCAATAACAGGCTTCTTTTAATATGAAAAACTTTATTTTTGTTGACGTTTCGTTGTATATCACAACTTTGTCAAAAGTAATGAATAATTGAATTTATGAATTACTATAGATATCAAAATCAAATTAGTTTTTTGTAAGTTCACTTATTGATTTTCATTATTATACAACGAAACGTCAACAAAAATAAAGTTTTTCATATTAAAAGAAGCCCGTTATTGCTAAAAACTTTCAAAATAAAATATTTTGAACAGGCAATAAATCAATTCAAAAAAATATATATATATATATATACCTATATGTAGGGTTAGTCGCGAATATATATATATATATATATATATATATATATATATATATATTTATATATATATATATATATATATATATATATATATATATATATATATATATATATATATATATATATATATATATATATATATAATTACATAGTTGAAATTTTTATGAAAAGAGAAAATCAATGAATACACAATTAACAAAGGAGGTCGTATATTCTATAAAGAATGTAAGAATTTCAATATTTTTCAATGTACATGTTATAAAACAGAATAATTATATAATAACGACTTTGTCATATTGGATCTGAATTATCGAAATTTGAATTTATTCGAACACTTTTTGTTAAAGACTACCATTGTTTTTGTATTGGGTGCATCTTATGGTTTTTTTTTGTCATAGAATAATTGAAATTTGTTAAAATTTGTAAAACTACTGTTTGTAATGACAATAAACTTATTATTATTATTAATATTAAACTATCAAGTATTTTCATAAAAACAACTCTTCAAAATCATGAAAGTTCTAAGACTACATTACGTATATATAAAATTCCTAAAGATCTTACTACGGCACGTAATAGATTGCAAGTATCCTAACTTGCAAAAATGTCTTGCAAAATATCCCAACTAATATTTATATATTTCCATTTTGTTAAGTGTTTTTTTTTTCGAGTCAAGTATCAATAATCAGAAGAGTATGTTAAGCTTAAGGTTTATATGTATCTAATAAATACTGACAAATTCATACATAATTCAATAACTAATATCAACTGTAATCTTGCAAAACACCTCGCTAAATCCCACGAAAATGATTATAATTCTTCTGTTGTCTTATTCATTCGTTGTGTCAGCTCTTGACAATACCGTTGCAACCCGAAATAGATATGTGGAGAAAACTACACTTTTTTGTGAAGTTTATCCATTTGCATTTAAATATTTTCATACTCTTCAACCAGACTTAGACGTAAAGTAGACTTTCTGCTGACCAATTTGTACACAGTTTGAACATAACCTGAAGTTTCTATATAAAATAACTGTGTGCATTTTGCAGAAATATTGACAAGGAGAACATATCTGATGTTTAGTAATAAGGACGGGCGCTTCAAAAGAAATGACTCTGCCACAGAATATAATAGAATACTAAGTGCTTTGAGTGGTAAATTAAAAGTTAAAAAGTCTTGTTTAGATTACATCTAAACCCTATTCGTATTTATGTACAGGAGCGTTCAAAATTCAGAAAGAACGTTTCAAACAAGACGGAACAAAGTTGTAAAATGCCGGTAGGGCTGTTATCCGACGGTAACTTCAAGAATTCCAGCAGTATTAATGTCTGATTGTAATGATTTTTGAAACCAACAACGCAAATCAAATAAATTAAGTTTGCTGGGAAACTTCAGTGTTTCTTTCTGACAGGAAAGACTACATTGGTGGGTAGGTACCAATGTTTCCTTGGGATCTATTTACATAAAAGTACCTACTATGAAATTAGCGGACGTTGCCAGACTGGTAGCTCGCAACGTATCATTAACTTTTTCAATATATTCAAATGCGTGCGAATTCTGCATTCGAATGATGCGATTGATAGAAATTTGGTGCCTTAGGCGATGCTGTAAACACCGCCTGTGCCATGAGATTTGTACGACCCCTATAAGACGAATATTTGGGATTGGCAATTTTGGCCAATTTGATTACAATGACATACCTGTCTGTCGGCATTTTTAACACAGTAATTCGAAATTTTATTCAAATTTTTATACCTGATCGACGTCGGATGAAAAATTAAGAAGCTCATATCATCTTGCTGCCTACAACTTGAAAGTATTATCCAATGTATTTTTGTTTCTTTTATTTGAATAATAACACCCAAGAACTTTTCTCTGAAATGCCAATTTCAAAATTCAGACAGATATTTCAAGCACAAATTATTTCATTAATCAAAAAATAATACTGGCTGATTTTCAGCTAATAACTGAAATATATTTCAAACGCATAAAATGAGGTCAAGTGTATTCTATCAAAACACTCAATTTAATCCCACAATAAGTTCAAATCGCTCCTCTAAATTCGGACTATTATTCATTATCAAGAGTTGATAGAGTAAGTTGTTTGAACGCTTGATAATGTAAAGTAGCCCGAAACACATGTCGGGTGAATACTTTATTCAGAGAAAATAAATTTTATATGTTTCATGAGAGTGTTTACGCTTTTTTACTATACTTTTGAACAATATTTCATCATGAGTTGCACAAAAGTCAATTGACAATGTTCTAATTATTAGGTACCTATATACTTTGAAATCCTTTGTTGAAACAAAGAACAAACAAATAAAGATGCTCCAAGAGTCATGAATTTTGTAACTCACAAAATTTCTTTCATTGGAAATATTTATATGAAATTTTTTTTCGAAAATGTATTTCAGCTGTAGTTTCCAATGAGTTTTCTAAATATAGGGTAGATTCGATACGGGATTTATTTGATGAGAAGGAACATTGATATTCTTCGTATATATTAAGTTCGTGTTAAACATTTGAATTTAGATACTGCTACATTTTATTCTTATATTATGCAAGAGATGAATAGACTTCGAAACGAAATTTATAAGTTCTAAAATGTTTATGTGAAGTAAATTTTTTCATTAGTATACTTACATTTTAGGAGGGATATCAGAGGTTACTAAAGTTTTAGAAACATATTTACGAGGTTCAAATTTAACTTTAAGCTTTTGTGGCGAAAGATATTCTGATATTTTTTGTGAAGTCTGGTTTTTATGAATTCGAATTAAATTCATACACATACGTCAATTATGATGGATGATCAGGTAATTGATTCGCCGAAATCGTGTAGAGAGATCAACATTATAGGTGATCAATTAAAATGACGAACAACGATTTCACAATGAAATAATTGGCTCGAAAAATACATGCAAATTTGAAAGTATAATTCCAACAAAAACTTATCTGATATCGCTTGCTTGTTCAACTGAACTCCGCTCGGCTTGAGAGAAAGTAATGATCACGAACTGAAAATTCAACCTATATAGAAGAAACATGATTCGATTCTCATTTACCAACCCAATCCGTTGGGCAACTATGCCAATTCTGTAAAATTGATATCGCTCACACGTCAGGAACCTTGGATCGTCAATCTCTGAGTCTGCAACTCCCTCGATTTCTGCCATTTACATCAATCTGGAAAAATCTGGCAAATCGGTTGCCTCATCGCTCTCTTGATGAACACCTTCCTTTCAGTTATTCGAAAGTAATAGTCATAACGAAAAATAACTGCAAGGTAGATTCATATCAACAAAATAAGACAGCGGTTGAATGGATCTCATGAGAACACGTAATTGCTTCCTGATGTATCATTTCTGCAGTCAATCTGACCAATAGATGATACATAGCGGTTCTGGAACTCCCTGTAGTTACGGCTTTGGAATCGCTTACCTTCCATGCAACTCATTTCAGAAAATTTCATACTAAAATTGTTTAATTCTCTAGACATATTTTCGGGCACTAACCCAAATGATAAAGTGTTTTTCTTTTAATTTCACTTTAATCTTAATACATACTTACTATTTCACAATTGAAATCTCACTTCTATCAAAATCGCGATAGCGTTGGTTCGAATAATTCACTTTAAAACAGTTTTCGATTCATTTCAAGTTGAACCCAAGTATCAAACTTAATTAAAGTCAATTAACTTCTTCGACTTCTTCTACTCATTCGTTGTTCATACTCAAGTTCAAATTTTCAATATTTTCGTACTTTTGTTTTGTTTGAACGTGATGATCTTTAGATCATCGTTCATTCATTGATTCAACTCAACCTGAGTAAAGTCCATATAAAATAATATCGACCGTGGGTTCAATCAGCGGAAAAGAAGTAATCCATTTTAATTCCAAATTTTTTCTGGTTCAACATATTACGAGTACAAGTGGAGACCCATAATCGAACCCTGAAACAGGCCATACCAATAAGTAGCCCAGTCGCTTCCAACATCATTCACAACTAAATATTGTTTTGCATTTCGTTAAGTAGGTAACATCTGCGCAGATCGGGGACTTGAGACTTACATATTTCACTTTATTAAGCGAGGGGAGAAGATCTAACATATAAGATAATACAGATGCAACAGATATAGGTCAATAATTGTTTCCGGTTAATAAAATTCCAGCTTGTATAAATAAATCGATGAAGCTGATATATTTGTGAAACAACTGTCATATAAAACAAAATATAAAAAGCAAAATATGAAGAGAAACATGAAACTGGGTTTTATACTTATTTAGAATAGTTTTCAAAAAGATTGTAAGTATATAGTGAGTGTTAAAAACAAAACGTACTAGAGATACAAAATAACATAAAAAGATCTCAAGATTGCAGTTTTTGAAACAAGTTCAAGTATTGAAATAATTCAATGACTAAAATATTTTAAATTATTACTCACTTTGAAGTTGATATGAAATGATTTCATATCCAGACCCAACCTACATCACTTGAAATAACTTATAACGATTTATATATGAAATAACGTTATATAAAATGATATATACATTGCTGGTATTAACGATGGCATGAAAAATAAGAGAAGAAACGATATAATTCAAGTTCGCATGCCGTTGTCAAATTAGGTATGAATTTAATTGACAATATTTGGGTTTAATGAGAGGTTTTAAACCAAGCTCAAATATTCGATTAACGAGTCTTGCCAACGTCAAGACAATTTTGGCAGCTTCCAGAGCTTCGTAGTCCGTTGAATTCTTTTTATTCACGAGTAAGATATTATTTATGTCAATTTTAATATTTGCACTGGACAACTCTCTCATAGATTATGAAAAAAAAAAATTCATTGGTGCCGGTGAGATCTGTCATTATTTTCCGAAGCAGAATAATGTACGCCTGCGTTTTCTCGATACATTCAAACTGAAAAAATCATTAAAAAGACGAGATAGTTCAGGGAAATGAACCCACGAATTTCCTTTGAAAATATTTGATTGAGATGTTCCTTGATGGTGTTTCCTTGTTTCATGAATCTACTAGGTTTATCATTTATTATTCATAGGTTAAAAGCGTTTGATTCCGTAGAGATTTACCTGTCAATGTCACTTTAAAATAGCTTTTATTTGACTCCAGGTATCCATTCTTCCGTCATATACCCATTTACATTATTCACGTGGATATTCAGAGATCTCTGAAAGAAATCACAATTAAATTAACTCTCGGGCTAACATGATCTCGAACCTGGGCGCATTCGAATGAATCTCCAAGATTTTCTGTGTTTCTGATTGCTAGTAAGATGAATTATATGACCAGATCTCGGAACTGAGCTTTACATCTACGATAAATTTCGTAGTGAATACGCGAATAATCTTTAATATATGTAATCATACTTCAGGCATTCATTGTTCTTGATTTTGTAATCGAGTGCATGAAGTAGATCCAATTTTTTGCTTTATATTTCACGGAAATTGGTATTCACATAACAAGAATACAGCATTGTTTCTTGAAGTATTGGGGTCTGATATCTAACGATTGTTTTATAAATTCAGATATCCGCGAACGTAATTGATTCTATTTGTCTTCGTGGCGAACAAATAAAAAACGCGTGAGCAACACAGTTCTGCCGCTTAGGTCCTTATATTTTCCTCGAAAGCTTCCCACTTTAATTGAAAAATTAATGCAATTATTTCTCTGTTTATATTTTCAATGAAGGTGTCGGTTGAAGAAAACTAATAACTATATGTAATGAAACATTAATTCTAAAATGTTTCACATATATTAGCAGTATAATGTATTTCGTACATTTCGAGCTATCGTTGAGGTTATGTAAATAGTGAATCCATAATTATACCGAGTTGTTCAAAAGCACCTCAACATCCAGTTATATACCCTCAAAACTATAAGGATGGTAGTTATTTGTCAAATTATATAGGCAGAAACAATAACGCTTAGCACATATAATACCGTTTCTGTTACTACTAAAGTACCTACTTCCGGTTTAACCTAAAATACCGGTCAAGTTGGTGTAGGTAGTTTACACTGATATATAGAACTGTACAGAAATTGCACAACAAATTTGGATTCTCTGATAGCCTGGCCAACCATTTTCATTCTCACCTCAGAGTTCATACCTACTCTGGAATACCCCAAGGGCCTAAACTTGCACCACTGTTATTTATTCTGTTCGTAAATAATCGGATTGATAATATTCACTCCCCACATTTGATGTTCGCAGACGATTTGAAACTATATCATGAAATTAGATCACAGGAAAAATGTGTTCAAATTCATGAAAAATGCCATGTTGCTAGTTGGCGTGGGGACAATTATTTAAGTTTGAATGTGTCAAAGTGTAATGTTGTTTCTTTCACAAGAAAAAGAGACCGAATTGACTGTGATTACAGCATCGGCGGTCAGGTTCTTTCTCGTTCTTATAAGGTGAGATCTTGGTGTAGCCTTCGACCAGAAGCTTTCCTTTGTCCCACACATCACCCAACTTATTTCATCTGCTGCGAAAATATATGGATTCGTTATACGTAATGGCAAATATTTTCATAATACCTCAACATTCATAGGACTATTTAATACCCTAATCCGTAGCAAGTTGGAGTATGGCAGCATTATCTGGCATACCATTTACACTTGCCATCAACGCCATCTTGAGGCTATTCAGAGAAGATTTTTAAAATTCTTAGTTTGGAAGGAGAATAAAATTTATCCACAGAGAGGAGTCAATCATAACGAATTATTGAGTCGATTTAGTTTAAATCTCATTGCAGAGCAGTAGAGAAACTTTATCACTCAAATTTTTGTACAAATTACTGCACAATAGTATTTATTGTCCTCCTCTCTTGTTCGCTTTGTAATTTCGTGTTGCTAGGCAAAATTTTCTTCATACAGAATTTTTCCACCTAGAGACTCCGAGGACCAACTCCCTAATACAATTCCCCATTTGGTTTATGGAGTCTACATTCAATAGAGTTGCCAATAATTCTGACATTCATTCGACTCCATAGAAAATTTAGTAAAATGAATTGATTTAGATTGAGGTCTTTGTAATAATTCATTGAATGATATAATGTAGTTATTAGTTACTAGTTTTTTAGATTAGATTGAGCTCTTTGTTATATCTTTTTCATTTTAATTATTTAGTATTCAACATTGTTATTATTTTCTGTAATTGGGTGTTATACCTGTTGAGAATAAAGAACTAATTATTATTATTATTATTATAATGCGCTTGACTTTCGACATGGAAAATTAACACCCTGCATATTTAACGAATATTTGATAGATCTCGATTGTTGGAATCTATATATAAGTCCTAGGTTTGTTGTTTTATGTTAAATGTTAACAACATAAACCCCTTGGAAGCTCTCAGATATATTGATGAGAATGGAAATGCTTCATTAGAAACCATAACATCTCATTAGTGAAAATGTAATATTGTTGCCTCCTAAATTGAAGTAGGTATTCACATAAGGAAATAATATTTGGAATAGTTACTTACTTTGTAAATGACTTCAATCTTATTATGAATAACATAAACTAAATTGTATTCCCGATCATTACTATAAATTTCGCTCAACGTTTCAATGTTTGTCAAACAATAACCATTGTCAACATGTTATCCACAAGGAAACCATTATTAAGACTGTATACCTAATGAGTTTGGTACCCGAAACATGTTGACAATTTGTTTTCATTTGATATATAATGCAGCGTCAAGCGGAGTGTTCATTCTAATTAACAATATTAATTATGTTTCGCCATGTGCTTAGCGAAAATTGAGTGTCAGAAATTATATTCATTTCATACCATGAATCTTGTTCCATTGGGACGTTCGGTATACTTTGATATGATTACATATAACAAAGCTTATTACGAGTTTTGAGTGTATTGTTGTGAATAAATGTCCGTCGCATGCTTTTTGAGCCTACAGTATCTATACACATTAATTGGGAGAACTAAAAGATCTAACAATGAGACGATTTTGTACCATCGTCTTCCACTACGTTCCAATACGAATGAGGTTTCATAAATTAGTATTTGTAGAATTTATTCAAATTGTATTTCTAATTGTGCGAAGTTTAAGTCGACCGGCGGAGATTTTCACAAAATTTTAAGGTTCACCTGGAAATTATGGAAGTTTGATGTATACACTCTGGAAGTTTTGACTGTCGTCTTGTATAAAATTGAGCTAAGTGAAAAAAGGCCTTGAGGCAGTAGCTAAAATCCGTTGGAAGTGTTGGCATGATGCGAGAGGTTACTGGAAAGCGTGAACTTATTCTACTTTACATTTAACTTACACACGACGTGACCCATGTATAGAATTCTTCACGAAGTTTATAGATCAGAATTCCATGCATGAAAAACTTGGTCGGGAGAAACATTTGCGTACAAATGGTTTTGCAGGTTGTATTTTATGGAATAATATTTTGTTGAGTTTATAACTTCATGAAAACAAAACCCCAACCTTTGTATCGAACAAAGGTCCGTTCTTTTTAATTTAAATAGAATAAATATATCCATAACACACAGGTAGCTACATAAATGTATGAAGTTGATGATTGATGAGGCCGATACTTTACTACTAAGTAAGATACTAAGTAGGTGTACTACTTCACAAGTATTAATTCAGCATTTGATAAAGAAATAGTACTTCGAAACGTCGTCATGCGTATTTTTATAAAATTATGAGAAAATTCTAAATATCGTTTCATTATAAATATATGAAGGTTTGTGCAATAATCTTACACTTAAATTAATTCGTCAATTAAAGTCGATTGAAATTGAATTTGAAAACGTTCCGGTATCGGAAAAAATTGAGAACTACTTAGTTACTTTGTATTATATTTTTTATGACATCACAAATTACAGGCTGAATCTCTTAATATATGTGTATGTGCATATAGTTTTCAAGATTTTTTTAGCAATGACAGGATTTTTCATTGGAAAATCTTCATTTTAGTTGACGTTGAGAATTACAACTTATCAAAACTATTGAATGAATGAATTTTATAAATTACTGTGGTTATAAAATATTATCCATACATTTTTGGTTATAATACACAAATCAATAATCCAATATTCGCAACGTCGACTGAAATGAAGGTTTATTCAATCGAAAGAGCATGTTATTAATTAACGTGATAATTATTAATGCACAGTAACATTGGAAATATTTTCAAAACAAACATATCCAATAGGTAATGAAACTGTACAGAAGTATAATAGTTTCTATATTGTTCATATATAGAAGTACAGTATAAAACAAAGTCGCTTTCTCTGTCCCTATATTCATATAGGATGATTAAATCTTTAAAACTAAGCAACGGATTTTGATGCAGTTTTTTTAATAGATAAAAAGATTGAAGAGGAAGGTTTATATCTTTAATAACATCCATTAAATAGTGGAGAAATACTGTTATTTTTGAGGTTTCTAATGTGATGTCGTAAATAATTACATTTTTTCTGCTTAAATTGCAGACGAAGGCTAAACCCTACAAGATTTATCAAAATAATGTATTAAGAAGTAATGTACACATTGAAAAAGTCTACAGAAAACTCCGCTATGGAATATGCCTATCTCTTATGAATATCCCACAATAACATTTCTTTGTCATTTACTTTTTATGACAAGTAAAGGCTAATTTTCGTAGCGATTTTAACCAACACAGCATTAATACTTATTCAGTTAAATACCTTAAATACATTGTTGAATTAATATAGCTCTGTATGGCCCTTACAGCTTATGATTTGAATGAATATTTTCGAAGATATTACAGATTTACAGAGAAAGCGACTTTGCTTTATACTATGTAGGGATAAATACATATATATCTCCTGAAAAGACACAAAAAAGGGTCGAAATATCGAATTGTAATAAATAAATGAGTTGTTAAGTAAACACTTCACCAAACCGATTATTCCCGTTAACTTAATTCTAATATGTAACTAAATATATATATATATATAGGTATTGCCTACTTTCTCTTCAATAGTTACTATTACTTATAAAAGTTCTTGATTTGGAAGTGCAGAGTGAATTATCTGTAGTCTGTTTTTTAATTCTATGGAAGAGGTCTCGGAAGATTCTTCCTTCTTCAGTAAAAATATAGGCATAATAACCAAAAACTTTTACGCATTTTCATACATTGACAAACACCTTGTTATAAAAGATTACGATTGTTTGGGCGGCTTCATTATATAAATACATAAAATAAATAAGATTCACAAAATCGTACTTTTAAGGAACATTAAACCTCATTCCAAATCATTTTCGAATGAGTTTTTGAAATGTTTTTTATTTTCGAACGAGTTTTTAAATGGTTTCCCACTTTCGAAAGAGTTTTTCAAATGTTTTCTCACTTTCCAAAGAGTTTTTCAAATGGCCCCTCACTTTCGAAGCAGTTTTTCAAGTGGTTGTAACAAATTTCTGCCGTAATAATGAAATCTCAAGATGACAGTATTTAATGATATTGATATAGACAGGGTAGCGAATACAAACAGAATTTCTACATTTGTAATCATTTAGCTACAGCATCTTGAATAATAATATAATAATGCCGAAATTTTATAGGAAATGATAATATCAGGACATATTGAAAATGCAGCTGTAAAGCAATCGTGTGTATCAAAAATGTATAGTGACTCAATTCTTTAGACTCCATCAAATTCATTCACAGAAAAGTTTTCGAGTTATTCGGAACACCATCAGGTAAGAAATATACTCTTGTGAAAAAAAAACAATGATTCATCGGTTTTGAAAGCATTCGCAGTGACCCGACGGAAAGGATGCTACAACATACGTTGGCTGATGCCGAAGATCATTTCGAGATGAATTCCATTAGTTAATATTTCGACTAGATTGTTGCTCGTTATCCGGATCGAAGGACCAGTATTTTGGTGATACTTTGATAAGTCTAATATTTTGAAGATAAATTCCTTTAATGATAATAAGGGATAAAACGTCATATTTGAAGCTTGGATGATAATGTGAGTACTCACATGCTATTAGTGGTGTTCCAATGAACGTGAAAAGACCTAGAAAACGCTGGTTTCGTGCACAGCAGGGTTGTCTCCAAGCAAATGAAAATTATCACAGTCAGAGAAGGAGTCGCTCTGAAGAAACAATTAAAAAAACTGCACTTCCTCACTAGGGCCATCGTAAAGCCGTATCTACACTTCACACGTCACAAACACTCAAGCTCGCATTTTTGAAATATGGTTATTATTTGGGAATGTCAGTACAAGTTGGCAGTTGTGTACCATTGACGTGTAGCGCACATGATATCGCGATAGGTTGGATGAACGGAACGTGAGAGCTGCTGCAGTACATCCACCCCTTCGAAGAGCTGTTCACAATCTGAAACAACCGGTGTGGTGCGCCAAGCTGAAGCGCGAAAGCAGAGAGCTTGTTTCCGTGGCCAGTCGGACACACGAACTCTACTCACTTGGCCTCGGCAGGTGATGTTCAACTTGCAGGTAAAAGACTCCGAAAGACTAAGGCCCTCGAACCGTGATCAACTTCTCGTTCGATGTTGCCTCTACGTCCAGCGCTAAGAGGAATCTTTATATGATATATTCTATTATTCCTTCCACATTAATGAAAATGGTAACCAATATGTGAATAGAAATATTGATACTAACATTAGAAGTGGCCAAAAATTTTAAGTGAAGTTCGCCTATATAAAAAATTCTAGGACATCTTGACTACATATAGATATATATATATATATATATATATATATATATATATATATATATATATATATATATATATATATATAAATTGATTTATTGCCTGTTTAAATAGTTTATTTTGAATGTTTTTAGCAATAACAGGCTTCTTTTAATATGAAAAACTTTATTCCTTTTGACGTTTCGTTGTATATCACAACTTTGTCAAAACTAATGAATAATTACATTTTATGAATAACTTTAGATATCAAAATGTCAAACTTATTTTTTTTTTAATCAAATTAGTTTTTTTGTATTTTTACATATTGATTTTTATTATCAGAGGAATATTTCTGGCTTAGCATTCGCTTCGGAAGTTTTAGTCTTCTTCACCATGAGGAAACCTCTGAAAAACTCATGGTAAGCCAGATGATTCTAATAAGTATGATTTATATATACATATATATAATTACATATACTTAGTTGAGTGTTATACTTATCCAGGATATGTACATTAATTGGTTTATGTGTGTGAAATTGAAGGTAGATCTGGAAAAAATGGGTTTTGAGATGTGATGTTTGGTGATTGTTGTGTATTCATTTTATGGCTGTTATTTTTAAGGTTTATTAAATCGTTGTAAATAGAATTGAGATGTTTGATGTCTGTCCTTTCATTTACTATGTTTTCCAAATTTTTACGAATGTGTAACATTTCTAAAATTTCTCTACATTTTTTGTCTTTTTCATTTGCTAAAATCTTTGTATTGTTATAAAATCGTTTTTTTTTTTGTTATTTTATGTTTATGTAAGGCTGTCATTTGAGTTTTTGCGTATTTATGCGCTTTGATTCATTCTTCGAGATTTTATGATATTTGTCCTATATAGCATTTACTGCAATTAATATACCGTGTAGTAATTCAACAGTTTATCATCAACATCTGATGAAGCCACTGTGTTGGCGAAACGATATTGTCATGTTTTGATTTAATTGTAGTGGAAATCGAAAAAGGACTTAGTTTTATTTAAATTATGTTTTTCGCCAATGTGGAAGTTGGATATTGATTATTGTTAATGAATGTCTCGGTTCAAATTTGTAAGAACTTGTCAAATTTCGAATAATATTGTTTTATATACTGATATTTGTGAAATATATTAATTGAATTTGTTCTATGAAAATTAAAACTTGAATTTTTCATATGAATTTCATTGGTTTAATCAATTAGAACACCATCGAATTATTGTTTGGATGATGTTGAAGTTATCATTTCAAAATTATGTTCACGTTTCATCAATTTCTGGAATTTTTAAATTATGGTTTGTCCTATTGTTATGCTCATTTGATGCAGTTTTTTTGTTCAAATTTTGATTACTTCTGCGCTTTCAAACTTTTTGTATGAATAATATCCACATATACGATTTTTCTCAATTTTTTAGTGAAACATTAGCTGAATCAAATGTAGATATTAAGAGCCTGTAAACCTATCGATCTTAAATTTTCCATATTAATTAGAATCGAAAAATCAAGAGTGTGAATTGAATTATAATTTAATCATAATTCATAAAGAGGTAAGCGAGAATTCAATCATTATTATCAATCAATTACTATTAGGTCAACGATTATTCCCCATTAGGAGATCGATTGAATAGGAATTGAAAATTTTAAGGCTTCTGCTTCAGCTTTTTTGAACCCAAAAACGCCTCAGCCTCTCAGAATGCACTTTCTTTCGTTCATCTGTCCATTTTATACCAGGTTGACGTGTTTATTTTTGCCGAAACTTCACATGCGCGATTTTATATCTAGACTCAGTGCGATCTTTGAGATTTTTTTATATTGATCTGTTGATCTTTTTGGATCTCTTTCAGCCACTCTGCCGCTTTTACTCTTTATTATTATATTGAGTAGTTTCTTCGGTATTCTGGATTGTTTCATTCTGTAGACATGTGCATAGAACTTTACTGGTCGTACTTTGATTTCTTCTGTTATTGTATTTATCTTTTGATATAGTTCGTACTTTTCATCCAATCGCCGTTTCTACTGACTGGCCCGTAAATCTTTCTGAGAATTTTTCGATTCTGTTTTTCTGTTTCTCTTTTTTTGAATTATCGTCAATAACCATTGTTCCAGTTGCGTAGATTGCTTCTGTAAGAATCTTTGTGTTATAATGTCTTATTTTTGCGCCACTCGAAATGCGTTTTTTATTATAGTACGCACATGTTAGCTTGTAGGCCTTTCGGAGATTGGTAATTCTTTGTTCGTTAACGATTCGGTTTAAACCTGAGGACTGCATAATTTCTCCAAGGTATTTTAAATGGCTGACTTATAGAATTTCTTCATGTTCTGCCTTTCCATGTATTTGGGTTTATCATAAGAAATTTGTAACCCGGTTTTCTGCAAAATTTCATATAGTTACGTTATATATATATATATATATATATATATATATATATATATATATATATATATATATATATATATTTATATTTATATATATATATATATTTATATATATATATATATATATATATATATATATATATATATATATATATATTTATATATATATATATATATATATATATATATATATATATATATATATATATATATTTATATATATATATATATATATATATATATATATATATATCAATTTCCAGTAAATGATATGCCTCCTTCGACTACAATAAAACATCTTCAGATACAATAACATAATTTACTCTCGTATCACTGACGGTTACGAATAGTGATGAAACAAGTCAAGAAATTGCTTTGTTAATTAGGTCCTTACAACAATATCAAGTCAATTCTTCACGATCTTCACCGATTTCCATCGAGTACGAACCTAATTATTTCGAAAATTCACTTAGGTTCCAAGAAATCATTTCAAATTGTCAGAAATTTAACACGAGAACATAATTAACAGAAATGTTCACTCCACAGCATTTTCTGATTGCTATTTTCGCAATTTTGCTCTCTAGATATCCGACAACAAAAGTGTGGATATGCGAAAAAATACCTCATCGAAGGGTGGTTCAAGTTAACGCAATATTCGTTAAATCTTCTCGTGTATAATATGCTTAAAAGCGAGAGCCCGACAATCGTATTTGCGATCAAAATTCTTATTCGTATATAGCCGACTGAAGTTTATGCCAAATATCTCGATAATAACCACCATTAATTAGCCCTTAAGCTCATGAAGTATCCATGATAGGTGCATCGTATTCACCTCTACTCCAGTGGCGTACAGATTAATACCAAGCGGACACTACTTCAATATTTTCTTCAATTCCAATGTCAACCGAAAGTTTCGATATAATTTTATATCTCTGTTAGAGTGTTTTTGTCAGGAACACTGCATTATCGTATTCGAAAGAGTTTGTCTTGTTTGAGTAGTTCGGTGACCGTTATAGGGCATTGGTGCGTTTTGAAAGAATATCAAAACCTGGTTGTTTGTATGCATGCCACTGATGATTCCTTTAATGAGATGAAACAGCGCTGAATGGTATTTTCAACAAGTTTCATCTTCGAAAAGACTAAATATTCACTCTTTAAATTGTTAGGTTGTGCTTTTGTTGTCAATATTTGTGTAGGCAGGTCCCTGAGAGATTTCATATTCTATCTTCAAATATTATAATCATTGTATTTCCTCATCTTACCAAGAAGCATTGACAACGTTTATATTCAGAGGAAAAATTTGGAAGTATCTTTTTGAAAATCGATAACATTCTCCTTTATGCTAGAGCAACTGTACCTCAAATTGTAATTTGTTATTTACTTATCAATGGTTAGATTTAGTTTTTTTTATATCTGAACTATTTGATTTTTTGGTTTTCGGATTTTTTGGATATGTCAATTGTTCTTGTGAAATTTTAATCAGGGTTTGAGTGGCAGAACAGAGGTATCGTTTGCATATCACCTGAACTCCGTCCTGAGATTTCTTTTACCTTATTTCATTGTGCTTCACAAGTTAATGAATTTGTTTTTATTTCTGTTACTTTTTTTGCTGTTACGAAAGTAATGTAGTGGTGGTAAATTTCAATAAAGCCCTATTGAAAGCCCTATAATCATTATGATTATTATTATTACTCACTTGAAATATTCAATTGAAATGTGAAATGTATTCGAAACATACCAAATAGGGACTTGATAGTGATATAGAAAATTACGAGTACTAAGAGAATCTTCATAAAGTGGCATCTGAAAGAACCTTATTTGCCTTCTGAAGAAAACCACCCTTATTGAAGGACTATATGAGATGGTGCATGTATACTAACACCTTGTGACCTGTACAAAGTTACCATATCGAAAAATTGAGCATCCATCACAGACTTTGTTTTGCACTCTAACAGAAGGGACAAAACTACGACGAAGACATTGAGTTAGTGTTTGTAAATCTCGGAAATACATAATCTCAAAATTTCATTTGAAGAAATAAAGGAAAAAAGAAATAAATTTTGTTGAAAGGTCGAAAAATCCTTAAAAGACTCACTGTGAAGAAAAACATTAGTTGATTTTTGTGTAAAGTTATGAGATAATTCACAGATATTTCGAAAATTATATAAATCAGTGGAAAGAAAGCTCAAGGCTAACAAGTAATTGACGAGGATATTACCTGAAAATTGATCGTGTTCATATAACAAATGTGACAAAATGTACTGATAGCTACTATTCCGTTTTCAAAATAGTTCCAATATTCCATCCACTGTATTCTGTATATCCTTTCAAAAATGTTTTATGAAATCTTGTTATTTATAGAAATGTAACTCCGGTATTTGAAAAAGGTCATTATTTTATTGGGGCCTTGAAGAATACAATGTATTACCTACCTGCATAAGAGAGTCAAAGTCAATTCCTGTATTTAGGGAGAGATCCCTGAGTATATCAAACTAAAATCAGTTTCGGAATTCTCTTCGTTTATTGTGAACCCTTGCATTCAATTATTCGTTAAAGTTATTATTAGGTATTTGTATGAAACTTGATCAGCAGTTTTATATTCAATTGGTGTAGACACTTATAATACATAGGATTGATTATATTTGTATTGCTAGATGTGTGTTAGTGTTGTCAGAAAACTGGGACATTTTTGCAGCATAGAAAATTTTGCTTCAATTTAATCTAATTCCGCCAATACCTTATATGAACATATACTATAGAAGAAATTCGACGTTAGTGTTTGGGTTCCGACGAACGTCAATGTACATAGGTGCATCGTATCTGTATCTACAGACCCGCTAGGAAATTCCAATGGCTACGGCTTTCTGCAGATTCGGATCTGCCAATAAGATCCCTCACATTTCGTTACCAGCATCGCGATTTTTCTTCCACTTTCCAAATTATTGGGGAATAACGCTCGGCATTAACGATATGATCTAATGATCAAATCAAAAGTTCACTGTCTCAACCTACGTTGGTGCTACTTGCGATACCGAACACTGGTCACTTCATATTTAAACGCTTATTCATGCACAGTTACCAATTTTATTCACTCCACCATCAATTCTTGTGGTCACCCAGTGGTTAAAATTCGAAGGTATTTCATTAAAAGTTTTAAGTTTGAACTCAAAAGGTTTTTTGTCAAATACTGATACAGTATTTTGAGATTCAGGATAAGTCCTCATCCTGAATCTCAAATGTGGCAAAATACAACAGTATGAATTTCCTTGAACACTTTGCAGGAGCGAATTCATTATTGATTCATTATTGCAATTATATTATCCTTCCTCCATTATTTTCTTTATGCTTTTGAGTAAGTTGTGTTTCAAAAATCATTAATAACTATACAAATGAAAACTATTTCAACGTTTCATATATTTTTTTCTTCCTTGACATTCAATATGAATGAGTTAAGCATAGAGACAACGATTTAAATACAGTTTGACCATACAATAAAGTATGGCATGTATGTGTAAGTTGTGTGTCATTCAGTAGTAGTGTGTCAAAGGTTTATTTCTATTGGTTTCATGTATTTCAACAATATTTCAGATGGAAAATGACTGTAGTCATTTCTTCTGTAAATATGAAAGAAATTTACTACAAGAAAAAGAATTCTGTAGTTCTTGTGCTATATTAATTGTGTTCGATATCAAAGTATAGGTACTATAACTTTCTTTCGATGATTTTTTGACAAATTATTCAAAAGAACATTATAGCAGAGCTGGCTATGTGAAACATGAACAATGCGATGTCTCCATTATCCTTCTAGGGATAAATGTTAGAGAATATTGAAATCGGTGCCTACATTTATTGGAAGCGTAAGACAGTTACTGTTTCGTACTACAAGGTACTCACCAGTCATTCGTCAAAAAATGATCGAAAGAAAGTTATAGTATACTTTGAAATCGAATATCTACACGTGCGATAATCTAGCACGAGAACTACAGAATTCTTATTCTTGTAGTAAATTTCTTTCATGTTTTGAGAAATTATAACGAGCGTTTCTACAACAGCAACCTAGATGGCGCATTACTTCATCAAATTAGATGAAATTGTTCCAAAACCTACAGTTACAAAATGTAGTATCTTAATTGATGAGGACGTGTGAAATTTTCAATGTTTGATATATTCATGTGCTTTTCACTGAATCCCAAGATTTGAGATCTACATTAATCTATGCATTATATATGCATACGACTTACTCTATATTTCTGTCTTACAATCAATAGGAGGGTATGTGAGAATTGAAGTCGTTGCCTTTCAATTGTTGAAAGTGGCGTAACTGATGAGTATCTTGTAGTTCGAAACAGTCTTACGCTTTCTATAAATGTAGGAATGGATTTCAATATTCTCTAACATTTATCCCTAGAAGGATAATGGAGACAACGCGTTGTTCATGTTTTACATAGCCAGGTCTGCTATAATGTTCTTTTAAATAATCAGTCAAAATATTATCGAAAGAAAGTTATAATATACTTTAATTTCTTCTCTGTATAAACTCTGTATTGAAAAAGGGTATAAAGTTTGTGCTTGACATATTAATAAAAGGCTGGAAGATATTCTGCAAAATATCTAAGCACAATTCAATACAACTTCAAATAGTCTAATAAACTATTTGATATTGTTAAATATAATCGTGAAAGATTAAGTCAAGTATTTAATTTAATTTTATATAATATAGGATAATTACCTGAAAAAAGTCCAGTGCATTAAAAGTCCTTTACTTTTAAAACTGACCTAAGAGTCTTCCATTATGTTAACGCATAATTTATTGGATAAAAACACTTGGCTCATTTTCACAGAATCATATTGTTCCTTGACAATTTTTTCGGGGTGTTACTCCAATTTCAAATGTTAAACTGTAAGAAAAAATATACTTTTGTGAAACTAAACCAAGTTTTTTTTTAATTTAATATATCAAACAATGCTTCACCAAGAGATCAGCGAATATTCAATGAATTCTAGGAAGAATAATTCATCATTTGTTACTTTATATTGACATGAAATGTGTGTCAAGTTATTGTGTATTCATTTCATTTAAGCATATCTGGATTTACCCTTTTTGTGGGGATTCTGGTTTTATAGGAAGTGCAATCGCCAACTTTACGTTTGAGAGAACGTTGTATACATAACTCACCTTATAGATAATAGTTGCATTTCTAACTGAATACACAGTAAGTTCATTAAAATTTAGAAAACTGGCAATTCATTTAGTTTGACATCTGAATTATCGCTTTCGTATGTTTGGATCAATAATCGTAGATTTTTTTATTAGTCTGTATGTTCAGATCAATTCCCATAGAGCTGATAAAAAATTAAAGACATGTCTGTGTAGGTGGAACGGACCTGCTCGGTCCCTAAACCTCAATCCGAGACCTATAATTAGGGTTGAGTAAATTACCGTTGTCAGCTATAATCATCCATTTTCAAGGGCCTATCTTAGCGGTAAAACTGTTTTTCCATAGACGAACCTTATGATAATATATGTAGACAAATTTTCAAAAATTTTGTTCCTATATATATATATATATATATATATATATATATATATATATATATATATATATATATATATATATATATATATATATATAAGAAAATGAACACTAGAACATTCATTTGAAAAATTGAAATTAATCAAGAGAATGTTATAGTAGATGTTATAAGTTATTACTTAGTTATGTACACGTTCACATATCTAGCTCTTCTATAACATTCTCTTGATTAATTTCAATTTTTCAAATGAATGTTCTAGTGTTCATTTTCTTAAATATTTCATTCAGTGCCATAAGCACATAATATAACTACAAACAAATATATATATATATATATATATATATATATATATATATATATATATATATATATATATATATATATATATATAGTTATATGATTATGTTTGTTTTGCAGAAAAGATTATTGATATTTTTATGGTTGTGCTTCAAACCGTCAACCAGTCTGACCTATATTCTAACACTCCTTCACATAAAAGACAAACCATCTCGAAATCTTTGACATTGAGTAAAAATCTGGGGGGTTTTGCTTGATGGTGTATTTTGTTACGGCTCAACTGTAACATACACATATAATTGCGGCCATTTTGTATATCTTATATGAAGCATTGAAGTGAATCGAAGGGATGTGGCTTCCAGTGTGAAGAGGCATTAGATACAGTTGACAGAAACAAAAACGGAAATATATATCAGCGCGTTTATAGTGGAAGGTTTTCCTTATCGACTGTAGATCTAACGAAATACCCCATCTATTTGAGGCCACATATATTTAAATTGTAAATATCTTTGCGCATTCCTATGTAAGCACCGGGTCCTATGAATGTTTCAACTTTTACATGCAATTAATTATCTTCCTGATGTTAATTAAAATTGCCTCTGATTGATGATTTTCCCACCTATGAAATTCACTTTAATCAAACGTCTAACTGAGAGTATAGTTAGTCCTCAATTAAATTTTCATCTATTGCGTGATACGAGACAGATATTATTTGTGTATGATGAGTTGTTTCGTACAGTGGCGTCGAAATCATTGAAACCGGGCTTCCTTCCGTTATGGTAAATCTTTGTTCAATTTCCCTTAAAAACATTTCTAATATTGTCTCAAATTTCAACAAAACTGACTGGAATGGAAATAACATAAGCCCTTCGTCTATGTTTCACGATAATATATCAATATAATTAAATTATATGAGATATACAGTGGCGGCTGAATAAAGAAGCTGAGGGGTGGCTTATCTCCTCAGAAATCGAAATACACATTATTTCTGGTGAGTTACAAAAATCAATTTTTAGGCAAATCAATAGTAAAAAGTTTCAATTAATGAATGTTCATATTTTATCAAATACTCAATGGAGATTTGATTCTCCGATTGTAGATTTCTTTCTTGAAATGAATTAGATGAATCAGCCTCGATTATTCAAGCTTTTCATGAATATAATTAATGAAAATTAGCAGCTTAGGTTCTATAATGATTTCTAGGTACCTGGTTATGAAACACTTGTTCGCGGTAAGGATTCTGAACCGATTCAGAACTATTCGCATGCGCAGTTTGAATTTTGGCGTTCGCGGATCACCCAGTTCCGAACTTTTAGTTACAGTTCTGTGTTCGCGAATAAACTGGGACTGGTTCGGAATCGATTCGGAATTGGTTCTACCGGTTCGAAGGATCAATCTAGAACTGTAAGTTCGGGACTTGCGCATTCACGATAGTTTGGCAATTGGTATCATAGAAAATTATTTCTAAGTATCCTGTATTTCATTTGGCTGTAATTACCGATTGCATCGATCCGACAAGGTCGCTGTATTTTTGATACAATTCTAAGAGAAGAAGAGTGTTTGGTGGGTCCATTCTAAATGACTAAAAGTATCTTGCTATCTTGTGCTTTCGAAAATAAATAAATTGGAAAATGGTTGCTTACTTATAAGTCGACTTTCATAGAATAATGTGTTATTGTATTGTTCTTTCATTAGAATGGCAATTGCAAGCGGTATACGGCATATTATTCGATGAGAACAACCGTGATTTGAAAATTCTAAACTAGTTCTAAAATCGTTCGCTGGTCGAAATAATTCCGAACCAGTTTATAACCGAGCATGCGTATTAAATCAATCCCGAATCAGTTATGGATTAGTTCTGAATCGGTTCAGAATCCTTACCGCGAAGAAAGCTATTGATTCTAAAGGTTTTGTAATGTTAAGTTTGATTGTCCGCAATGCTAGATTGTTTTCGAATACCTCAACACTGGTCCATTTATTAATGCCCTGGTGAGAAGCAAATTTGAGTCTTGTTTGGCGGCCAATATATAATTGACACATAAACCGCCTGGAGGCACTGCAGAGGAAGTTCTTGAAATGGCTCTCATTTTGAGAGGATGGTGTATATCCACCTAGGGGTTGTGATTTTTTGTGAATTGAACCTAGGGGAGGGCCTAGTGGTTTGACACTAGGAGCCTCCACACCAGGAGAAGATTGAATGCATTGAAATTTTTATTCAATTTGCTCAATGATAATCTCGACTGTCCTGAGCTTCTGGGTAAACTTAATATCTTCGTTCCTCAGAGGTGTACAAGAATGAGGCAGACATTTTTCTCAAAAACTCTCGCTGCTTTGCTTTGCATGTTCTACTGCAAACCAGGTATCAAGCTGCTGTGAGTTGCACTGGGACTCACTTCCTTCTATCATTAATGTGTATATAAATCATAGCCAGTGAGTAATCTTGATTTCTTCCGATTTGAGTTCTGAGAGATTTGTTTTCTCGATTATTATTATGATTGAATGTTTAGATATTGACATTACAGATTCAGATAATTATATTTGATAATGTTTTTAATTTTTATAATTTTTTCAATATTGTATATCTATGTTATTATTGATATTTTTAGTAACCATATTTATTAATTATTTATTTTCCTGTAATTGGGTAGTTACCTGTTGGAAATATATGCTTATTATTATACTCCTTGAATTGGATTGGATTGGGAAAAGCCCATACTGAATTGGCCCCCCTCCAAAATCCCCATAACAAAATAGTCTCATTTATCAATATAAATTTTTTTTATAATTTATCAATGGATTTTTTTTGTTATAAAAATCACATGATTTTAATAATACAATTATTGAATGATATATGAGATAAATGTGGAAAGATAAGGTATTATTCAACAAGAATATAGAGATACTCATGAGATTTATTCGTCTCATCGAATCAATTAACTGTAAAATGAACGAATGAAATGTTCCACAACTTTTCTTCGATTAAAATCGATAGAAAAGCCAGAAACACTGTAAAAGCTCCCTTTTCATCTGAAATTTTAATTCGTTCTTTTTGACGTTTCAGTGTCTTACATTACGATATCGAAGTTTCCATTACTTTCTCAAACAAATTGTATAGTGATTCAGAAATATTTTGATGTTACAAACTCAGAAAATGGGAAATAAAAGAACAAATTAGTTGAAAGAAGAATTAAATTACGAGAATCTTGTATTATTCAATTCGAAAAGTGATAGAGGCGGGAAATATTTGCCCGAAATAACTGAAATTAAATGTTCTATCAATATATTCGACTCACTGTTACCGATATTCGAAATGATCAAGAATATCTAAATTGGTTCTGTGAAGCACTGAAATAGTTTCTGATGGAAGCGTTTTCCAGTTCTACGTTTTGATGAAAAATAAATAACAAAAATAAATCTTATCCTATAAATATTTAACCCATTTAATCATCGCCGCCTTATCATACAGAACTGATTTATAAATCAAATTAGAGTTAATATTTGCATAAATACTATTTATTCTAAAGGAACTAATATTTCCTTATCTATGAATTCCGATTTTCTTTCTCTTAATGTGACATATATTCACAAATTTCCAGTAGTGTACTCATTAAATTGAACATTTTTTTAAATTTTAATTTGAGTTGAACAAACTGATATCTGATACACAGCTTTATTTTGTGAGCTCATCAGAAATTCGGTAATTTTATGCACTATAAAAATAATTGATTCTTCAGTTTGAAATGTAATATTAACCAATATATGTAAACGTAAATATTAAAATGTGAAGATTTTACCGAAATATAGAAATATTTCTATAAAATTGGTAACTTCAGAACATGGGATGATGTTCTCAAGTTAAATACATTTGGTAATACTTCAACAAGGATTGCACTTCCTCATTTACAATTCTGTTGTTCCTTATTGTTTAATTGTATTCAATATAAAATAAGTCGATTAGAAAAAATACAAAATAGGGCTATGAGATCTATATTGAAATGTAATAGATATACACCTGTCAAATCCATGCTTAATGTGTTAAATATGTTATCTGTTAGTCAAAGAGTTGTGTTTAATGTACAAGTGTTCATTTTTAAACTGAAAAGAAATATGTTACCAACCTACATTAGTAATAGAGTTCTATTATTTGAAGATGTACATAATTATAATACGAGATTCAAAACAGACTTTATCCTTGGAAAATGTAACACTACACAAAAGCTCAAATCTATTTTTTTATAAAGGTTTAATTGAATTTAATGGACTTCCTTCACATATAAAAAACTGTGAAAGTTCAAAAGTATTTAAAAGACTTTTGGGAACGTTCATCTCAACCAAATGCAATACAGTTTAAAGTCAATCTAATTCAATTGGGCTTTGTTTCTGCTAGTACTCTAATTGATGTTTAACATGTAATATTAGTTAGGTGCTAAGTATAACGTTTTTGTTTTTCTACTATATTATGTTATTTACATATATTGGTACTTTACTTAATTCACAGTATTTTACTTTTCATAATTTTATGTTTTAATTAACTTGTTATTACTATATTTTGTAATATGATGTAGCAATTCTGCTAAGTAAATACATTATTATTATTATTATTATTATTATTATAAGAACTAGTGGGACAGAATATTTAATTTGGAACACCCCGTATTGCGTATAGCATTTGGCTGTTATTTTTACTTTGAGGCGTTTTGCGTTTTAGTCTGCTAGATTCAAGAAATATCTGAATTATTTCACCTTTTCCAATTGGAAACAAAACAAAAGAATTCACTTTCGTGTTTCCGAAAGAAAATCATGAAATTTAGAGAAACCCATCATTTGGGCCTCATTGTAACTGGCACAAGTTTACACATTCGGTTCCCAAAGCAAAAAACGTTGAGTCGAATTTATCGCTTGATTCCTCGCCCAACAAGTCTAATAAATTGAAGGACAATCATCTAGTTTTCTGGGAAGAGGACAGATGAAGAACAAGAATGAGTTCATCATCCTTTGTTCTGAATATTCAAGATTTGCCGACTTTTTTCGACTTCTTTGACGCTAGAGTATCCCATCAATAAGGTTCAGGAGACACAAATAAGGTATATATATATATATATATATATATATATATATATATATATATATATATATATATATATATTGCAAACTTGTCAATATACACATGTGTCGATCTGAGAGTATTAGTGTAACCAATGATATTTTCTCTGTTCTCTACATTAAGCTTATAAAACATTGCCAAAAAAATATTTCAAGACGCTGGGTGAAATTGAAGGCAAGTCTTTCAAATTGTACTTTCATTTAGTTCAACGAAGTGAAAGATAATGATAAGAGTGAATTTCAATTATACATGCGTACCTGAAATCGACACCATGAATTGTAAATTTCACTCAAAACTTATACAAAAACACGGAGGACGTAAAAAAAAACCTACACAGTATCTCTACTGAGAACTAAATGAAACATTCATACTAGTTGTTCAAGTATCTGTCGGAATATAAATATGTTTGAATGTAAATACACAAGGTGTTTCCCAAGAAATGTGAATTATTGTTGTGGTCGATTTATCGTTTTAAGATAATAATTCAAAGAAACATTCTGATAATTTTTTACGAACAAGTCAACATCCTGTATCCCACTGATGACAAGACTTATCACACATGTTTTTGAAAGCTTTCTGTCTTAAACGTCAATATCAATTCGTCCAAAACGTTGTTTCATACACTTTGGAAAAATTTTATGTCTATACTCGTACATTTCATGCATATATATACAGAAAATTTTTGTTTTTGAATTATGTAACTTGTGAATGCCCTTCATTTAAAATTACTCAACTTTTACAGGTTTAATGTTTGTTATTGTCGGTTTATTTGTATTTAGTTTTGTTTTTTTTGCAACAAAGAAGTATAATACCTTCCTTGCATTTATTACCAAGTATACCCCTCTAGTTTGTTTTTCTATATTTATTTTAATCTTGAGTTCATTTCATCACTTTGAATAGCATTGTATTCGAGATAGATTTCAATGTGAAAATAGTGGTTGAGTTGGTAACCATTAACCAATTATTCAAGAACTGGTCTGGAGTACGTTCCGCAACTACTTACAAGGAAAATATTTCATTAATATTAAAGTTAGGTCCAATATTGACTCGAGGATTACATGAAGTCAGCAAACGGAGGATTTGGCCAGTTCCAGCAGTTTGATGAATCTATTAGAGTGCCTTGTAAGTGTGCTTGCCTGAATTTAATGACCTCTGGCCCACTGAAAACTGATTGAAAGTACTCATCAACGCTGGAGCACCTAGACGTCGTTGAAAATGGATGTGAGTCATTGGCCAAAATGTACCGATAATATCGACGAAATATTCGCTGAATGTGAAAGAAAAATGTTTGGAGCTTTTCACGTAGGTTGTCTTTCAGTTTAATTTTGGTGGTTATGGAATTTTAATTCAAGAACCACCTGAAAACATAAGACAAAATGGATAAAATGTACCGAAACATCGACGAAATATTCGCTGAACGTGAAAGAAAAACGTATGAACCCCTTATGAAGGTTGTATTTTAGCTTAATTGTGGTTAATATGCAATTTTAATTTAATAATCACCTGAAAATATGAGACAAAATGGCCGAAATATACTGATAACATCGGCGAATATTAGCTGAATGTGAAAGACAAACGTATTTTCACGAAGGTTGTATTTTAGCTTAATTTTGCTTTATATACAATTTTAGTTCGAGGATTACCTGAAAATCTAAGAAGACAAAGCGATAAAATTACTATCCAAAAAACACAAATCAGCAAATTAAACATATAAATGTTTAATTAAGTTTAAAACTTATACGGAAACCTGCGGAGTTATTCTCAAAACACTGACTGCTACTTGATTGAAAAAACCGAGATAACTCTTATCTACCTTAATTCATATTCGATTTCCCCAATTCAGATCTGCAATTTGGCAATTCAAAGACTCGTACTTCTTGAATAGTCACACAATTTTACTTACAATGAAAACAGAAGAGTTTATTCCTTGTTGATGCTTCGCTACAAAATGATGCCTTGTAAATTGAATAAAAAAGAAAAGAAATTTGAATTGTATTAAATTTGAAGAAGTAAACTTAAATGAGAATTCCAATCACTTTTAAATTTATTCAAATTAATTTCAAACCACCTAATTAAATTGAATTAAATTAAATTGGTACATGATTTTTTCTATTTTTACTGAAGCTTCTGACATTAATATCAACAAAATAAAATAGAGGAAACAAAGAGATGGAAAATCGAAATTTTGTCTTTGTAGCCTCCTTTCAAGCAAAAAAATTAATACTAAAAAATACCAATATAGACATTTAGGCGTATTACTTGATGAAGATCCTCTACCATTTTTTTTCGTTTTGTCTTTATCTTTCAGTCTTGAATTCCTTCCAATTTTATCGGTTTGTATCGATGGATTCCTTTGTCGATCTATTGAATGTTATGTGAGGAAGCCATAATAAACTTTCGCCTCTTATTATTTTGCTTATTCCTGGATCTCAGAATAGATTCCTTACTTTCCGCTTCGTTTTCCCCTCTTTTTTACCTTCTTATAGATATATATATATATATATATATATATATATATATATATATATATATATATATATATATATATATATATATATATATATATATATATATATATATATATATATATATATATATATATATATATATATATATATATATATATAATATAATATATATATATATATATATATATATATATATATATATATATAATATAATATATATATATATATATATATATATATATATATATATATTATATTTCTTGAAATTGATTTATTGACTGTTTAAGATATTTTATTTTGAAAGTTTTTAGCAATAACAGGCTTTTTTTGATATGAAAAAGTTTATTTTTTTTTGATGACGTTTCGTTGTTATATTACAACTTTGTCAAAACTCAAAAGTCTTGACAAAGTTTTAATATAACAACGAAACGTCAACAAAAATAAACTTTTTCATATCAAAAAAAGCCTGTTATTGCTAAAAACTTTCAAAATATATTATATACATATATATATATACATCCTTATATCATTGTTGCGTCTTTTCGAACTGGGACCTTGTTGCGTCACATTGAAACTGTAATATCAGCTAAAATGTAGTTGCGTATATTGATTCACAAGGTCATTTAGAATCGAATGTGGAAGTTTCGTTGAAATTGAACGAGATTTTCAAATACGAAAATTCATGCATTCTCGTTACGTTACTGCGTCTCCCCGAAAACCGACATTGTCAACTCCAGTAATCTGTATATAATACATTATTACGTCCAAGCAGTGTTGCCACATAATGTGACGTATCAAGGTACCTTTATTGAATAAAATATACACAGAGAAGTCAACAATTTATTTCTGATTCATAACATAGTAAAATTTCAAGGTCAACGAACATGAATTACATACGGTAAGTTCGTTATAGTTCAGAAATTACCTTGTGTTGCAAATCCGGAATACAAAAAAAATAACATTTATGATTGAAAATATTTTTAAAACACTTAAATTTGAATCTTCTTCTTGAGCATTTTGTATCTTAATTATTTTTATTGTATGCATTTTGAACGAAATCTTTGAAAAAACTTTTATTTTAAGCCAATCTTTATTCTTCAATAGCTCTGAATATTGAGATTTCAGATTCTCACATTCAATTCGTTTAGGAGCTCTTTTCGTTTCAATATGATTTTCGAAAAATTTTTGAGTAACGGCTTTTTGTTCTTCGGTCCATGGGACCAGTATTCGCCCTTTCTTTTTTTTCATTTCAGAAACGCAAGTACTTCTGTTGTCCGAGGAATCAATTATTTGTTCTAAATTCGGTATTAACGCTTCCTCCTCAGATTCACTTAGTTCGCTCATATCACCGTTACTTTCTAAAAGGTTTTCTTCCAGATCTATTGTAATTTCATCCAAAGATTTTCCTTGGTATTTATTGGCACCTCCTTCCTCCATAACCATAAGTAATTTTGATATTTTAGCCGTTTGATAGACATCGTCGGGCAGTCTGTACGAATTTTTGTGAATTCCCGAGGTATGCCCCATAAACGTAGCACGTTGTTCAATCTCTCCATCAGATAAAGTGAATAATTGAGATAATGTAGCCAGGTGCTTCCTTAGACGAGTAGAAGTGATTGAATCAAAATTTTTAGCTCCACACAATTTTGCGTGCCTATTCAATATTTTGTAACCTATTATGTTTGAAGAACTATTGGCTGTGGTGAAAAGGTATGGATTATTTTTGGGTACAAAGTGATCTCTTACGTCAAGTAAAACTTGAATATGATTCTGCACATCAGCAGTAAATAATACAGGGACACCTCTGCCCCGTTTTCCTCTTATCACTACTCGTTTCAAAGTATTCAGAAGTATTCTTTCAGTTGGTGAAACAACCTTCGAGAAATCTTCGTAATTCTTGTTAGAAGGAGAATTCTGGTAGGTGTGCAGATACATTCGCTGCACTTCTCCCGAACGTTTTATATTGAATAAAATCACTCTACAGTAAACTGATTCCATGAGAGTGTTAAAATAGGAGATTATTCGGCGTTGTGATACATCAAATTTTGTTGCAGTCGCTCTTTTAATTATTTCATGTTGCATTTTTTCAATATATTCTGAAGCTTCGTTTGCAATTTTCAGAAGATATTGTCTCAAAGGTTTCAAATCACTAGCGAGCGGAATAATCGTCACCTTATTCCACTTGTTAAGATTAAGGTTACTGGCTGCATGAGATGACACTTCAAAACTCCAATTTGTCTCAAAAAGATGAATGAGTGTTTTCTGATCTGCTTTTACCGTAGCACTAGCAACTGAAAGATGTGGAGCTTGTTTTTATATGCCATCGAAATCGCAAGATCACAAAATTGCTTGAGTGAAGTACCGATGTTCATGGCAAACGTTGGAGAATTGTAAACATCCTTTCCAGGATCATATTTGGCTTCAAGTTTGGTAGCTTCGACGAACAAATCAAAGTATTTGGGCTGTAATGCCGAAAACAGTGTATTTATTAATGTATCTAGTTTTCTCATTTCAAGAAGTATTTTCGAAAGTTCCCTCATTTTTCGTAACGTTTCCGTTTCCATTTTTCGTTCCCTCATGTAACGTTTACAAAATGATTCTCTATATGTGTTCTCAGAAGTTTTGAGGAAAAATATCCCATACGGTTATCACAAGGTAGTAATGTTCGGTCTGGCACATATTTTTGTCCAACTGCTTTGAAGCATTTACCATCACCCGCCAGAAAATTTCCCTTTCTTCTCAGATTGTCAAACAACTGTCTTCTTTCTTTGTTTTTAGCTTCTTTTGACATAATTTCTTTCACATCTGTTTCCTGGTAGTGATTTTTGAGAAAAGTACGTCCAAAATTGAGAACTTTGTTTTCACAGTAATAGCAATGATCTGGTTTATTTTGTATGGCTGTTTGATATTCGAAACATTCTCAGTTGGCAATAAGTTAGATGGTTCCCCGAAATTTCGACTGCACAATACTCCAACACTTTGGTTATCATCATATATCAAGATTCGGTATAACCAGAATGACCTTCCTTCCGCAAGAGAATATTATTACTGGTTAATACAGTTCCATTTAGGCTATCTTCATGAAGTTGGATTGGTCCTTCTTTGCGCATTTCATTTTTATGAGAAAAAAATGATTTTGAAATTATAGGCTCAGAATCACTGTAATCTGATGAGATTTCCTGAAATGTAATGAAATAAAATATTACCTCAAGTGCATTTAAAATACAAAATATTATGAATAAGGAAAATGCTACCCGCGTCAGTAAAACTAGCTACAGTGTTATTGATCATGCTCTAACAAATAAAAACTTGAGCTGCAAAATAGATTTATATGACCATAGTATAAGTGATCATAGAATAATGTCCGTGAAAATTGATGAACAACTGAAAACTAGTGAAAGAAAGAAAATTACTATTCCTAAAATTAATGTTGAACGATGGATACAGTCGGTGGAAAATGAGCTTCAACAAAGTGATGTCCAGAGTTTTGAAGAACTAACATATATTATAACTAGCACAAAGACCTCATGTACAACGCATCACACCATAAAAACAAGAACAAACAATAACTGGATCACACATGAATATCTTGAATTACTGAAGATACGCGACAAACAATACGTCAGATGGAAAAAAGTTCTAAATGAGCAAACTGAAATGGACTTCAAGAAAATCAAAAATAAAGTCAACAATCTCAGAAGCAAACTCAAAAAACATTAGGCAGAAAAAAAATTTCTAGAAGGAAAAGGTAGTAATAAGAAAACATGGGATGTATAAAATGAATTATGTAATAAACAGAAAGAGAAAAACCAACCAATAAGAGCAATAAAAGATATTAATGGCCAGATAGTTAGCGGTGACAAGGAAATAGCAAATGAGTTCAACCAACATTTTACAGTTGTAGGAAGCAAACTTTCTGCAGGGATAAAATATAGAGGTAATGCAAAATATAAGGAAGAAGAGATATCAAACACTGTATACCTACCTGAAACCAACAGATTTGAGAGAAATAAAAGAGACTTTAGACACTATCAAGGACAACTGCTCGCCTGGAACAGATCTTATCACCAAGAAAGATATTCTCCAATTGTTTAGCATAGTGGGTGGGACACTCGTAAAACTCATAAATACAATATTACGAACAGGTATTTTTCCAAATAAACTAAAAATTGCCAAAATAATACCCATCCATAAAAAAAGGCAATAAAGAAGACCTGAATAACTATAGGCCAATATCCATTTTGAATACATTCTCGAAAAGAGTTGAAAAAATCATAAAAACAAGAATAGTAGACTTTGTTAAAAAACACTTTGGATTCGACCAACAGCAATATGGATTCCAAAAATGTAGCAGTACACAAGGAGCTACAGTTGACCTTCTCGAATATGTACTGAAGGAAACTGACAAAAGTAATTATGTTCCTGTAGTTTTTGTAGCCATTAGGAAGGCTTGATACTGTAGATTTGGAAATAATGATGGACAAGTTAGAACGGATGGGTTTTTAGGGGAATATGTTATAACTTAATGAAGACGTACCCCATGAATCGGAAACAATACACAGTGATAAATAACTGTACAAGTGATAGAAGAAATGTTAGTATAGGGGTGCCGCAGGGATCAATTCTTGGGCCTCTGTTGTACCTGCTGTATGTTCATAGCCTAAAATTTTTGAGACTTCAATGTGAAGATTTCATGTATGCGGATGATACTGCACTGGTGTTTTCTGGTTCGAAAGGTGAATGTGAAAATTTAGTGAATTGTAACTTGGAGGAGTACTTTAACTGGCTGTGCAACAGTAAGTTAAGTATTAATGCGAAGAAAACAGTTTATATGTCAGTAGAATGTAAAACGAATAAAACTTCTGATATTAAATTAAGTCTAAATGGAGTTGAACTGAAAAAAGTTGACTGAAAGAAGAGTACATTTACATTAAAAATCTTTAGCTCAACCTAATATAAAAGTATTATTTCAATCTAGAAAAATTAATTTGGAACGATAAACATATATACCAAGCAATTAAAATTTCAATACATATTTCAACTTACCATCATGTCCTAAATTCACTAAATCAAGAATCTTTTTAGCGCGCGATCTCAAACCGCCGTATAGATCACGTGACGAAAACAAAGCGGCTCTGATTCCAAGAATTAATATTGAATTGAATCTATTCAGAAACACTAATCAGATAGAACACAATGTTGCCAAATTTAAGACGCAATAACATACTCAGATCATGAATAATATACTCAAATGCGTATATTAATATAGCGCTGCACTCGGAATATCGTTGAACTAAAATTGTATATCATCTCATATTAGACATATATTATTGCGTCCTGCTAGTTTCTCAATCTATGAAAATCTTTGAAATCTTATCATAATGTTCTGTGATACTGTTGACGTTGAATTATAGGCGGGAAAATCTACGGTATGGTATAGAAATCGATATATATAATAATAATAATAATAATAATAAGCGTTTATTTCCAACAGGTAACTACCCAATTACAGGAAAATACATAATGAATAAATTTGGTCACTGAAAATATCAATAACCACATAGATATACAACATTATGAAATAATTATAATAATAAAAAAACAATATCAAATATGATGATCTAAAACTAAAATGTCAATATCTAAATGTTCAATTATAACAATAATATAGGAAACAAATCACTCAGAACTCCATTGGAAGAAATCAAGATACCTCACTGTTAAGATTTAAGTACTTATTTACGATAGAAACAAGTGAGTCCCAGTGCAAATCACAGCAGCTTGATATCTGGTTTGCAGTAGAACATACAAAGCTAAGCGGCGATTGCGAGAGAAGATTGGTTCTGTGGGTTTTTAAGTAAAATGTCTGGTTTATTCTAGTACACCTAGGAGGAACGAAGAAATTAAGTTTGCCCAGAAGCTCAGGACAGTCGAGATTATCATTGAGCAAATTGAATAAAAATTTCAATGCATTCAAACTTCTCCTGGTGTGGAGGCTTCTAGTGTCAAACCTCGATAGCAAACAAGCGTGATCATAACCCCTAGGTGGATATAAACCATCCTCTCGAAATGCGAGCCATTTCAAGAACTTCCTCTGCAGTGCCTCCAGGCGGTTTATGTGACAATTATATATTGGTCGCCAAACAAGACAGCCATACTCAAGTTTGCTTCTCACTAGGGCATTAAATAAATGGACCAGTGTTGACGAACTCGAAAACAATCTAGCATTGCGGACGATAAAACCATAAACTTTGCTACATGATAAAATTAATTGATTGATATGAGGTATGAATGAGAGTTTTTGATCAAATACTAAGCCGAGATCCTTAACCTCCTGAAGTCGAGTCAGATTAACACCTTCAATGTTGTAATCGAAAGATATCACATTTCTCTTCCTAGTAAAATTCACCACATTACATTTCATGACATTCAAATGTAAACAATTATTGTTACACCATCGGCTGATATCATTTAGGTCACTTTGTAGCCTCAAACAATCATTCATAGATGACACGCTCTTATAAATTTTAATATCGTCCGCATAAGCTACCTTCATGCAGTCCACCATCTCTAAGAGATCGTTAACAAAAAGGACAAATAGTAGGGGTCCAAGATTGGATCCCTGCGGCACTCCTGAAGTTACTCGAAATTTTCTCGATTTGCAATTCTCTATTTGCACAAATTGACTGCGATTACTCAAATAGGACTCCACGAGAAGTGATAAATTATTCGAAAATCCAAAAAGCTTCCTAGTTTTAACTATAAGTAGTTTATGGTTTATCTTATCGAAAGCCTTCTGGAAATCTGTATATACAACGTCAACCTGCCCTGCTCCGTCCAACTCCTCATAAATGAACTGAGAAAACTGAGCCAAATTTGTAGTGCAAGATCTCCTAGTCATAAACCCATGCTGCTCAATTGCAATACTATTTCTGATCTTAGGATATATGCTATTAAAAAGTATAATTTCAAACAATTTAGAGAAATTCGACAGTATAGAAATTGGCCTGTAATTACCAATATGTGATGAGTCTCCTTCTTGAGCACCGGAATAACTTTTGCTACCTTCCATCTTGTAGGAAAAATGCTGGTCTTCAGAATGAGATCATATATATGCTTTAGCGGCATGATTAGACTGTCAATACAGTCTTTCACAATGAAGCTTGGAATCAAATCAGGACCAGCCGTCAACTTGTTATTAAGTTTTCTGGCAGCTACTTTTATCATGTCTTCTGTGATACACTCTATGAAAACGAGAGTGTTTCCAGAGTTTTCACCAACAATATCACAATTAGCAGAAGCATCTGAATACACAGAACTGAAGTAATCCGCAAATGCGTTCACAATATCATTCGGCTTGTTATAAACAGATTGCTCATGTTGCATGATTCCTGGAATTCTAGTACATCCCCTTTTATCCTGAATAAAGGACCAGAACCTACTAGGATCTTCATTGATGAAGTGCTCTGAAGTAGCAATATACGCTTTGTAGAGTGAACCAATCTCTGATTTCACCATGGCTCTGAGAGAACTATAATGTCTGCCGTAAGAAGGTTTCTTGAATTTTTTGTAGTTACGATAAGCAACTTCTTTCATACGTATCAACTTTATTAGTTCAGATGTATACCAATGTGGAAATCTCCGAGTCCTGCCTTTCTTAAAAGGAACAGTGGACCTGAAAATATCCTCGAGGATTTCATACAGCATATTACAAGCTTCATTTGGATCATCAATTTCCATAATCTTAGACCAGTCCACACCACACATCATCGAATACATCGTATTAAAATCAGCCTTCCTAAAGTTGAATTGTCTAGGTGAAAAGTTTGCTCCAAAATTATTTTGTTTAGGGGAGCGTCCATCAAAATGCAGGCAGATATATATATATATATATATATATATATATATATATATATATATATATAATTCAGTACAAGAAATAGAATTCTGTAGTTCTCGTGCTATATTGTCGCACTTGTAGATATTCGCTATCAAAGTACACCACAACTTTCTTCCGATAATTTTTCCTGACAAATTATTCAACAGAACATTTTAGTAAATTTCAAGATTCTCTTATATTTATCCATAGAATAATAATGGAGATTCCAATATTCTCTAACACTGATCTCTAGAAGGACAATGGAGACATCGCATTGTTGATGTTCCACATAGCCAGCTCTGTTATAATAATGTTTTGAAAAAAAAATTATCGACAGAAAGTTATACTGTACCTTGATAACGTATACGTATACGTATATATATATATATATATATATATATATATATATATATATATATATATATATATATATATATATATATATGTATATATATATATATAAATATATATATATATATATAAATATAAATATATATATATAGCGCCATCTAGCGAGTGTTTTATGAAGTAATGTTATGTTATTCGACTTCAGTGCTCATCACTGTGATCCCTCTTACATTATTCAAGGCGTGATATAATATTTAACATCCTTTTCTCTTTGTATATTTTATGGACGAAGAGCTCAATTGAAATTTGATTCTCGATTCTTGTTTCACGTTTGTTGTATTTTATAATTAAGTTAATACTGTATTTATTGTATAAATTGTTTTTCGTAAAACATTCACCGAGAGTCATTGACCATTATATATAAATAAAAATAACTAAATTATATATATATATATATATATATATATATATATATATATATATATATATATATTCATCTTTAGTGCAAAGCTGAACCATCAATACCAATCCGATAATACAATCCTGAACCAGGCGAACAATCCTGAACCATTATACTGGTTCAGGATTGTTTATCATCATAAAACGCTTGTTCGGTGTGTTAGAAATACGTAATATTGATTTTTGAATTGGTTCAGGTTTGACTGAAACTCCAAAATTTAGTTCCGATGTCTACCATTTGTGGCGCTGATTACCGTTTGTAGACGAGCGTATGTACACGCTTGATGCCAATTTCTATAGAACAAAACTGAACCATTACATCCGGCAACGTTGTACTTTCTTTTCAGTCATTAATATTCGAGCAATTTTCCTAACCCGCAGCTTGTTTCCAAACGCATACTGGATTCTTTTATTTTTTTATTAACGAAGATAAGTGTCTTATAATGTGATATCATATTTTGATTTTTTAAAAGTTTTGATCCTGAATAATAAAGAGATATTTGACAAATGATAGGCAAAATTCATTGTATAATACAGACTTCAGTGATTTTAAGACTTGTTTCATTTAAAATTCAGAATGAAATCACACAAATTTACAGACTCATTCATCAATTTTTTGATAACTACATGAATTGATTCACTTTTTTGGTATGTCAGGTAGTATGCATCTCAGATAGTATACATCTCATTACCAAAAAATTATTTTGTGATTCGTCATGAAGAAGATGTGTGATTCATATTCAACAATTTTTCATTAACTTGTGTGTATGGATTCTGAAATATATTTCACTCATAGTTTTCTAATTGACTGAAAGTTGAAATAATGCGCCGATATCAAATTCACTGATTCGTTTTCAATATTTTTTTGATGTTTTCAATGTTTTCATTTTCAAATACACAGGATCAGAAGTCGATAGTAATAAATTTCTAGAAAACCAAAAGCAAAAATATTTGGAAGAGTAATAGAACATTATCGCCATCTTGTATTTTTTTGCCAAGCTGAAGCTGTAATAAGTCTAAGATCGGCACTGAGTTTTCTTGAGGTCTGGATTTCTATCCTTTGCCTCTTCATCTTCCTCTTTGCTACTTTTCTACGATGGCATTTGTGATTTTTCTTCACATATTACGTTTTAGTGTTTTTTTCTAGCACTTCCTCTTCTTGCTCTCTTGAAAACTTTTCCCTTCTGTCATTCTCTTCCATTGGGATAGAGATGTTCTACCACCTGATGTTCTGGACGTAATCTCTGTTGTTCTGCTTATAAGATTATTCTTATGAGCTTCCATATTTTCAAGCATCTTCTTTCTTCTCTCTTTTATCATGTCCATGAGTTTTTTGATTTTCAGTTCTTCATGCAGATTCTGGTTGGGTAAATATCTTGGTGTTCCTACGGCTGTGCGTACTTTTCTATGCAGAGTACCTTGGAGTCTCTCAATTCGTGCGTTGTCCATTTCTCAATCATCGCCCCTATAAAGGGGCCCTGGTATAATGATCGTTTTTATTATCCTAATTTTGTTTTCGTCTGACATTCTGCTCTCTTTGTTCAAAAGGGAGTACAGGTGGGCATCCATTTGTCTTGCTTTCTTGACATTCTCAGAAAGGTGTGTTCTGTTTATCAATTTTTCGTCCATTACTTCGCATTTTTATCCCACTGGATGGAACGACCGTTGAAGATTATTTTCGGTAGTTTCTGTTCGCTCTTTTTGTGATCAAAGTAAACCCCAAATGTCTTGTTTGGGTTCACTTTGATTTTCCATTTTTCGAAATATTTTTGCATCATCTGCAGATCTTTCATTTGGTGTTTCTTTTCTAGTACTTATTCTGTTTATATTCATAGAAGTTGACATCGACATCTCGGCTTTCCGGGTTGTTAGTACACTGAGATTCCAGGTGAGTTGCAAAGACTTCCGCTTTGTCAACGTTTGCATATGCAACTCCGTCTACGTGGACGACTCTCGGTACCTCTCTTTTTGTATTTCTATTCATTAGTAGTTTAGCCATTTGCCAGAGTGAGGTATTTTCGCTTTTCAGTGACTCCAGCTTTTTGTCCCATAGATTTGTCCTATGCTCCCTTAATTGTTCTTTTACTTCTGGAGTCAGCTTGTTAAGTATTTTTTTATGTTCTGTATGTAATGTTCTTCGGTATATTGTAAGTGCGCTCCTCTTCTTGATTGGTAGTATTTTCAGTTGGGGTGGTATTGGTTCCCTTATTGTGACTTCTATTGTTGTTGTTTACTCCTCCTGACGGCTTCTTCTAGTCGTTCTGCGTTGTTTATGTATTGTTTCTTGGCTCTGAATAGTTCTTTGTACCTTATCCAGTTTGTACGAGTTTTTATTTGGGGCTTGGCTTCCGCTTCAGTTTCAAGTTCCAAGATCACCGGGGAATAGTCCGACGATAAGTCCATAATTGTTTCTAATTGGTACTTCCAGTGAACATTTTTAATGACCGCAATGTCTAGTAGATCGGTTGTATTTGATCTAGCGCATAGATGGGTATGCTCGCTGGGTTCAGCAATTATGAGATCATACTCGTTGGCCATCTTTAGTAGCTCTTTTTTTGTACGCATTTTTATCCCTGTATGTTCTATTGTTTGGTGTGTGGTTGTTTCTATTTCTTCATGAGTGATTCCATGTTTCACGGGGATGGCGGTTCCTCCTCCTCTGCCTGTTGATCTATCTGTTCTATATATTTTGAATCTTGAATGACTGTTGTTGAATCTTGTTCAACAACAGTCTTGAAATTGCCCTGAAACAGTCTTGTCAGACAGTTCTTGAAATTGTTGACTGTCTTGAATCTGTTGTTCCAGAACTAGAATCAGTTCTCCCCCTTTTGGAAGAACTGAGTTCGCATTCCAGAATCCGATTCTTATGCTGTGCGATAAAATTGTTTAAGCTTCATTCCTAAACAATTTAATCAATTTTTCTTGCTCATTGACGAAGTCCAGTTTTTGCTTCTTCGTGGCATTGGTGTTGCTGAATGCGATTAAAATTCTTCCCAGGATTGTAGCAAGTTCGTCGTCTGCTCCGATTGTCTTCGGTTTTTCGGAGGTATTTTCCTGGTTTGGTTGTGTCGCTGACTCTTCGGTTTTTTTTTGCCAGAAGTTGATCGTGGGTTGTGGAGCCGGCTTGAGCTTTTCAATGGTTGTTGGTTCAACGCTAGGGTTGTTTGGATTTTTAGCGCAGTTCACATTTGTTTATAACTGTTCGTGACAACAGTTATAAACAAATGTGGCGTGAGTGTGAAACCCACAACATTCGTGAGTGTTGTGGGTTTCACCGCATTTCATACATTATGGGTCAACGTGGCAGTTCCTCAGTAAGAAGAAAGGCGGTCAAACTATTCATCTATAAACATGAATGGTGAACTTGCCTCCAAACCACCACCTAACACAAAGTAACCGATTTATTCTGATCAAATCGACTTGATATTTCTTGAATGTCTGAAGAAGCATATTTAGTGTTGATATTGCGTTAAGGCGTAAAAGAAGAATGTTTGATGGGTGGTAATATTACGATTATTCGACACTTCAAGAAGAACACTCCAAAACTTTTAACAGAACACTCAGAACAATATAGAGGAAAAACAGAAACAAAATACATATTGATTGGATCATACCTTTGCATCGAAATTTTTTCGAAGAAAAATAAATGAATCATCATCAGGTTTGATGTGTGGCATCTTTTATAGCAGAGTTAAATACAAAAATTATATCAAAATTTTAAAAGAAGTGTAGTATTTGCATTGCCTCGATATTGAATGTAGTGCAATATCATATTGAAAATAAATTATGATTACTGATCTGTGCATTCATTTTCTTCGTGGTCTAGTTCAAATGTGTCCTATTTTTTGGCTCTACTTCGCAATCTTTGAGACTCATGTCGAAGTCTCATTCAATTTGTAATTGGATATGAAAAGCTTCTGCAAACATTGCAATTTTTTGCAATTTTCCCAGAATTCATACTGCAAAGCGCAAAGATGGCTAATCGGTGACATGTATTCAAAAAGCAGGCTATGTCTGAAGCTTTGTTTAAAAAAATACATTAATATCGATGGTGACGTATTAAGACTCCCCGACGCGTGTTTGTCGATTCACTGCGTGATCCAAACTTTTTTAAAACTGATCATGATATTCTTGAGGAATTCCGACATTCATAAACTTAGGAAATACATAAGTGACCAAGTTTTCAAATAATTACACAATTGATAGTTAAAAATTTCATATAAATTTCCGAATATTGCATTTTCAAACTCTTTGATTGTTGAAATTTTTGTTGAAAAAATCGAAAATTCTCCATTTTATTGAAATTTTTTTTTCTGTTGATTGGTTTTCGATTCAAGAAATATGAAGGCAAATTTTGTACCTTAAAATAATGTTAATTTTTTTCTCGATGTAATTATTCATGTAGATAATTCTAGAGAAAAAAATTCAGTGAATGAAACGCCAAACTCGTGAAGCATAGTTCTGACCCCGAAACTGTAACAGAGAGTATGCCACTGCACTTGCCAATTTTAAAGTTCTTACTTCTCTTGAATTTTCCAATATCAGATGGCATGTATGTATAAAATGTGGCAACACTGACTGGCTCAGGGTTGTATGTACGGATAATGATATTTATATACGCTGGTTCATATTTGTAAGAAATGTAACATGGTTCAGGACAGTCGAAATAATGTTTTGTATACACTTTTTTCCTAATAGGAATTCAAAAGTATATAAGTGAATTATAAGTTTTCAACATGTTCTTGATACAATATACATCGTAACAAAAGAGCTCAATACCTGGGTTATGGGTGGTTCAGAATTGTCATAAACTCCACATGGTTCAGCTTTGTAATAAAGATCTATATATATATATATATATATATATATATATATAGTTTTTTTTCTCGAAAAAAGGAAAAGACACACTAAAATCTATCTTCAAATAAGTGATGTGAAAATCTAGCTCATAGTGTTTTCCAATGGAATATCGATTTGGGAGATCCTTGTTAACAGTAGCAAAGAGTCCATAGTTTCAGTTTTTATTAATTTCATATATATTATTCAAATTTCAAGCATTTGATGTAATATATCATTGTTCTGATAACGTATCCGAATCGCATTCGAGAAGCAACGCTTCTGTTGCCTGCTGCAAATGATCTGCGTGTTGTAAATTGATTGTAATGGAGAAATTGTTGTTCAAGGCTGTACGGTGGCATGCTGAACTCTTCTATTATAAATAGTGTTTCACGACGTCATGCATAACAAACGGTAGCTCTTGTATTTATATTATTCTTGATTGTAGTTCAGAAATATCTCCCTCTTCCAGAATTCTCTTCGATAACATATATTTATTTTCTTATTGTAGGACGTAATTAGGTGCAATGATAACAGTAAGCAAGAAAAGATTTAAGCGGGACAGCACTAGGAGGATATGAGAATTATACGCCTCTTTATTTGTAATGGGTGATTTTTTAAGCGTTGTTTTTTTTAAATCGAACGAAACACTCAATTTGCATCATATATTCAAAATTTTTATTGAAATTGATAACTTGGCCTTTGCCGACATTCTAAAGATAACTTCATGTAAATGTTGTCCGCGGCTCCGTATCAAATGGTCCATTCGGAAGATCCAATTTTGCGTCACTTTTTCGAACATTTCGGCCTGTATCCCACGAATTACGCATGTTATGTTATCCTGTAAGACTTCAATCGTGTTCGGCTTGTCCACATACACTAACTACTTTACCTAACCCCACAAGAAATAATCCAGAGGCGTCAAATCGCATGATCTTGGCGGCCAATTCACAGAGCCATTTCGAGAGATAAGGTGATCACCAAATTCATCCTTCAACATGTCCATTGTTTCACGAGCTGTGTGGCATGTGGCATCGTCTTGATGAAACTACATGTCAACCAAGTTCAACTCGGCCAACTGGGCAAAAAAAAGTTGCGCATGATGGCTCGATATCGTTCGCCGTTGACGGTAACGTTTCTTCCACGGTCGTCTTTAAAGAAAAATGAACCAATGATGCCACCAGCCCATAAACCAAACCAAACTGTCGTTTTTTCGGCATGCATCGGTAATTCTTGTTTGGCATGTGGCTGTTCATCACTCCAGATGCGACAGTTTTGTTTATTTACATATCCGATAAGCCAGAAATGAGCGTCATCGCTGAACACAATTTTTCGATAAAACAGCGGATTTTCATTAAACTGTTCTAAGGCCCATTCACCAAAAATTAGACGTTATGGTAGGTCATTCGGCCTAAATTCTTGCAGAAGTTGAATTTTATAGACTTTCAAACCCAAATCAACACGTAAAATTTTCCATGTTGTTGTACATGCCCAATTGCTGAGAACGGCGACGACTTATTATTCCACGATCCTCATTAACACTGTACGCTACACGGCTGCAATATTCTCTTCAGTACGCACTGTACACGTGCGATAAAATGGTTTGATGTCCAACAAAGTAAACTTGGTGCGAAATTTAGTGATAACAGCACGAATTGTTGATTCACCAGGTCGATTATGACGACCATAATAAGGTCGTAACAAACAACCACATTTTTCACAAAGTACGAAGTTTGATAGTAAATTTCAACAATTTGCAATCGTTGCTCCTTTGTAAGCGTAATCCTTTCCAGTATGAAATGGCAGAGTATACTGAAAATTTTCACTTTGACAGATGACGTTTGGATGCCGCCAACCTGAAAAACTTAACTCTTTAAAAATCACCCGTTATTACACAAACTTAAAATTAAAATTGTCAGCCAAATGTACGAGGTTTGTTCAAAAGGAAAAGTGAATTTTATGCGCGTTGGGAAGGAATTTAACAATATATCACCTCTGAAAACATTGTATTGTGCTTTCGTAAGATCTGAACTCGAATACGTATCAACCGTCTGGAATCCTGGTTATCAGTTACACATTGATCAACTAGAGTCTATACAACGAAAGTTACTGAAACTTTTGTGCTTCAGAATTGATGAAATATATCCACCTATAGACAAACAACATGAAACGCTTACGAAAGTCGACATAATGTGGACACACTCAGTGCGCGAAGGAAATGCTATGCAATAATCTTCTTGCATATAATAATTAACAATAAAGTGAAATGTCAGGAATTATTGCAAAAGCTTAATTTTATTGTTCCAAGAGTTTCTTCCAGAAGCGCATTCACGTTCCACCTTCCAGCAGCTAGAACGTATGTTCTAAAATTTTCTCCATTGCACACGATGTGTGAACAATGTAATATTTTGGGAGCTAAGGTGGATATTTTCAACTGTTCTGTTACTGATATTAAGGCAAGTTTCTTTAATATACATAATCTCTGATAGAACAATCATTTATATATATTCACGAACATAATTCATATTCACTCATATAATTATGTGTGTACTCGTATAAGATTTATGTATTTGTGTGTTCAAATTTATATGTACGTATAAGTTTGGTCAGCATTTAATTTTTTTTTATTCCTGTAATTATTATATTTTATTTCATCAGTTGTGATTCATATCACAAACTCTTTCATTTAAAATGAAAGTACAAAATTGAAACAATTTTGTTTTTTGTTTATGTTGTGTTTCCTGTTTTGTAATTAGCATCTGTCCTGGAAAACAGTGTATGTTAAATAAATAAATAAGTAAATTTAGTTGTTCAATTATTGAAACTTGTCAGATATATTGGAAATGTACACATTTCAATAAAGCTCATTTGTCACTAGATTCATTAGTATTAGTCAATGAAGTCGTTCAAAATCAAAATCCAAAAGGTATTTTGGAGTATTCACATCGAAGTGTTGAGCAACCGATCACCCACAATATTTGAAATTAAGGCAACGCATCGCATATTCAGGAGGATATCGACGAGAGCGGACCGCGGTATAATACAGTTTCGTGTATCGCTTTTAATGAGATCGACTAGCTCATTAGTTGTCATAAAAGCGGCCAATGAAAAGTGTCGATTTTTGTGCCTTGCTGTCCGAAACCCGGCATCCTGCCCATTATAAAAATGCGAGCACAGGCCAGTCACAATTCTGACTGCTGACTGACAGACGGGACTGACTGACTGACTGTCTGGTCGGCCGGATCACAGAGATTCATGTAAATTATTTGTATTTGCGAAAACAAGATGAAACCTTGACAAGAATGTTGTACTTTTCTAACAATCTGAATTGAATGGGATTCATGTTAACGCTTTACTTTTTTTTTTGGTCAGATATCTTTTGTTCGGTGTGGCTCATTTTTAATTCATTTTATTTTGCCGAAGTTTTCGTATGTGAGCTTATATACGATGGATTTCGCTTTTAGGTTCATTGAATTGATATCGTTTTAATGTTCCGCAGAAGGATACAAACTCCATAACCCGCTTTTATCCTCATACAAGATATAGCGACTGCGAAACCAGCCAAATTTCGCGAACTATCAAATGAAGATTAACGAAATTCCTGTTCGTAGATTTTATAAGACAATAATCCAACACGTTCACCCCTCGGAGTGATGAATACATTATGGCATTAGTTGATGAAAATTCGGATGAAACAATGTGTGACAAGACTTTCAAATTAGTCAAATCACCATATAAATTAACAATTATATCATTGAATATAAACTTAAATTCAAACACTTGAACTTATGATTATTAGATAATCATAAGTTCAAGTTCATCACATAAACACTCGAATTGAAGTTTATTTTCAATTAAAATGGATTTACATCAAGTAAACGCCAACACTATTGAATAAAAAAAAATTATATCATTGATTATATTCACTTGGAAGCGTTCAAGATGTATCCATGAATTCAACTTACCCTAGAATTGTCTGAAAAGATTTTGAAAGATACTTATACATACTTAGAAAAATTTGTATATTTCCTGGTGAAAATTCAATATAGCATAATGCATTTTCACTTCTCTTGAAACTCTTTGTGCAAACATTGGTAAAAAGTTAATTATATTTCAAAACACCTTGCTAAGGATTTCCAGATTATTATTTTCCAGAATAAAGAATTCCATAAGAATTGTTTAATACACTTGGCATATGTTTCTGGCAAATAACCATTCATCAAAAATATAATAATAAAACTATTTTAAAAAGTAACATCTTATGTATTTAGATTATTGAGAGTTAAATTCTATGCTAAACTCAGGGTTTCAATTTTATTTTTAAAATGGGGTCCGAAATTTGTTGCAGGTAAAATCCTTCTTCTTTATATTACCGCATTAATTATATGAGAAGGAGTTTGTAATTTAAAGGAAATCTGAATACCTTTTTTAATGCATACTTAATTGTAATAGATTCCATCTGGTCCAATTTTCGTCCTTTCTTCAAGCAATATATCTAATATTTAGTTTTATTCTTATCTAGGGAATGATTATTATTTTTCTGATGCTATTTTATATAGGATGGATTTATTTACAGTCTCTTATTTGTGTACATATTGCTTTTCCAGACATTGTCATTGACGTTGAATTTATTAACAATAAGATTGAAAAAAAAAGAATTAAACGTTTGTTCTCTTTTTTCCTGTTTTAATTTGTACAAGCGGCAATTTTAATACAAATTTAAATATTTTATTTTATGAATTGTTTAATGAAATATAATTTCGGATACTGTCTGTTCGGAAATATCATGTCGGGCCGATAGGATTTCAAGAACCAAACCACTTGCAACAGTGTTTTCATCAATCTGGTACATTTGACTACTTTTGTCATTTTCGAATTTTTTAAAGTGTTATTCATTCATACATTGAAAACCGTTATTTTCTACTAAGAATTCATTTTTATAATTTTTTCTAAAAAACCAGTTTTTAAAACCGTTTTTTAAGAATTGACAAACTCTACTCCAAACCATCAACCAGCAATTTTCACACATCATATTTCACTAGTTTATCTTCGCCATCCCGCTTCGAAACGTCGAAATAGCCAGTCCATCAAATACGCTCGGCATTTGATTGGATATCAGATGACAGGATTATTAGAACGCTTTCAATAAACGCAGAGGTCTATATATTCGCGAAGGCTGTAGTTATAAATCTCAGAGTACTGTAAGTGGGCACCTATTTTCTCTTGGAATGAGCAATTACTCGAGCATTTAAAAAAAAACTGAAACTTGCTCTTGTATTCCCGACATCAGTGCTGTAAATTTAGAGCAATAATCGTGACGCAATAATATTTCCAACGAGCTATACTTTTTCAGACCATAAGCAGCAATCCATCGGCCAAGTTTTATGAAGACACTGGACTACTTTATCAACAGGAATACCAGAATGACAGTTCATTTATTGGCTTGTTTGAAGTTTTTCTGGAAACTTTCGCGGTGGTTGTTATGAAGAGTACGAACGTCAATAAATGGCACACATACTTTGACATAATTGAGGACGTTCATCTCAGACTGATTAATGATTCCACGATAGAAACAACAGACAAAGAAATACGTTGCGACTTGAATGAACTGAATATAAAAAATACACAGATATTCTTGTTTCTTGCTTGTTGAATATACAAGGTGATTTATACCAAGACATCAAAAACTGAAAGTCACTTCAGCATTCATTTTATAATGAATATACCCTTATTTCAAACAGAAGAGCAAATTGAAAGATATATTGTATGTCTTAAAACACATGGCTAAATTTCACAAACATTGATTAACAGACTTGACATATGACAACTAATTCGAAAAACAGACAACCTGTGTTAATAATATAGACTGCCTAAGTCTAATGCCATACTGACTTCAAACATTGAGTTTATTAGTGTAAAATCTCATAAAAATATGGTAATTTATTGTTCTCATTCTTGGTGATGAAGAAAAACTTCAATTTCTGTGTTTAAATTAATCAGCCAGTCTTTTGAGTAGGACATATTCATTTTCAACAAATTTTTCAGATTTAATTAAATGGTTCGGCTTGAAAAAGTTTTTTTTTTCAATACAGGATCCAAAACGAAATATGTAGAGAAGTAATTTTATTGTATCGCAAAAAATAAGAAAATACTGTATATAATTTTTTTATGGGAGCTTTTTGTTTCGTGCCAATTTTTCGATCCACCCCCTTCTGACAGTTCGAGTTTTTTGGTTGAATTCTCGAATTCTATGAATTCATAACTGAATTCTATGATTACAGTCCAGAGTCCTACAGAGTGAAATCGTTTTTTTCATTTCACAGCATTATTTATGTGGATAAACTTGAATTTTGAATCCATGATTTCGTTGAAAAACCAAATACTTTTTTTGAATGTTATTTATTATACAACGGCGTTGTATTGCAAATAATTGAAAGTTTAATATTCAACGGAGTTGTATGATTGACTTCAATGTTCGTTCTCTGTTCGAAAAAACGGTTTTCAAACTAATTGTATTGAACTTTTTACAATGGTATACTATACCTAAGGCCAAAAACGTTGGCCTTAGTTTCCATATTTTGAAGCGAACATACTAAATGAAAGAATAATTCTTGATGAAAATCAAGATGCTCAGAGACTTAGACTTGTTTCAGGCACACATTTTTATGACGACAACGCCGTTTGAATATTCTTTAGGAAGTAAATATTATTTTTTTTCTGTTGAAATTCTAATGGAATTACTTCGTGTTAGAGTTTCTTGGGCAAAATATATTATGCTTGATGCACTTGTAGGATGTTTCTATATTTTTTCTGTTTTCAGTGTTTCGGAGTTTTCTGAAGTTATTAGTGTTCATTACTAAAGTTTTAGTTGAATATAAACTTAAATTCACATACTTGAACTTATGATTTTCACTTTATTGACTACATAGCATGACGCGTTTCGTCGTTACAAACGACTTCTTCAGATGCTTACAGAATAATGTAATGATTGAGATGGATATCTATCTATATGGAGAATAATGTTATGATATAGATGCTTACAGAATAATATTGATTATTCTGTAAGCATCTGAAGAAGTCGTTTGTAACGACGAAACGCGTCATGCTATGTAGTCAATAAAATGTAAATCATAAGTACAAGTGTTTGAATTTAAGTTTATATTCAATTATAATGGATTTACATCAAGTAAACGCCAATACTATTAAATATTGAAAGCCTTAATCTCAGTTATTTTCTTTGGTGACATGTCTTTTGATATTTCCCACTGAAGGAGAGTTTCAGCTTCAACAAATATTATCAGTATTTTTTCAACTCAATATATTGTGACAACACAAATGAATGAAGAAACATATCATAGATTATTTTGTATTAAAATTTCAATAATAATAATATTTATTTAGCAAAAGCTATTACAAAATCATATATGCATTTAGGTTCAAAATATATTATTTACAATTATATGTTTGAAACGTACTTAGCTAATTTACGCTTGAATGCTGTAAGGTCACTAATTGTTTTTATGGAGCTGGACAATTCATTAAATGCGTTGAATCCTTTATAAAATATACTATTTCTGGATTTAGAAAGATTACAAACTGGCATGTAGAAATTGTCAGCATTTCTTGTATTATAACTGTGCACATCACTGATACATGTTACATTTTTTATTACTCTATATAGGAACAATTTGTTTTCAATTTTAAATATACATATATATGTAACAAAAAGTATTCAGTGTTTAATTGACATTAATTCTAGACAATTTAGCATGCTTTAGATTGGAGTTTATCTATTACATTTCAAAATTGTTCGCATAGCTCTATTCTGTAGCTTTTGAGTGACTGTAATAATAATGTATGAATGTATAACTTTAATACCTTTTTTCAATGAATTGTTCAATTTTCTAGATGGATGTAATAATATAAACACTCACTGTATAATACGGTTATAATGTGATTGTATTTTTGACTTAGATGAGATCATGAAGAGTTAAAAAAGCAATAATGCAAATGTTTGTATTTTTTCGATAAATAATATAGTTAATTTAATAGTATTAAATTGTTGAGTATAAACTGAGGATTTAGTACAGTTTGTGAAATAAAACGTATAGTTTTTCCCTGAAGGAACTCCGTAGTAGGAAGTATCGACCTTGTTGAACGTAGGTACTTAAATATCGTAAGGTACCTTTTCTCGAAACCAACATTAAAAATTCTCAGAGATCGAATTCCGTCGATATTCGTCCATTATTTTGCTAAGGATTCATGATAAACTTGGTTTCATAATGCAGTTGAGTTTTTTCAGCTCATAACCCAGTGCATTTTATGGACGGTGCTTCGGCTGCCAGTCAAGTTAATACGACTTAAACACGTCTCAGTGGATATAATTAAACTTATAACTTCTAGATGGTATTGATTCATACTATCTGAATTCTTAATTAGGCATTATATTGTCTGAGAATCTTATACACGAACGATCGTTACAAAGTTACAATTAATAATAAAAATTCCAAACTCCGCCATTGAGATTCAAGTAATTATTCCAGATAACAAATGCAAATCAAACGACATTTTCATCATTGCTGAAGACAGGCGCACGAACAAGGGCCTTATAATTGTTATTCAATTCGCGTTCTTCGCCCAGTCAGTCTACTGCAAGGATATACAACCACTTCAAAATTTAAAAGGCAATTTTTTGTCGATGTTTGTTCTGAAAAGAACACATGTCAATTTAGTATATCATAATAGATTTTTTTGAAACAAATTGAGACACCATTTCAAAGCAAGGTAATTAATTATCTTTACAATTCCAAATATGAGATTACCGTTTGTGTTTGAAAGAAATACTTATAAAATACAATCATTTGCGGATTTCTTGTGATGTTGCAGCATTTGCTGACGAAACCCCAATTTTTTATAAAGCAGACAGTTGGTTAGATCTAAAGCAAAAAATTGATTATGACTTCTGTAGAATATTAAATTTTTTTGTGATAGACTGTGTTGCATTTGCTTGGAGGTTTTTGAGGCCTTAACAATAACGAATAAGGCACTGTATGACGTTTAACTATTGTTAACTTGATACACTGCTGCGTCTCTCAAATTAATATGAGACGCCATTTATTTGGGTTCAAGATAATCAAATGATAGTACGCAGCACGTATTTTGCGTTACCATTCTTAGTATTCAATAGATGTTGACGCTCTGGTGGTTAGAAATTGGACTCTTTCTTCTACAATGATTTTATACAAAGTTAGCAGTGGTGCCCGATTGACATCTGTTTTTTATCACTCAATCTTCTCTATAACTGAATGAACACTTTCAAATTTGTCTGACAGACCTTCAACATTGTATAAGCGCCATTAATTTTCTGTAATTTTGTTTCGATTTTGTTCCGCATTTAAATAAACAATAAATTTTATTAGCTTCGATTTTAATCGCGCTCTATGCCTTTTCTTCTTTGAAAAGATAATTAATTTTTTTAAATTCTACTTGAGCCATTTTTCAATTGTAAGTTAAGTCATATTTTCAAAAATATGAACGACTGAAGCTCAAAACTAGAGCGAAAACGAAAATAAATGACCACTTAGGTTTTTGTTGTTGTGTCGAATTCTGCGTCCTTTCTATTCACTGTTTTCTCTGCACGTTTTGCGATAACTCTGCACACCGCTTATATTGTCCATTTTTAGACCACACACGAGTTGAATGTAAACTTAAATTCAAACACTTGTACTTATGATTCACACTTTATTGACTACATAGCATGACGCGTTTCGTCGTTACAAACGACTTCTTCAGATGCTTACAGAATAATAACAACATTTTGAAAAACACAAGTATAAATATCAGGGAATTTTGTGGTTCTATGACTTTGGTTTTACCTAAGATATTCCATTCTGTCTATTACCTGAAAATGTTCAACAAGGGTGAATTGTTTATTTGTGAATTTTTAGGTAAAACCAAAGTCATAGAATCACAAAATTCCCTGATATTTATACCTGTGTTTTTCAAAATGTTGTTATTATTCTGTAAGCATCTGAAGAAGTCGTTTGTAACGACGAAACGCGTCATGCTATGTAGTCAATAAAGTGTAAATCATAAGTTCAAGTGTTTAAATTTAAGTTTATATTCAATTATAATGGATTTACATCAAGTAAACGCCAACACTATTAAACACATACGAGTTGTTACGTATAATTGCGACGTTTTCGCATACCACTGATTAATGTTGGCTTACACTGTACTATCACGGTTATCTTCGGTTTTTCGTGTATTTTGTACTCACCACAGGATTGATATCAGGATCAATATCAGCCTCCGACTCGAAGGACCATGTTAAATTTGCTGTGCGGTTTATAAAACCTTAATAACAACGTATAAGGTAGTGTACTACGTTTAACTAATGTTAACTTGATACAGGTTAAATTCCAATCACCAAAGCATCAACATCTACGTAAACTAAAAAGGTAACTCAAAATTCGTGCAGCTTACTATCATTAATTGTCTTCGAGCCAAAATACATGGCGTCTCATATTAATTTAAGAGACCGTGTATCAAGTTGACAATAGTTAAACGTACTACACTGCCTTATATGTTGTTGACTGAGTTTGAATTCTCGCTTAACTCTTTGCACCATTAGTAAAACATAATTAAATCTTGAATTGAATTAAACACTTGGCTTGATGTTTCACGATTATATTTGATTTATATTTTAATTTAATTTAATATTTATTAATAGTTATTAAGCCCTACAAACCGTATAGCAAATTTAACAGACCGCTAACCTTCAATCCGCTCAAAATAGTATATATGCCTTTTGTCAGTTACTCATCAAATCTTCCACAATATACTACTTTAAACATACGAATAGACAGATGTGAAGTTCATATTCATAAAACCGAAAAAACTTAGTATTTGGGTATTGTTTGGATAGTTTCCTCCGATGGAGCTACCATATTAAAATCCCGTTAAAAAAAAAAACATATACATTTTCCTATGTTTAAGGAGTGCAAGGAGTTTTTGCGATACTTATCAGACAAGAACCATTTATTTTGCACATACTGGAAATTATTAAGAAATTTTCTCTAACTTTGTTTGATATGAGACAACTCTTTTATAACAGCTTACTTCTATTTCAATATGAGAACAAATAATCTACATAATGTGTGAGTCATGGGTACGGCACAAGAAGTGCCTCTCATGATTATGTAGTATCAAAAATTAATAGAACGGTTTCTAGAAAAGGAGTTTCATATACCTGGCTCATAGAACCTATAATAAACTGCAGATGGAGATCGAAATATAAGATTATACGCTTCATACACAAAACTATAAGAGACTTGTCCTCCTCCCAATCAAGGCGATTCATCAATGGATTGATTGACCTCAGAAATTGTAAATTGTTTCGATTTATTATATTTGTGTATACGCTCTTTTATTTGTAGCAAAAAGAATAAGCACTCATTTTATTTAGTTTTCTTTCAGCCAGGATACTCTAAGGCATTTTCTAGTTGTTTTGTTCCACAAGTGAAGAGTATTATTTATGGATTCTCATTCATAATATATGCAATAATCTGTACTTATATCATAGAGGATTTTAATCAATAATTTAGAACATAATATTCTTGAAGTATCTTCTGACGTTTTTATATATTTCACTCTTCTGTGCGATGTTGTGACAAGGTTGTAAGAACTTATTCTATTTTCATTAAATTATATCATATTTTATAATATCATTATTATATTCATAATATTATTAACATTTTATATAATATTATATTATATAATATATTATTATATTATAAAGGTATACTTATTATTATATTTTTACGGGGGTCAAATATTTTTCAACGTTTGATCATCGAATGAAACGTTGAAATATTAAACATGGCTTTGATAGAGTACATTAGCCAACATAATAAAATGATAATTTCCTGAATACATGATGCAAGAAGTACTATAAGAAATGGACACAATTTGTTTTTATATTCGGTCATCTTTGGACATTACCCATTCATATCATTTATTTATTTAACCCCTGAAACTCATTTACATGCACAGAAGTCCATGTCTTACCCGGGATTCGAACCCAGTTCTCCCTCGTGAAGGTCCATCACTCTCTCACTACGCTACAGAGACGACATGTGGACACAATTTGATAATAAATGATGATTCACAAAGAGAGATTCCGACGAATCAATTGAGAAATACAACAAGCCATTCGTTCACCTATAAAATGAAAATAGTTTTTTTCTTATATGGTAATAGATCTACTTCGGAATAGATTGGTGAAAGAACCTTCAACCTGAACCCTTGTCCGTCTCGGCGAAATTTACATTAATTTGATTTCTTGTCGAGACTAATATGAAACAAAATCAGGGGCCAACTTCAGACGATTGAACATTGTATGGATATGACATACTAAAATTCGCTTAATTGCTATAAAACAGCTTTCATTGTGAAGGTGATCATTTTAGCGCTAAAAATGTCTGCGTGATATCAGCGTTCCTTTATTTGTGCCTCGCCTGAATCAAGATGTAATATAATAGCTAGGGGGACAAAGCGTTTTTGAACGGTAGCTGGAACAAAAGCTCTTCTTGCACTCGGCGTCCACATTGCGAAAACATGTCTACCAACGTCGCTCCTTCTCGTGTGTCAGCCAAGATACCCTCGAATACAGAGTGGACGGAAAATAGAGAACTTGTCATATAAATATACATAAGACATATCCCTTACGAAACATAACATATGTATATATTTGTGAAATATATATATATATATATATATATATATATATATATATATATATATATATATATATATATATATATATGTAAAATGATGAGAGACTTCTCATATCATTTGTATATAGTTATATTATAGTTTTATATAGTTACTGTAAAGAAGAATAAGAATTATGTCTGTGAATGGGTATCTTTCAAGAGGAAGGGAGAAACTTCATTTCAACAGACAGAATTGAAGAGATTCCTTTACAAACTAAGAGAGATATAGATAAGATGTAGTTGTAGAATAATAGAAATAGATAGTGTTAAGATTGTATAGGATATAAAGACTTTAAATTGATTTATAAGATTGTAATTGAATATAAACTTAAATTCAAACACTTGAACTTATGATTTACACTTGATTGACTACATAGCATGACGCGTTTCGTCGTTACAAACGACTTCTTCAGATGCTTACAGAATAATATTACTCTTACAGAATACATTATTCTGTAAGCATCTGAAGAAGTCGTTTGTAACGACTAAACGCGTCATGCTATGTACTCAATAGAGTGTAAATCATAAGTTCAAGTGTTTGAATTTAAGTATATATTCAATTATAATGGATTTACATCAAGTAAAGGCCAACACTATTAAATATTTATAAGATTGTACACAGGTATTTCTCATACGATTGGTTTATTTTAAAAGAAATATAATTTTTATTTACAATATTCATTGACATTATCAAGTTCAACTTACCTAAAAGAAGAATCAATTCAAAGTCCTTATATCCTATACAATCTTAACACTGTCTTTCAATTTCAATTTCTATTTATTTTCTATTTTCAGTTTCTATTATTTTACAACTACATCTTACCTATATCTCTCTTAGTTTCAAAAGGAATCTCTTCAATTCTGTCTGTTGAAATGAAGTTTCTCCCTTCTTCTTGAAAGATACCCACCCATTCACAGATATAATTCTTATTCTTCTCTACAGTAACTATATAAAACTACATACAAATGATATGAGCAGTCTCTCATCATTTTACATATATATATATATATATATATATATATATATATATATATATATATATATATATATATTAATGCTTTAGTTTGTTGCCGAGTTGTATATATAGAAATTCACACTATCCTTAAAGTACACGCTGGAAGAAAAGAACCAAGATAGACTGGACTTCCTCGATATCACTGTTATAAAAAGGGACAACAGAATACTTACGAGTTGGCATAAGAGAAAACACATTTTAGATTTTGATTCAAAGCATCCCATTTATAAAAATATGCACTGCCATAGGTTATATAGACCGAATGTTACAACTTACATCGCCGGAACTACGCCCAAGAATGGTTAGAGAGATAAAATAAAGATTAGTGTACCACTATCCTAAAAACATGGTAACAGAGCTTTTAAAACAGAGGATGAATAGAATCTATAACACTGATGACAATACAAACAAGAAAACAGTTGAAAATACCACAAGAATCTCATTACCATTCATAGGAGATTCTTCTTACAAAATAAAGAATATTTTAAAGCCACACAACATAACGATAGTTCATAAACCACCAAATCAATTAAAAAGTGTATTCAGTAGGCTAAACGCAGTAGATAACATTTCTTAAAAAAAAGTGGAATGTAGTATACAGCATACCATGTTCCAATTGTGACAGAGCATACATAGGGCAAACATCACAAAGACTACCAGATAGAATCAACTCCCATAAGTACACAAAAAACTTCAACAACAGCACTGAACAAGCATAGAACACAGGAAAAACATGTATTCAAATAGGAAGACACAAAAGTAGTTGCAGTGAATAAAACAAAAAGAAGAGAGAAATACATGAAATGCTGCACATACATACTAATTTAGAGAATACGGTAAATGACAGACTGAAGAAATGAAGAAGAACATTGACACCATGAACTTCACGGTCCAGCAACTAGAATCATGTTATAACATGATTCAAGGAAAGTTAACCTTCAATTAGAGAAAATTTTGACTTGACGCCAAAAACTATTTTCTAACTTTTATCGTGTGCAAATTCGTAATTTTTGATTTTATCTCATTCAAACAATAATTATATACGTCTTTGTTTTCCATTTTGTTTGACATCTTAGGTGGGATAAACATTTTTGGTGAAGTAGACAACTTATTATTTGTTTACCTGTTGTACAACTTTATATGCTCATTTTTTATATTTTTTAATGAGATAGAAATCGTTACCTCACTTCGATGTACGTGGTGCGACGGACAACTTCCTTGTAGAACGAAAGAGCTGTCTTGCACTTCCATCAGGTGTGGCATCGATTTCAATATTTCTCTAACGTTTATCCCTTGAAGGATAATGGAGGGATGATATCGTACGCGTTCACATAGCTAGCTCTACTATATCATTCTTTCAATTAATTCGAATTTCTCGAATGAATGTTCTAGTATATATAAAGATATACTGAGGTTCTTGATCGAAATATCGAAATATTTTAAATAAAGCTATCATGGAGCTACCTGCACAAATATTGTCAACGAAAACACAACCTATTACTTTCGAAAGCGGATATTGAGTGTTTTCCGAAAATCATCCAACTTGTTGAATGAAAATACCATACAATTGTTTCATCCTTATTGGCAATCTTTAGTGGCATGAATCCAAGCAATCAAGTTTCGATGGTTTTTCAAACGCACTCAGGTCTTATCTTCAATATAGGGCGAATATTCATTCGTGACCTAATCATGTGAGTTCCCTCTACCGAAAAAACCAGATAAACTCCCTCGAGCATTGCAGATAGTCTTCGCTAAATGGAGGCGCTAACTGTTATATATTTCCTGTGGTTCAGAGCAAATCTGTGATCATACGATACTACGAAACGATATTCTCGAGGTATATCAAAATATATTCTTTTATATTCTTTTCTCCGAAGTATCAATTCTAAAAGTACTAGGTATGCGGAAAAAAGTATTCAGTATGTACTTGTATTTGCTCGTATCGTTTCATCCCTAAGCATATCACGTACTTTCGAAAATGTTACATTTAGGTATTCATGTCAAATATAGCTCATATATATAACTCACATTCATCGTGATGGAAAATCGACTAGCATTCACATCTAGCAGTCGACATAATATCTAAGCGAAATCATTCATCTAATCATACATTTCTCAATTTGTGAGTCCCTAACAAAATTCAAATAGCATCCTTCAATTAATGTAGTAGTATATGTCTCACTCTACTGTAATATACTGGTCTTAATTGGCCTTTTACATGGACTATGCGCTTCGACATCGTTATAACGTCAACACTACGTAATGCACTCGCAGGACATCGGATGGTTGCTCTGGCAACCCGTCAAACTCTTCAATTTGTTCAGGTTCACATGTAATGATCTGCTGCTTAGAAACAACATCTGATTCCGACAATGGGCTGTTCTGAATTTTCCAACATCCTGGATACCGGGTTTGGAAAAATGACAGAGGGTAAAAGTGCAGTTATCGTGAATTTTTACGGGTGGAGAATAGCGCCAACTGATCTCTGGAGGGAAATAGAAATATTGCAACCATAGAATTTCAAACCTTCCTTTGATAAAGCATTGTATGGACCTCGTAGTTACCTCAAACACTTCTGTAACTGTAACGTTGATAATTAAAGACAAGACTATATTCAACAAGGAAAATCGTTCGTTTATTTAAATCTCATCATACTTTGAATGAAACTAAGTAGTTTTCAAGTTTGTAATTTAGTTGAACACGAAAATATTGTTTATTTTTAAATATTTAATAGTGTTGGCGTTTACTTGATGTAAATCCATTATAATTGAATATAAACTTAAATTTATAAACACTATTAATATAAACACTTAAACTTATGATTTACACTTTATTGACTACATAGCATGACGCGTTTCGTCGTTACAAACGACGATGCTTACAGAATAATTATTCATAATTCTTATGTATTATGGATTATGTATGGATTATTCTGTAAGCATCTGAAGAAGTCGTTTGTAACAACGAAACGCGTCATGCTATGTAGTCAATAAAGTGTAAATCATAAGTTCAAGTGTTTGAATTTAAGTTTATATTCAATTATAATGGATTTACATCAAGTAAACGCTGACACTATTAAAGATTATAACTATGATATGTACATTTTAGAAATATCGCTGGATATAAACAAATTTTCGTGAAGATAGAGCAAGTACCTAAGCAGAAGGGCAGGCACCCCAGAAAAATAGTATTAATAATAATAATATAATAACAATAATAAATCTCATTGAAAAACATTCCTTACATTGTAAAATTACATTCATTCAATTGATACAATAATTACAACTATGAAGAATGCTCACAAAAGGACTGAATTCAGTTTTGAGTCTGATCTTCCATTCAGCCCTCGAACAAAATATTTGTTCAAACAAAAATACAATAATATACGAGTATTTTTGAAAAGAAGAGAAAAAAATTATCTCAGAAACATTGGAGAAAATTTCATATGGTAAGGGACATTCGTGGTAAACAAATAAATAAATAAAATAAAATTTAATGAGAAATATTCCGTATATTCTAAAATTACATTCATTCAATTGATACAATAATTAGAACTAAGAAGAATACTCTCAAAAGGACTGAATTCAGTTTTGAGTCTGATCTTCCATTCAGCCCTCTTACAAAATAAACAAACATATGATACAAAAAATTAATTCATACATTATTCATTCGAATCTACATTCATATGCCTACATTCGAATCATCGAAATACTCTGCCACACTATAATATGCCTTTGTTAACATCAATGACTCAACTCTGTTCTTAAACAAATTGGATATTAGTAATTTCAAATTTGAAAGCAAATGGTTGAAGATTTAATACTCTGATAATAGAGAGAGAGCTCAATTTTAGCTGCTTTATGCTTAGGAATAAGTAGCACATCACTGTTCCTTGTTGAGTACTCATGATTACTATTCAATTTAATAAACCTATCTTCATTTTCTTCAACATATATTAAACATCTATAAATATATAAACAAGGTAGGGTGAGTATGTAATTATTAATGAAAAAATGACTGAGATTGAATTCTCGCTTAACTCTTGGTGAAACATAATTGAATATTAAAATAAATTAAACTCTTGGCTTAATGTTTCACGATTTATTTAACAATATGAATAGTCAACATGTTTCGAGCTTAAGCTCATAAGATTTTCAGTCTTGAAAATGAGCTTACGCTCGAAACATGTTGACTATTCATATTGTTGAATGAATCGTGAAACATTAAGCCAAGAGTTTAATTTATTTTAATATTAATGAAAAAAGGTTTACAAGATGTTCTTTGATGAATATTGAATATCAATAGAAATATTCGCTTCTGTGTAATAAACACTCTATTTATTTCTGTACAGCAGCCCAACAGCAGAATATTATAATTTAGATGACTATATACAAGACTGTAATACACATTCATAACACAGTTTCTTGGTACGATGTTCTCAATTCTAGAGATTGCTAAAAATGAGTTACTCAATTTTTTTACAAAAAACATCAATGTGTGATGTCCATCTTAAATTTCTTTCTACATATATTCCAAGAAACTCTATTGATTAGGATGATGATATAGTGTTGTCCCCATATTCAACATCCAAGGTACTTATTCCATTGCCCTTCAGACAAAAATGAACACATACAGTTTTGTCAACGTTCAATCAGATTGTTCATTCGATACAAATTTACAAACTCCCTCACAATGCATTCACATGCCTCCAGAAGTTCTTCCGGATTCTTGCCTGAAACAACCACCGATATTACAACATAGATCTCATTTTCCAAAATATTTTCTTTTATATAGACCTAGAAAATTCGAAAGAAATCCAGAGCTTCATCTTTCTCAACTATTAGCACTTCTCATTAACTCATGATTTACAAATATTACGCAATGAATCAGTGAACATTTCGATGATGACTTCTGACAATAACTGTTATGCTAAATTTCCAAATGATGAAATGAAATTTATTCATTCTACATTCAAGGTTTTTTCTATGTAAACCGTAACTTCAATTTTCGCACAATTTTCCCTGATTTACTTTACATGTTCATACGTAAAACAAACATGTTTCAATTATAATAACTATTTAAATTTGTAAATAGATTTTCCTCTTCATTCATTATACAACCCTCATAAAATAATATCAAAATATTAACGAACTGAATAATCGCTTCAATAATTCATTAGTATTATTCCATATTACTTACGAAGTATCAATTTCCTCCAAGTTCATTCTATCGGAATTTCGATGCAGTACCATTAACAATTTATTTTTTCGTATTTCCTGCTTTCTTTGGTCTTCATCCCCATACTTCTCGAAGGGCTGGCCGGGTTGTTAAGTTCCTTTATTTACTCTCATCTAGATGACTTGTCAGTTTCGATCAAGATAATTCAATCAAACAAGTGCCCTTGCAATTACTCATAAACAAGTCAGAAATGGAATTTTCAAAAGAACACTTGAGTAGTTGGTGGTTTCCTTCCATTCCCACGGGTAAATAAGATATCCACCAATGACTATGTGGCCAATTTTCATTGAATGTATTTTCTTGCTCTCTGAGGGTTAAATGGACCTTGTGTTTTACCAGATGTTTTTCTCATACAAATTGTTAACGTTTGAAATGGAGAAAGGGGACTAATATTGTCTAGTGAAATAAATAAGAAGTTCGTGCTTTAAGAACATTTCGATTGGATATAAAATATAAATAACATAAAGCGTTTTCTTAAAAATATATGAGTGATTAAATATTTCCCTCCAAATTCAAGAAAAGTAGAAATGAATGTTCACATGTGACTGATGACAATTATTGAATGACTGGGCAAATATATATCGTCCTGTATTATAAACTAAAAGTTAGATCCACATATATATGACATTTTCATATTAAATCTAATTTGATTTTGAATGTTTCTGGGAATTAACTGAACCATTACAAAATCATTTTCTATTGTTACGGTCATCAAAATCGCATATTTGTGTTTTATTGGCAATCGTAAACTGCACTCGCAGTAAATTGAAAGCACTCTGGCAAACAACATTTATTAGATAAGGTTGTAAAAAAATCGATTACCGACATCGGCATCCAAAGCGATATTCAATGGTGGGAATCTGTGCTTTATTGTTTTCCGGTTTATAGTATTTTTGCGGATGTTAAATCGTTTCCTATGGAATATGACGAGTTTCACGAGCCTTTATTTGCTGTGCAGCTTCGTGAAGTGTCTAAGGTGATGTGATGTTTAGGGTGCAGAAAATTGAAAATCTTGCATATCGATGTTTATTGTAGGTATTGCATATTTGGTAACGATGAGTGCAGGTTGAGCCTTGCTGAGGAAGAAACATTCACATATTACGTTTAAAATGTTATGAAAGTTACATTCATTTTTTTATCAAACATTATTCTTGGAAAATATTGGAATTCTAAATTATATCATTCTCAATACTCTAATAACTTATACGAAATCAAAGCTGATAAATAGTCCTCTAGAACTATAAACATCTCAATGACAATTGGTATGTCATGTTGACATATTAATATATCTTTGTAATGATATTTCTTCGCTACAATTCGAAGTGCACATTTTTTATTTCATCAAGTGTCACTTGAACAAAGCAAATGTCTTCTACTGGAAAAATTATTACCTCATAACAGTTCTGCCTGAAAAACAGCAAAAAAGCCCAAAATTGAAATGTCATTTCTTCACAAGAAGAAGGAATGTAGATAAAAAGAAGTCCTAAGAGCAAACGTTATTGCAAACGACCCATTAATTTGCAAATTTTTTAGATTCACTTATAAGAAGTTTACAGTTGACCCATTTGAAGCTATCAAAAGGCACCTCCGCAATGTAAATTCAAGCATTTGTTTTAGCCTCAATTAGAATGAGCTATGTGAAGAGAGGCGTATTCGTACTCAATATACTAAAACACGTGAGTCATTGTGTGTATCAGGGTGTATCAACAAGAAGAAATATCTCAGCAAACAATATCTCAATACTCAATTCTTCAAAACACATGATATTGATAAAGTTCGTCACATGGTATTCATACAAAAATTTTGACACTTGACAGAGTAGATGAGGCTGTGTTTGATGATTATCACTCTCAGTACGATCCTTCGATGAAGCCATAAATATATAGGTTAGATTTTGAAGATTGCTTGCTTGCTAGGTGGGCTACACCCGAAAATTGCTCGAAACGAGGAAATACTACATCTATACCAAGAACAGTCTGCCTTTTCTGAACACGTTCAAGTTTCAACCATTTAATTTCGGGATCCAATCATCTGAATATATGTTCTCCAGAAACTAAACTTCTTAGGAGCTGATAGGCATTTCAAACCCAACAATCATAGTTTACTGAACACCTGGTGAACTTTTCAACTTGATACATATATGAAAACAAGAAGAGAAATAATACAATTTCATATTTAATTCAAATTATTTGCATGTCCACGAAAAAATAACGTTTTTGTTATACCTAATAAAAAGTTCAGTGATTTTGAGTCTTGTTTTATCAAATTCCACATTTATTACAATATTATACTTGAAACTTACAGAAGAAAACTTGATCAACAAATCAATGGGGACACAAACGTTCTTCTTTATCTGATGTGAAAGAGTAGTATAGATACTCAATTATTTTGAATTTTGAAGAAACATGAAAGTAAATAGAAGTGTACATAAAAATATATTAAAATCATGCGTTCATTAATTATAAGGAAGAGATATGAATATGCGCATATCTTTTAACAGAAGGACAGAATGCTTTAGGAATTTAATGTCTATTCGAAAGATCCTAACTCGGAAATATTCCACTTTCGTATGTTTCCCGATTAGATTTCATAACCGCGAATAAAAATCTGGAATTTTTGCTTTAGAATTTTATCTCTCTCTTTTAATCTTTTCTCCATCAGTTTTAGCATTCCAAATTTCGACCAAATTGGACCAAATTTTGACGACATCAGGTTTCACGCCTGTATTTCATGTTGGAGAGATTCATTCAACCGTTACAATGCCATGTTGCGATATGTGTGAGGTTCGCTGAATATTCCACGCCACTGGAAGAAAATATCAAGATAACGAATAAAACCAAAATACAGAAGTGTCAAAAACGTTGAAGCATATTATTCGGATAGGAAACCGAAGAGTTCGTTTCCAAGCGATGACTAATTATGTATTACAAAGTATAAGATTTCTTTAACACCTGAATATCAGCTGAACTAAACACTTGGACAGGGCCTGGCGAAAAGGCCCGTGCAAAATATGGCGGAAACACGATACTCCGTTTCATACCCTAAAATATACACTTATAAATTCCAAAACGAAAAAGCTGACACGACGTCGGTACAAAAATTAACATGGAGATCGTATCGAGAGATATAACAGAGTTGTTAAGCATAAAACGGCTAAAATATACGCGGACGTTCTTGTATATGAGCAGTTGAGTTATGAATTGAGATTTTTGTCTAATTATCTTTGGAGGATGTAAAATATGTGAGATATGGCTCTGTTAGTCTGTATTATGTTAAAATTATAGTATATGTTGGATATTATGCAATGTTCCTGCGTTTATGCATATTCTGAAACCTCGTCTATCCAAACCAATGATGAAACGCTTGAAAGGGCTTCTTATGAATTACAAATACCATAAATAAAAAAGCAGACTTGATCATGATGATTGTATTCACAATTGATTGCAATTTGCGAAATACAAGCTATTATGTAATTTTTTTCATTGTTAATCTTGTCAGCTTTCTAACTCAACTAGAAGTTCCGAAGTCCGAAGTTGCTATAAAGGGGTGTTTTTTCTTATCTTCCTTTCTTCTTTTCTTGTGGTAGTTATAATCGCCTTCCTTATATCAACTGCGCATACGAGATTTATGATGAATATATTGTAAATAATACACACATTGTTTGATTGATTTCTAAATTTCTAATAAATTATGAAGTATTCATCATTCAGTCTTATTTAATCCTAATTCAGTCTTATTTGAATAATCGAACATAATTTGTACAATTTGAGGGTCATAGGTCATATGTATATACAGCCCTTTCGGGTGAACCACAAGGCTCTTATTTAGGCCCATTGTTGTTTCTTCTTTTCGTAAATGATATTAATAGACTGTCTAGCAGTTCATAGTTTCATGTATGCTGATGATTCAAAAATATATCGCAAAATCGAAACATATGAGTACTTCATAAGCTTACAGGATGGCCTCATCGATGTTTCTGATTGGTGTTACCGCAATAAACTCAATATTAATGTAACTAAATGTAACGTTGTCATATTCACTAAAAAGAAAGGGATACAATTAGACTACACAATTAACGAAACCATTCTGACCAGGGTCAGAGACCTCGGTATAATATTTGAGAAATTCACTTTTGTACCTCATACAAATAAAACCATTTCGACAGCATTCAAATCTTATGAATTTATTGTGCGTAATTCTGGACACTTTTCGAATACCAAAACACACATATAAATATTTAATGCGCTTGTAAAGAGTATATTAGTTTTTGGATGAATTATTTGGCGTCCCATTTATAATTCTCATAAAAATCATTTAGAGTCGATACAACGAAAATTCCTCAAATATCTAATTTGAAGGGAATATCATGTTTATCCGGCCAGAGGATATAGCCAAGCTGATCTGTTGAACAGGTTTGGAGCTAAATCACTCGAAGTTGGCAGGGACTTGTTGTCTCTGAAGTTTCTGTATAACCTCTTACATAGTTATATAATATAGGCTGTCCTAACCATTGATTTTTCATTGATTATCATTTTTTAAACGTTTGTGTCATATCATTAGGTGTTAATACTGTATATAAATTTTTGAATATTTCCTGCAACGGTGTGTTTTTACCTGTAGGAAAATAAAGGCTTATTATTATTAATATTAATAATATTATTTATTATTATTATTATTATTATTATGATTATTATTATTATTATCATTTAGATTAAGCGACCTCTAGCTTTGGAGATAATGAACTCCTTTTATGGTGTATATGCAATTGTTTTGAATATATATAAACAACATTTTAACAATATTTCATGCAGGGGCAATCTTAATGAAAACATAACACGATAAAATAATAAATTTAATGAAATATAACTACGAAAAGCACATATTATGTAATCTTGAATGATTGGCGAAATAATAATGAAGATTAAGTCTGCCAGAGTAATAATCAGTGAACGCTTTAGATTAAGGTAATGAAAAATAGGTAGCTCGTTCAATTTTCAATTCATCCTTGCGATTTATCGCTTGGAAAAGCAGAGCGTTGACTATGGGCGGACTGAATAACTACGCAATCATGAGATCCAAATTAGGATTTAATGGATGTATACATCCCACCTTCAGTTGTAGGTATCATATATTTTAGGAAATTGATTTCGACTGCACGAAGAGATCTGGCTAGAGAAGGAAAGATGTGTTACCAATTTTCAATCTACTAATGAAAATCTGAAAGGGGCATCTTCTCATAAGACGAATTCTTTGGTTGTAATCACAGTCGAATAATTGAGATTAAACTCAACATGAGTTGATGAAATACATATACAGAATGAATTTTTTTTCAAACAATCCTTGATTACTCCTCAAATTTTAAACCTATCCCATTATTATAAAAATTTAAAGTTTCACAAACATAAATATATATATATATATATATATATATATATATATATATATATATATATATATATATATATATATATATATATATATATATATATATATATATATATATATATATATATATATATATATATATATATATATATATATATATATATATATATCAAAATTAATTTATTGCCTGTTTGAGATAGTTATACTTTTAATAATCTTAGCAATAACAGGCTATTTTCAATGTTAAAAGCTTTATTTTTGTTGACGTTTCATTGAATATCACAACTTTGTCGACACTCATGAATAATAATTGAATTTTATGAATTATCATAGACATCAAAACGTCGAACATATTTTTTTGAAAAAAATCAAATTGGATTTTTTGTCTCTTTATTATCCAGAGGAATATTTCTCAAAGACTGAGAAAGATCTATGTTTTTTTGCTGAAGCTGCTCAGATAGGCTAAGTGTTGTAACTATCATTTGACTCAAAACAAAATTATTGACAACAAATGGGTATAGACTGATAGCACTAGAAAGAGCATATTCCTTGGGTACTGAGTCGCCCAATTCGTATTCAATTTTAGGAAGGGAGATAAAGATCCAAAATATCTCTGTATGAAATTATCGAATTATGCCTTCCACTCATCGTGTTTCGCAGAGCGAAATGAGTTTCTCCTTCTTTTCTTGACAACCAGATTCAGTTATTGTCGATTTCAATATATCTTCTTTTGGCTATAAGTTAACAAGATGAAATCCCTCAGATAAAGGGTGTTTTTTAGAGGTACAGAAATTTAAATTGCAATAAAACAAAGATGGATCATTCGATTGACAAGAATTTTTTTTTATTCGAAAGATAATCTTGTTTAATTACATTTTGAATATGATTTCTGTCATATGACCGCCACGGCTGGCTCGGATGTAGTCCAATCTGGACGTCCAATTTTCGATGACTTTTTCCAACATTTGTGGCCGTATATCGGCAATAACACGGCGAATACTGTCTTCCAAATGGTCAAGCATTTGTGGCTTATCCTCATAGACCAATGACTTTACATAGCCCCACAGAAAGTAGTCTAGCGGTGTTGAATCACAAGATCTTGGAGGCCAATTCACAGGTCCAAAACGTGAAATTAGGCGGTCACCAAATGGGTCTTTCAATAAATTTATAGTGGCACGAGCTGTGTGACATGTTGCGTCGTCTTGTTGAAACCACAGCTCCTGGATATCATGGTTGTTCAATTCAGGAATGAAAAAGTTAGTAATCATGGTTCTATACCGATCACCATTGACTGTAACGTTCTGCTCATCATCGTTTTTGAAGAGGTACGGACCAATGATTCCACCAGCCGATAAAGCGCACCAAACATTCAGTTTTTTGGATGTAACGGTGTTTTGACATACACTTGAGGATTATCTTCACTCAAATGCGGCAGTTTTGTTTGTTGACGTAGCCATTCAACCAGAAGTGCGCTTCATCGCTGAACAAAATTCGCTCATGAAAATCGGGAACAACGGCAATCTTATTTTGTGCCCATTCGACGAATCTATGCCTTGCTTGATGATCGTTTGGCTTCGATTCTTGCACGAGTTGGATTTTGTAAGCATGCAAACCAAAATCCTTCCGTAAAACCGCAAAATCTTCCATAACGTGGATGGGCACAGATCCAATTCCTGTGCTCGATGGCGGATGGACTCATTCGGGGCTTCCTCAGTGCTATGCTCTACAGTAGCAATAGCTTCTTCTGTACGCACCCACCGTAAGGCGTCTCTGGGGACGCGAGTTATCAATAAGATTAAACGTGGTGCGAAAACGTTCCATGGTAAATCGAATTAACTGCTCTGATGGACGATTTTGTCGACGATAAAATGGACGTAGTGCGCGATACGTATTCCGCACAGAACCATTATTTTCGAAATAAAATTGCACTATTTGCAAGCGTTGTTCAGGCGTGAGTCTATTCATGATGAATTGCCAAACCAAACTGAGAATAAATCACTTCTCAGCTGTTAAATCGGTCGCCATCTTCAACAGTAATGCCAACTTAAATTTCTATACCTCTAAAAAAACACCCGTTAAATTATTTTTAAAAAGAATTTACTAAATTTCATTCACTGTTTCGTGCAATTAACACATAGTTCCAGCAATTAGTTTAAGTTGCTTTCAACTCTTGATCATGGGTTAGTTGCCCGAAATATTCCTCGAGTACATTGAAAAGTGTTGTGGAATACAACAAGTTTTCTTCGTCTTACGATTGATCACCTAAAGTTAATATACTTTACAATGTGGTTATGGATTGTCAACAAGCATCAACATTAATGAGTTCAAATGATGTTTATAGTAGAACAGCGTGCATAAAATAGAAGAGTTGGTTTCATCTGTGTGACATAATATACGTAGAATATGAAACAATGTCTCAATGCAAATCCCACAATGCAATATCTGGTTCATTGTAACTTCACCTGAATCCTGAACGGCTTTTGTCCCCATTCTTTGTCAGATTTTCTTTGCCAATTATTCTACGTTTCGTTGAGATCCAACACTCACGTTTTCTAGCTTGACAATTCAATTTTCAATTTCATCACGTTGTTTGAACAATTTCAATTAACCTTTACTGTGTAGTGTTAACATCAACGTGTTTTCAATTACACAGCATTTGTTAACTATATTCTTTGAACTGAAATAAATACATATAGCTCCACTTTATGTTCCAATTTGGAATATTTGAATTGGGCTACTATAATTCTATGACAAAACAATACTTCTTTTATTTTGATCGAAGGCAACTGGATCGTAGTTAATCTGATTAAATTTTTTATAATCCGGAATCAAATTTCAATATTTTGATGGAAAAATAGTTGAAATTAATTCTCAACATACTAGTTCAAAGTAGGGGACAACGATAAATTCAAAAAATGTTTTTCCCAGTGAGTAGAACTTTTGTTGTATGACTTTCAAATAATTGTGTGCGAATAAACAGGCTTTTTATGATAATTGGTGTTTTGTGGCAGATTCGTAAGTTCTTTGTTTAGGTACTATTAAATATTTCATTTCTTCAGTTACTTGTGTTTTGAAGTTATGAGCTTAATTTGAATTCATATTTGCGGCAGAAATAACTGAATTCTTATTGAAATGATGAGATCTAACGAGAAAAATCGTAATTTTCAGGAAATTTCAAGATTCAGTATGTTCACCGAGATCAGGAAGTACTTGAGTCTTGATATGCAGAACCGTTACTCAGAGCTTCTACCGATACTTGTGATATTGTACTGTCGACAGTTTTGAAATATACATTTTAATTTCAGCTTAAAAGGGCAACGAAAAGTGGGTGAAAAATCGATCCCATTATTGTCTCATATAATTCACAAAGGTCTGATGCTGACTGAAATCTACCAGGCATAGTTTTCGTACGATATTGATGTTCTTTTCTTTCCCCGCATCTCTCCAATGTATATTTCCATTGTTCACGTACTCCATGATTAATTGAAACATTAAATTTGCCTGCTTCATGCCTATGGATGAAGTTTGATGAAGTATTTGTGTATCCTAATCATCTCTACTCTGGTAAGCAACAATACTCTGATAATTAGAAGCACATAAAAGATTTGTGCGTGAATTTCGTGTTAATCTTTATGTTCTGAATGTTGTATAGATCATCAATGCAGTGGCCTTGTCTTCTCTATGGAATTTGAGTTTGTTGAACTCTCCATATGCAAGTAACAGATCACAAAGCAATCACATATGGAGTGTTCTTTAATTCATTTATTGTCTCTGTATTCGTATATATATTCGGTATTTCATTACTTCATAGAAAACCTTTTCATTTTAGCATTGAAATTTTTTAGCATTTTAGTAACAACCTGCAGATTAAAGTGGTGCAGTTAATATTGTTTTCTACACTTAACACACTTTTATTTATGAAGGTGTCCTAAAATTAACACAAGGTTTAAATTTGCAAGGATTAAATTAAATAACTGAAAGCTAAGTCAGGTTTCTTCAAAGATCTAGTTTCCCTCATTCAGTCTTATTTAAATAATCGAACACAATTTGTACAATTTGAGGGTCATAGGTCATATGTATATACAGCCATTTCCGGTGTACCACAAGGCTCTAAGTTAGGCCCACTGTTGTATCTTTTTTTCGTGAATGATTTAAAGAACCTTCTAGCAGTTCATAGTCTCATGTATGCTGATGATTTGAAAATATATCGCAAAATTGAAACATATGAGGACTGCATAAGCTTACAGGATGGTCTCACCGATGTTTCTGATTGATATTACCGCAGTAACCTCAATATTAATGTAATTAAATGTTACGATGCCACATTCACTAAAAAGAATCTGCCGATACAATTTTACTACTACACAATTAATGAAACCATTCTGAGCAAGGTCTCCGAAATTCGAGACCTCGGTATAATATTTGATCAGAAATTCACTTTTGTACCTCATATAAATAAAACAATTTCAACAGCATTCAAATCTTATGGGTATATTGTGCGTAATGCAGGACACTTTTCGAATACAAAAACACTTATACAATTATTTAATGCGCTTGTAAAGAGCACATTTGATTTCGGATGTATGATTTGGCGTCCCATTTACAATGCTTATAAAAATCATTTGGAGTCGATACAAGGAAAATTTCTGAAATATCTCATTTGGAGGGAAGTTCCCGTTTAAATATCCGGCCAGAGGATATAGCCAAACTGATCTGTTAAACAGGTTTGGAGCAAAATCACTCGAAGTTGGCAGGGGCTTGTTGTCTCTGAAGTTTCTGTATAACCTCTTACATGGTTATATTGACTGTCCTACCCTTATTGGTTCTATTGATTTTCATGTTCCTAGACAATGTTCACGTGGAAGTCAATTTTTTTCATTGTGTACTCCGAAAACTAATTCCCTCGTACAATCACCCATTAGATATATGTGTTCGCTTTTCTAGGATGTGTCTGACAAATGCGATATCGACAGTGACTCATAAGTCGGGTTTACTTGGAATCTCTTCATGTATAGTGAATTTTGAAGTATAGCTATATTCTAATTGCCTATTATTCATTATAATTACTTCTTTCATTGATAATCATTTTTTAAACGTTTGTATTACGTAATTAGGTGTTAATACTGCTAATATATTTTTTTGAATATTTCCTCTAATCAGGTGTTTTTACCTGTAGGAAAATAAAACCTTATTATTGTTATTATTTTTTTTTGCGGCCAGTTATGTGACATGGTAACACAGTTATTTTTGCAGATATTCGATGATATTAATGTGACCCATATTTTCGGTCATCAGAATTGGCCCCATAGATCATGTGATTTAACCGTTAGATTTTTTATGCGGTTATTGAAATCCACAGGTCTATGTCAACAAGCTCACAAACACGGGTGAGTTGAAGAAGGAGTGTCAAAGTTTCATCAACGAAATTCAGCCACATTTATGCAGAACTTTGTACTTAATGATTCAATAAAGAAATTACAATGAAAAGACTGAGAGCTCTGTTTTCTATTTAATTCAAATAAACTACATAATAAGTTTTTAGGTTTTTTTAATTTCATCAATACATAATTCATTAATTCTCCTCTTCGTCATCATCTTCCTGACTATTAATCTGGAAGTACCTTAATTCATAGGTGTCATTAGATGAAGCAACAACCCTCAACCAATCACGTAAATAATTTTTTTTTGAAATATTTCTTTGTTAAATATTTAAGGTATCTTTTTGAAAACGGAATTTCAGAATTAAGTATCACTTTGGTTCCTTTTTCTCTACCTAAAGTTACGAAATATTGGCCAGACTTTCCGCCACCAAAGTTACCAAGGTTTCCATTAATTCTTATTTTATCCTTAAGGTAAGTTTCAAAATTTGCAACATCCATAATGCTATCTTCTACAGGATGTGTACAATCAATGCTAAACTTCAATGCTACCTTCTTTTTCTTCTGTCCTTTACCTCTAATTTGTTTCTTTGCCTTCTTTGGCTGTGGTTTAACCCCACTTACTATATCTGCCTTTTTTGCAACCGCCATTTCAGGATGGTTTCATCAAAAACTGTCACCAACAAAAAGAACTATTCACAGAAAGGCATAAGTTGTTATGAATCTAATTTATTCATTTTATGTATGTAACATACAATTATTTGCAGGACAGGTCGTAATTGCAAAACGGAAAGACAACAGATACTAAAAACAAAATTGCTAGTACAAAAGTTCAAAAGTTTCAAAAATGTACTTTCAAATTTTAAAGTTCAATTTTGAAAGGAATAGTTTCTGATATGAAATCACAACTGATTAACTGATATGACTAACAACTGAATGAAATATAGTTATAGGAATGGAAAAAAACTTAAATGCTGTCCAAACTTATACATAGGTACGTATAAAGATAAACACACACATACATATACATTCACATATACACACATGCAGTATATACGTGAAAATTAATCCTGTACGTGAATACACATAAATGATTGTTTTAGCAGAGATTATGCATATCAAGGAAACTTTTCGTAATATCAGTAACAGAACAGTTGATAATATCCACCTTGGCTCCCAAAAGATTACATTGTTCACACATCGTGTGCAATGGAGAAAATTTCAGAACATTCGTTCTATCTGCTGGAAGGTGGAACATGAATTCGCTTCTCGAAGAAACTCTTGGAACCATAAAGTTAAGATTTTGCAATAATAAGAAGATTATTGCATGGCATTTCCTTCGCGCACTGAGTGTGTCCACATTATGTCGACTTGTAAGCGTTTCATGTTGTATGCCTATATAATAGGTGGATATATTCCATCAATTCTGAAGCTCAAAACTTACAGAAACTTTCGTTGTATAGACTCCAGTTGATCAATATGTAACTGATAACCAGGATTCCAGACTGTTGATCCGTATATTCGAGTTTAGATCTTACGAAAGCACAATACAATGTTTTCAGATTTGATATATTTCATACCTTACCAAAGCGAATAATGAAACCATATACTCTACACGCAGCGGATACTGTAGCATTGATATGTGGCACAAAAGTGAGTTGAGAATCGAAGATCACTCCAAGGTCAATAAATGTTTTAAGTCTTCCTAAAATATTACGAGTACTACCAATATCATAGTTGAAATTTATCCAATTATATTTCGTGGAGAAAGACATAACATGACATTTGGAGATGTTGAGAGTTAATTTGTTGAGATCACACCAATTTACAATATAGCGCAAGTTTCTAGCAATGCGTTCACAGACACCAATGTTAGAAACATAATAAAAAATCTTGAAGTCAATAATCAGCAAACAATAAACCCTCAACATCTGTCGCATCGATTATATCATTTATGAACATTGTAAAAAGCAAAGGACCAAGTATGGAACCTTGGGGCACTCCAGATGAAGCACGGTATTCAATTGTTGTATACCCCCGGCTAAAAACGTGCTGCTGTCTGCCTATCAAGTACGATTCGAAAAATTTGATGAGGAATGTCGAAAGCCCGAATGTGCCTTTTTTATTCAATAGAATACCGTGGTCAAGCCTGTGGAACGCTTTAGATAAGTCCATGTATAATCACATCAGTCTGTAGCAATAATCTAATAAGTCTAATGCAATAGTCATAGCATACTGTGCTCTTTAACTACCACTATGAAAAAATACCACTGGGATAATAGAACTACAATCTATAATACGCAAAAACCGTAATTTGCTGTTCTCTCTGGATCGTTTGTTCGACATCCATCAATTAAAAAAAATTTAGTTCAATTGGTTTATATAATTAACTTGAGCAAGTTTTGTATTGCTGTTTACTAAATATACTTCCATAGTAAAAATGCAGTTCGAATTCATTGACCGTTGCCAAATTTGCTTAAAGACAAATCGTCGAAATGGCTGAGCTGATCGAGAAAAAATATGAAAATTATCACTCCATTGGTTCTTTCGGAAACGAGTGAACCTGCAGTATTTTGACGTTTAAGGAAAAACAATATTGACAGATGGTTGTGAATGATTGCACGCTGCATACAAAATGTCGTATCCTTCTTTTTATTTCGGTCGCTATGTTAATAGTGCCAGGACGGGTTCATTTAACGCTTGGAAGATTAAAGAACTTGACACGAAAACAAGTGTCAAATTAGGCTACACTCTAGCGAATTTGCAACCTTACTCAAAATTAACGCTGGTATGTGAATTTCCATGCTGAAGGAGAATGAAAGAAGTTATGAATATATTAATTGCGTCAATTGAAAACTCAGTATTCTTAAATATCAAGTTTTCATAATGTCAATTGACTTTTCCCACAGCATTTGATGTTTCATTATAAAATGTATCACGTTATTAAAAATACTTGCGTAAATTCCACAAAAATTGTTCAATATACTCAAGATGATTATGTTTCAAGTTAACAACCCGTTATAAAGAGGTTATTACAACTAATTTGACAATTAATTCAGTTGTATTAAACTCGTATTAATGGCTGAGCAGCCCGAAACACATTTCGAGTGTATTGAATGGTTTTTGTAGAATTGAGCAGTTATTATAGAATAAAAGTTCTGTTAAATTTATATATTGAATAAAAATACTTGGCTTGGTTTCACAAAATTCATAATAAATACTTGACAATTGTTTTGGTGTGTTACCCCATTTTCAAAAGTCAAACTGAACAACATTTTTCGTCCATCATTCTTATATACCTATACATCGTTACCTGCAATAGACTTAAGGCTGATATCGATGTCTCCGAAATAGAGGGACAGGTCCTTATACAGGTAGAAGTAGTAAATTATATCTAATAGTGTTGGCGTTTACTTGATGTAACGGATTTCCCATAATAAGACCACTCTTACTACTATAAATCTTATCATTGAACATAAAGTAATTTTGGCTCAAACAAATTTCCAATAACATGATTATTTCAGATTGAAATATTATATTTCAGACTAATAACGAACTGCTGCTGATCTAATGTCCCGTTTCAAACATGACATAAGTTATTGATTTTTTCATGAAAACATAATGATAGATTGAACCTAAAAACTTAAAATTTTCTTGTCTTCAAGACTATAAGAAACATTATTAAGTTTCAGTGTATCCATAATCAAATGAACTTTCTTTCACTAAAATTGATTGGACTCATTTTTTCACTCCTCTCACTATTTTCGAGATTTTCACTATATTTTGTAGAACCTAAAAAATTTATAGTCAGTTAGTAATTCGTCTAGAGACAAATAATGAAAAATGAGAAAAAATTAAAGCCGTTCGTCTACAGAAAAATCATGAAAAATAAGAGAAATAAGAAAAAGAAAAAAAGAACTATAGTTCCATGAAGAGAATGTCCACTCTATTTTATATCCTGAACGTACACAGTGACTATAGCAAACTTTACCCTGAAGTAAATTTTAGAATGTTGAATCATTCATTTCCACCTTGTGATTTAATAATCCAACAAATTAACAAATGATTAAACTAGAACTTAGTTGCAAGTCAAAATAATTGCTATTTTTAAAAATATATGTGAAAATCAAGAAACTGAGTTAATTTCATTGAAACTATGGCATTGGATTTTCATAAATTTTTTGTAAAATCAATAAGTGATAGTTAAGTAACTGCTAGTTAATATATATAGTTATATTACCAATATAATTATAATAGTTATATTGTGACATAACTTATCCGATATTCTACATGAAGAAACGATGGAATTTCTGAGATTCGTCGAAAGAAAACGAAAACCAACAATTATTAATATCAAAGATTAAATAAAATTCTGGTGCTCGCATTCGGATATTTTCTCCATTATCAGTAACCGGACTTTTGTACAAATGACCCTTTGTGTGATGAAAAATTTTGAGATTTTCCAAGGGAGCGATGAACCACATACAGTCAGTCAGAAATGAAGACTAATAATTGTAATCTTGTTCAAATCAGGACCAAGAAAATTACCGACAAACAGAAATTTCCTTGATTAAATCCAAGAATAAACTGAAACATTTATCAGATGTTTTTATCAGGAAATCAGTATATTATATATATATATATATATATATATATATATATATATATATATATATATATATATATATATATATATATATATATATATATATATATATATTTTGAAAGTTTTTAGCATTAACAGGCTTTTTAATATGAAAAAGTTTATTTCTGTTGACGTTTCGTTGTTATATTACAACTTTGTCAAAACTAATGAATTTATTAGTTTTTACAAAGTTGTAATATAACAACGAAACGTCAACAGAAATAAACTTTTTCATATTAAAAAAGCCTGTTAATGCTAAAAACTTTCAAAATAAATACCTCAAACAGGCAATAAATCAATTTCAAGAAATATATATATATATATAGATAAAATGGTAATTTCTCGACCGTGCGATACTTAGTAGAATTTAGGTAACGGGAATAATCGGTCTAAAATACTTGTAGTATTTTATAGATATTGAAATTTATCACTGCAGTCATGACTTTGCAGCTTGTTTTTTCCCTTGAAGAAGACACAAAAAAGTGTAGAAATATAGAGAATTTTAATGAATAAATGAGTTTTCAAACACTTCACAAGACCTATTATTCCCGTTACCTAAATTCTACAATATATATATATATATATATATATATATATATATATATATATATATATATATATATATATATATATATATAATATATATATATATATATATATATATATATATATATATATATTTACTTTAAATTTATTTATAAGATTCTACACACGTATATCTCAAACGATTGATCTATTCTAAAAGATTTAATAGTGTTGGCGTTCACTTGATGTAAATCTATTATAATTGAATATAAACTTAAATTCAAACAGTTGAACTTATGATTTACCCTTCATTCACTACCGTCATCGTAATTATTCTGTAAGCATCTGAAAAAGTCGTTTGTAACGACGAAACGCATCATGCTATGTAGTGAATAAAGTGTAAATATTAAATTCAAGTGTTTGAATTTAAGTTTATATTCTATTCTAAAAGAAATATAACTTTTATTTACAATATTCATTGACATTATCAAGTTCAACTTACCTAAAAGAAAAATCAATTTAAAGTCCTTATATCCTATACAATCTTAACACTATCTATTTCTAATATTTTACAAATACATCTTATCTATATCTCTCTTAGTTTGAAAAGGAATCTCTTCAATTATGTCTGTTGAAATGAAGTTTCTCCTTTCCTCTTGAAAGATACCCATTCACAGATATAATTCTTATTCTTCTTTAGTATATACAACTATATATAACTATATTTAAATGATATAAGTCTCTTATCATTTTACATATATATATATATATATATATATATATATATATATATATATATATATATATACATATTGATATGGGAGTCTCTTATCATTTTACATATATATATATATATATATATATATATATATATATATATATATAAAGTAGGGGAATGACTATAGAACATACTTCCTCCGAAGTGTGGGGGGTTGATCATAGAATACTTTTCTTCGATTGCCTTTTACTGGAACAAATTTAATAACGGAGAATTATTGATTGGTTGTTCATTTTGTTGTTCAGTTGATCACTTAATAAACTATTCGATTTCTTCCTCTTATTAATTTCCATGGCTTCTAACAGGGTCAGTTTATTAACTTCAAAATATTACATACAGAACGAAAAGGTTATAAACTAACCCTGTTAGAAGCCATGGAAGTTAATAAGAGGAAGAAATCGAAGAGTTTATTAAATGATCAACAACCAATCAATAATTCTCCTTCATTAAATTTGTTCCAGCAAAATGCAATTGAAGAAAAGTATTCTATGTCATTCCCCACACTTCAGAAGAAACATGTTCCGCAGTCATTCAGTTTATCATCAACATCTGATGAAGCCACTGTGTTGGATAAACAATATTGTCATGTTTGAAATTAATTATAGTGAAAATCAAAAACCACTTAATTTTATTTAAATTATAAATTGCATTAAAATCGAAAACTCGTTACTCAATTCCATTTATTGGAAGTTCTACTTTACGAAAATTTTCATTTTGCTTAGTGGAAACGAAGTGAAAATGTAAAATCAACATTCTAGTTTCAACCAAATTGAAAAATATGAATATGAAGTTCAACAATGATTATGAACTTTTGTTTCTTCACATACTTATAAATATGTTCCACAGCGTCAAGTTGTCTGATGCATACGGCAAACAAATATTTTATTACATACTTGCTTGTGCCTCGATTTCATCGTTTTAAGATATTTGTTGAATTTGGAGACTTTGTTGAATTGGTTTTATTTGAAAGATTAGTTACTTAAATACCGTTGATCAAAAGTATCATAAATGAAAAGATAAAACAAAAATAAATGACGATAAAAACCACGCCATACGGGTTTTTTTTAAAGGTATAGAACTTTAAGTTGACATTACTGTTGAAGATTTCGACGGATTTGACAGCTGAGAAGTGATTTATTCTCAGTTTGGTTTGGCAATTCATCATGAATAGACTCACGCCTGAACAACGCTTGCAAATAGTGCAATTTTATTTCGAAAATAATGGTTCGTGCGGAATACGTATCGCGCACTACGTCCATTTTATCGTTTAGCGATGAAGCGCACTTCTGGTTGAATGGCTACGTCAACAAACAAAACTGCCGCATTTGAGTGAAGATAATCCTCAAGTGTATGTCAAAACACCGTTACATCCAGAAAAACTGAATGTTTGGTGCGCTTTATGGGCTGGTGGAATCATTGGTCCGTACTTCTTCAAAAACGATGATGGCCAGAACGTTACAGTCAATGGTGATCGGTATAGAGCCATGATTACTAACTTTTTCATTCGTGAATTGAACAACCATGATGTCCAGGAGCTGTGGTTCCTACAAGACGGCGCAACATGTCACACAGCTCGTGCCACAATCGATTTATTGAAAGACACGTTTGGTGACCGTCTAATTTCACGTTTTGAACTTGTGAATTGGCCTCCAAGATCTTGTGATTTAACACCGCTAGACTACTTTCTGTGGGGCTATGTAAAGTCATTGGTCTATGCGGATAAGCCACAAACGCTTGACGATTCGGAAGACAATATTCGCCGTGTTATTGCCGATATACGGCCACAAATGTTTGAAAAAGTCATCGAAAATTGGACGTCCAGATTGGATTACATTCGAGCCAGCCGTGGCGGTCATATGCCAGAAATCATATTTAAAATGTAATTCCACAAGATTATCTTTCGAATAAAAAACTTCTTGTCAATTGAATGATCCATCGTTGTTTTATTTGTTCTATACCTCTAAAAAAACACCCTTTATGGTCTTATTGAAGTTTCAAGTATACAGAACCACATCGTAGTTATATATAATATTGTACAATAAGTTTATTACATTCACACTGAAGTAAGTTCACAAATTTGTTAATAAAGAGATATCTTTCTGATATTTCTTATTCATGGAAATTTTCATGAATATTTATCGCTTCAGGGGTAGCAATTGATAAATGAGGAAAAACCGTATGAAAATCTGTTCAGTAATGGGAGTCAGGAGATCCGGGTAGTACTTTCTACAGAATGTGAGGTCTGAACAATATTGAATTCAAAACAGTAGAAATAATGTATTTTATGCAATAATGTAAAACTTTATTTTCAGCCTGACGTTTTCTGATGATGGTTGGGAAAACCTTATTCAATTCTAAACAGGAGTTTTTGCGTGATGCGTTTACATACTTACAAATAAATACATAGAAATTTGGAAAACTTATTGTTCAGCTTCTACTGTAAAGACCCCACATGTCAGTTTTTCTTGAAAAAAAAAGTTTTTTTTTAAGTTTAAGTAACTGTAACAATTTTATTATATGCAAAGTGTAAATATGCAAACAAACTTCACGTCTATATATTATAACAAAAAACTTTGCTAATAGTCCTGAGAATATTAGATTTTGTCTGAAAAGGAAGCCTATAATGAAGACACACAGTATTTCGGTAGCTCGTAATGAAATCCGATATTCATGTTTTGAGTCGACCAGTCGATATGAAACAATGCGAAAGGACAAAAAATGAACGAAAAAAAGGTTCCTATACTAACCCAAACAGGAATTCACGCTAAGACATCTTGTAAATGTTAATAGGGTACTGAATTCTATAGACCTAAGAAATCACATCTTGTTTGCAGATTTTCAACGTAAAACATCCGGCAGTTTCAGGCATGAAGGTGGACCCAATTTCATCAAAATATTGTTGGTATTGTGTTTCAGGATATCAACGGTCCCAACAATTCTATAATCCCCAATTTTCTCATCTAATAAAAATTATTAAGTTTTTCAAAAAACTTTTTTCTGAATATATATATATATATATATATATATATATATATATATAGTGAAGAAATTTACGGTATTTACCTGAGATTTATGTTGCTGGTTTTTGTAACAGCCGTTTACATATGTTTCAAGCTAATTGGCTATCATCAGAACGGCGTAGTTCAAGTTATTAGATGTTCGAACTTGGATGTTGATTGAAAATAAAAAGACACAGAACAAAACAACACAAAATTCCACGTGAGGAATCTACATCATTTTTGGTTTAAATTGAAAAAAAAAATCCAAAAATGATGTAGATTCCTCACGTGGAATTTTGTGTTGTTTTGTTCTGTGTCTTTTTCTTTTCAATCAACATCCAAGTTCGAACATCTAATAACTTGAACTACGCCGTTCTGATGATAGCCAATTAGCTTGAAACATATGTAAACGGCTGTTACAAAAACAAGCAACGTAAATCTCAGGTAAATACCGTAAATTTCTTCACTCCATTTTCATACCTGATAAACCTTGTTCTTAATATTTAATTATTTTTTTCCAAGAATTATCTGTAATAAAATATTACCCTTACCCATAGGTAAAGTAAATTGAATTCAGTTAAACATATTTCAGTTTATGTCAGTATAATTCTCGCATATTCGCATTCTGTATTTTCTACTTGTACCTAGAATTTTTGGTGAATTTTCGAAATATCTCATTGAATAACTTATGTACACCTTATTCATGTTTTTCAAAATTGATATTCTTTTTTCAAAGATTCGCCCATATGCAGCTTATTTATGTAAACTTACTCAAAATTTCACCAATAGCCTTATATACAACACGGAATTCAAAAAATAATGATTTCGTTTAGGCATGAAGTATTGAATACATCAAACCACCAGTCAAACGCATGCGCGTTCGATTTCGTAAATTGATAAATATCTTTTTTCTCGAAAATGGGCTAAATTTATTGTCTATTGAACTGCCTAGAAGCAACTGTTTGATGCGAGAATATCGTTGTTTGTTACTTGTAGAACTATTTCAGACAGATACTATTGGGTCAACACGAAAAATATTGTAATGAAGTTTCTTATCGTTGTATCTCCTACTGCTTGGTCTAGCATTTCATGTATTAAGGTAGCAATTTGAAATTCTTGCTGTCAACTACGAATATTTATGTAACGAATCCTAGCTCCAAAAGCAATTTGGGAAAATGTGATAAGTGTACATCAAAAATTACAGGAATTTCTATAGCCAATATCGATTTATTCACTAAATTCAAATAAATTTCTGGATGTTCGAGAAATTAATGTCAGAGACATAAATCAGAATGAAATCATCTAGGAATGACCGTTTCGTTAAGTAGATATCTGTCAAAATGAAAGAGCAGTTGTAATTAAGCACCTACGATACTGTTCAGTATTTTGAATATGTTATATCCGTTTCCAAATGACTCTTCGGTTGGACTTAAATCATTATTTTTCATTTTCAGAAATACTTTTCTATTTAGAAGAGACGACAGGAGGAATATTTTAGATTAAAATATTCCCACCGATTGTATGCCTACAATAGTACGAAATATGTTATTAGAAAGCGGTGTATGTATGATAGATTTATACATTGTCGGTACTTTCTTTTGATGAGACAACCGCATTCTACACATATACAGCATTCTTTTTATTTAAAACCGGAAAATTTGGATTCTCTTTCTAGCAGATATTGTAAAGATATATCCAGAACGATTCCATCTTATTTTTCAAGAACAATACTTATGTATAATAATAGTAATAATATTTATTCAGCTGAAGCTATACAAAAATTTTTCATAATTTGAACTGTCAATTTTTAATTACATACCTATCTCAATACTTAAAATATACTTTCAAATTGTGGGAAAAGGAAACCTACATCTGACATAAGTAAATAAACCAACAAAAACGACACAAAAGTCATCCAACAGTTATTTGCAATATAAGAGCGCCAGTGCACAAACTCATAAAAGCGAGGTTAAATTATAGATACGAATAAGTATGACACATCAAAGTACAAATCTGTATTGTCACAGAATACAATCACAAAACGAACGACGATCTTAGCCATTAGAAATTTGGCCAGGCTCATCCAAAGATAACAGATAACTATGATAATAGATTACAACAAAGACTCTCAAAATCAGTTTTTTTGTTGATGTTATTGGGATTATTATTAATTACTACATTAATAATATTCCCAATAATATATATGTATATGTGTATATATATATATATACATAAACAAAAATAGATTTTCGATCCAGCCCGCAATCGGTGTTTCGAGCTTGTTGGCTCTCTTCAGAACTATGTAGCCATGTTCAAGATATAAGAACCTGGACATGGAAAAAACAACAACAAAAGAACATTGCTGCAAAGAAAGATACCAATTCAAAGCTTCTTCTTATATACCTGTTCACATTATCGGTTAGAGATTTCGTAAAGGATAAATTGTCTCCGCAAAGGCCAAGCAATGATCCAAATGATTTCCATCATTTTAAGTGGCATTCCTTCGTCAAAATAAAGGGAGTTTGTTGGATCAAAAACAAACTATTAGGGAGATGTCGCTCTACGAATATGATAAAAACATAATGTTTTATTGACTCAAAAAGTACTAAAACAAAGGAAGATAAAACAATGAAATAATACGGAAATGTTTCAAATATAAAAACACACTTTCTGAATATTCTTCTGTTTTTTCAAAATGAGTAAATGGGTTGGAATTAGACTATTCCTATCATTCTTCCTAACTAAATTCAGTGGAGCACTAACCAGTGACAATAATTTATCGATAATAAGAAACAAGAAATGACAGCAGATCACTACACTTTTTTTATCTGATGCATTTTTGTCTCTTCATGCATTTCTTCAGATTTTATTTTTTCAGTTGAAAACGTTAAGTTAAAACATAAAATGAAAAAATATTTCGTTCATGTCATTCACTGAGTTTTTCCTAAAATTCAGTTGAGAAATATGATAGGGGTAGTCTATACCCTTCACTCATTTGGAAGAAGTTGAAATATTGCAATAAGCATGTTTTTATAATTGGAATACATACTTCCATGTTGAATTGTATCACCTCTATTTGTTTCTGAGATAAAAAATAGAAAAAGTATTTATCCTTAGTTTTGATAACATCTTGTATATATATATATATATATATATATATATATATATATATATATATATATATATATATATATATATATATATATTTAAAATTGATTCATTGCCTGTTTAAGATATTTTATTTTCAAAACTTTAAAACTTTTAGCAATGAGGCTTATTTTAATGTTTAAAACTTTATTTTCGCGGACGTTTCGTTGTATATCACAACTTTGTCAAAACTAATATATAATTGAATTTTATGAATTACTATAGATATGAAAACGTCAAACTTATTTTTTCGAGAAAGATCAAATTTCTCTACATTTTTTGTCTTTCTCAGTTGCTGAAATTTTTGTATTGTTGTAATCAAAATCGTGTTTGTCAGTTATTTTATGTTCATGTCAGGCTGTTATTTGAGTTTTTGCATATTTATTTGCTTTAATTTTTTGTTCAAGATTTTGAGACGTTTGTTCTATATAGCATTTACTGCAATTATTACAGGGTATATTATAAACAGTTGAGTTTTTTTCTGAAATATTGTTTCACTCTTCAACTTGGTATATATTTCTTTGATTCGATTTTGTGCAGTATGAGCTATTATTAAATCATAAGATTGATTGTAAAGTATTATTCAATTCATGATGTCTGTTTTTCATGAGAAGTGTACGAACTTCTTCAAATGTTTTATTATTTATTTTTGTTATTTTATTTTTCATAGGTTTCCTCATGTTGAAGAAGACTCAAACTTCCGAAGCGAATGCTAAGCCAGAAATATTCCTCTGAATACTAAAAAAACAAATGAGCCAATTTGATTTTTTTCGAAAAAATATGTTTGACGTTTTGATATCAATAGTCATAAAATTCAATCATTCATTAGTTTTGACAAAGTTGTCATATACAACAATAAAGTTTTTAATTTTGAAAAGTCTGTTATTGCTAAAAACATCAAAAATAAACTATCTAAAACAGGCAATAAATTAATTTTCAAATATATATATATATATATATATATATATATATATATATATATATATATATATATATATATATATATATATGTAACGCCATCTAGTGCACTATGCACTGACGTTATTGTATTTTAGTGTATTATGTTACAGTAGAGACCATATCACAAATTCTATAATCCTTGTACCTTGTACTCGTATCATTCTGTGATTCTCATATTATTCTGTGAACTGTCTGACAGTACTTAAGGCACGACATATTATTTTAACCTCCTATTCTGTTTGTATATTTTGTGGACGCAGAGCTGAAGATTAATATTCAGTCAACATTTAATTCTCGATTCTTGTTTCAGGTTTGTTATATTTTAGAATTAAGTTAATATTGTATTTATTGAATAAATTCTTGTTTCAGAATTAAACATTCATCGAGAGTCATTGACTATTAAATAAAATACCAAAAGAACTAAATTATATATATATATATATATATATATATATATATATATATATATATATCAATTATGTCTATATATAATAATCAATTAGATAATTCACATTTGGCACGACTAAGTCAGTATAAAGCAATACTCACAACGCTCAAAACTAATTGCTATTATGCAAACAAGGTTATTTTTGAATTATCGTATCCAAGATCTTCACACATATTTCTTCAGCGATGAAATCATTGAATTTCTAAAAATAGTTGCATTTTAATATACACATCATAGACCTGAAATTATATACGTACTGCAATTATTGATTATTCATACACTATAAGTTGCAAGGTGTTTGCTATTAGTTAGGTTTCCATCTGTCAAATATTGTTATTATTCCCAATGATGATACTACTTGGAATAACCGCCTCATTTTCTATATTTATCATGCAGTTATTTTCTCATAATTATCCATACATCAATTATATCAATACATTATATTGATTGAGACATTCTTGGGCTCTATTATTGGCCTAAATTATAAGAAAACAGAATGCATAAGAATATTTTCATTCACTAAGTTTCAACTAGTAAAAACTATAAAACGTACCTTCTCCTATATGTCCGGTTACACACATATATATATATATATATATATATATATATATATATATATATATATATATATATATATATATATATATATATATTACAATTGTTCCCCATGAGGAGAGCGACTCAACTTGAATTCGCAATTATTAGGACTTTTGCTTCATCTTTTTTGCCTCCAAAAAACGCTTCATCTTCTCTGAATGCTCTTTCTTCTGTTCATGTGTCCATTTTACTCCAGGTTGACGATTTAACTTTTGCTCAAACTTCACATGTGCGATTTTATAGCGACATTCAGTGCGATCTTCGAGGTTTTTCATATTGATCTGTTGTAGATCCTTTTGGACCTCTTTTAGCGACTCTGTTCCGCATTTATTATTCATAATGATATCGAGTAGTTTCTTCGGTATTCTGGAATGTTTCATTCTGTAGACATATGCATAGAACCTTGTTCGTCGTTTTCTGATTTCTTCTGTGATCGTATTTGTCTTTTAGCCAGAAAATCCTCCAGAAAAATCCAGAAGCCAGAAATATTCCTCTCATAGTAAAAATCAATATGTGAAAATACAAAAAAACTAATTTGATTTTTCTAAAAAATAAGTTTGATATTTTGATATCTATAGTAATGCATAAAATTCAATTATTCATGAGTTTTGACAAAGTTGTGATATACAACGAAACGTCAACGAAAATAAAGTTTTTCATATTAAAAGAAGCCTGTTATTGCTAAAAACATTCATAATAAACTATCTTAAACAGGCAATAAATCAATTTAAAAAAATATATATATATATATATATATATATATATATATATATATATATATATATATATATATATATATATATATATATATATATATATATATATATATATATATATATATATATATATATATATATATATATATATATAAGAAAATGAACACTAGAACATTCATTTGAAAAATTCGAATTAAACAAGAGAATGTTATAGTAAAGCTAGATATGTGAACCATGTCTCCATTATCCTTCAACGGATAAATGTTAGAGAAATATTGAAATCGATGCCACACCTGATGGAAGTGCGAGACATATATGTTTCGTTCTGCAAGGAACTCGTCAATCGCACCACATCCATAGAAGTGAAGCAACGATATCAACCTGCAAGCATCTTCTTGTGACTCCAAGTGGAAGACCGTAGAGTAATGAATACTCCACAATTCCATCTATAGCAATCAGTAGAAAACACCTTTCAGATTACAGACACACCAAGCATCGAAATTTCACATATCTTCTATACCCGTAGGTATCTACTAAATTGCAATGTCTATTCGACAAATATCATCATACGATGTTTTCAAATGTCAATAGGTTGCGTTAGTAGTACGCTCGTGTTTATTCCCGTATTTCAGGGGCCTGTTCGGCGATATTTTTAGGGAAATGAATGTTTTTTGTGCTTATGGCACTGAATGAAATATTCAAGAAAATGGACACTAGAACATTCATTTGAAAAATTCAAATTAATCAAGAGAATGTCATAGTAGAGCTAGATATGTGAACGTGTATGATTTGATGTCTCCATTATCCTTCAAGGGATAAATGTTAGAGAAATATTTAATCGATTTTTTCTTAAATATTTCATCCAGTGCCATAAGCACAAAAAAATTCATTTCCTATATATATATATATATATATATATATATATATATATATATATATATATATATATAGAATATATATTAGAATATATATATTAGAATTCTTGATAATGCCGTAAAAGGCGAGACTAGTCGAATAAAGAATTGTTCAGTCAGTGATTTTTAGGCAAGTTTTTATTATTACCTCTCATTTATATATCGGTAAACAAAAATACGTAATTGGACATTAGAATTTAATTTTAATACATTTTTGCAATTTGGGGTTCTGGAGATGATTATTCTTTCGATTATGTTGAAAAAAACAATCAAGAATTTTTTTCTCGAATTCTGAAACTTGGATATACTATTTCACATGAAGAAAATTTCGCTGAACTGAACGGAAACGATGGAGAATTAGATTTTTATCCGTATTGTACAGCACAGTTTCATATAACATAGCAACTTTCTTGCTATAAATACAATATTAGTGAATGTGTATTAGTGTAACACCCCATATTCCATATCAAGTGGTTCATTACATGGGCTTCCTAGTGCCTACGCATGAAATCGATTGTCGCTTCTATGAAATCAGTTGAATAGAACAATACGGACCGAGTTCTCTGAACTAGAATATAGTTATCTGAAGTTATTTATAATATTCCAATATCCGGGAAAATTCAGCTAGGAGGACCAAATACTCAGATTTTCGTGACGCAAAATTCGTTGCTATAATTTCGGTGATGGCCTGTAACTTCAAAATTAGACTTTTTGTTTCGTTTATTCCATTCAATTAATGACTTTAAGCCAATAACAGTTAAGTTAAAATTTCTGGCATTGTTTGCCGAACGAAATCATTTCAAATTCCACGGATCTAATAGTAAAAAAGTAGTTCTTCGAAATATATACCCAACAATTTTCAGGATGATAACACTCCATTATATACAAAGTACAGAGAGTTTGAGAACAAAGTACGAATTTTCATCAAAAGATTATTAATTGTCCATGCTTAAATATCTTTAGTTTCTAATTAAATGATGTTTCTAATATTTAAGAATAATAGAATTTAATAAAAAATTATTAATGACAAAATTTTTTCATTACCAAATTGAAGCTAGATATTGACATCAGGGATGACATACTATTTGTCTTCAGAAGATTTGTAACATCAGATTAATCAGATGTATCTGTGTTCTTACGTTCGTAACAGAATCTCTAAATCTGCTCTTGTTTTTAATTTTCATACTGCAAAATTAAACCTCACACAGATAAGTACAAGTGACAGACCTTTGGTTCCCAAAGCAACCTGAACCAAATTCGGATATTCTCGATAAGCCAAATATTTCTTTACCTACAGTGATGATTTAATTGAAATTTCACTTTGAGAGAGGGCTCCACTGCAGCACTAACTTCTTCAAAATGTTGCAAGGCGTAGACGCAGAAATCTTCAACCTCAATTTCTACAGAAACAGACGTGACAAACTATGTTAATTTTACAAGATCATCTTGTTAAACACGAGAGTACAAAAATACTATACTCACATAATTATTTACAAGATTACAAAACGTTTTCGTAGTCTCGAAAGCGCTTACTGATTTTTCAAGCATGAAATACCTTCTAAATCATTTTTGTTGTCGTAAGGAAGTAGATGGTCTTGCTTATAAACAGCTTCAAACAACAAAAGTTTTACATTCACATAAGACATTTTCCAGAGTTCAAACCATATCTCAGGAAAAGATTAATCTCGTTCTTAGAAAACTTCTACCAAAGCCGGAAGTGACTCTTTGAAAAGTTGCAACATTCTGCCTCTGCTTAGCAAAAGAAATTATGTATGATGCAGTAAAGCATGAAACTGATATGCTAGCTCTTCAGTAAAAGTTCCGAACAAATGTCTGTAAAATGCATGCGCTCTCACAGCCTATACTGCATATTTATTAGTCGCAGGACACTTATTTACTCATTTGAGTATTATTTCTTCGAAGAGTCGTGTTGTTCAGTTCAGCCAAGCCAACCGTAAAGACCAAAATCTCCCCGTGAGCTACCAAAAATTACCCCACAGGCTACAGTAGCTAGCGGTCTCTGTCTCGGAGAACAAAACGGAAGAAATTTTGTTTCTCATAAATGAAAGTCTATCCTGTACAGATTTTTAACTTGTCATAGATGGAAAAGGAAATTACTAGTGAAGATCATGTCTGAGTCACTCTCCCCGACAAAATAATTTGGGAAACTGTATGTAAACCTCCAAGTGACGAATTCCAGATCTTCCAAAAAGTCCAACCATATGCAAGTCCCTAAGTATTATCTACCCCGATTGGATGGTACCTTATATGAAGCATCATCAATTACAGAAACCTCACAGGAAATCTCTAATATGAACTGAACTAGCTGTATTGTCTATTCATTTCCCATGAATAATAATCGACCAATTGAAAACAAAGATATTTATGAAGTTTGAAATAATACAAGGCTATACAATCAATTTAACTCTAACTTAAAAACGTAACTTTCCTTGAGAAGATTAAAGATGAACTAGTGTTCATTGCATATTAGTTTTTCATACTATTTGAGAATTTCCAGAAGCATCCGCTTCTCGAAATAGTTTCAGTTAGTTCAATTTTCGATATAACCTCCTTCAATTTCGTAGATCATTGGAACACAAAGGCAAATACAACAAAACGAGATGCCTTCAATATCCTCCTAGATAAAAATCCCAACTCATTGGGAGAAAACATCACAGATAAATCAACCTCCGTTTTTACCTCCGATTTTTCTGTTACTAGAAGGTTGGAATGTCCAGTCGCTTGTAATAGTCTTAGTTTATTCAATTCTTGATTTAAAAACGCATAGGACATAGTCTGGTTCACATGTACCCTTTTCTGCAAATTTTTTCAATAGTCTCCGAAAATTACGATCATGGTGTCATTCGATTCGTATTATTACCTAGAAAGTTTAAGGAAAGGTCTGAACATGCGCTGAAAAAAATTACAAAAGTTATTAACGATAAAGTGAAAAAAAAGTAGGGGTTCGGTTTTTTTTCGAAATCTCAGGAAATATTCAACATTTTCAAAATTGCAAAATTTGAAAAAGATGATGAAATTTGCTAAAAATACGTTCGAACTCCCGAAACGATAGCTCTAATATTTATAATTTTTACAGAGCCTCGAAAATAGAGGGAAAAGCGGGAACTCTGGCTTCCGCGCAGGTTGCGTCACTCTCACAGAACAACGAAAAAAATTATTTAAATATATAAAATATTAATATTAAGGAATAATAAAATTCATGGAGTGTTGGGTTATATAAATAAACAATAATCAGCGGTAAAAAAATTTCTCAATTTTAACATAAATTATACATTTGTTAATTAACCATTTTTTCTGAGCTGAAAGTTAACAGTAAAACCGAGATAATTATTAAACTGATACACTAGAATTTTTTTTACTTACTAAAGAAAAATTTTCATTTTCCACTTTTTTGTTAACAATTGAAAGTTACAAAATGAAAAATAGTGCATAAAAATTTTTTTTTATTTGCTAATATTATAATTTTTTGAACAATAACAGTAAAAAAATATATTGTTAAGTAGCTTTTAACGATGTGACTTCAAAATGAATTAGATATTTAAAAAAATTTCTTATTCACTATTTTTTATTTCATAACTTCCAATTGTTAATTGAAAAGTGGAAAATCAACATTTTTTCATTATAGTAACGGTAATCTATTTTTATGCTATTAAGAATGACTCTACTAAGTAAAAAAAAGTCAAGGTTATTAGTTTAATAATAATGTGGGTTTCATTATTTTAACTTTCAGCTCAAAAAAAAATAATTAATTAACAAATGCATAATTTATGTTAAAATTGAGACATTTTTTTGACTACTGATTATTGTTTATTTATGTGTCCCAACACTCCATGAATGTTTATATTCCTCAATATTAATATTTGATATATTTAAATAATTTTTTTCTATGTTGTGTGAGAGTGACGCAACGTGCGCCGAAGCCAGAGTTCCCGCTTTTAGCTCTATAATCGATGCTCTGTAAAAATTATGAATATTAGGGCTACAGTTTCGGGAGTAGAAGCTTTATTGAGCAAATTTTTTCATCGTTTTGAAACTTTTTTGCAATTATGAAAATTTTGAATATTTCCTGAAATATTGAAAAAACCGAACCCCTACTTTTTTTCACTTTATTGTTTATAACTTTTGTATTTTTCTCAAAAAAATACGAATCGAAACCATGCTCGTAATTTTCTGAGACTATTGAAAAACTTCACAAAAAAGGGTACGTGTAAACCAGACTGAAATATCTGACCGACAATATTACTAGACAAAATACTAGGGAATGCAAAGGCAAGTACAACGAAGATATATGAAATCAGAAATTCTAGATTTTAGACACAACTAATTGAGAAAAATAACCATAAACAAGACAACTACGTGTTCGAACACAAGCTCTTCAAACTACTAGGAAATTTGAATTGCTAGTCGGATCTGGTTGTCAAGCTAGTTTCGATTTGTTCAGTCCTGTTTTTGATTCCACTTAGATCAAGAGAACGCAAAGGCATATACAGCTGTTGCGCTAATTGAATTCATTTGGTATCTAATAGTGCATGATTTGATCGAGTGTAAATTGGGGTTTGGTGAAAAATATTATCGGGAATGTTTCTGTCTTTGAGTCGGTTTGTTTTTTCTGGAATGCCGTGTGTTCATCTCATTTCTGTGAATTTCAGCGCGTTTCGAAACTAAATTGGAATCCTTTAAACTCGGCATCAAGGCAAAGTGTGACGGTGAGGCGCGCGAACAATTTCTTCAGAGAATTCCGAAACATATTTTGCATGCCCCGATTTGATGAAAAAATATACGTTTCGGCTCCGCGTGATTTCGACAACTGATTATTCTGTACGCGAAATGTTTTGAATATGTTAAATAATGAGCATATAGGTATTTTATTTCAGAATCGGTCTTATTTTAATTCTACCTATACATATACGAGAGGAATTTGGAATTTCTGCTGCTCCCAATGAATATCTGGAAATATTTGACTTTAATTCTTGAACCGAATAAACTACAGTGATTATTCTTGATGTTGACGTTCTTCTGTTACGCCAGAGCGACTTGACGTGCACTTTCATTTTTTTTTCCTGAACGATTCAGTTTAGGCTATAGAATAACCCGAGAGAATTTCGGCTCGTTAAATTTCGAACGATGTCATGTTTTACTGGAAAAAAATCGTGATTTCTTGATGCCCTAAGTGTGAGATTCTCGGCTGATGTGTGCAATGTCGAAATTTGAGCATCAACTTTTTATCTCGCCACTATAAAATACGCACTTTTCTGAAATGATTGACTAGCTGCCCCTATTACTTAGGGGCAGCTATAAAATAACGGGAGTTTTTTTTAGAGGTATGGAACTTTAAATTGCAATAAAACAACGATGGATCATTCGATTGACAATAATTTTTTTTTATTCGAAAGATAATCTTGTGGCATTACATTTTGAATATGATTTCTGGAATATGACCGCCACGGCTGGCTCGGATGTAGTCCACTCTGGACGTCCAATTTTCGATGATTTTTTCCAACATTTGTGGCCGTATATCGGCAATAACACGGCGAATATTGTCTTCCAAATGGTCAAGCGTTCGTCTGTTATCCGCATAGACCAATGACTTTACATAGCCCCACAGAAAGTAGTCTAGCGGTGTTAAATCACAAGATCTTGGATGCCAATTCACAGGTCCAAAAACGTGAAATTAGGCGGTCACCAAACGTGTCTTTCAATAAATCGATTGTGGCACGAGCTGTGTGACATGTTGCGCCGTCTTGTTGAAACCACAGCTCCTGGTCATCATGGTTGTTCAATTCAGGAATGGAAAAGTTAGTAATCATGGCTCTATACCGATTACCATTGACTGTAACGTTCTGGCCATCATCGTTTTTGAAGAAGTACGGACCAATGATTCCATCAGCCCATAAAGCGCACCAAACAGTCAGTTTTTCTGGATGTAACGGTGTTTTGACATACACTTGAGGATTATCTTCACTCCAAATGCGGCAGTTTTGTTTGTTGCCGTAGCCATTCAACCAGAAGTGCGCTTTATCGCTAAACAAAATTGTGCGTGATACGTATTCCGCACAGAACCATTATTTTCGAAATAAAATTGCACTTATTGCAAGCGTTGTTCAGGCGTGAGTCTATTCATGATGAATTGCCAAACCAAACTGAGAATAAATCACTTCTCGGCAGTTAAATCGGTCGCCAACTTCAACAGTAATGCCAACTTAAAGTTCTATACCTCTAAAAAACACCCTAGAACATAAATATAGAAACATATGAACTCAGAATAATTGGGTTATTCTCAGGAGGAATCGAGGTCAAGGTTGGTAGAATCTTTACTCCTGTCTTTTGTTACGCACCACGATATTTTGCCGCTTCATCACACTTAACAATGCGAGGTTTGGGAGGTTGCTTAATTTTTTTTAAATGAATTTTCACGAACGAGCAAACAATTCGAATATGTAAGCATGTAACATTAATCATGCATAGTCTTTTCAAATCTGTCAATTTAGGAGAATGAAATTTGAAAGAATAATTTTAAGTACAAAGTTAAAGTTGGTAGAAGAGCTCTACAAACTTCGACTTTGAGTCCTTCTGAAAATACCCCAATTATTCTAAGTAAATCTATTCACCTATTGCAGATGAATATTAGGCAACATTTATAATTCATCATTCGTTGACATATGAAATGAAAACGAGTAAGCTGAATGCTCAATGTATTTCAAACAAACTCGTTAATCTGGAGGGGTTACTGATGGAAACAAATACTGATATTTTGAGGTATCGGAACATTGGTGTAGTGTAGATAGTGTTAACTCCATGGTGATTGCGGGTTATGTTCGACCAGATTGTTTTTGTCGTACCCACAGGAAACACGGTGGATCCATCGTGTACACCAAGCAAAACTTGAAAGTGAAAAACTTAATGGTTTCAAAATTCTCTGAGGAGATGCATGTTGAAATCTCTGGTGTTCTTATTTCGGATCGAGACATTCGTTTGGGCATCCTTAGTATTTATAGACCATGTTTGGGTAACTATGTCTATTTTGTGCATTACAGCATTGTTTCCAAACGGTAAATTATATTGTTTTATATGGTGATTTGATCATTGATTATTTAAAAAATGACTGTAAATATTTTAAATTGTTCAGAGATCTATTAGATTATTTCGGATTGAATGTTACGTCACAGTATGCTACTAGAGAATTCACCAGTATCAATGGTCATACCAGTATTTCCAAAGTAGACTATATAATTACAAATATTGATTCCGATAATTAATATTTTGAACCCCATATCAGTCATAACAAATGTATTCTACTGGAGAGTGTTTTCAAACAAGCACGCAAAGAGAAAGTAACAACTTAATCATTCAGAAATATTAGTCAAGATGATATGAATAATTTCTTGTTTTCTTCATCTGAATACAATTTTTCTGACATGTTTTATCATTTTGATGCTGATACATGTTTTGATTCATTCATTGATGTCATTCTATATCATTTTGAACAATGCTGTTCAATACGTAAAGTACTTTCTTCAGATCGAAGGAAAAGATAGGCAACAACTGAGATATTACAAAGTAAACGTTACCTATCTTACCTTCATCGACTATAAAAATATCCGTTCGTCATGTACTCTACAAAGCTATAAAAATGCTAAAAATCAACACACTGTGTTGATAAAGCTTATAAAAAATACGAAATATACGTTTTATAGTTCAGCTATTAATGGTTCACCGAACAGAAATAAAACAATTTGGAATATTGTTAACTATCTTTCTGGAAGAAGTGGTGGTAGGCGAAGTGATGTGAGCTCAAAGTTTGAAGGGGAGGTGCTTGACGATCCGAATCAGTTAGCTGATGTTTACTGATTATGAAAAACATAATCCCTAACAGATGGCAACTGATTCCTTGATTTAACATTCCGATAAATTTTCCAATTAAAATCTCTGAATACGGCGAGTTCATGCAAAATATTAGATCACAATGAAATCATGGCTTAAATGATTTTGATTTATACTTTGTTCTGCCGACAGGCTCAAAATACGTGTTAACAACTGATTCATGATGTGATGTTTATATTATTTTGAAAACACAAATGGTTTTCTGAGACTATATAACACAGAGTAAGCGAGATGTTTGTCGAAAAAACATCTTTGCAACCTTCAACCTTGAATATATTGAGATTTTATGCCAATTTTGATGGAGTTTTTGGAGTGCCAAGATAAATATCCACCTTTATTCAAAGGTATTCTAATTTACGTCTTCATGAAAATTAAGTTCTACTGAGAACTTACCGGATTTTTTGAAAAAGGCTTGCAGGAAAAAATTAAACTTTCCTTTATTTCGCTCAGATTTAGGGTGTTGCTGTTTAATCAATAGTTTCCGAACTTACACTTGAACATACTTTTTGAGATGAATTAATATTCAGAGTCATTAAAACTCACTTTTCTCACAGATTTATTCTATATATCATTTTAAAGTATTCATTAGAGCCCATATCATTCCAAGACCACCTGCACACATTCAAAGAAAATTTATGTTATCGATACCAATCGTCTTTTCCCGTATGAAATTTCAAATCTTGACGATGAAAACGTTACTTGTAGACCATCGAGAGTTTGTAAACGCGCAAACATCGCGTAATTAAACACCACGGGGTACCTGGGACTTGCTGCAATTAAAGATATCTAGGTAAATAATCCTCCGTTGTCGGGGAACTGAACTTTAGTTAAAGTTCACGAGCAAAAATTTTTCGAATATCATTGAAATTCGATACTTTAACGATTATTTACATAATTGTTAATTCCAACTTACACTCAATTAGTGTTGCCGGTCATTAGATCTTATGTTCGCAAATATCAGAGATGACGAATACTTAGAAATATTCAGAAATCGTGGAGATTTAGACAACCTAATTCCAACACATTAAATGTCCGCTACTACATACGCGGCCTGTTCAAAAGAAAAGGTGAATTTTGAATTTTCGCGGGCTGTGCACATTCGATTATCACATTTTTTATCGTTATGTTGGTACACATACGTTTCTCATATGTTGAAATTATCAGCTATTTTGGATCAGTATCTGATTTTTGACATTTGAAAAGGTTAGCACCTTTTTGTGTGTTCTTCGGTTTCTTACTTTTGAAAATAATGAATCAAATAATCTGTTTCAAATTTTGAGTTAAAAAGGAATGAAGTGCTCCAACGTACTTAAAATGTTGACTGTGGCATTCGGCGAGTCTACTTTGTCTCAACAGTGTTTATAATATAAGTTTCTTCTTGGCCGATAAGATATTGATGACGATGAGCGTCCTGGAGTTTTAACCACGTCAACAAACGAAGAAAACATCGAAACAGTGAAGAAAATGATTTTGGTTAATCGTTGAATCACTAGTACGGAAGTTGCAGAGGATGTCAGCATATCAATCAGCTCATCCCATGCAATTTTCTCAGATGTTTTGGGCATGAAATGTGTGGCAGCAAAGTTTGTTCCAAAATTCCTGAAATCGCTCAGGAGTTGTTGAATGACCAGATCCAGATATGCTAATGAAAAAGGTCATAAAGGGCGACGAAACGTGGATATATAGTTATGACGCCCAAACCAAGGGCCAATCATCCTAATGGTAGCGGTCAGAAGAGCCAAGACCGAAAAAGTACGCCAAGTTCGATCAAATGTGAGGTTTCCTCACTGTTTTTTTTTCGATTGAAACGGCGTGGTGCATTAGGAGTTCTTACCAACAGGTCGTCCAGTTAATAAGTAACACTACAAGGAAGTTCTGCAACGTTTGCCTGGAGCAATACGGCTCGAACGATCAGAATTGTGTGAAAACAAATCATGTATTCTGCATCACCATAACGCACCACCTCGCACATGATTGTTTTGATTTTTCGTCCAAAAACAAGGCTGTAATCATGCCTCAACCACCAGATTTGGCTCCCAGCGACTTTTTCATATTTCCAAATTTGAAGAGGCCAATGAAAGGAAAGCGTTTTGCCACCATTGATGAGGTAAAGTCAGAATCGAAGAACGAGCTGATGGCCATACCGAAAAGCCCATTCCAGAAGTGCTTCGAGGATTGGAAGAAGCGCTGGCACCTGTGCATTATATCTGAGGGGGATTACTTTGAAGGGGGCAAAATGGATATTGACGAATAAAGAAATAAACTTTCCGAAAAAAATCAAAATTCACCTTTTCTATGCCCAATATTTTAAGAATAAAGTTCTCTGAAGAGAATTCAAGATAATACGCTTCGCAAAGTAGAATCTGAAGAATAATTGGGTATTTAATGAAAGACCTCGACAAATTTTGCATAGAATAGAACCAGCTTCAAAATTACAAATTCATTTTGCATACTTCCCCTTTTTTATTCTACTCGACCTTTATCAGTATTGCCACAAAATTCACAATTTATCTATAAATTTCATTGAAAAATGTACTTGTTGTAGTTTCTCCATTTCAAATTACCAAATAACTAGAAGCGATTTTCGGTTGATTAGAATTTTATTATCGCGAATGTCAGCTTATTTAGCAGTGTCATTCAAATGTCTATCTCAACTGAAAGAGCTGAACTTCTGCTCGACATACGAAAACGGGAAAAATAAATGATCCTTATCATCCGGACATTTTAACGAACAACTCAATGCAAAACCGATATTTTGTCTGCTTTTAAGACAGATGTAACAACGCACCAACCGATCGAAAGCCTTTGGCTCTGACCTAATGGTATTTAATGCAGATCAAGACGATCAGAACGGCTGTGCACATCCATAATCTTCTTCTCTTATTAGAATTTTCTTGGACGATCATACCGTGTTCGATCTTCGTATATTCTGGCTGAGAATAATTGGATTATTTCAAATAAACCAATGTATTGATATTTATTTATTTTTTCCATTCTCGTTTATTTGGAAATATGTATATCTTTCAAAGAATGTGAAGTTTTCGTCAATGTCTATAGAGTTTGAAGCTTCATTTGAAACCACTGATTAAGAATTTCTTAGCAAAACATCTGAAAAAACACATATATGGATAATTATAAATTTTTACACAAAATTCAAAAATTCTGCTCGATAGTTTTCAACTTGTCAATTTTTTTCCTTGCCTAGTTTTAGAGTATTAGTTATTCGAGGGTTAGATTTCCACATAATATATATAAATATATATATATATATATATATATATATATATATATATATATATATTTATAAACATCATCAAAAAACTAATGATTATGTACATCGATTTATCTCAATAACAGTTCCTAACAGAATTTCTACATTTTATGGAAAAAATTTAACGATTTTTCATTTAAGGAAGTGGAAATGCATCCAAATACCCCCTCAATTTAGCGTTTAAATGGCATAAACTTTATTCCGTCTAACTCTTCTAAGTATGAAGCGTTTGTAGCCGAAATGTAGGGGTTCGTGAATCTAACGAAAATACAAGAGAAACCTTTTCACTCATTAACCATTAATTGAAATGCTATTCAGTTTATAGAAGTATAAGCTCCAAATGGAACTAAGTTCAATTCCAACCCTTCAAACTGACACTACAAACGGAAAACTCGAAAAAGAGTGTTTCCGTTAATCTTTCAAAAATTGTTTTCTGAAGGTAAATGATCCGGAATTGTCTATTCCTTTACATTGAGTTCTCGAACAATCATATATTTCACGTTACGCTAAATACAAACGATAATAAAATTTACTTGGTACATATCCATTTGAAATAGCAATGTTATTTTTCATATAAAAAAGGTGTTTTTTTTAGAGGTATAGAAATTTAAATGGCAATAAAACAACGATGGATCATTCGATTGACAAAAATTTTTTTTTTTCCAAAGATAATCTTGTGGCATTACATTTTAAATATGATTTCTGGCATATGACCACCACGGCTGGCTCGGATGTAGTCCAATCTGAACGTCTAATTTTCGATGACTTTTTCCAACATTTGTGGCCGTCTATCGGCAATAACACGGCGAATATTGTCCTCCAAATAGCCAAGCGTTTGTGGCTTATCCGAATAGACCAATGACTTCACATAGCCCCACAGAAAGTAGTCTAGCGGTGTTAAATCAAAAGATCTTGGAGGCCAATTCACAGGTCCAAAACGTGAAATTAGGCGGTCACCAAACGTGTCTTTCAATAAATCGATTGTGGCACGAGCTGTGGGACATGTTGCGCCGTCTTGTTGAAACCACAGCTCCTGGACATCATGGTTGTTCAATTCAGGAATGGAAAAGTTAGTAACCATGACGCTATACCGATCACCATTGACTGTAACGTTCTGGCCATGATCGTTTTTGAAGAAGTACGGACCAATGATTCCACCAGCCCATAAAGTGCACCAAACAGTCAGTTTTTCTGGATGTAACGGTGTTTTGACATACACTTGAGGATTATCTTCACTCCAAATGCGGCAGTTTTGTTGCAGAAGTGCGCTTCATCGCTAAACAAAATTTGCTTTTTAAAATCGGGAACAACTGCAATCTCGTTTTGGGCCCATTCGACGAATCTACGCCTTGCTTGATGATCGTTTGGCTTCAATTCTTGCACGATTGGATTTTGTAAGCACGCAAACCAAGATCCTTCCGCAAAATCTTCCATAAAGTGGATGGAGAGAGATCCAATTCCTGTACTCGATGGCGGATGGACTCATTCGGGTTTTCCTCAATGCTACGCTCTACAGTAGCAATAGCTTTTTCTGTACGCACCGTACGGCGTCTCTGGGGATGCGAGTTATCAATAAGAGTAAACGTGGTGGAAAAACGTTCCATGGTTTATCTAATTAACTGCTCTGATGGACGATTTTGTCGACGATGAAATGGACGTAGTGCGCGATACGTATTCCGCACAGAACCATTATTTTCGAAATAAACTTGCACTATTTGCAAGCGTTGTTCAGGCGTGAGTCTATTCATGATGAATAGCCTAACCAAACTGAGATTAAATCACTTCTCAGCTGTTAAATCGGTCGCCATCTTCAACTGTATTGCCAACTTAAAGTTCTATACCTCTAAAAAAACGTTAAATAAATAATATTAAATTATTATTATTGAATTAAAAATTGTTATTATCAAACCATAACAATAATACGACGACAGGTGTCGATACAGATGCTGAACATCAAAGACAATGCAACATACGACAGGGGGATGTCAAATATTCGCAGTGCAAAGACAGATATGACTAGTATCAAAGATTGTGCAACAAGAACTGGTATCAAAATTACATATTCTACGGAAGGAAAAGGTTCCTTATTACAAATACATTCCGGAGCCGATTTTGGGGAATGGCCAGTTTAGAGTCTACTGGGGCAGGACTATCTTGACTGATCAAAAAGTTCCTACAATAGGCCTGACCTGGTACTGGTTGACAAAAGAGCGAAGGGAATTATATTTATAGAGGCGGTCATTTCTAATGCGAACGTACATTACAGTGGACAGTGGAATATGAACGTGTCTTGGCCACGTGTCTTGACCACGTTCCAATTATCTTGTGATCGACCCGAAACATTTCCTGAAAAATAGCAGAGATCTGGGACTCGGCGAACATTTCTATAAGAAATTACAGAAATCGGTGGTGCTTGCCACAGCAAGGTCTTTCAGGAAGTTTCTACGACATAATGGAAATAAACGCCAAGAAGGTCAAGAAGTGTCAACTAAAACAAGAGAAGGTACCTATGACTCGCCATTTAGGAGATCAAATTCGGAATGAAATAATTGAATTGCTACCCAAGACTAAGTTTTTTTAGAAATAATTTCAATTGAAGACGAAATTTTAGACAGTTTAAAGATAGGAAAGTCAATAGAAAATTTCACAAAATTAAAGGCATGAAGAGTACATTTTCTGTAGATAAATGGATATAGAGAACGTGAGTTTAAAATTTTTCACATCAGTAAACAAAAATAACAAGTTAATCAAATTAATTATTCAACATAAATGTTTCATCTTCGTTTAGTTTTTTTTTCACAACATAATAAAAAAAATAAGAAAGAATTATTCTTTTTTTTGACAAAACTCTTAAATTAGGGCGACTAGGGCGGCATAATCGGTATTGCAGGCGGGCGACGAAACAGCTAGCGGCGGGCCTGTTAATCAATTTTATTTAATGTTTCCACTATTAGAAAGTATATATATATGAACCAGCTCCTTCTTAATATTCAAGAACTGAACGCATAAAATCTTTCTGTGAAATCTGCAACGAAATTCCACAGGGAACGTGAGATATTATTCGAAAAATAAAACTCGAGAATCCATATTCTTATTTGGTAATCAATCATAAAATCAGTTTCTCCGAGTAAGTGACTCGGCCATTATTTCTGTGCCCGCGGTTTAGTTCAGTAACTGCTATTCAGCATTGCCGTTTTATTTATTCAACGGCCTCCTATGCCTTTTGATTGGGTTATAGGGCTTCTATCTAAGACGACTCGATCGTGTAGAATGTGAACATGAATGTTGCATGAGTTCTAGGAACCCGACCGGTCATAATTCACAAACGTCCTGGTTAGAGTTAGTGGCTTGTTGGACACTGGCTTAACGTCAACCTTTTCCGTCATAGTCGCGAAACACTGCACCGTTTCAACAGCCCGAATATTTCTTTGTCTCGGAAAGAACATCGGGTCAGAGTTCATGTCCAATATCCAAAAAAACATAGAAAATATAGGTTGGATGCATAAGTGAATTGAATCAAATACAATATTTAGGAAAAGTGACAAGTAACTAGAACAAATCGTGTAACGGTAAACGTCTCAAGATGTAGTAATAATTTCATTGAATTATATTTTATCTTGATAACTTCAAGAAATAAAAGTTTATAGAGATAACGCTACTCTGATGTCAAATATTTTTTTGTGTTTGAAACTTCAAGTTTCAAAACCATAGAAAATAATGCTGGATTCATACCATGAAATCCAAACGTCCAAAACAAGGTTTAGGAGCAGTGACAATTAATCAGAACAAAAGTGTAACGGCAAACGTCCTAGAAAGTAATAATTAATTTCATTAATTTGTATTTTAACTTCAAAACAATGAAAACAATGACACGAATGAAAAGGTTAAAAAAACATCACTAATTCAATGCCAAATATCGTTTTGTGTTTGGAACTTCAAAATTCGAAACCATAGAGAATATATGCTGAATGCATACCGTGAAATAGTTCAAATACAAGATTTAAGAAAAGTGACAATTAACCAGAACAAATCATGCAATAGCAAACGTTTCAGGAAGTAATTCTAAAATTAATTAAATTATTTAATCTGTTGAACATTTTGGATATTGAAAAGCAGATTTCAGTAATTTCGCCAAATATTGTTTTATGCTAGGAACTCCAAAATTCGAAATACAAGTTAAAGATTTTAGAACCTGCCATATAATCTGCACAGATCTTTGTAGTCAACATTTCAAATAGTTATATGGTTAGTTTTATAAACTTTTTAGTCCTTATCTAAAATTTTCGTGGAATTTAGCAATTTTTGTTTTTACAATCTACTGAGAATTCTTTCATTAAAAATTAAGGAAGTATGACCAATTGAAAATCAGTGTAATTACTTCAAAACAATTAGTGTTTCGATGTGTGGGCTTATTCAAATTCTGCTGAATGAATAAATAATGGTCTGCATGTAGGGGAACTATGTTCCAATCGGGTGATCAGTCTCCGTCAATAAGAAGTTCACTGCCTCTACTACATAATACAACTATGCTATCTATCATTGTCAATTACTTATAACAACTACTTATATATAGTTATTTTTTAACTCACTTTAGTGGGCGAATTAGTTTCCAATAAAGTTCTATTGTGATCTCGACGAATAAAACTAAAAAGTTTATCGGAATTGATAGGAGTTTTATAGTGAAAATAAAAAGGAACAGAAAGGAATTTGAATATATTTTGATTGAATGAAATTACACCCAACGAAAAAATTTCTCTTTCAATTCAATTTTAACAATTTTATTTTAATTAGGTTACTCTATTTATATTTCGTAACATTATATTTTATATATTAATTATAATTATATTATTTCAGTTATACTAATTTTATGTTGTAATTCGCTTTCTGTCATTTGTAGTTGTATATAGCATAATGTAACTCCTAGTTATTTGTATAGCTGTTAATGTTGAATTTCTGTAATTGTATTTGGAATGTTTAAGTAGGTCAGCAATGCTGGCCTTCGCTGGGGATTTTAAAAATAAAGTCCTTTCGTTAGTATATTTAAGAATTAATACATAGGCATTTCTATATTGAATAACGACAGTGGCTTTGACAACACTAGATTGCCCTACTAGATTACTAGAACGCACCTCACATATTGTCATAGTTCTATGTTTCCTCTATGAATGTCAATTGATATAAATAGGTTAGGTTTAGAATAATTTGGCCTCGTTGCAATTTATCATCGAAAAATAGACTTTAATTGTCGTTTCTTTGTTTTTAGGTGAGACCCAATGTAAGTAATGTAGTATATGAATAGCAATCAAGACTGTGCAAATTTAATCACAAACGCGTGTACATCTAGGAAACAGTGTTTTTCGTTACCATTCTAATTCCTGAATTTGATCTATAACAAGTAACGACAGTAAACATTACAATTTTTGAAATTAGTTGAATTAAAGTCTAGATAATGAGTTAGTAGCTCGAAATAAAAGTAGTGTGTGACACAATTTCATAGAATCTAGCCAAGTGTTTTCAATTATACTAGAAAATAGTGGAACGTTTGAAACAGTCATTGACCGATCAACTTCGTAGTGAATCTGATATCCCAAAGCAAGTTTATCGGTCTTCTCGCATGCATTTCAATATTACTGGGGAGTATATGGATCTTGGCTCAATAAAACGTCATATTCCCTCGATCAACGCGTAATATTATTTTCAAGAAGCCAGATAAACTTAGTGATACTAGTTGGGGTAACCTGATGCCATGATGGCGGAGCCTCAAACGCACCAATCGCTTAAAACGCATTGTCTTGATGTTCGATAACCTATATAGGGGTCTAAATGAGAAGGTTAATCGCCTCCCCTTTAAACAAAACAAAAAAAAGTGATATGCCCGCCTACCTAGACCTCGAGGGGTATATTATAAAAGTTTTTCCAACAAGGCGCGCCATGTTTAGTTGCGGTTATTTTCGAGAGATTCGGGTTTTGTTTCAAGCAGGAAATCCGATATTGTTTATGGAACTTTCTTCCATCTAGACGTAATTTGTTGAAACGTATTCCTCGATCAACGGATTCATTCTCTTCACTTTGAACTCGGGGATTTTGCGAATTGAACTTTTTCGATTTCCTGTTTTGTCTCTTTCATTCGTTTCCCTATTACAGTACTTCCTGAAATGGAAATAACGAATATTCTCGTTAAATTGTACTGACTACTGTGATCACCATTACAGTACCCATTGAGACAAAATGAAATTTACATATTGCTATTCGCAGATGAAATATTTGGTTATACTCTTCCAGAGAAATTATTTTTTTGAGGTTACTCACATGGAAAGATCATTTTTTTGTCTTTGAAAGAGAAAACGCCTAACTAAAAAAACTACATCAATATGTTTTTGATATACTGTTTCCTGTAGACTTATTAATACGTTTATGCTTCATTCTGATAAGGTAGACGATTTGATATGTATCATTTTAGGTTATTTAAATTTCATTTTAACCAGATGTTTGAATCTGTACAAAGTACTGCAATTTTAACTAAGATTAATGATGTTCTAGACATATTCAATAAGAGTCAGATCCGGAGAACTTGGGATCCACTGTACTCTGTTATTATAAATGATGGTGGCTTTTGATCTGGTGACAGCAAGCAGTATAATACTAACTTGTTAAAAAGATACATTTTGGGCTCTAAAAGTAAAACTCTAAAGGACTCTAAAAGACTTCTTTCAGAATAGATTTTTTTTAATTTTCAGTTTTTTAACTAACTCGAAAAATTCGTGTAATTTCCATATTTGCTAGTCAGAAACTCCCTATATTGAATTTACACGTTTTGTTTCCGTCCAAATCGATGGAAAGCCTCGAAGTATACTCGATAAATTAATTAAAATCTCTTCATTGAATTAATCATACAGGAATGTTACCCTTTATCCTAAAATACAGGTTGTTGGGGTGATGCGAAGTAGGAATTCCAATATTTTTCATCTCCTGGTTTCATATCGAATATTGAAATAGCCACATCTTTGTTATGAGATTATAAGCTACTCCCGTGAATTTGTGCGATGTCAAATAGGAATCAAACCCCAGGAAGTGTTAAATTAATGAAGAAGAATGTGTATTATGTTTTGATGCTGTGATGAATAGTATGAAAGGAATTACTGCAGGAAATAATAGGTATTTCAAAAATTCTCATTCTAAAGGAGAATGTGTTCATTGATTTATTTATTCAGTGAGGTTAACGAAGGGCAAAAGCGAAACTGAAAAAAATAGAATGAATTAAATTTGATTTCAAAATAAAAAAGCCTTTATAATATAGGGAATCAAAATGAAAAACGAAATCAATAAATCAAATGATATATAATCATTAAGTTCTTCATTTGTTAATGACTAAAGTGAGAGTCATTACTATATGTGAAAAATCAGATAATTTAAGTTTCCAACTTATCACATTCTAACTATTTCGTTTCGTTGCAGAAATTTTAGTTTTCTGCGTAATACCACTACTGGATTGAGTCAAGTTGACAGTAATGCTTGAATACGCAAATGAATATAGGGAATTTACGGTGCATGATATATCTTGCTCTTCAAGTATTTTCATGATTGTATATGAATTATAGAGAGCATTTCACCTGAAAAGTTTAGAGATCGCTCTAACTTCTCTTTTCATAAACCTCAACAAAACTAATACTCGTTCGCATTGTTGAAAGTTTGGTTAAGAACTCGCTGCAGAATTATATTGCGGAGGTGTGTTTTGAATTACTACCTATTCCACTATAAAACGAGCATAACTTTGCCACTCATTCAGGTTTTCCAATGTGGTGAGGTTGAAACTTTCGGAGAGGATAACAACTGGAAATGATTTTCAGTTTAAGATCACTGCATTCATAGTTAGTAAATATGGATTCGACAGTGGAAACTGATTAGTAGCGGAAATATAAGGGGGATATTATACAAGAGGGATATAAATAATAAGTTTGAAATGTTGGATAATTTCTAGAATACTTTGTAATCCTTCTGTTAGGGTATGAACAAACTTAACATACACTACAGGGTTTATCTTCACTAATCCAAAGATCAGTCCCTTGCTCGAATACCTTCTTCAACAAAGTAAAATTGGAATATTATTTACGAGGGTGAATTATATATTAACAGGAGTTTCGTTCCTAAGCAACTACAGTTGGTAGGAACAACCGAGCTGCTAGTATGCACGGGTGAGAATATGCAGTTGTTGAGAGTAAGGGGAGGCAACAACTCCTTCGTCCTACAAACTGCATCAGTAACTCTCAGGATCTCAAATCCAAAGCTACACCGATCTGTTTCGCAGAGGCTAATAATAAAACTTCTGGTTCGAGAAGTTTCAGCATTGATAATTCTCGAGGAAAGACAGCAAAAGATGCTTCAGGTTAAGATCAAAATATGTGGGGAATGAACAACACCTCCTTGTAACCAGTGTTTCAGACATCAACTTTCGTATTTGGGACATTTTGGAAGACTGGGGATCAAGGGGAACTATCAAGAAATCACAATGCCCTACAATTCCGTAAAATCTAAACTAGATAGATCCCTTGCCATTTAATTGGAAGCTATTTGAAAAATGACAGAGGCTTAAAGAAACGTTTGTGGAAGAAGGTGAATATATTCAAGTTGCAGTATCCTTGCTAATCTAGGGTCCACCATTGCACTCCTGAATACAAACAATCAGTAAATAGTTACAGTGGAAAAACGAAACATTCTTAGCCAAAGCCAAGGCCTTTCAAGTGCTCAAAGTCAAATACAAACCGCTCAAGTTTTTTTCAATCCTCGTGGCATTTTGCGCAGTTTTTTTGCATTCTTTCTGCATTATTATTTTACACACACACTTTCATGGGCAACAATTTATACGTTCTGCTATTGTTGTCTCGACGTCTAGTTGTTTTGGTACCTTGTTTCATTCCACTGAGTTGAAAAGTTGTACAGTCTTCGAACCCAATATATCTGCTTCACACACAGTTGAACTACTCTAAAACTTTCTGATTGAAAATAGATTGTGAACTATAAGTTATGAGCGGGAAGTGTCATTTATTTAATTGCTCTATAAAATAAAATTATTTTAAATAATATACTATACTAGTACTTTGGTATGAATATACCAAAGTACTAGTCATGTACTATGCAAGATCAGAGAATTGTGATCTTGCATTCTTCTCCCTCCCACTGAAGAGATAAGCTTGTCACCCGTGCTAGTGTTTGGGAATACCTTTTGAGGTTTGGGAGCAGGTTTCCTTTTTCAAAAGCACTCAAGTTATGATATTTGGTATCTTGCTTTATTTTAAACTTTTTCATCGTGGTTATTTGATGGTGGCTCAGCGTTGTTACTAGAGTATTGACATTATATAATTTTACTACGTTAGAAACGATCTATTGATTATATTATTTTCTAATTACACTTTCCATGTCTCAGGTGTTTCTGAGGTTTGAGTAGCTTATGCTAAGCGTCACCTATTCTTATGTTGTACTGTAATATTATAGCACTTAATAAAGGCTCTTATGTATATAATAATGAAAATAATAATAATGCTTATTATTATTATATACATGAATGAATCTGAAACCGTTATTCTATTGAAATAAGTATATGATAAATTGTATTGAATTTAATCGATATTTTAACAATGAAATTCTTTTTCAGTTGTCTGTGCGGACTTTCAAGATAAAAAGAACAATTGAAAACCTAATTACGCAAGATATTTGAAGTATTTCTAAATGGGTTTTCAATGAAAAATCTTAATCAGACCAACATAAAGGATGAAATAATGAGAAATACCAACTTGAACGTTCCGGAGTAGGAAATGATCCTCGTGAAATCGTGAAAATGAAAGAAAAAACTGATAAATAGAGGGAACGTTAGGGAAAAGGAAGAGTGGGCTATGCATGTCAAGATCTTAGGTGATAATGCACCGCATCCCGTTCATTGAAGAGGTTATTGATTTAGCACCCTAGCTCTGCAGTATGTGTATGATGCACGTACCCTCTTTACTTACCCCTCATGTGACAACAGAGGCGTCACACATTCTTTGAGAAGATAGACAACAAATTATCAACAATTTTTTTGGCTGTAATTGAATCTAAGAAACAAATGATTTTTGCATGTATTGTCATCTACCTTTGGACGGTGTCAAGAAAATCAGACAGATGTGAGATGTACATCAAGTTCAAGATAAAAAGTATAGACATCATGATAAAAGTTGTTTTCTTTCTCTGGATTTCTTTGGATATTCAAATTTGGGATAAGACGCATAAGGAAACTCCTCTAACTGTGACTTCCCTGGAAGAACAGGATTTCTTCCTAAATTTTCGAAGGTGCAGGATTATTAGAAGCTTTCTCTAGTCATATGTACTGAGTGAATGGATCTTCTGGTTGAATAATATTTTTGAACGATAAGCAACATCTAGCGTGATGCTGAAACATTTATGAAGGAGTCATAGTTTGTTTATATCATTAGCATAAGCATCCTCAACAAATTGGCTTCAAAACCGATATAAATATCAAGTCAAGTGTTTGTTAGTTATCGCGTGAATTATTTAAACGCGTTTTGATACTAGACTGCAGAAAAATGCACTTGAATTCATCGTGCTCACAAGAACAGACAGAAGATCGAACGATTTTGTCACCAAAGACCTCAAACTTGTTCTCTAATAGGTCTTACCGATTGTCTATATCCTACATCGCTTATAGACGGCCAGCACAAACTGTGTAAAATGAAGTCATTTCAATACGTTTGGATATTTTCCAGGAGAGGATACCGTTAAAATTGAATATATTTATTAATCAGCTGCAGATATTATTCAACAGTAAAATGATCCCTATGTTTACTGTTTATTGTCATTATCCATTCTTGTCGGATTCTACAAAATATATATACACCTTCCATATTGTGGAAAACACAATATTTGCATGTTAAGTACGCCACTGACTCGTTTCTACTTCTCGTACACCAAACCTCTTACGCATACTCTCTCATCACCGATTATTATGACGCCTCAGTAATGACTGATTTTTCACATTTATTTTGACAGCCCAGAAAAAGGGTTTCTTTCATTTTCAACACCTTGGGTTTCAATTATTGCTGTAGTGTTTGAGAGCAGCCCCTTTTTCTACGCCTTTCTGAGGGAGAATATATAGAGGGTTTACTCTGAATATAATGAAGAGTTTGCGTGGAAATCTGAATTTTGTTTCCATATTTATTGCGAATATTCCTTCATTTCAAATTTTGTTAATCCTTAATTCCAGTGGTAATTCGAGAAACGAACGACAAAAGATACTAAGTGTTAGATGTTCTTCTTAAAGGTGACTGATACCTTCTTTCTGAGATTCACTTTAGTTTTACAATAGATACTCTAATATAGGTTAGAGTTCACATGTTTGAGTGTATGACCATTTTACAATAGGATTATCGGTATTTCGTAAGATATTCGAACTCGAAAACAACAGTTTACACGTATTTCCAGCTTGTTGAGTCACATCATGACACTGTAGCCAAATTTCGGTGAACAGATTTGAAGACGATATGTTCAGATAGCAAACGATATTTTTTGAGCACGGCAAACTTGAGAGATTTGATCTAGCGACGCTACCATGAGGACTTTCGTCATTTAAGGAATTCATGAACACCCTTCAAAGAAAATTACGAATATTTTAAACAGATTATTGCGAGAAAGTAACAATTACGGAGTAGAAATATATTGATATATCGCTGACACAGAAGCAGATGTGTTTCCAAATCCCTAGTCTCATCAAAATAGCAGCATGATAATTTTTGTGTTTTTGTTGAAACTTCAAGCAACATCATTAGTATTTTTGATGATAGTTATCATGATATTCAACCCTAGTTGAAATAAAAATTCAGTATACATCTTTCAAACGTGCAATATATATTCAAATATCTGTTATTCTGTCAAATATTTCTTCTACCAGAACTTATAATTAACGTTCAAAAAATTCCAATAATTTATTGTTTCACTCTGAAGCTTTCAATTTATTGTTTGAAAAATGCGTAGGCAAAATTATGTAAGAAATTGAAGATTCTCAAGTTGAAAGACAGCAATTTTGGAGAACCTTTGCGTAATGTTGGTTAGTGAATGAACTCTCGAAGAAAGTGAGTCAGAGTAGAAGACGGAAAGGGCAACAAAGCTGATCGCACTATAGCGGGGGGTAGGGGGCAAGAACTGGAGGTGCTCCACTAACAATGCGGCTAAACACGCTCCTATCTAGATCATCAAACGTCTTTTAAGCGCTTTGTATAGTCGAGTACCTTGATGAATGACAAGCTTGCGACGATGTACAGATTTACACCTTCTATTTTTGCCCTATAGACCCGATACTGCAATGTTAGCCCTTCCTGGATGCACACAGAACAGGCGCTTAGACTTTGATCGGAACTTGTGTACTTCTATATTGGCAAAGGAACACAACACAAGAACACAAACGCAGAATGTATTGACATCAATATTACACATTGCCATATTGCTGCAGTATGAGGTTTAATCTTCGTTAAATGTACACAACTTCGGTATTGGTCGATACTGAAACTTATTACGATATCCAAATTACTAAGGAAATATCAAATTCATAATTACATATTTCCATCAATTAATATTCTAATAATATATGATTTTCTTCAGAACAGAGAAAAAATTTAAGTGTTTCTTAGATTTTCTCATTATTAATTGAAACTTAAACTTCATGCTCGTTCCTCGTCTATCAGATCTTGTTTGGAAGTCTGAGAGTCCAATGGAAAATCCCATAAACTATGAAAATTATTCGGTTTTTAGTTTTTAGGAGAAAAAAATCAATTTTGAGTAAATGAATGTCCATATTCATCAAGAAAAATCAATTCATTTGAAAAACTGGATTGTTTTCAATGTATTTTCTTCTGAACAAATTTCTTATAATTGTTACTTTATACGCTGTATTGAGTTAATTGTGCGATTCTTCTAAGATTGTGAACAATGTCGATAACTATGAACAATTCTTTTTACTTTTCTGTCTTCGACTACAAACCCAGTGAAATATAACATCCATATTTATGTTCTCATATTTCTAGTTTGTATGCTGAATTCAAACCTATACATTAATTGTGCCCCCCCGAAATAAAAATTCACATTCTTCTGAAAATTAAATGTGAAAAATGAGAAATTCACATAATCGGAAGATATCCCCTGATAACTGTTTCTATATGTTTCGTGTGTCTTATTCTATGGCGGCTAAAGGGGCAGTGGGGGCATCTACAAAAAAAAGCCCTTCTACAAATAAAATTTAATTTTTTTTTAATGAAGTTTCAATAATAAATTTTTCGAGCTAATTAAGTGTAATACGCTCTAATTAATTTATGTTCTCAGTTTATCAAATACCTCCTTCTAACTAATAAGAAGATAACTAATAAGAACTTCTAATAAGTTCTTAACACAACTGTAGCTCTTAGAAATGTTTACTTTCGTAATTAATTGGTTATATCCTATTATGTTTAATTTTTGAAGAAATTAACAATTCTCAGAAATTAAGTAAAGGATATTTTATATTTCTTTCTTGTGAAACAAGCCTTGATTAGCCAAGCTCTTGATTTATACAATGATTCAAAAATTAATTAACCTACTATTATGATTTTCAGGTGACACAGGTAAGCCCATATTATATTAGCCCTCTCGAAATTTTTATTTAGATCCGCCTGTGATTGTATCACGTATAGACAAACAAGCCCAATATTTCAATATCCAACATAATTATATCAACTCCTATCATTCTATTAAGTTATTATTGAATACATTACTTCTTCTACTGTGTATGGGGCATAGTTGTGTATTCGATACCTGACTTTTCGAACGGAAATTTTTTAATAGTTGCATTGAAGTTCCAATCTTTTTAGAATTACTAGAAGGCTACTAAATTGAAATCTTCAAGTTGATATCCCTGATAACACAGAAAAATTGTTCGTGAAAACACCCATCAGAATAGGAAATAATACTGTTTTTTGGATTTATACACTTTCATTCACAAAAATTAACGGTTTTGACATTTAGTTCGCCATGAGCTTTTTTAGTTTGGAAAAATGTTCTGAAACACATATACTATCGAGAACTAGGTATTGATTCGAGCTTTTTGAACTAGGTAATGTCGCAATAGATAGCTGATGCAACTAACTTTCTGTTAGAATAAAGATCTGAGAAACACAGTATTAAGTCATAAAGTTTAAATCTACTTCTCGCTCTCAATATAATATGTCTTTCATACTTCAAAAATATTACTTCATTCCGAAAAGACCGTTGTAATGGTGGAACACACGATATACTCGTAGGTAGCTGTTAGATGGTTTTACAATGATGAGTAAATTTAGAAAATATTGTTTTCTCTTTCTTTTTAGTTGAAATGGACTTAAAACTTAAAAGCTTTCAACAATCAATGTTGAAGAAGATAATCATAATCTATTGTGTTTTTCATGAGATGCGGTTATGATATCGATGTTTTTTAAAATTCTCTTAAATCGATAAATCGAAAAGATCTATTATATGTACTAATTTGGCAGGAGAATCAAGTGTTGCAAATTGAAAGATACACCCAATTGAATGCGAAGTCAAGATTTTCATTGTGGAAAAACTGTGAAGAAATACCCTTAATCTTCGACGAATAAGTCCAGTCCTGATGCAAGAGAAATGAAACTAGGGCGCTTGCATTTTCATTACCACGACGATCGATGCAGCGTCCTGCATCCTAGAGGATGCGTAACTTCTGAATGTGGAAAATTATGCACGCAGCAAAATTCCTCCGCAACGAATACATGAGTGCAGGAAAGCGAATGTTTTTAACAAGTTTGCAGTAATTGCACAAAACGGCATCGCGTTGCTAGGGAAATATCGCAAGCCTTTCTATTACCCGTATCTTGCCTCCTTTTTCCCGGTTTCCTTTTATATTTCGCATTTCCGTAATCTCAACGATTTCAAGTTCATTATACAATCGAGGTATTGACTGACTACCGAGACTTGTATTAGGCAAAGGCTCTCGAAAAGCACAAAGCAAAGATTTCTTCCTCTTTCAACTTGAATCTTGAAAAAATTTTATACCTAATACGAAGTTGAATGTTTTCTTTTTCTATTCAAATACTCTATGCCCCGATAATTTTCTTTTCAATGAAATAGTGGCAAGTTTCAGATAAACCTTTCATACAGCTTACCGAATGCTTTTTTTTACTCACTCGTATTGAAATACTGCAATTCAAGAAAAATAATTGAAATATTTACAAAAACATTTTATCTTCAGTATATACGATTAATTGCTGTGGATACTTGTTTAGTTCAGAGAATTTTTACGTATGCAAATTATAACATACACATTCTCAAAAGAGATTACACAGTATAACATTTGATATATATACAGAGTGTTGGGCAATACCGTGATGATTTTCGAAATACCACTTTCTTTAGAAGATAAAAAACTATCAAAATTTGCGAAATCCTTATTGGATATTCGTCCAATATTGTGGAATTCTTACTGTACACATTATACTGAACCTGAGGCCATACCAATAGCTTATAATAATATATGACTTATTATCTATGTAGTACATATAAGCATCTAAACTATCTGTCTAATTATTATTACATCTATATAATAGAACAGGTATTTTTACCACAAGACTTACTGAAATAGATAAATTCCAATAGTTTATTGCAAATATCTCGGTTTCTATTGCAAATACGTCAAAAGTGTTTCAAGAAAATTTCATGAAAATTTTCTTAGCTGCAGTTTTCTTGCGACACATTCTCATATCTATTCATGTTTTTCTGAGAATTTCTCAAAATACTGTTCGGGGTAATTTTTAATTTTTTCATACTCCCAAATAAATTTCGACATCCATCAAATTGATACAAAAATGAAGTTTTCAACAAGGTAATTCAAAACCTCATTATGTTAGACTAATATAGAATGATGAATTATATCAACAGACTAATTGAATATAAACTAAAATTCAAACTCTGGAACTTTTGATTTACACTTTATTGACAACATAGCATGACGTGTTTCGTCGTTAAAAACGACTTCTTCAGACGCTCCTCAAAGCTTCAGAAGTCCTTTGTAACGACGAAACGCGAAATGCTATGTTGTCAATAAAGTGTAAATCAAAAGTTCAAGTGTTTATATTCAATTAACGGCTGATTATTTAAGAGTTAAGTTTTTCAGGTTGGCGACCCTGGTTGGTAATGGCATCCAACCGTCATCCGTCAAAATGAAAAGTTTTCAGTATACTCTGCCATTTGTGCCCTGTGAAAAATGTGTATCGTTTGTAACGATCATATTATGGTCGTCATAATCGACCTGGTGAATCAACAATTCGTGCTGTTATCACCAAATTTCGCACCACGTTTACTTTGTTGTACATTAAGCCATTGTCTCGCATGCGTACAGTGCGTACTGAAGAGAATATTGTCGCCATAGCGTACAGTGTTAATGAGGATCGTGAAATGTCAATATTCGTCGCCGTTCTCAGCAATTGGGCATGTGTTACTCAACCACACGGAAAGTTTTACGTGTTGATTTGGGTTTGAAAGCCTATAAAATTCAACTTCTGCAAGAATTGAAGCCGAATGACCTACCACAACGTCTAATTTTTGGTAAATTGGCCTTAGAACAGCTTACTGAAAATCAGCTGTTTTATCGAAAAATTGTGTTCAACGATGAGTCTCATTTCGGATATTATATCATAACGGATATGTAAATAAACAAAACTGTCGCATCTGGCGGGATGAACAGCCACATGGCATACAGGAATTACCGATGCATCCCTAAAAATCGACAGTTTAGTGTGGTTTATGGGCTGGTGGCATCATCGGTCCATTTTTCTTCAAAGACGACCGTGGAAGAAACGTTACCGTCAACGGCGAACGATATCGAGCCATGATACGCAACTTTTTTTTTGCCACAGTAGGCTGCGTTGAACTTGGTTGACATGTGGTTTCATCAAGACGGTGCCACATGCCACACAGCTCGTGAAACAATGGGCATGTTGAAGGATGAATTTGTTGAGCAGCTTATCTCTCGAAATGGACCTGTGAATTGGCCGCCAAGATCATGCGATTTGACGCCTCTGGATTATTTCTTGTGGGATTATGTAAAGTCGTTAGTGTATGTGGACAAGCCGAACACGATTGAAGCCTTACAGGATAACATAACACGCGTAATTCGTGGAATACATGCCGAAATGCTCGAAAAAGTGACGCAAAATTGGACCTTCTGAGTGGACCTTTTGATACGGAGCCGTGGACAACATTTACATGAAGTTATCTTTAAAATGGTCAAAGGTCAAGTTATCAATTTCAATAAAAATTTTGAACATATGATGCAAATTGAGTGTTTTATTCGATTTAGAAAACAACTACGCTGAAAAAATCACCCATTATAATGGATTTACATCAAGTAAACGCCAACACTATTTAAAAAAACAGAGTAATCAACTGTTTATTAATTGATCTTTCAGAGCGCACATCTATATAAAAGAATGTCACCGATTATTTCTACAATCAGATGTAATCTTTCCAGACTATTACTTGCAGTAATTAATTTAAAATATAATGTACTATTACAAATTCTCCTATCCGAATGGACTACTAATAGTATGACTTCGTGAATAATATAATAGTCCATTCTATTCCAACGGGAATTAGAGGAAATCAGTTTCATGTTACACGCACATCTGAGCCTCTTATTCAAAATCTCACATTCGAATCCTCTATGTTCCAATGAAATATTCCCCGTGGAAGTCGAATGAATTTCCCTCAATAAGGTAGACTAGACATCCAAAGCAAGAGAGCGGCTTTTATAATGCACTCAAATGCGCTTTATTCCCGGATGTTAATGTCACAAACGAATTCTGGTCGAATAAAACGTCATTTGACGTAACGTTTAATGGCCTACGTGGCTGTAACTGAATCACGGCTTTACTTCCCTTATTTTTTGACGAACTGGAAATTACATTTATATTTCCAGAGATAATATTGACGTCACGGTTAGCAAGAATTCCTCTCTTTCATTTTTTTTTTGAACAATATGAAATTTTCCCTTCTATTGAATTTAACATTATTACATCTGTCCGAATTGGGTAAAGTCGAGAGCATGCTTGCTAAATAGGAGATCTAGGTTCGTATCCCAAAAGAATGGGCATTTGTTTGGTGGTTATAGTACATAATTAGATCATATTTATTATCAAAAAAAAAAAACATGTTTTTAATGTCACACCTTTCATTTACTTGCATATCCTGTAATTCTTGTTCTTGTTCTCATTTTACTGTTATTTTCTTACTGTGAAACTTAAACATCTTCCTAGGGTTAAGTAGGAGTACAGATAAGCTAGTCTTCAACGTGTAAAAAAGTCATTTTTGTTCGAATTGTAGATTCAATAAAGGCTTATTATTATTATCAAGATTTCACACTCCCTCAGAGAGAAACTTTCACTTATCCCTGATATTATATATCCTAGGGATTTAGCTATGTGGGGGCCCTTTCCCAGTTATTAGGTCCGTGGTGGCGCTCCCCATGTGGCGACCTTCGTTGCGTTTCTAGGACATAACTGTCGTAGGAAATTCCTGCCAGTCCTTACTTTGGCAAATAGCACCGATTTCGATTCGTTCAGAGATATTCGCCGAGTCCTAGTTCTCTGATGATTTTCAGGAGATTTCTCGGGATTATACCACTGCATCCCAAGATAATTGGATCACCCCTGACCACGTTAATGTTCCACTCTCTCTGCACTCGGAGTTCAAGTTCTAGATATTTAGAGATTTCATCGGCATTCTTCCCAACTAGGTTGTTCGTATTTACACCTCAATAAATGTAGGTTTTCTCGCTCTTGTCAACCAGGAACAGGTCAAGTCTGTTGTGGGGAACCGTTTGATCAGTCAAGATAGTGCGGTCCCAGTGAATTCTAAACTGGTCATACTCCAAAATTGGCTCCAGAATGTACTCGCAGTAAGGCACCGTTTCCTTCTGTAGAAAATGTAATTTCACTGCTAGTTCTTGATCCACAATCTTTGCTACGGCGTCATGTTTCGCTTTGTATTCCGTTGATGCGAATATTTGACATCCCCATGTTATATGTTGGATTGCCTCTGATGTCCTCCCTCGTTGTTGCGTTTTTAATGAAATTACTTATTACTATTATTATTATATTACAGTAGTCATGTAACGCTGTGTGAAATGGAGGATGACTCTCGCAAATGAAGAACGACTACGAATATAGGAGAAAACGTCCTCCGAAAAATCTTCAGGACAACACAATGAGGCGACCGGAACATAGAACATGAAAACCAACAAACCTGGAGGATCTTTTCGGAGTCACTGATAGAATAAAAGGACTACAATCCAGAACACTCCAATGGGCCGGCCGCGTGAGAATACTCTCAGAAGACAGATTACCAAGGCTCGTAACGGAAAAAGCACCAACTGGAGAATGACCCCTGAGACGCCTGGACTTCGAGGAAAGACAACATAGCAAAAGACCTGAATATTATGGACATTGATAACTTGAGGGAGGTCTCGATGGACGGAAAAAGAAGGAGATGTGCTATCAAATCGATTAAAACCCACCCAGCGTTGTATCACAAAGGGGAGAGAGAGACAGAGATGTGTACCACATTACAAAACCATCAGAATTGGAAATCGACATTAAACCACTAGTTCTAACTTTAACCAAGTGATTAAATAAAAAGCCACACGACTCCAAAAATTTGTGTGATGAAAATTGTCATTTTTGTTCTACGAAAAATTTAATCACTTATCTATTTAACTAAAAAATATATTCAATATATTCAATCAAAGAACTTCACTGATACTTTTGCTGAGAGAATGGTAGGTTCTTTTTGATGCACTCACTAGTTCTCCAAATGTAGATCACCTAGTTCACCAACTTCAGCTCAAAATTTAAAAAAAATCTATTATCTAACTTTTTACAAAACTAAAATTTGTAGCGACTAGAAAAAAAGAAATGAATGTTTCATTTACATTGGGTGCTGGATTGGGTTAGTGTATTAATATTATTTTACTTGAGCATTTCCTTTCTTTTCTAAAGTTTTGATGTGTTTCTTCCATCATGTTCTGGTATTTTATATTCTCGATCATTAAGACTATATTAAAATAATAAATTAAACTCTTGGCTTAATGTTTCACGATTTATTTAACAATATGTATAGTCAACATGTTTCGAGCGTTAGCTCATTTTCAAGTCATTTTCAAGACAAGCTAACGCTCGAAACATGTTGACTATACATATTGTTAAATAAATCGTGAAACATTAAGCCAAGAGTTTAATTTATTTTAATATTCAATTATGTTTCACCAAGAGTTAAGCGAGAATTCAATCTCATTCATTAAGACTATGTATGATGAATTGATAGTTTGTAAATTAACACCTGTGTAAATTTAAAAAAATATATATATATATATATATATATATATATATATATATATATATATATATTGAAAGTTTTTAGCATTAACAGGCTTTTTTAATATGAAAAAGTTTATTTCTGTTGACGTTTCGTTGTTATATTACAACATTGTCGAAACTAATTTCTCCTATATTCTTGAAAAAATTGAAATTTCCAGACATAATATTTGTGAGTTGTGAAAATTGCTTTATTTCAGCTAGCAATTTTATATTTCTTGAAATTGATTTATTTTATTTTGAAAGTTTTTAGCATTAACAGGCTTTTTAATATGAAAAAGTTTATTTCTGTTGACGTTTCGTTGTTATATTACAACTTTGTCAAAACTAATTAGTTTTGACAAAGTTGATAACAAAGCTGACAACGAAACGTCAACAGAAATAAACTTTTTCATATTAAAAAAGCCTGTTAATGCTAAAAACTTTCAAAATAAATACCTCAAACAGGCAATAAATCAATTTCAAGAAATATATATATATATATATATATATATATATATATATATATATATATGTTCATACCGCTCCCAAAATCTACTCGTTACCAAATTTATATTTTTACGGCGGAAGTGAGGCAAGAGGGGAAGGCAGTTGGTAGTTACCAACTGTGTCGAAGTGTCAATGGCTAGTTTGTCTTTTAGGTTATCGCTCATCCAAACAAATGAAGGTTTTGTTTGAATATTATGGAATTTGTGAATTGTATGGTCGAAATATTGATGATGATATTGTATATTGTGAATATATTTCGTTATAAATATATGTCGAGGTGTTAAGATCCATTAAATCTGGATGTAATAACTACTAGATGAATAATAATCTGCTACTTCATGAAATGATTTTCTGAACTAAAGTAGTGATTAAAATATTTCATTGAATTTATTATATTTCAGGATACACAATTAAGAGCTTATATTGAATTGAATATGTTACTATTGAGTAAATATTTCAGAATCTTCTAGGTTAAAATTGCTTCGGCTTATGAATATTGTATTGTGCTACATTCTACCATGGAGTTAATTCATAGATGCAAGATACCTCATAATTGTCTATTATATAATTATCATACTTCGACTAGAAAAGAGAAACAATATAGATTTTAAAAAATAAATTAAGTATCAAGACGGAGAGAATAGTGAGAAAAGATAAAATTCGTTGGAAAGGTTTGTATTTATATAGTTTGTTTTTATGTTACCAGAAATATTCATTGTAGTTTAAATTGGCTTACTACATAATTTCCATTTGATAAATTGACTACACACTATCCCAGATAATCAAATACTAAAGTACTTATATGAAAAATAAATTGAAGTGGTTTAAAATATATTATTGGGTCCAAGCAGTTTCACACATGATACAAAATACGATATTGCAAATTGAATACCATTATGTTGTTAACCTTTCAGAAAAGAGTAGTTCTATTCATTATCTCATTTGTTTTGTGGTAATTCATTGTTCTAGGTCATATAGAAAGAATGCATTGTTTTAAAACAAATCTACAGTAGTTTCTACATCTAGCTATATAGCAACTGAATTGAATGTTCAGAGCTAAAGCGTCTATTTCTATGTTTGATATGGTCAATAAGTGTAGTCGATAGAATAGTACTTATTATAATAGGTGTTTTGTAGAATTACTTGACAGAATATTGTGATGAAACATGCAATGTTCAACATTAAGTCAAGATCAATATACACACAACAGTTGTTTTCATTATTTTATTCATTTTGTGGTAACTAATTGTTCTAGGTCATATAAAAAGAATGCACTGAAGAAAACACATCTATATTTGTTTATACATCTAGGTATATAGTAGCTGAATTGAATGTTCAGAGCTAAAGCTGCTATTTGTATGTTTAATATCATCAATAAGTGTATTTGATAGAATACTACTTATTATTATAGGTGTTTTGTAGAAATACTTGCCAGAATAATGAATGGAACATGCAATGTTCAACATTAAGTCAGTACCAATATACTACACAATTGAGATTGAACTTTTACTTACCTCTTGGTGAAACATGATTGAATAAAAATTCAAATCAAACTGTTGGCTTTATGCATCATTAATTTGTGAAATATTAAGTCAAGAGTTTGATTTGAATTCTTACTACACAATTTATTAATCAAAAAATTGTGTTAGTTACTGAGCTTCATTTTAATATAAATAATTTAATCTCAATTTAGTATAAACAATTTAACAATAAAATATCTAAAACACAATACTTGATCATAAAGATAAAAAGATGTTAGAACAATTCTTGCTGAATTGAAAATTCAATACAGTAGTGAGAGATGATTCAAAACAGTTTTAACTGTAGTAAAATATTGTTATTGATACTAGTAGAATAGATACATGATAACTGAACAGAATGATAATTGTATATTATAAGGAAAAAGAACAAGAAAACTTCAATTCATTGATGTTGCATTATGTATTTTTTAAAAATTATGGCAGACTTGAATAAGCAGATATGACCTGAGTAAAAGTTGAAAATGTTTTCCATAAAACATAAAATTCAGTGGAATATATACCAATGAGTGAAATATTTATGTTCTATTGATGTATTTTATATATTTATTCGTTTGGAAAATGGAATACCAACAATAGCATTCACACATTGAAAAATAAAGAAATGATAATGCATATATAACTAATACTTCACACATGCATATATCTCTAACTAAATCAATGATGAATACTTAAATAAGCATTTGTGACCTGAGTGAAAGTTGGAAATATTTAACATAATCCATCATAAAATTCAGTGATATATATCCATTGGGTGAAATATTTATGTTCTATTGATGTATCTTATATATTTATTCGTTTAGAAAATGTAATACTGACAATTATGAAACCAACAATACAATTTACATTGAAAATTAAAGAAATGATAAAGCATTTATAACTAACACATCTTACATTGCATATATAATTATGCTCTAACTGAATCAATGATCAATATATATTATATCCATATATATTATTTTCAATATTTAATACAATAAAAAATGATAAATTTTTCAATTATATTCAAAACTGAGTTAGATAACTGCAATCACCTTATGTTATTGCATTGAGATGATAAGTGTAGCTAAATTACTGAGTTAGTGTTGAAATTTATCATTATTTATGTCTTTTCTCTATACCCTTGTTCTGTATACCTTGTATTCTGTATATATTTTTTCATGAAAATGTTGGAAAAAATTCAGCACAAATATCGTTCAGGTAAAACGAAATGATTGCATTTTAATATTTTAGATGAAAATATATACAATATGAAAAAAAAATTGTATAATTAACGTTTTTGAACAACAATTCCGAAAATTTTTATGTGTTCTCCTGGGACTAAACTAAAACAGCAAGTTCATATAATCATACCAACATCCCAAGAAGTTGTATAAATGATTTTCTAAAACTTACACCTGACAATAATTTTCTGCCAAGCCACTTAATGCTAGATAAGTAGCTAAATCGTAACATATGTCATAAGATGAAATAAGTTGAATAGAGCTCAATTGAAGTTGAAAAAACTCAATCGGCACTTCATAATACATTTTTACTTATATTGAAAAACTTACAGCAAACAAACAAACCAAATAAAGGAGTGAACTTGTTGGTGATTTTTAAATGAAATAAAACATGATAAGAAAACTTCATGTTCATTCGCAATTAATTCAGTATTTTTTGAAATGCAATTGATAACTGCAACAATTCGAAAACGAAAGCTTGACAATGAAACAATTGGGTTCACAAAATCAGCTTCAGTCAAAAATTTATATCTTAGGGAGGAAGAAGCTGCAAGAAAAACTCCTTGGGGTTTTGAACCATTGTTACAAGTCTTAAAATTTAGTGATTTTGGTTAGCTGACTGACCTTTTTTGTCTCAAATCAAAATGCTATATTTATTGCATGTTCAGAAATATCAAGGGCGAGGTGAAAAATTTCCTCTGTTGTTAGAGTCAATTCTGATTTTTATTCAAACTTCCACATTTCTCCTAATGAGATCATTTCTTTTCTTTTTACTATGTAGTGAGACAAAAAAGCTCAACTTGACTACCACAGGATCGGAGGAAAATTCAATGTAGTAATGAACAAAACTTCTAAAAGATATTCAGTCTTCACTATCGATTGTGAAGAAATATAGAACTTTATGATTTGAGAAAAATTGATTTAAGTAAATTTTAAAGTTTATAATCGTTAAAATTTGTCAATGAAAGTCTAGTTGGACTTACTAGTTGGAAAGTACATTCATCTTTGAAGATAAATATATTATATATAAATGTATAATATATGTGAAGAATTGATACTTCTAGAGAAAAGGAAGTTAGAATTCCTGGTGACTCATTTATACTTTGCTTACAAAATTACCCAGCATGAAGAAGTATATAAATATGTATAAAAGAAATCAATCGTGAAGTGTTATTTTTTACACATTTCGAGCATATAATGCAATATATAATAACTACCTAATACTTTAGAAAATTTTCGAACCATTTTATAGAAAAAGTTCGAAAATGAACAGCTATGAAAAACCAAATTTGTTTTTAACCCTTAAAAACTCAAAATAGACGTTAGCCACCAAATTTGAATGGACAATGAAGCTCCAGGTGCCAATAAGATTGTGTTAAGATTTTTGATGTGGAACATGTTCAGGTAATCAGGTTCTTGGTGTAGGTATCATCTGCAATCAGAAAAATATGTGTATGAAAAATAATCGATGAGGACAGTAATACCATAACAATTACAATCAGTATTATGATTTTATGTAGGTTATAATGCTATTCCTGTATTAAGTCCAACTAGTAGTAAATTTTCAAATTACATAATTTCTCCACAAAACTACTCGAGATTGCTTCAATAATTAAATTAGATTACTTCAGTTATTAAATTATCTGGCTGTCGTTCGAAAGTCAAATCTGATGAAGTTATAAAATCATCAAAATTTTCAGAAATTCCTTGCGCATTTCTTTCATCGAGCAAATTTATAGGAGCGAATATATTTCACCATTATTTTTGCAATAGTCTTTTTGCATCTGTTATTTTGGATCTCTATACCATGATCTATGTGTCCTACAATCTAACGTTTTATTAATTTTTTTTTCACGAATATTCCAAATCCAGGGGCATATTTCTTTTGTTTTTCTTTTTCTTTTGTTTTTTTGTAACTTATTAACATCATTTCATTCATGATCTCTGTCAAGAATTCCCTTGTTATTATTTGGAATTTTATTGTTGATATATTGGCATCAAGAGAATGAAATTATGCAGATGTTTTCATCCGTCATTTTTTCTCAATTTTTTTATGAATTTTCTCGGTTTTTGCATCTGAACAAAATTCATCATGGTCCACAAGAACAGAAACACGAGCATTTATATTTCAACAGTAAAAACTAAATATTAGGAACGGTTCCAATTGAAAATATTTAATTTATTCGTCATGCCTATTGATTGTTGAGTGTTAGAGGCACAAAGCCGTATTGAATAATATAGGTTGAAAAAGTGATTTTATTGAGTAATAAGTTATAATTGAACAAAATTTTTCGAGTCGATGAAATGAAGAACAAAATCACTAAATAACGAAAAATACCTGATGAATTGATTACTTACCTGCTTCCAAATTTTCTTTCACCAAAGGTTCAGTACTTAATAAAGTTGTTAATCAATGTCTTTCCAATTTTTTCTGCAACCAATTGCAAAAAAGGAACAAAATTTTTCCTCCATAATATTTCCATGATAATAATTGAAGGTGGAACTTGTGTCACCTAAAATACATTGAATAATAAAAATAGTATACCATAGACTTAGTTATTTAATTAGTGAATAATTGAATTAAAAGTAATAGATAGCAAAGATCATTCATTTTGCGTATCAATCAGACATGAGGAACATTCTTGATGGAAAATTATCAATGTCGTTACTTGAACATAAATTACTAGGGTGTACTTTCAGAAGGGATATAAATCGGAAAGGCACTTAACTAAAACGAATACAACGAAAAGTACTAATTTGTTGAAGTAATTCATTTTTTCCGGTCACCTGAGACATTATTTCTCAGCATTGCTGGAGAATATACTTTTTTGGCTTGTCAAATAACATGAAATAATGACCCTTAATTACTTAACTGCGATTTCAATTGTAAGCTCTGTTAGGATATTCATTACACGTTCAAATGTAGGGCTGAATAGATTCGAAAAAAATGATTGAGAAATAAGCAATAAGAATAATATTTTATGAAATGAATTCAAACATTTCCCATATAGTCATGAAATAAATGGAGCTCGTATAACAAACATTCGTATTGCTATTAATTATTGGAAGGCACATAATAACCTAATAGTGAGAAAAATCTAAAAGTTCAACTGTTTGAAAAATAGAAGGGTTAATAAAAACGGAAATAAAAGTTGGTAAATGAAATATTATCCAGAAGAAACTGATTTATAAACAATAGTTGGGTTATATGATTTATCATTTTTTGACCAATTTTTTTCAACGCTAAAATTCTGAATTGTATGTTTAATACAATTACAAACGAAATGAGAGGTAATAATAAAACTCATTAAACAAAAGCATTCTTGATAATGCTGTAAAAGGCGAAACTAGTCGAATAAAGAATTGTTCAGTCAGTGATTTTTAGACAAGTTTTTATTATTACCTCTCATTTAATTATGAACTATCACAGAGTAGATTCATCGTCCATTGAATTTACAATTACAAACATTAATAAAAATGTAAATGTTTCATAAATATCCGAAAATTCATCAATGAAAGAAAATATTTGATATAATTAATGTCGTGCAAGTACTTACCCGTTTTTTTCTGTAGAATTTCACGATAAATTTTCATCGGTTCATAACTCAACTTTCACAAAACTGCTAAACAATGGTATGTTATATTTGACTGAAAGAGAATAAATTTCACAAACATTCACGAAAAATACAATTAAATTATTTCACAAGACTTTCGTGTAACACGCTTAAAGTTAGACTGGCTCGGTAAAATATACCTACCTACACATATTTGTACGAGGTCACTTATCTCCAGATGTTCTCAAGTGCCCTACGAGTGAAAATACTAATATGGATCTCGGACCGCATGGTTGTTGACATTATACGTAATAAATAATGTCAACAAGTATCGATTACCTACTAATGTAATCAATTCAACAATTAGTTCAATTCGTTGGATATTTTCTGAATTCAAATTTTTCGTGAAAGAATAATTTAAAAAATCTCGAGAAATCTTTGCGTCTTAATAGATCGTTAGGGGTCGTACGAGACAAGGTCTGTTTCGGCAAATATAAAGCAATGGGAAATCAAGATGAAAAATAAGAGAAATCTGTAATTTATTCCAAATTAGCTAGTATTTTGATGCCTAAACCATTTCGCACTCATAGTGCGAATAAGTCAAAATTTCATTTAAACAGACTTGTACAAATTATTTGATTGAAATGCAAATCTCATATCAAAGTAATGAAGCAGAATCCCTTCAATTTTTTCGGCTATTTCTGAAATGGAAGTTTTGAAGAGGAATAATTCGAGAAAATATGGTGAATTTATTTCTTTATTTCCGGTCAATATATTTAATTTTTGGAAGAGCTTAATAAAAATACTTTTAATTTTTAATTATTGATCTAATAAAGAGTAGGGGATTCAAACGATAGTTTTACTTGATCTACATTGTCAAGAAATGAAAATGTGTAATAAAATGTTAAATTTATACACAATAAAAGAGCCTTGCTTCAATCGAATAATCAAATATCGGTTAACTGCTCATTATATTGTGAATTCATGCAACCAATCCCTTATAAAACAAAACTTTCGATTTGCTTCAGCATTACGAAGTACAGTTCATACTCGTCAAACTCATGGGGAAACGAACTATATGAGTGCATCGTTCGAACGTAAAATGTTTCATAAAATATAGAATATAATATCGATTATTTTCCATATAAGTACCTACCAATGAAATCCTGTCGAAAAAATTCTATGAAGATATAATTTTATTCGATATTCATTGTTGTGTTAATTAATACATTTTGAATGAAAGTGATAAATTGCCATGTGTACTCTAGAAATACATTTTTTTCAAGTATATTTCCACTGAATTTGAATGGAATACAAAGTTCGTTCGAAAAAAGGTGAATTTTGAATTTTTTCTAAAAGTATTCAATTATTTATAAATATCCATTTTATTTCCTTCAAAGTAACCCCCTTTAGGTATAGTGCTCTTATGGCAGCGCTTCTTCTAATCCTTGAAGCTCTGAAATGCGCTATTCCGATTTTATGTCATCAATTGTGGCTTTCCTTTCATTGATTGCTTCAGTCATTGGGAAAAGGAAAAAGCAAATCTGGTCAATACGGTGGTTGTTTTTGTCCAAACAATCACTAACAAGCATTGATATGTGAGCTGGTGCACTATCATTCTGATTCCTATCGTTTGAGCCGTACTGCTTTACGCAAACGTTGAACAACTTCTTTGTAGTAATCCGTATTAACCGCATGAGATATTAGGAAGAACTCATGGTGCATCACGCCGTTGTAATCGAAGAAAACAGTGAGCAAAACCTTCACATTGGATCGAACTTGGCGTGCCTTTTTCGATCTAGGCTCTTCTGACCGATTCAATTGGGATTATTGGGCCTTTGTTCCGACGGCCTAACCATGTATTCACGTTATGTCACCAGATATGCCCTTTTTGAGCAAATCTGATGCAATACGAAAGCGACCTTGCTTTTGCTCAACATTTCGCAATTTCTTAACAAACTTCGCTACCTCACGTTTCATGTCCAAAACATCCGAGAAAAGTGCATGGCACGAGCCGATTGATATGCCAACGTTCTGTACAACATCCCTACTAGGGATTTGACGGTTTTCAGAATCATTTTCGTGATTGGTTCGTTGTTTTCTTCGTTTTTTGAGATGGTTGCAACTCCAGGATATTCTTCATCATCAACTCCTTCTCGAATATGCTTGTACCACTTATAAACAATTTTTTGTGACGAAGTAGGTTCTCAATATGCTGAGAACCTACTGCTGATATGATATCTGTTATTGTGGCGTATAATCAATATTTTAAATGCGTTGGAGCACTTTATTTCATTTTAACGTAAAATTTAATACAGATTATTTGAGCCATTTTTTTGGAAAGTAAAAAATCGAAATAACATATGAAGATCGTGACTAACCTTTTCAGTTGTCGGAAACAAACTTCTCATCTAAAAGGGCTGATAATTGCAACATATTTGAAATACCACCTTAACAAAAAAAATTTTGATAATCGAATGTGTACAGCCTGCAAAAATTCGAAATTCACCTTTTCTTTTGAACAGTCCTATTATGCAGTTGGAAAAAAGTCTTACGGCAGTTTTGATATCTCAGTATTATGTTTTGAAAAATTGCAATTTGTATATCTAGAAAAAAATAAGGATTGTCTTTCAAAGAATTTAAGTCTAAGGAGTTACTGTGAAAAGTCCACTGTGAAACAGATGTAGCAGATGAAGATACGATAAAGTCCTATTTTGATAAAGCAGTTGAAAGCAGCAAACTTAGTTTTTTTTTTGTTTTCTGCGATAAACATTTGCAGTTAATGTATTAATGAAAATAATTGAATATTAGTCGTTTCAAATTCCAAATCTAATACTTTCGAATGATATCATATAAGGAATCGATCTATTGAGCAGATATTTCTTCCTAAAAAATTTAGATTAGAATTTTTCTGTTCGATAACAACAATGAAATAATTTACAATTAGCTGAACTTTCAAATCACATTTAGAGAAATTGCAGTTTTTCATCTAATATGTAATTGAATTAAGGGTAATCATTTATTATATTTACTCAAATGCTATATTTTTTTGTTGGTTATGTTGTTTTTCATTACTTGAACCACAGATAATTCAGAACGTTTATATACGTCATTATATGAATATAAAAGATATCTTTACCGGCAGATGTTTATATAGTTTATACAGCATATTTATTATAATAAGAATAGGTACAGTGTAATATGCCATTTCACAACTGAAAATTTAATGAACTTAAAATCATAAACCTAACTTTTTCGAATTTCAAGACAACGACCCCTATTCAACCTTGTAGCTTCTGGCGGAAAACAAATCATATGAATATAAAGCAAACGGGCATCTGAAAAATACGAGTACCTAGTTCACTTCTTTTTATACCTACATCAATTATTTTTTGATAGAACAAATCATATTTCGATCTTGTATTGTAATACTTTGAAACACCAACTCAGAAATCAAATCGAAAAATCAATTTTCTGTAAATCGATTATTGAGACTCGAATTTTTACGTTTATCGATTCAATATTTGGATTTGAATCTAAGTGAAAATCGAGAACGAATAAATCGCCCTTCCCAAACTTGAAACACATCCACGCCTATATTTGTTTTCGTATCTGAGTTCAGATTTGTTTTTCATAACGTCATATACGTCATCATAACGTTTCTGAGGTAATGAACTGAAGAACTAGAGCAGTGATTCTTAACCACTTTGCTGCGGTACAGTTAAATGACGCGAGATTCTTCAAGTGTACCTCCAAATTAACCTGATACTCCCACGATGCAATTTCTAGATTTTCAAGTTGAGCACCTTAGAATTTATAGACCTTAAAATCGTACAGAAGACAAAATGTCGATGAACATCAACAATTCGTCCCAAAACAAATTCGTTACATTTGAATTTTTAGAAAAAATAAAATGAGTTTCACCCAGAATTCAGTTACCTTCTAATTATCTTTCATATTTTTCGAGCTTCCTGACGTTTGTTCTCTGTTATTAGCTTCCCGGCTCTGTGCGTATAAAGAATGAATATTTTTGTTTACGGTTCACTAGCGTGACCCTGATTAAGTTATGTAAACAAATATCCTAAAACAACGATAAGTGCTATAATGATCCCAAGACCTTGACAGCAGTCAACAGATTTGTTGCATATATAATTTTCAACTCAGATTTCAGTTTGATGAATTCCCAACAATGATAAAAATTAACAGTTTCGTTCGCAATAATTAATATTCATTCGGAGCCCTTATATTTGCGATTTTCAATTGGAAACGAGCATCTGAAACTATAGACATTCTCACATTTTAAACGAAAAATAATCGGATTAATACATGAGTAGAAATAAACATTCAAATAAAACTTCACAAAAGTACACCTAAAAAATTATAGAAAAACTATTTTATGGAATAGGAGCATAATTAAAGTTTTGAATACTCGAAAATTATATTATTTCTCTGCTCTGTTGCAACTTTTTTTGCCCGCAATCTCAAGTCAGATTTTTCGAACTGAAGATTCTCGAAAAATATGGGGCTGTTATAACTTAGTTCACCGACACCTGATGAACAAGACAAAAAACCCGGACATTTAGGCGAAATATGTTTTTTTCACGACATATCTGAAAAAATATTTTTTGCAAACAAAATAAAAACATCGTTATAAATTTTCAATTTTCATTCATTCATACAGTGTGCCATTGAAATCGACTTCATTTTATGTAATACCAACAAATAATAGACATTTTTTAAGAAGCACTCCTTCTGTTGTATTATGGTAACAAAAATAACTAAAGCGCTTTTTTCAGGTACCAATAAAATTATTATATGATACTTCTAATGACTAATACTTGATAATTTTGAAAAAAAAACTACTACACAAATGATATTCTCATACATCTAGTAAGATAGCCAAATCCCTATAATATTGTTTCAATTGTAAATATAAATTATTTCAAGTAAATTCTAAAACTGTGAATTTTAGGGAGATCAAGTTTTTTCAAACTATTTTGATTTATGTTAGTCTTCCCAATTTTCAATGAAATATCTTTCTGTTCTAACAAGAATTTGTAAAAGATCGAAATTTTTTCAAAGAGATCAAATAAAAGATTTGATCATAGACCTAAAATGAGCCGTTAAGCGAGTTTCTTTATTCCGTCCATTGATACGTGACTAGTGAAAACACTTTCTGTCGACGCATTGTGTGCAGATATACACAAAATAATACTATACGATTTTAAGCATTTCTGACTATAATGAGTGTTTCGAAAAAAATAAGTCATAGATGAATTGCGCTATGAAATCTTATCGCCGTCAATAAGGTCCATGCTATGAGCGTTTGTATATTCGTCAATCAGCTTCGTGTCATCGATTTCGATGTTAATTTCCTTGAGAAAAGGGACTGTTCTTTTCGACATCTGACCATGGGGTACTTGCAATGATGTTTAGTAACATCATTCAGTTAAATTGGTCAAAGTGTTCAATTGGTTTTTCAAACTTTTCTATGTGGGAATTCATTGCTATGTAAAAAATGTAAAATACTTTGAAATGGTTTTTGGTGTTTTCATCCTGTTCGTTCGAAATATTTTGTGCCTTCAGAAACAAAAAATTTTCTTTCATTCTGTCTTCTTACGTTTTATTCAGATACGCAAATACGATTCTGTTTTCGATTTTTCACTTTTTTCCAACTTTTCGATAGTCGAGATTAGAGAACGTACATCACTGAATACATTGGAAATATATATGCCTCTGACAGTGGGTCTTCAAAAAATTATTTGATCGGAATGGGTAGTCTATCCAAGCTTTTAAAATAAATTTCCAAGGCCTCGAACATTTTCTAAAACCTTCCGATTGCAGAAAAATTTGTCGCTCAACTAAAAAAAATTGGATTTCCCTGACAAAAAAAAATTGTACGGTTTACACACGGTCACTTATTAAAAGCCGCTGCTGGACAGCCCCTGGACTCCCTTCGAAGAAGACAAATCTGGGAAATCCCGGACGGATAGCAACCGTAATAATTAAAGATGACCGAACAGTAGAGGATTCGATAATATTAGAATTTCAATTAGCCACCCATTTTCAATCATCACTATTCATTTGTGATTCAAATCTTCAAAGATATATTAGAATTATGTAATAATATAAAAAATACTCGAGAATCTTTGCACATCTCTATTAATATGAGTGAGTTGAAATACATATTGAAGTGAACAATACATATTGAAGTGAGTTGAATTACAGTTCAGTATAATTTCGAATTAATTGAATATAATAATTCTCGGTCAATTCCGAAAAATCTTTTTGTCAGGGCAAAATTTCAGAAGTATTTAAAAATCCTTGTCTCTTATAACCTGATAGGACAGGAATGATAAGAAATAAAGGCCTGTTATTGCCAATATAAAACAGTGTCAAAACAATAGGACTCATCTATAATGTATTCTGAATTCCAAAATTTCGATATTTGAGATATTTTGCACATTGGAATAAATATCTTCAATCAGAATTCAAATTTTAAACAGAGTTTTACAAATTGTTCCATTTTTGAAACGCATCTATTCTCAATCAAAATAGTCGCCGACTTCATGATAAACTTCGGTTTACCAAATAGATGTTAAATGCTAGAATATTCATGTTCTTACATGTTACTCCTGTATTGAGAACTGCATCTCATGCAACATTTTACAAATTGAACTTGCTTACTTATGAACTTTAAATTGATAAAATGAATGAATCAACAATTGTTGACTCATAGAAACAATATCTTCATCCAATTATTTGTGTTAAGTCAAAAAAATTGCGAGAAAACATAGAAATAGAAGCAGAAATAATGGACATGAAAAAATTTTACGTTCCTTGACCTGAATTCTATTGAAGTTATATTACGTTCCTCAAAATATAGTGATTTAGTTCATTTTATCACTTTTCAATATGGGAATTACCTACAGTATTACAGATATTGCTACTTGAATATATACGGCAAGTTGAAGAATTTGTTTAATGCTAATCTTTTGCATGTGAAGAATTTCAGTTGAAAAACCTATGAAAACCTTCAACTGTTTAGAAATTTGAATTGAAGATGAAGAAAACCTTTTGTTGTAAGATTAAATTTTGACCTTCATTCTAACTAATATTATTCTCTTATTATAATAATGTCTTTTTTTATTATGTAATGAAATACAAAAATCTCGCATGCAACTAGATTGGAGGACAATGCAAAATTGTCCTCCAACAATTTTTTTATTTAAAATTCTGGAATATAATTTGGTTTTTACTATGGATTGGAAGAAGTTAACTTGGGCTAGAACAGGTACAAAGTATACTACAGTGATTCATTAAGAGTAATCAATATTTCAAATGATATGTGGAAATTCCTAAAGAAAAATTTTCCTGAATTGTATGCTTTTGATATACACTTTCTATAGATTTATATTATACATTATTTATAATATAAAAATAATTGATATTTTCAAAACATGAATGATGTTATATATACATTATTTCTGAAGTCCTATAAAATCATAATCTTTTGAATCGGACACCTATCTCATTTGAGTAACGTAAATTCCTTTTCTATTCTTCAAAACGAAAAAAAATGAAATTTTTTTGACTCATTTATGAAGATCTAGGTGACTTTGAATTATTTCTGCGCATTTTTGATTTGCAACATGTTGTTACATCTAGTCGTACACGTAGGGTATTTCGAAATGAGCATATTCGTGATATAAGTAATAAATAATACTACATATGTACTATTGACTATCTTATACCGTTTTCAGTTATTCAGATTTTTTTAGTGTATTTCTGCTTAAAATATACGTAGGTATGCAATTCATATTCGTAAAAAATATTAGAAAAGCTTCCTTCACAATTTGAATTATTTTTGCTTCATTAATGTTTTCAACGATTTTCTGCACCTAGGTATTCCGACTCTTCTATGAATAAGGAATGTTGTTTACGATTCACTCACGTATCCCTGATTAATTTATATAAACAGATACTCTCATAAGCGGTACAGTGCTACGATAATCAAACCGCTGATATCAGTCAATAGTTTTTTGCAATTTTTACGCTCAAATTCAAGTATTTCGAAAATATTGTGGTTTAAAACGTGTTTCACATTCGAACCCTCTATATAATCTAAAATAATCCCCATGATTTTTTCAAACATTTCTGAATTATTTTAATTGATCGAACAATTTATAACTTGATCAGAGGTAATAAGCTAGATGTGTTTTCATTGAATATACTATAACCTTTATGAAGCTATGAAATCATACCTAAAGAACTATAAGAGACATCTATAATTTATTCTCAATTAGTAAACATTTTCATTTTCGAAATATTTCATAATTATATGTAATAGTAATTTGCAGTCAAATATTCATTCTACAACATTGCATTCAACAGTATTGTACAACTTATTCATGTTGTAATTAATAGGTATATCAAACAATGAATATGAATATATTGAATTTAAATGACATTTTTACTTGATCTTTATTGAAAAATTATAAGTAAAGTAAAATATTAACTTGAGATATAATATAACACTTTCATCTTCAGCTGAAATAATCAAATAGCTGTAGATTGCTCATCTCATTATGCATTCATTCAATTACCTATAAAACGAACTATCGATATGCTCCTCTTTATCGAAAAACTCTCATAAAAGTCACGATTAGGTAACTATGTTGTCCACAATCCTCTCGATAATTCATTATTATATTATAAGATACAGTAGATATAGTTGCGATAAATAAATGAAAAAACTGATCAAAGAAGCTACTTCGTAATCGAGTAGAATCCCCTCAATTATTTGGTGATTTCTGACATTAATGTTAACTGTTCATGGCGATGAACAGTTAAAAGTCTGTTATTGTTGAACGATATTTTCAACATCTTCATACGTTTTTGTGTTACCTTGTCATAAAAACGAGAGACTTTATTTAGTCTTTGTTAATAAAATGCCTTGTGAAATCAGATGTTAACAAGAGACATCTAGAACATCTCGAAACACATGTTCTGAATGAGCCAAAATTTTGATAATCAAAATGGCTATTTTATAATCACGGAAAAAAAATTTCAGTCAAAATTCATTTTCAAAACCTCTTAACGTTATACAATTGACGTCCATATGATGACCGTTAATTTCTTATTCTTTTTCCGCAGTTATAAATTATAATATGGCTTTTAACATCTGTTAAGAATTCGAGATCTACATGGTCGACAGTTCGACATGTCCCTGAACCTTCCAAGAAATTAACCTAATATTGAATCCATAAAACGATTGAAATGACGACGCAAGGGCGTATATAAAAGGGGGCCTAGGGGACCGAACCCTCCTCCTCGAAATCAGACAGTGTAATGAAAAATTAACTCATTTGCGAAAATGTCCAGCATAATGTTGAATTTTGACGAATAAACATATGTGAATTAGTGTGAGGGAACTTGTGTTTTTGCAAGAAGAAAGAGGCCATAGTGATATTAGATCTCCCGCAAATTGTCATAGGACTTTTTATCCTATCATTTATATCCTCTTGATAATTACCAGGAAGTTATTGATGAATTCTGAAATACACTGAGAATCTTGAACTTTGTTCTGTACTATGTGAATATTGTTAACCTCACTAAGTCTTTATAACATATAATATTTTTGAACGGTTTTTTTCCTTCACTTATATGTACTTTGTTTCGCCTTTTCAAAACGAAATTGAAATTCAATTGTAATTTGTTCACTGAAATCGACCTCAAAAGCTAACGTGAAACATAACTACTTTATTACCCAAATTACATATTATTACCTTGTTCTTGCCCCCCATCTCCAAAAATATTATGTATATCCGCCACTGGTGGGACTGGATATACTGTGCGTAGTGATATTAACCAGATGCCAACGAAACTCCTCTTCAAAAGGTGGTAAATCTTTATGAAGAATAATATGAATCGATGAAATGAAATTAACTGTGTGAACTTTAATTTTAAATGAAACTTCTATGAAGTACAAATCTTATAATCACTGAGTTTATTGCAAAAACAACTAATTTGACTTGTACTATTACAGTTTTATCAAGTCTTTATCTCTTGATTTTGCCGTTATGGTTGAAAGTAGTTTTAAAAATGGATTCAGTGTTTTTAACAATTATAACTGAAGTTTCAATTATTTATGCAGAATAGTCGAATTCAACCCTTCACGAAGAAAAATGTTATGAAATCTATGTTAATAAATTATGGCATACCAAAATTAATTATAGTCATGTACATAAGTTCAAATTTTTCTGATGAATGTACACGGTATTATCCCGTGTCGAAATGAATAACACATCTCGCAACTCATAGAATAGTTTTGATACAAAAATATCATCAAACTGAATACCTACTTTTTTCTTCTCAAATTGGCAATTTATTAACTTATTCATTATTTATTTTTTAGAGCTTTTTGGATGATCTATTACACCTTTAAAATTCTTCAAAGAGTAAATATAATCGTATATCAATAACAACAATCGAGGCCTTCGCACTGAATACTCCACTTTCATCACGCGAAATTGATGCGAATGTTATTTACTTATTAAAACATAGTGTTTGGCAACTTTCAGAATTTTTTCAGTTTTTCAAGAGAAAGTGTTTTCTATTTTGATTATATGATTCAGATTAAAAGAAATAATTCAAAAATAATTTTCTGTTGAAACTGAAGAAAACTAAATAAATAGAAAAATAATAAATCTTGTTGGTATTCATTCAGCATAAATCTTGAATATACTGAAATCTTGAATCATATATTTTACTGAACAAATGAATCATTTTAATAAATAAAACATTCAATAATAGTATTCCATTTCAAATAATGATATATTAAATATAATACTTCTGATTAGGCGATTAGTCCGCTATAGGCAGATTGAATTTTATTTATCAACACAAATAGCGGTTCCAGTCATTTCGCAGTTAGATTTTTTTGCATCTCGAATATTGATAGACTGTAGAATTTTTAGATTAATTTTTCGAAGTCATTAATATAATTCATTTCTTACTACCACTTCAACGAACCAAGAAAGTAATAATGAACATAACGACTAATACACGTATTAACTAGAAATATGTATGCAGACATGTCTATCAGCGGAAATTTGATGAAATGTATGTTCATCCAATGTATCATACGAAGTAAAACAAATATTGAGTTCATGTATACCTATATGAAAAATAAGCTATTAAAAATAGTTTCAAACACTGAAACTGCATCTGAAAATAATTCCGTATAATCTCAATCAGAAATACATTTTACAATCAGTAAAGTAATAAAAATTCTATCAAAGAGTTGTCTGTTGTGCCCTCTATAGAATAATTTCTGAACAAGTAAGAATGAGCAGAGAAATCTACACCCTAACATCCTACATCCTAAGTCAACAGCCTAGGCTACACACATGACGCTTTGAAGTAATAGATGTTAACTGACTATTTTTCGTTATATATTGTTCAATTTAACATATGCACTTTATATTTATGATATAAGTATAACTGATCCAGATATATTCAAAACTTTGTGATATTATATTACCTATATTCTTTATATGCAAGTATTCTTGCTTATATTTCATTAAAAAAAGAACTTCTTTCATTAATTGAATATTTCTGTCATTCCTGCAATTGACGAGAATTTATATAAAAAGCCGAGTTTTTTTATTAAGATCACTTTTATCATCTCTGTTTTAATTTACATCATTTCCAAAATAAAAATTCAAATAATAACAAATTATTATTACACTATAACATCCGTAACTGAAACGTATTCGAATGATCTTGTTGAATTATTTATGGATATGGGGAATGCCTTATATTAATGGTTCCTATACATTGAATATAAAATTCCGAAATATACTTATCAGGTTGAATCACTCAAAATGCTGTTTGGAAAAAAATACATATTATGAAACATTTGCTTAAATTCATATTTTCCATTTGTTCCGTCGAAATCATATTTCTGACATCTTCTAATTTCATATATATGTAGATTAAATAGCCGAACGATATAATAATAACTAAGCGAATGTCAAATTAAATTCTCGTATATTACCAACATTCTTCTCTAAATAAACTAGGATCGATAAATATAAGCCATCCGAGTAGATTTTGTACGGACGAGTAGATTTGGGCCCAGCCGAGTACAGCTCACCAAACGTAGCGTGATCGATGAGATGCGCGACCGGCAAGTAGTATATCCCAACTTAAACAGAGATAGGTAGATTTAGTCCCTCCCACAGTTTACGGCGCATCATGTCGTCATCTATCATGCTACGTTAGGTGACTATGAGATGTGCGCCCGGCAAGTAGTATATCCCAACTTAAAGAGAGATCGGTAGATTTAGTCCCTCCCACAGTTTACGGCGCATCATGTCGTCATCGATCATGCTACGTTTGGTGACCTGTAGATAGTGTCGGATGTACGTAAAATTTCGAGTAGATTTTGGGAGCGGTATGAACATATATATATATATATATATATATATATATATATATATATATATATATATATATATATATATATATATATATATATTATTGCAACGATTGTTCCGCATGACGAGAGCGATTGAACTTGAATTCGCAATTTTTAGGACATTTGCTTAGCTTTATTGCCTCCAAAAAACGCTTCATCCTCTCGGAATGTTCTTTCTTCCGTTTATCTGTTCATTTTATTCCAGGTTGGAACGTTGATTTTTGCCCAAACTACACTGCGATTTTAAAACGTCACCCATGTGATCTTCGAGATTTTCTATATTCATCTGTTGTAGATCTTTTTGAACTTCTTTTAGGCACTATGTTCTATGCACATAGACATGTGCATAGAACTTTGCTCATCGTTCTCTGATCTCTTCTGTTATTGTCTTTGTCTTTTGATGAGGTTCATTCTGAGGTATTTTCAGTTTCTATTAATTGGCCAGGTAATTGAAAGGTAAATCTTTCTGAGAATTTTCCGTTGTTGTTTTTCTATTTCTCTAATTCTTGAGTGACCGTCAATAACCATTGCTTCAGCTGCGTAGTTTGATTCTGGAAGAATCGTTGTGTTATAATGTCTCAATTTGGCGCCTATCGAGATGCACTTTTTATTATAGTACTTCTTTCCTCATTAGCTATTCGGTTTAAACCTGAGGACTGTATAACTTCTTCGAGGTATTTAATTTGGCCGACTTGCAAAATTTCACCATGTTTTGTTATTAGAGAAGATTTACTTTTTGCTTTTCTTTTCATGTATTATGTTTTATCATAAAACATTTGTAGCCCAGTTTTCTGCGTAATTTCATGTATTTTTTCTACGCCGACAATGGCTTCAGTTCTGTTGTCTATGATAATAGCAATATCGTCTGCAAAAGCTAAACATTTGACATTTATTCGATTTTCTCTTTTGATTCCCACTTGTATGCCCTCCACATGAGGTTTCCATTCCCTTTTTCATGATCTTTTCTAAAACAATGTTGAATAGGATTGATGAAAGTCCGTCCCCGTGCCACACACCGGTTTTGGTTTCAAAGGGATATGATATTTCGCCCATGAATTTCACTGTGGAAGTTGTACCTGTAAGTGTCTGCTCTATAATTTTTCGGGTCTTTCGATCGATCCCAAATTCTTTTATGGTTTTAGAAAGGGTTTCGCGGTCTACCGAATCATATTCTTTCTTGAAGTCAATGAATGTGATCACTGTATTTCTACATTTCCTCATCTGTATTATCATCCAGATCTCTTCAGTACATCATCGGCCATTTCTGATACATAATATATACCTTTATATATATATATATATATATATATATATATATATATATATATATATATATATATATATATATATATATATATATATATAATTTTTTGCGTGTTCTTTCATTTTTCAATTCGAAGCTTATGAGAAATTGATATGTTTTCATCTTTGTAAATATTCGATTTCCAAAAGAGAGAAAATAATTTTAATCAATTTCACATAAAGCGGGTTCAACCTTTTTTGGAATGAAATCAACGATCCTCTAATTCACGTCATAAATTCGCTACAATAATGGCCCATTCGGCAAGTTCGACAAAATGTAAGCGGCTACAATAAAAATTCTCGAATCTGGTTCGAAAGCTTCGAAATCTTAAAATCTAAATGTTATTCTTTAAATCCTATGTTACATTATCGTCGTAAAACCATATTGGAGATCATACCTCCGTTTGAGATTCTCAAGAAGAGTTTAGCATCACCCGAAGGCGCAAGCATCATAACTTGTGATTATCTTCAGTAAGGCATGGCAAGTCATGTTGTGCAGTTTGTGGGTATTTTACTTTTATTCGTAATTACGAACAGAATTCGATTACAATTACAGTATCTTGTGGCAGAGCCGTATCCAGGAAAGAAAGAAACGAATATATAATAATAATTTATAATATAATATAATAATTTTAATACGTGCTGTATTGTCTTGTCCAAAGATGGATATCACTCCGAGGTGTTCCAAAATTATCGCGCCTAATGAACATACATCAATGACTGTAAGAGATATAGCTGAAGCTGTTGGTGTGGGAAAGTCCAGCGTTTCGAGAATTTTAAACGTTTGAAGAAAGTGGCTCATCGTCTCCAAAAAGAAAAGGAAAATGTGGCCACAAACGCAAAACTACTCCAAGAACAGACAAATTGTTGATAAGAAATAGCAAAAATAATCTTAAAAGAAAGACAAGCACTGAACTTCCAAGTGATTTAATGGTTTCTGGTGTGGAGGTGAGCACCTCAACTGTGCGAAAACGGCTGCTGGAGGTTGGCCGTAAGGCAAGAAGACCAAGAAGAAAGCAACTGCTTACCCAGAAAATGATGAACAAACGTTTGTAATGGGCCAAAAAGTACCGTGCGTGGAATGTGGACCACTGGAAGTAGGTAGTTTTTAGTGATGAGACACATTGTTTGTTCAAGGGTACAAATCAAGTGTTGTTAGATGGGGAAACTTTGCGGCCTGATCGCATCCACCAAACAGTAAATCATCCTTCGAAACAAATATTTTGGAGTTTTTTCACAACCAATGGCACTGGACGATTAGCTCCTATAACAGGGATGATGAATTCAGTGAAATATATGAAAATATTGCGCACCAGGATAGATTTCCCATTCATGGAAACGTTAGATGAAACATTTCACCACGACCTTGCTCCCTGCCACAATTCCAAACAAGTGCAAGCCATTATGCGTGAGAATGAAATAAAAGTACTCGATTGGCCGGGGAATTCACCTGATCTCAATCCCATTGATAATTTATGCAATATTTTAAAGAAACGACTGGCAAAAATGGATTGCGCTACAAAAGAAAAACTTATAGAAAACTTATAGAAAAGATTATAAGTGCATTTCAGTTGTGGCTTCATGATGACCAATTGAGAAAAATCTGCGATACGCTAGTGGAATCGATGCCTAGACGAGTTCAAGAAGTTATTTCTGCGAAAGGAGGACATACTTCATATTAATATGAAGAATTTACGCTTTTCTTTTTTTATTTTGTATGTATTTACTTCATTAAAAGGTAAGATTTTACGAAAACATTGTGTTTTATCCTTTATCCCAATTAATTGGAACAACATAGTAGAAGTCGCCTCTTTATAGAGAAGCGATCTAGTCCCGGAATACGTAGATGGTCCAATGACAATTTGATTCTCAATAGAAGCAAATTGTTGATTTTTTTTGTGAATTTTTGATTGTGTTTTCGTCTTCAAGTTCGTACATTTGAAACTTGAACGATGCTGTTCTAAGGAGAGCAAAAAAGCTTGAAACACTTGTCAAGGGCTGATCCCAAGTGCGGGATTTACTATAACCTTATATTTCTGTCTTTCTCATTGAAATATGTTCAGCCGTTCATACCGATGCAATATCACCCCTTTAGCGTCCCCAAAGATTGATTTTCTACGCAAAGACGACCCCATGTTTATCCCAGATTCTCATTATAACTCCACATCATATAACTCGCTAACAAATTCACCTTTTCGTACCTGTTGCCTTTTACACATCAAAAATTGATTTAAGAAAATACAAAGCAGTAGTTACTCCTTATGAGGTCAACTATGTTCTAGTACAGTTGAGGTACATGCAGAATTGGTACTAGTTGTAGTAGTAAACTTTATTTAGCGCAGCTAATACACTTTACAAAAAGTTTTTACAAAATGATACAATAAATTTTTAAAATCATTATGATTCTCACATAATTTTAGATTGGGATCTACACTATTAAATAAAATCATTTAATTTATCCAGCTGTTTCGGAGATTAACCGACATAAACAAACCGATATACAGACGAAAATTTGAAAATATGTAATTTTGTCATGAATAATAACTTATATACCTACATATGCATCCGGAAAAAGTTTTTTTTATATTACAATGTTTCACAATATATATTGAAATTATTTCTTGACAATTGTTTCAGGTTATTAGAACATTATCAAAAAAACGTTAAGTTACAAAACGTCTCAACTCAACTTTGTTTTGTAGTAGTAGTATATATATGCAAATATTTTTTAATATTTTTACAATAACAGACTATTTTCAATGTTAAAAGCTTTATTTTTGTTTCGTTGTATATCACAACTTTGTCAAAATATAACTACAAAAATATAACTATCTCAAGGAGGCAAAAAGTTAATTTTGAAAACATATTAATGTCAACATCGTTACATGAGAAGCAATATATACGCTCTAGGAACGAGTGCTCTTATTTTCCATTGAATATGGTTTACATAATAAGTACTGCCCTGAAAAATCTAGCTGATCTCTGAGTTTATGACAATCATAATCGTTGAAGAGTGTTTATGTTTCAAGTCCCCGAGCTACATTTTCAGCTTCTGTTAAATGGGGACTTGGCTACTAATTTCTGAAAATACTTTACGTATGTGTATTTTCTACTCCGTATAAGACAACAAATTAGGAGTAGTATTTCTGTGTGGGGTCGTCACAAGAAATATATATATATATATATATATATATATATATATATATATATATATATATATATATATATATATATATATATATACAATATTAAATGTATACTATAACTTTATTTCGATAATATTTTTCACAAATTATTCGAAAGGATATTATAGCAGAGCTGGCTATGTGAAACATGAACAATGTGATGTTTCCATTATCCTTCAAGGGTTAAAAGTTAGAGAATATTGAAATCGGTATCTATACTTGATGCAAACGTAAGACAGTTCACTGTTTCGTGCTACAAAACACTCTGCAGTTAGGTCACGAAAGAAAGTTATAGTGTACTATTAATATTGAATATTGACAAGTGCGATGATATGAGCACGATATACATATATATATATATATATATATATATATATATATATATATATATATATATATATATAAATATATATCGAAAATTAATGAGTTCTCCGCAAAAATAGGGCCACTATAAATGGTACACAACCAATTTGTTAACCTGGTCTATATTTCGGATATGTATATATACTTCTGGTCTATATATTACCTATACGGCTATGCTCCTTCTATTTTCGTTTATACCTATATAAGAGAATAGAGGGTATATTACATTGAAACACATATTCAAGAACAATTTACACTCATTTTAAGAACTATGATACACGTGTAACGATAAATTGTTCCTTCTTCGAATATTGCACATTGAAAAATATTTGTGAAATATTTCATAATGTAGGCTATGTAATAATATAAATTATGTCTTTAACTAGTAAATTTTGTATATTCCGTAGTTGGTTGAATCACTTGAAAATTGTTGAATATTCCTCAGTAGTAGACGTGCATATACCTACAATAGACGTTTCTCTAGAATAGAACATTGTGTGTATACCTACGTGTAGGCTGAGAAGGTACACCTGAAACTGAGTATCACGCAAAATGCCTGTAACTTTCATCAATAACATTAAAATTGAAAATAAATTTGAACAAAAAGTTAATGTGATGATCAGAAATTTCACTTTTGTTTGAAAATTTATGTCTTACTAAGCAGTCATATTATTAGTAATTGTAACGTATGAGCTTTCAAATTATTTCATTTGCTACAAACTGATCTGTCCGCGTCATCTACCAAACATGAATGTAATCTCAATATGTTATTTGGGAAATAAGATTGGTACAGAAAACGACAATCTATAAAGTTCTGTGAATACTACTAAAATAGTTGTTTCTGTGTTCTAATTATTTCCAAATTAGGAATTCATTTCAATTTTGAAAAAACTTAAATGAATGATTCAAATTTAAATTTATCGAAATTGAAATAAGGTAAATAATTTTAAAAAGTTATGTACCTTACGTGAAATTGTTTTTCTTCACAAATTTATTCCTTTTAGGCTGCAGTAATGCAATGTAATTTGACATTTCCCTTGTTTCAGTGTTTTGTTTTACCGGCGATTTAATACTCATTTTATATTGATAACTCTCCTCCCCAAATTTTCAGAAGGTAATTCATTTTATAAGTAAAACATAAAATTACCATAATTTTCATCTTCAATTGTGGTATGAAATTTTTTTCGTATATAACTATCGAATTTATCTGAAACAGATTTTTTTTAAGATCAAATATTTTTCTTCGAATAATTGGTACAACATGCCTGTGGAAAACTTGGAAGAACTCGGACTCGAGAAAAACCCTAATCTTCAACTTGCCTATAACATCTACCTATTAAGCATTCCCGATGAAATTGGTCATGAGGCCATACATAAACTTGTCATGAGCTTCATTGAGAAGGACTGTAAGAATTTACTATCAATTTGATTCAGCAATTAAGTCATTGTTCTTTTAGTTATGGCACCTTTATATCTCAGTCTTTGTGACCAGTTCAAATGGGAAATTGACCAAAAATTAGTTGATGAAATGAAAAAAGAAAATGATAAAATGCTCACTAAGCTCAATGAAATCCTAGAAGATGCGAAACAGAATCTTGGCGAAATGGAGGTTAGAGAAGCTCACCTCAAAAAAGCAGAGTATTATAGCAAAATTGGTGATAAGGAAAATGCTCTTAAGGAGTTTCGTCAGACCTATGAGAAAACTATTTCTCTAGGTCATCGCTTGGATATAATTTTTCATTTGATAAGAATTGGTTTATTCTATATGGATCATGATATAATCAATTCCAATATTTCTAAAGCTAAGAGGTATGAAACATTTATAATTCATATTTATTGATATTGCAAGAATTGAATCGATGATATTCTGCAGAAATTCTTGATTTTTTAATAACATTCAATTCTTTCATATTTTACATGATATGCTGCAGTAAATGTAGGTAATTTTTCAAGCCAATTTCTGTTTTATAGCTTGATTGAAGAAGGAGGTGACTGGGACCGAAGGAATCGACTCAAGATTTACCAAGGCATATACTGCATTTCTGTGAGAGATTTCCGTACTGCGTGTAATTTATTTTTGGATACAGTTAGTACTTTTACTTCGTATGAACTGATGGATTATAAAACATTTGTTAAGTATACTGTGTATTTGGCTTTAAATGTTCTTCCAAGAAATCAGTTGCGCGATAAGGTCAGTACATAATTTATTCGGTTCAAGCTTGGAATCTATGAATTATTAATTTTTCAGGTTATTAAAGGCTCAGAAATTCTTGAAGTTCTACATTCTGATCCTGAAACAAAATGTTTTTTGTTCTCGCTATTTAACTGCCAATATTCTGAATTTTTCGTATATCTAGGTAGGTTTATATACTGCTTTATATATCAATTGTTGATGGTGATTATAAGCAACATTTTTATTTCCCTTTTAGCCAAAGTTGAAAGAAATATGAAACTGGATTATCTATTCCATCCCCATTATCGCTACTATGTTCGTGAAATGAAGGTTCTGGCCTATTCTCAACTGTTAGAGTCTTATCGTTCCCTGACTTTATCTTACATGTCTGAACAATTTGGTGTTAGCATTGATTATATTGATGAGTGAGTTGTCAACAATGGTTAATTTACTTACTCTTCCATTTTAAATTCTTTCAGAGATCTCTCTATGCTGATAGCTGCTGGACGTTTGAACTGCAAAATTGATCGTGTCAGTGGTATTGTGGAAACAAACAGACCCGACCACAAAAATGCACAGTTCCAGATGGTATTAAAGCAAGGTGATCTGCTCTTGAACAGAGTACAAAAGCTATCTCGTGTTATTAATATCTAAATCCTGTTTCCTAACATTCCTTTATTTATTATGTATTTATTATTACATCCTGTTAAGTTCCTTACTTTCTTACTGCCTTATGGTTTGATAAGTATTATTTATTTAATAAAGTTGTGCAAAAAATGTTTTCATCTTTCTCCACATATTGATAATTAATAACCACTAAGGTGAACTTTACATCATTAATTTATTTTCTACATCAATTGATTCCTAGTTGTGTTCATATAAATATCAAACATTTATCAATACTAAAACTACAAATGCTGTCAAATGCCAAAAATAGTAAAAAAAGACCCATTTTTCCAAATACATTTTTATTTAGTTTTTCTGTTAACAAACAGATTAATATTGATTAACTATTCTCAGTACATTTAAGAACTAGTTTACTTTATCGTATCACGGAAATACACTATAGGCATTCTTGATAAAACATTAATGAAAAATTTCATTAGCTAACAATGAATTCTTACAAAAAAACTATTTTCTGTAAAAAGTGATAACTATTCAATATAATGCTTCATCTGGATTGGAATGTAAAATACTTGGCCAAAAAATTAATGTTCCAAAATTGTCAAGCTTTTATCAGATTAATATACGTTTCTAGACAATATTTCAAGAATACCCAGCGATTTTCCAAGAAAAACATACATTTAAATAAAAAAAGAATAAAAACATTATTGGTCACTTCAGTTTTCAGTCGTGATTTTTCAGCATTGAAAGCTTCTCAATAAGACATTTTTAAAAATTTATTTTATTAGATTAGAACTTCATTAGTAGTATTATGATTACTGCAAGATAAAAGAAAAGCTAAACTTCATGTTGTACCCTCAAGATTTAACGAATTTAATAAATCTGCTGCATATGTTTTCCAAAAATATCAATCAATATATGAATATTTAAATTTTGTTTCAAGACCCAACAAATGTCCCATCTAAGTAACCATTCAACACTTCAATATAATTCGTTATTTCTTATCACTGCAAATTTGATATAATTAAAAATTCAATAAATAACATCAAAATAATACATATTTACAAAGAAAAAGTATAAATATAATGAGATAGTACAAAACATCGAAGTATTGCTACAATTTCTATTTGCTTAGAAAGGGTTATATTTTAAGAGAAATTACTGAAATCAGTCTTCAGCTTAATTGAAGGTGATTTGTTCATCAAAGGTTTACTGATATTGACTTCATGTTTGATTTTCATAGCGTTCTGCTGACTATTTCGAATGGCATTTTCAAGCTTAGCTCTCAAATCTCCGCATTGGCTCATCAAGTTTTTGAATTCCTAAAATTTGCAAATAAGGAAATGAATATTTATGTTGAGAACAATATGAAACGGCTGAATGTTCGTAAATGTGAATTTAAATACTGCACATTAAAAATGTTTACGACTTTTCTTATATAGAAAGAATATTAAGATATCTGTATCTACGTTCTCAAAATATATGCACCCTGATGAGTAGTTATAACAAAGAAGCTGCTTGGAAGCAGTTCCCTGTTCAGCATTCATACTACTGGTGAAGTTACACGGAAAATCCGCAAACTCAAAGTTAATATGAAAGGTGTATCTATAACTATTCCAGTTCATTAAATTACCTGAGGATACTTAGGTCCAATTTTCATCAACCACTGCAGACTTGCTTCATGTAATTTGACAGAAAATTTATTGGCGGATTTGAGAGTTTGGCCTTCCAATAAATAACTTATCAATACAGGTACCAATAGGGTCAGCATTTGGATTCCTGATAATAAAAAAATTAGTGATCGAAGATAATTCGTATAATATACTTGCCTTGAAGAATATCTCCTAGGAGAGCATTAAAAATATTATACCAAATTAAAATGCATTTTTAATTTGAACCAATTTTGAATAAAAATGAGTAAGCTTAATTAATAATAATTGCATAAACTGCAAATACTCACTATTTTGAGGCTCGGCTAATGAGATAAGAGACTCTACGCAGACTATAGTTTCTAAAGAGACTAAAAGCTCTCCTTCAGAATAAATTTTCCTTGCAGATTCAGAGTAAAGAAATTCCACAAGTCTAGGTGCCAAACTATGTATGTAAGCTGTACCAATAGATCTATCAGGATGTGCAAATAAAGACTTGAGGGTTTGCACACATTTTAGTTTCACCTGGAAATACAGACATTGTTGCTCATCATGAAACAAGACCAATGAAAAGTGTAATAATTACCGTTGAATTACTACTCTGCAAACAATATCGAAAGTGATTGATACAAGGATATTGTAGGTTAGGTGCTGTAACAACCTCTGAAGGAGCATGTAAAACAAAAACACCAATAGAGAGCATCATCGTCACTTCATCTAATTTGGTTTGGTCATTTCCAGTTTTAGCTAAATCTATAACTTTGGCCAATGCACTCTGTAGTAATTTTCGCCAGTTGTCACAACTTCTTGGGTCATTGCAGTATCGATCCATTGCCAACACTTTCAGACAATGAAGAGCTGCCTGAACAGATGGGTTGTTGGCAAGAATTGTAACATCATTGACGTTTTTAGTAGCAAGTTCTTTAATAACGCCAGTTGTTAAATATAGAACAGTTGGAAGAATGGAAACAGCTCCTTGTGGAGAACAAAGTCTATGTAAATTTTCCATACAGGACAATGCAGCAGCAATTAGTTTACCAGATTCATCTAGGGTTTGCGTGATTCGTAGAGAATTCACAATCGTCGAATTTGGTGAAGGGCTAAGAGCTGGAAGCTGCCTAACTAACAAACATAGGCATACTTCTAAAACTCCAAAAACTAAAGATTTACCGGGTAATATTTCACCGCAGTTGCCCCCTTCTCCTAAATGATCTAAATTCAATGTTTCTTCATTATCAAGCTCTTCAGACTCAGCTCTTTTTCTCTTGACAGCATCCAAGTTGATCTGAGCTGCCTTTACTACCTCTTTGAGAACTTCCATACACAATAGTTGACATGTATGGTTATCCCTAGTCAGAATTAAACGATGCAAAACATTGCACAGTTCAACACAGAGTGACCTATCAAACATGATATATTCTTTCACTAAGTCAGAATCAAGAAGGGTGTATAAAGCTTGGAGACAAGTATTTATACTTTCAATCGGCTCAACAGATCTGGGACTGCATAATGCTTCCATACAAATGCCAAAAAGCAGATGAAATTTATCTATACTCGTACTTTCAGCAGGGTTGTTATTTAAAGTATTCTCATTGTTCATTGGTTGCGCATTTGCGTTTGTAAAGTTACTAGATTTCAACCATAAAGCTGCTGCATGAAGTATTGGTGGCCAGGAGGCTATATAGTGAGGTCTTGAAGATTCCATTGTATCATTCGTATAAAATGCACCCCCATCATGTGGTAATTGACTAGCGAATTCTGAAGGCAATGACAGAAGTGCATGATCCCTCAGTGCTGATATCCAATGTTGAGATAAACTTACCAATTCTGGCTGAACTAAAGTAAGTAAACTTTCAGCTTTGCGTTCAAAGTCGCCACAATCATCATCATTAGAAGATCCAATAGTTGAGGATTCTAAAGAATTATTACTTCCCTTCATAGCCACAATGTAAACTTCTGCCCATGCTTTCAAAATAGCCAACTTTTCTAAAGTAGCTAAACTTTCATTGTACAATTGAATGGTATTAGTTTTAATTTCTAGTTTCCCTAAAGACTGTACCAACAAGTGATGTACTCTTCTTAAATCATAAAGATCTCTCGCGACATTCGAACCAATCCATGTAGAACAAACTTGACAAGCAGCAGCTGTAACATGTGAAGAAGTTTCTGGACTGAAGGCAGGTCTCAATGCAGCTCCTACTTGAGCCTGAAATTGTTCTAACAGTAAATGTCCAGGAAATTCAGGCTCAGGAACTTTGGCAAATTTCTCAATTATCTCTTGAAGAGTTTTCAAACCTTCTAATCGCAAAGGATCAGAATCACTAGTAGCGGCAATAAATGCCATTCTTATCAGGTCTGATAAATGAAGAACTAAAAAGTAATTTTTTCCCTTGGTTTGTTGCAGTTCTTTTGCTAGAACTAAATCAAAATGAGCAGATCTGTTACTAGCTTCACAAGCAGCTATTATTTTTCTTATACATTCGGCAGCAAAAACTCTTGTTGGCCATCTTGGTTGCACAGCAGGATGAGTTGAATTATCTTCTTCAGCATGAAATTCTATCTGATCATCATCGTCTTCTGCGTCTGCTTCATTGTTATCATTATCAGTCAAAAAGTTATTCAACTGATCTTCTGCATTTGCAGTATCTGAAAAATAAAAGTCGAGGGTGACATTCTACAGTTTGAAATAAAAAATAAATCCTACCAGTAGCTACAGTCAATACATCTTTGCACAATCCAAGCCACTGAGAAAGATTGTCTGCAGCAAGCATTTGTAACATACTAATAAGTGTATCATGAATATCTTTAATTAGTCCAGGATCAGTTTCTGTATCCAGCATACTGAAAAATACACCAGGAAGACCAGTTTCAGTAATCAGAAGTCCCTCCACAGTGTTATTATCACGATTTTCGTTGGCAAGTGTCATTGCATGTTCACACACCTCTTTTGCTTCTCTTTGAGCCAATTGACGTAAGCAAGAAATTGCCGCCTTTCTTAGAAGAAGATGGTTACTCGATAAAGTTCTCTGAAAAAATGTTATATTAATGCCTACAATACGAATTTGCTAACATATGCAATGAAGATAGGTACTTACACATAGAGTGGGAACCAGGGAAGACAAATTAACATGTTTAGGAGCAAAGAGGTGCAATTGCTGTAAACATCCTGTAGCCTCTGCTTGAACCAAAGGATCCTGGTGATCTTGCATAATAGCACACGCGCAAAGAAACGAAGATCTTGCGGTGCAAATACTGGTTGTATTCCCCTGAAGTTCAGGTCCAATTGTTGTAATAAGTGCAGAGAGTACTTTTCCTATGCATTGGTAAACATCTATGTAGGATTGTGGTACATTCAGTAGCAATTTCAAAACTAGAGAAAGCGTTGGTTCAACATAACCTCTGAACATAGGACCTCCAGAATCTGCTATCAAAGCAAGTGCATGAAGTGACCAAACTTGAACAACCGGAGATGTTTGATCCTGAGCCAAGGCAAGCAAAATGGACACACTGGTGTTCAGATGTTGGCTTGACCCCATCCCTCCAACATACCTATGGAGACAACCAAGTGCTAGTGAATGTCCTGTTCTACTTGCAACATCCCTAGCAGACTTCAATCTGTCAAAACTTGTTTGAGCAAGCTCTGCTGTAAACTTATGATCAGATACTACTTGAGCCATGCGCCCAATGGCTTCTCCTGCAGCGCATCTCAGAATGGGATTAGAAGAAGTTAATGCTCCCATTACAAGAGTTGTTATAGATTTCTTCACATCATCTAAACCCACAGTTGCCTTAGTTTCCGATAACCCTTTTAAACCACTTAATAAAGCTGTAAAAACGTTCATTTGAACAGCTTCTTGTCTGGTACTTTTTGCATGTTTTATACATTCTGTGAAATGGTCTATCATTTGAAGACGATGTTTATTTGCAACTCTAGGGAATATTTGTCCAAATAAAAGTACTGACATATCTATAACTGCTACACCAAGAGGCAATGGACCAGGAATATTTTCATTCTAAAATATTAAAATTGTTAGAATTGGGTATTTCGGTAGAATTATAAGTCTACCTTCGAAATTTGTCTGTATAAACAGCAAGGATCATGTTCTAGAGCCCCTGAACCAGCAGCACTGTTTGGTTGAAGCTGAAACAAAAGCGAAATTGAAATCGAATCCTCAACATTGATAAATTATATAAAAATGAGTTGTAATGATTTCAAAAGAATATAAATGAAAACAATGCAAAATCAGATGAATAATGTAACAATTAATATGCTAGATCAGATCAAGAAAGAATGGCTAGTTACAGATGATTAGCTAAAAATTTACATTACAGTGAAATTGTCAAAAAAGGACAGCATATTTTTGATGTTTATTTTGATTTAAATGGTTGAACGTTTTTACATGCTTTCATAACATTTTACTAAAACATATTATCAATACAATATTATGTACACTAGTCTAACAAATTCATATTCTCACAAAATACTATGTTTTCGATTCCTTTTCGAGCAGAACTAAATACTTGATGAATACTAATAAGCAACATGATAATAACAAATAATAAGATATATAAAAATTGAATTAAACAATTATACAATGCATGCCACTAAACTGTATCATCGCCTCAACATTATACAGATGCTCAGCTAAATTGTTAAAAATTGTGTGAATTATTTGTAATGTTGCACTTTGTTTAAGTATTGTGAAATATTTTTGAACGAGCAATATTTTTGAGCATTCAAATCTGCAAGTAATCTTGATGAATTAATTCTGAAAAAAATTTGAAATTTTTAATACAGCACAAAAAATACTTTTTATTCAGTTCACGATAATAGAGCACTTATACAAAAGCTATTTAAAACATAGCACTTAACATGCCTCATCATTTAATTGGAATTTGCAGAAGATCGACATGAGGCAAAATAAATAAAGTATCACTATATCTGATTTTAGAATTCTATCATATTTTATCTGTTAAATGTTCTGCAGAGGTTGATTTTATCAATGAAACGTAATCATTTGAAAAGCTAGCAAACTGCAAAAGCATATATCACATCCATTTACTCACATGATCACCATCGCCCCTTCGATTGGGCTCCATCTATGAAAATTTTAAATTTGGTTAATTGTGATATATGTATATATATATATATATATATATATATATATATATATATATATATATATATATATAAATATATATCTATATATATATATATATACACACACAAATTATCTATATCAAAAATAACAAATATGATAGATAATTTCCAAATGAAATGATGTATAAAGCTTGCATTTTTATACACAAAATGCCATATGTGAATGTTGGAGACAATTGAAAACAAACCTGATCTTCTATAGTCCTATGATCTGTTTCTTGTAACCATGTGCCAAGAATAACAGAATCATTAGCATGACAAATTTGCCTAAGCTGGGAAGTTGTAGTATTAGCTGGATTTTCAGTTAGAGTAAATTCACCAACTAACATTCTCAGCAAATGCGTGTAAGAATCTGAAAAATATTAATCGTAAGTCGAATTAAATTATTTTAGCAGAAAAATCATTACTTTCAAATGATTGTGCAGGAAGAAGAAGAAGTGTTTCATACAGCCTCAGTCGGACCATTGCCGAAGGAGCTTTCAGCTGCTGTCCATAGGACTTCAAAATACTTGATATGCTGTGAAAGAAGAACAGATCCATTTCAGTGAAATATTTTAAGGATTAACGCTTTTTCCAAAATTGGTTACTTTAAAGAGTTTTGTGAATATAGAAAGTCTTACTTTGTTAACATTGCTAATGCAGATTCAATAGGATTGAGCAATCGTCTAGTGATATCATCATTAACTAGATCAGGACAGTGCTGAAGAAAACTATGCATTGCAGTAAGAGCACCAGCTCGTCCTTCTAGAGTAACCTGCCATGTAAATGCGTCACCTCTTGCTTTCTCAGAATCAAGTTCCTTGGTGGACCTAGGAAATGAATTTCGCCAAAGGAGTAGCATTCTTGGTAGTAAACCTCTTACAACAGGTACTCCTGAAAGTATACAATTACAATCAATTTAATGCATATTTAAATTACAACAATATCAATTATATATAGATAGCTACTTGAAGCTATCTGTTAAATTATTTGATGTGATTATTTACCAAGAGTCATTATGGCGCCAATAAGAAGCCACCCTGCTTGAGTCCTATTCAGGGACAATCTACTGTTCTGACTAGCACTTCTTAATAATTCCTCAGCAGTGTTGAAAATAATTTTTCCTTTGTTATGCGGCACACCTAAGGGCGAAAGATTAACTCCACCTAAGACAGCAGCCAATGCACTACTATATCCAGAAATTGCTTCAGGACTTGTTCTATATTCTTCAATGCCAGTAACACATCGATCTATAAGAGGGGTTATTTGACTAGGAACTGCTATGCAGATGCACCTAAGACACCATGCTGCAGCCAATCTTGCTGCTTGACAAGGGTGTATAAGAACACTTATTGTAGCATCTATTAAATCTGAAAATTAAGTAAGTACAATTTTTGTTACTGTAGTATGTATATTGTAGATGGAGAAGAAATTATGTCCTGCTTACTGAGTGACTGATCTGTTATTAAGTCATGAGCTGTAGTTCCAAGGCTTAAAATTAGTGAACCAATTTCTTGTAGAGCACATACTAGTAGGTGTTGACTGAAAAGTGTTTCTTGATTGAAATCTTTGGCATTTTCAGGATTGAAGTCAATAGAATTCATTTCCTTCATAACTATTTGTGCTATTTCTTTGCATGCTGATGACTGAGCTTTTTCTCCCAGCATTTTACCAAAAACACTACGTAGAATGAAATTGATGCATTTTCTAGAATAAACTGCATCTACATGTGAAGAAGCTGCTTTTGGATTAGCAACTAGGTACAATATATGATTCAAGAAAGGATTCATATTTTGTTCCAGCCATACACTTCCCAAAATCTGCACAAATGTAACATATGCCTAAAAATAAGGTATTTCATGTACATGTAACCAAAAAGCAGCAGATTCAATAGATCAACAAAAAAATTTGTTCAGATTAAAAGTGAAAATACTTTCAAGAAATCATAGTGGAAGTTTTTTTGATATTTCATATACATTTTAATTTTTTTTACACAAAAAAATAATCAATAATCATTGGCTTACATGAGTTACTCCAACACGAACTTCTCGATTTACTCCAGAACTACCCTTTATTATTTCTCCTGTACCCTTCAAAAAACCAGCACCACCCCTTAGGAAACCTGACATCAAAATTCCTAAAGCTTCATCCAAAGAGACTAGTTTCGTTCCTTTTGCTGTTTGCACTTAAACATATGACATACAAATAGCACAAGCTAAATAGTTTACTGTTAAATTGACATTAGTCACTGACATAGATGCTAACAAAAATTATCCTTTCTACTTACTTTGTTTTTCAGGTTTTTGATTTTGAGTCATTGCAACTAAAGTCCCTAACAGCTTTGCAACTGAGCACCTAACTTCATAATTTGACCCATCAAAAGCTCTGAAACAAAGTGATGCCAAACTTTCTAACTCGGTGGAATATAGAAAAGGAGCATGATTTAACATTTCCAAAAGACATCTAGTAGCAGCACAACGTACTGCCATTACCCTGTCAATGAGGCAATGTTTTGATGCTTTGTAAATTTCTTTATAGACATTTGATATTGCATTTCCCATGCCTGAACAAACCTGTAAAATGTGAAGGTTGAATACATGGGCCAAATATATAAAATCAATGGTGAGAATATTTTATATATATATATATAAATATATATTATGTTGGTCAGCTGTGGTTGGTGATTGGGAGCCAGAGACAGGGTAAGACCAAGAAAGCACCCTCACGATTGATGGGATAAGGAGCTTGTGGATTGGCTGGGCGTTGCCTGGAAGAGAGAGACTGCCTATAGGGAATCTTGGCAAAGACAGGGGGAGGCCTTCATTCTGCAGTGAACTGAGATTGATGATGATGATAGATATATAAAAATATGTATGTGATCATTATACTTCTAATTCTACATAATGAATGACTACTTATGTGCTGAAATGTAATTGAAAAGATGAAATATCATTCTACATTAACACACCTTTTCAAGAGTGAGCATGATCTCCACTCTAGTTTGAGATTCTGCACTTCTCAATGATCTAATCAAAATTTGGACAGTTTCTTCATAAGAGCGACCCATCATTCTGCCCAATTTTTCATACATAGTTCCAACACAGCAAATTACAGCTCTAAAAGAAAAGAATGAAACAAAAAATGAACTCTGATTCTATTGCAATTCCTCAACTCACAGTTTTGTAGGAAGAAAACTTGGAGAATCATCTCTATTTTTCAGTATATCATTGCACTTGTTCACTGTATCGAATAATAGGAAAGTGTCTCCAACAGAGAATAAAGTAGCAAGATTTCTGGCAATCAATTTTCTTGTTGAAGGTCCAGGAGAATCATGAATGAGTGTCATTAACTGTTCTACCAGTTTTTTCTGACATCCCTTGATATCATTCTGAAATAAAATGCATAAGACTTGAAACAATTCAGATGTTTGATTCATCTTACTTTCTGAGCTGCTATCAGAACTTTGTCCAGAAATCGTAACCATTCGAATATAAACACAGGTTTCTTTGCTGCAGGAATTTGCGCAAGATCTTCTTCATTTAGTATAAGACTATGAGATGATAGCTCCATATTCATCTGAGTACACCTTTGACTCCCTTGCCTTATAAATGATCTTCGAACTAATTAATAACAATAATACAATTGACAACAATAAAGATATAATTCAAGTTATTTGGAGAACAGTTTTCCAAAATCCTGAAGAAAATAACGTCACATAGTTTTTGTAATTTGACACAATAAGTAATGCAGATCCAAATAAAATATTCAACCTTTTTTTAAAGGATGTACGAATGTATAAAACACTGGAATAAAATACGTGGCGTATTCTGAATTAATGACCATCTATTTGAGAAATTAAATTATGTTGATATAAGGAAGAATTCAATGCAATTTTGAGTTTTGTAAACATATAAAAATTGTATTTTATGGTACATTGAAAGTTTACAATTTTATATGTCACTATTGGTTTGTCATCTGTCATTAAAATATATGACATACTTTTAAACTCGATATATCAAAGAGTGACTAATTTCTTGTCAATATTTGCAGTCATCGATAAAAAAAGTAATTATAAAGAATAATTGTTTCAATTCAAACCTCCAGCCAAACTTGTACATTGTAATTTAATTAATTTAATTTTAATTTTTAAAATTTACATTTAGTAATGAAAAAGCCCAATTACTGCACTTGTACTTACACAACATGTATGTCTATGATGGGATCTATATGCACCCAAAAAAAAAATATCCTCTACAAAACAATGTCCGCCTTATCCAGGTCTACTGCAATTAACATACGAACACTGTTTTGGTCAAAATCCCTCTGTAAATGAAACACAAAATCGTTTGTCGAAACAAATTGTATTATTATAAAGCTAAGTATAAAAGAAAGTTATAAGAAATCAATTTGTTTCATCAATTTTGACATAAATCTTCATTTTTAGGATACAATTACTGATTGGGAAACAGACGAACAAAAACAAATTTCTTTCAATATAATCGCTCTATCTGAATACGTCTCAGTGCTCTCAACTAAATCATCTCCAAGTTGTATATGATTACCCTTTAGGGACGTTTCAATATTTGATATAGTAGGCCTATACGTTCAATTAATTTTCACTTTATAGTTTGGGTATTTGTATCAATCTGTTATGATTTATAACAGAGTATGAAATTCATGCATAATATTCTTTAATCTCTTAAAAAACATCGTGAATGACGCATATACTGAATTACTAATGAGTTTCAACTAAACAATCTTCATAGGTATTTTGTTTTTTTGAAAATCAAGCTTATTGAAGTACAGCTATACACAACGTCTATTGAATAGTCTACATTCAATTGTCATTGATTCTTGGTAATAAACATCTTAGCCTTATTGCTATTAAAAAAAAGGGGCACGTTAGTGATGAGCGATATTTCGCTTTACTCACGGTGGTGTATTCACCGTGACTTACAAGTCACGGTCGCCCAGAAAAGTGTTCTTGAAATATCTCCGAATCGCTCATCTTTAGTGCAGGTGCGGTATGAAATAAAGAATATTACGTGAGTTGCTGTGAATCATAACAAAAAAAAAAAATATATTCAGATCAAAAAGTTGAAGTCTTTCGGCTTAGTAGTGGTGGTATATTGAATTTTCACCGTGTCTTGGGCCGTTCGGAATCGGCGATACTCTCTCACAAGTCCAGAGTGCTTCTGAACATAGTCACAAAACACATTTAAGCTTAAGTTTGTTATGTAAGAATAACTAAATGTGGTCTAAGAATTAATAATATAATACATACAACCTGAAAATCAAGTGCGCATTAATCAGGATTGTCGCAAATCGTGTATTTATTTTCTTGAAGCACCAATGTAAGTAGAACAGAGTTTTTTAATGTGTCGTCACCTAGTGACTACGATAAGAAGTTTACATCTGATGTCCTCCCCATACAGGTTACCTGTTTGCGTTTCTATTTCTGGCTATCACTCCCTACTTACTGCTATCAGTTTCCGAGAATGCATCACAGATGGCACTGCAATACCTATGATTTATAACACGTTGCCACATACGCAATCAATTTATGGTGTCCAAATAATAATTTTATTGCATGGAATTGTTCCATGGATGAATTTATTTTACTCCAAATACAGTTATAAATTATGTATTAATTCTGATGTCGACTTTGATTCTTAAGGTATAAAATGAAAACTCTCTAATAATCATAGATCATTTTAGTGATAACAATACAGCAAGAGTTATAATAATAATATAGCAAAGTGGAATGAAAGATAAGTTTAGTAAAGGTTATGACAGTATTCCTAGTTTCTTTATAAGGATTGTGCGTATATATTGGCTCGACCTCTCTTCTTTATATTTAGAGAAATTGTCGAAAATAATATCAATTTTCAAATCTGGGAATATTACCTGCATTCAAAATTATCGTCCTATTACACTTCTGTCAAATTTTGCTGAGGTCTTTGAGATCTGTGAATACAACTCACAGCTAAATGTTGTCTACACGGATTTTTCAAAGTCTTTGGACAGATTGGATCATCGCATCTCGATTGATAAATAAAATGAGTGAGTTTGGAATTGATATTAACCTACATCGTTTCTTCACTTCTTACATGACAGATAGACCTCAGTAATCTACACTATAGAGATCACAGCTCAAGTATGTTTATTTCTACAGACGGTGCACCCCAAGGCAGCATATTGGCGCCCCTGTTTTTGTCTATGTTCATTTATGACAACGGTGGAAATATATCTAATGATTTCCTACTTTTTGCTGATGATGTTAAGATCATTCCTGTAGTGAAAACTCAATACGATCGACTTCAATTGTAATATGACCTTGTGTCCTCAACTTGGCGTGATAAAAATGAGACCTCAACCTGAATAAAGTGTGACTACTGTACTACTTACTCTCAATCTCAACACGGTAAATTTTAATTATAGCATAAACAATCATTTTTTTGGAAGAAAAATTATCTTATAAAGATCTAGCTGTTCGGTGTTCGATTCCAAACTAAACCTTTCATCAAGACAAAGATCTTACAAGTTTTGGTGATGGAGTAAAATGAATCTATTACCGATGAATATAGATCGACATCCTAGAGCTTGATAACTACACAATGAATTCCACACATATAACAAGTTTATTAGGTAGTCATAATTTACTTCCAAGATATGAATAACATGTGAGGAGAATTACAGTGTAGAAAACTACAGCGAAGAAAGGTTTTCTTTCTCTGTCATCGTCAATTCTGGATGCCAAACGTCGACAATTAATACAAGACGAATATCAGTTCCATTATGCCAGACTTCATGTTCAAAACTATCGTCAAAGATAAGTAGTTTTCCGGCATTCCAACTCCTGAAACACATATAACATCTATTTATGTCGAAACATGTGATATTCTTTCAAACATTTGGAGAACAATGCTTTTAGCAGAGGGTTTGAAATTTTGTATTATTATTATGGTTATTAATATTTATTTAGCAATTTATATCTTCATACATATGAATTATCATAATATTAATTTCGATACTAAATTATTAATATAGTTACATTGAAAATATCAAAAGTTATATGTAACATAATCAGAACACATTTCAATTTAAATGAGAGGTAATAATAAAAACTTGTCTAAAAATCACTGACTGAACAATTCTTTATTCGACTAGTTTCGCCTTTTACAGCATTATCAAGAATGAATACATATTACAAAGACAACCTATAAATATTTTTTCTTTGTAATATGTATTCATTCTTGATAATACTGTAAAAGGCGAAACTAGTCGAATAAAGAATTGTTCAGTGAGTGATTTTTAGACAAGTTTTTATTATTACCTCTCATTTAAATATGAACTATCACAAAGTAGATTCATCGTCCATTGAATTTACATTTCAATTTCTCACAATTTTTTGATTTGGTTTGGTGTTGCATTAGGTATACATACATTAGGTATATACATACATTAGGTATATATACATTAATATCAAACCTCCTAAGAATGAAAAGTTAATACAATAGATAATTAGTTCATAGGAAGAGTCAATTGACACTGCCCCTTGTTAATAAATAAATAATCAGCGACGACAAGCCTTTCAAAACATCTCCTCCATCTTACGTGATTCTACAAGATAAAATTTATCAAGTGTCAAAAACAAAGTAATTATTATGAATTTTAGCTCTCAAAGTTTTTTCATATATCCAGGGAAATATGTTTATAGAACTATATATTTTAGCAACTGAGAAGGACAAAAGACATAGGGAAATTTCAGAAATTCTTATGAACATCTAATCTATTTTTGATATTTTATGATATTCGAGAGAATATGCTCACCTTACAGTATCTCCCACCCTAATGAATGTTTTTGGGGGTACTTTTAATCCCAAGTGAATCCTAAGTCTGCAATTTGTAGGACCACAATGCGACCAAACATGAGTTCCAGGGTGCATGACGCTGAATTTAGTTTGGCCCCTTCTACAGCCACTTGCGTCGATGTGACTTCCAACAAGCTTGCAAGTGAAAGGAGTTTTATTACAATTTTTTGTATTTCGTCTTCCTCTAGCAAACAATTCAAACTGCTTCCAGTCACCTGTATCTTTCAGGTTTTCTGATTCATCTTGAAAAAAACCTTGTTGATTCAATACAGCTAAACCTTCGTTTTTGATGGCAATCCAGTGTTTTTCTAAATCTTCAAGCAATATGTTATATTTAGAAAGTTGATTATTTTTCCACCAAGGTCTGGCTGTAAGTCGGGGTACATTGTAAAGAGATCTTTGATATTTCGACAGGAACAATTTATGATCGACGCCTTCTTGATATATCTGAAAGCGATTAAATTCTTAATTCTGATCATTGATCGATTGGGCCGATACTTGTCCCAAAGTATATGTTGGCTAAACTGGCAGGAATTTCAACCTTAGAATATCTGAACACCAAAGATGTTTTGCAAAAATAAAACTGATTCTTCGTATGCAACACATCTTTTAGAAGAGAACCATGTCGTCGACAACAACTTTAAAATATTGCATACAGAGCAAAAAGGTTATAAACTAACCCTGTTAGAGGCTATGGAAATCAATAAGAGGAAGAAATCGAACAGTTTATTAAATGATCAAATTTTAATCAATAATTCTCCGTTATTAAATTTATTCCAGTAAAAATGCAATCGAAAAAAAGTATTCTATGGTCATCCCCCACAATTTAGAAGAAATATGTTCGATAGTCATCCCCCTGTAAAAGAAGAACAGTATTCTATGGTCATTCCCACCCCACGCACTTCAGGATAAATATACGCAATCCACAATGTAATAGCTCAGTTTATCATCAACATCTGATGAAGCCACTGTGTTGGCGAAACGATATTCTCATGTTTTCATTTAATTATAGTGAAAATCGAAAAACTACTTAGTTTTATTTAAATTATCTTAATTCTGAAGCTAATTATCCTATAACGCACCTTTAATGCTTTTTTCGAATTCCCTATTCTGGAATAACCATCTCCTAAATGAAAATAAAATCTTCCATCTATTGTACAAGGATCTTGAGTATCGATACCTTTCTGCATGTAAAAAACACCCTTTTCTAAATTATTGTCAATAGTTTTCCATATAAACCCGTAATGAACTAAGGCACATCCATTGTAAGGCCATTTCTGAAGAGTTTCTTCCAGAACTGAACGAGCTTCTTCAACCCTGGCAAATAGAGGAGTTATATTGTGTAATAATACATTTATAATACCTACTTTCCAATTGTTAAATATGTGATTGTTAGTTGATTTCTATATTCTGGTTGATCAGGAAATCGATTGATTAGTTTTAAATGAACTCTTATTGCTTTACCATATTTCCCTAAAATGAAACAATTTTTTCAGGAATCTCAAATGTCAGAAATGCAATCGATTATGAACTATAACAAGCAGCTTCGAGTGAAATGTTCACCAGAAAATAGGAAATTAAAAATATTATTTTCAATCAAAAACGAAAATGTTTGTTATTACATGTAACCTACAAACCTCTGAACCTAGTTCTGTCGATGCATCTCTCTAGAGAAGCCTTGTATAGAGGATCTGGCACGTTTTTCATTTCTGATACTTTAAAATAATTAGAAATCGCTTCCTCGAGGAGCTCATTGCTTTTTTCTTTATCAGCCAATGTGTCCAAAGCTTGAGCTAACCCATAGAAACCTCTGGGGGAGGAAGGATACTTCTCAAGGACTTTTTCAAACATTTTTAGAGCATAAGCAGCATTCTAATATAACAAACCAAGACGCAACACAAGAATCAATGAAACACGTGGTTAATACAAAATAAAATAAAAATAAATTGAAAAAATTCAAAACAAGTAAAAAAGTAAGTGTAGAAATGCTTTCCAATTCAGCAAGTATTTCAAAGATGGTGTTGTGTGCGGAAATTATTAAAATACTTGATGATATTGGAAGCTAAAACATAATTTACATATATACACATTTTAAAATACACACACAAATATATATATATATATATATATATATATATATATATATATATATATATATAGAGCATTATTGTACCAAAATATAATTTTATACTAATCACTCAAAAAAAAATTGAAAAACATTCCATAAATTACTGATTATTCTGCATATATGCAAAATAGGCATCAAGCGAAACTAACAATCATGTAAAACAAAATATATGGAGGAGGAATACGAATTGGATAGAGGTTTTCTCATGGATACTTCATTCCTAATAAAAAATAAAAAGTAAAACATTGAAAGCACCAAGGGAAGATATATAACATGAATAAAGTATGTAAACATAATTCAGCTTTTGATGATATCGATTGTTTCAATTATTTTTTCTCGTTTGCCTGATATGTCAATGTCGCTTTTATAAATTTCAACTTTCTTATCATTCCAATGTCTTTCATCTCATTCATATTTTAATCACTAGATTCACTTACATTTCGTAGATTTAGTTGGGCCTCATCAAGCTCTTTACGTATTTGCCAATCATCTTTATTAGTGATTCCAGCGAATTCATATTCATTGTTATCATCTGAGAGCTTCTCAGAATCAGACTCATCTAAATCTGTTGACGGTGTTCTTTCTGGAAACACTGGATAGTAAAGAAATGAAAAGAAATATTACCTCATATATTATCAAGTGGACTATCTCAATTGACGCCTGAGAATAATAAAAATAAGACACCATAAATTACAGGAGGAGAAAATAACCGTCGAAACCATTTGGTTTTGACCATTCAATTACTCCATTTGAGTATTGAAAATATAATATTTTGAATGTTAAACTGACAAGAAGTTCAAGAGAATAACTCAAAATTTGATTATTGATGATATTTTGGGCTTCTAATCACACACGTCAAATTCCATACTCAACATTAATTTTTCATAAAAAGATCAAATGTTATTTCGCATTAACTGCACATGTTTACTACAATAAATGTACAGCTGAAAAAATAACTAACTTTTGAGAATATGCACCAGAAGATCATAACGGCGTTTAAATAGACAGACATTTTTTACCTAATCATCCCTACGCTTGGTGAATTTTTTTCTAATAAAGAATTTTCACATTTCTAGTACAAAAATAAAATATCTAATTTACTGGCGGCCTTATAGAATTAATTAATAATGGCTGTTTCTTGGGTTTTTAAGTAATTACGAGTTACAAATGTCAAGTTCTTTCAATGGTGAGTTAGTACCTTTCGTTTTCGGTTCTAATTTGAGTTTTCCATACTTGGCCTCCAACTTCTTCATTAATTCTTCGTCATCATCCTCCTCGTATTCTTCATTTTCATAGTCTTCGTTGTCAATATCTTCGCCTTCGATATCTTCCATGTCCTCATCATGCAAATTCTCTACGTCTTCCTCCTCCTCTTCTTCTTCTTCTTCATCTAACTCCTCTTCTTCGATATCTTCTATTTCAAGCTCATCCTCGCTTTCATTATCTTTTGGGTCGTGTCCTATATCACTTTCTGGTGATATAGATCTTGAATAGCTTGATCGAAGTTGCTCATATTTTTTTCTAGCTACATCTGTTACAGATCTCGAGCCTACGGCACCTCCATCATCAGCTTCTTCATCATCATTATACTCTATTCGTTACAATTGTGAAAGTAATGCAGATTTTCATTTTCTATTATTATAGAAGTATACATTGTGTCCAGCATTCACGCGGTCAATATATATATATATATATATATATATATATATATATATATATATATATATATATATATATATATATATACATACATATATTTATATACCATTTCCAAGTGAAACTTCGTAAACTCAGTGCCTTTGAGAGCAGTTGAGATACATTTAGTTGTTGCATAATTTCAATACAATGTACCACGTATCTATTAACATCAAATGTCAATATTTATAAGAAAATAAACAGAATTTCAGGAGACATTCGATGGACACATTGTATATTCTTTATGGCATACTTCTTTTACATTCTTGGATTAATTATGAAAATCTACTATTTGTAATTATACCTTTATCGGCAGATTCGACATCATGTTGGATTTCCTGCAGTGGCGGAGGAGCTATTAACGTATTTCTCCTAGTTAGATCTATATGTATTTCTTTACTTCCTCCGTTTGTTTCATCAGGTGAATCTTGTGAAGAAATGATAATTGAATTATTTAGCCTTCAATCAACTGATGAACGACAATTAAAGCCCCTGCTCGTTTGATTTTCATGGCACACCTGTCTGAATTGTTAAGCACAACTTACAAAATCAACATTAACAGAAAATTCAGATGTACCAGGAAATGCAATGAGTGGTTAGATGTGACATAAAAGCTTTGAAGGTTGGTGTGCTACCAGACTAATGCACGACGCTAAATTGAAAGTTGAAGCGCTAGTTGGGCCTATACATCTATATTGAATTGTTGTTTCTATTAGAGGAGTGACATAATAACGAATAGATACTGTGACAATGTGTTAGCCATTGAGCTAGATTACCTTTCAATGAATACTAAAGAAGCTACGGAGATATATCGATTACGAACATGAAATATAAACGATTTTTCTGAACTCATTCAGTTATTTCATAGAAAATATTCTAATAGAAAAGGATAGCACTAAACTGACATCAAAAACTGACAGCAATATTTTGCTTTAAACATATCATTTTCTTCGACGTACCAAATAAGTTAGCAAGTCTAAGATGGTTAATGACATATATCTGCCTTTCTAGCGCTTATTTGAAGAAAAATAACACAGCATGCAAGTACTGACCAGATTTCCATTTTTTTACGAGAACAAAATGACCGACTGCCATTATAGCCGCTCCAATAACAGCTTTAATTATCACTGCAAAATATGAATATTTTAGTTGCATTTCCTGATTTACACTTAGGAAACAAAATGTTGGATTCAATATTGTTTTGTTGTTTTTATATCATTCGGCACTGAATCACCATGAAAGAACTTCACGTTAAATGTTTCAAATAATTATTCTAGAATATAAAGTGACTGATTCAACTTACTATTACTTAAGCTTCCAGGATTATCAGATCCACCAGAATTACCGCTTTCATGATCATTGTCTTGAAATTCGGTATCTTTATTTTCGATCTGCTGTAAAAAAGTGTTTTGAAATAACAATGCTGAACTTTTCAAAACCCATTCGAAAATGAATTTGAATTTCATTGATATTGCTTTACCTGTATAATATTTTCTTCTGTACTCTCATTAGAATCAGAAACTGATTTCTTTGGGACATCAGTTTTCTCATATATCTCTTGATCCTTACCCTCAGATTTGTCATTCATATATACTTTATTTTCTTCGTTATCTTCAAGTTTTTCTGGTTCTTCAGCGCTTTTTTCTGCACTGGTATCTTCACGATCCTTGTCTTCAATACTTTCGTTATCTAATTCGTATGCTGCTTCCTCGCTAGCATATTCCTCATTTTTAATAACATCATCAACCATTTTTGAGGTACTCGTTATAGTATTGTCATCTTCATCTACTTGGGAATCATATTCTGCATCAATTTCTTCATCTGAAGTTTTGGAATAAATTTCAGTATCCTCGGTTTCCCTGTCTTCATTGAGATCATTTTCATCAGCCGAATCATTGAAGTTATCATCGTCTTCTAGTATTTCAGCAGAATCATCTATATTATCTTGTTGAACTTTTGAGTTTTCTTCATCTTCATACAGATTTTCAGAGCGGTCCTCTATATCTTCATCTCTCGAATCAACAGCTTCTTCATCATCATATTTAACATTGGTGTTTATGTAAATCTTGGAATTATCAACTTTCCGTTCTTCTTGTGAATCAGTCATATTATCATCATCCTCCTCCTCAGAGACTTGTCTTCTATATCTACCGTTTTTTCTAAATTTTTCTGTGTATTCTTCTTGGCTTTGAGATTCTTCTTGCTGGTATTCTGCGTCGACTTCGTTCTCTTCACTAGGTGGAGAGCTTTGGTCATCGTCAAAATGTTCATTATCGTGATCATCTAAAGTATGTTCTTCCTCACTTTGTTCATCCGTTTCTTCATCATCCATATGATCATCATCATGATCATCCAGTGTGTGCCCATCATCTTCATGTTCCTCGTCATCGAAATGTTCATTATCATGGTCGTCCAAGGTATGATGATCGTCGTGCTTGTCATTATCTACCCATCCTTCGAAAATCTGGGAATACTTCGATTCGCTTTCAGCAACATCCACTGAAAATAACAAGTTACGCTTAAATGTAATAAACATAATACTAATTCGGATACTTACAGTCGGTAAGGCCCCTATGTTCTGTTATTATTAATCCAATGAGGACAATCAGAGCAGAAAAAAGAATGAAAAATATAATTTTGGCACATATTCCTCCTCCCGTTCCTTCTTCTTTATGTATATGAATATTCACATCCTCTGAAGGTTCTTTCGGAAATACATGTACAGGAGGTGTCGTTGAAGGTTCTTCCTCTGAAATGGATCAGGCCATTAATTAGATGCAGTTGAGTAAGTCACATATCTTACATTAATTCTATTGCATTTTTAACTGGCCGCATAGAAATGTCAATACTAAGTATACACCAAAGACAAATATTCTTCATTTGAAGTAGATTTGGTATTCTTTTTTCATCAGATGTGTTAGAAATAGAAACGTTCCAGTACATACTTCCATTGCTTTCTTTATTTAGCATTTGAAATGTTTCTGGATTCATTAGTGAAGCATATAGTGAACATATTTATGCATATCAAACAAGCAACTTTTCTGGTAAAACATTCTTGGCTGCGTACCTTACATGCTTCAAGAGTAAGCCAAGAGTGATTTAATTACTCTTACGCTGGTTAATTGAAACTTTTATTCTCAAAATTGTCCATCGTATTTTGACCTAGCCGTAATAAAAATGATGAATTATTGAGCGCAAAATTTAGTATGGAATATTATTGTGATGCGGTCTATGTTACAATTGAGTATTCGCCCTTATTGTTTCTCAATATTTCGTCAAAAATTTTCTTCATTTCAAAGACAATACTTGGAACAAGCGTCATAAAAAAGCAAAATTACAAAATCTATAAGATGAAAAATGTTCTCAATTTACAAAAGACAAAGTGAGTAACCACCTAAATCAGCTCAGACACGTTTGGTATATAGTGAACAATATCAAAAATCACTACAAACAAAAATACTAAAAATCAACTACTTTTCTTTTCAATGTGACATGTGGGATTTTCCATATATATATATATATATATATATATATATATATATATATATATATATATATATATATATATATATATATATATATATATATATATAGATATTTATATTTAAGAAAATGAACACTAGAACGTTCATTCGAAAAATTCAAATTAACCAAAATAATGTTATAGTAGAGCTAGATATGTGAACGTGTACGATAAGATGTCTCCATTATCCTTCAAGGGATAAAAGTTAGAGAAATATTGAAATCGATGCCACACCTGATGGAAGTACGAGACCTATGTTTCGTTCTGCAAGGAACTCGTCAGTCGCACCACGTTTATCGAAGTGAGGCAACGATTTCAATCTCCAAGCATCTTCTTGTGACTCCAAGTGAACTATCGTAGAGTAACGAATACTCCACAATTTGATCTATAGGAATCAGTAGAAAACATCTCTCAGATTACAGACACACCAAGCATCGAAATTTCACATATCTTCTATACCCGTAGGTATCTACTAAATTGCAATGTCTATTTGACAAATACCATCATATGACGTTTTCAAATGTCAATAGGTTGCGTTAATAGTACGCTCGCGGTTCTTCCCGTATTTCGTTGGTATTACCGCGAGCGTACTACTAACGCAACATTTTGACATTTGAAAACATGATATGATGATATTTGTCAAATAGGCATTGCAGTTTAGACGTCCATACCCATAGATAGCTATGGGTATGGACGTGTGAAGATGTGGAGTTTGGGTAGAGTTAGGTTTCGGATATTTGTCAAATAGACATTGCAATTTAGTAGATACCTACGGGTATAGAAGATATGTGAAACTTCGATGCTTGGTGTATCTGTAATCTGAGAGAGGTGTTTTCTACTGATTTCTATAGATGGAATTGTAGAGTATTCATAACTCTACGGTCTTCCACTTGGAGTCACAAGAAGATGCTTGTAGGTTGAAATCGTTGCCTCACTTCGATGGACGTGGTGCGACCGACGAGTTCCTTGCAGAACGAAACATAGGTCTCGTACTTCCATCGATTTCAATATTTCTCTAACATTTATCCCTTGAAGGATAATGAAGACATCTTATCGTACACGTTCACATATCTAGCTCTACTATAAAATTCTTTTGGTTAATTTGAATTTTTCGAATGAATGTTCTAGTGTTCATTTTCTTAAATATTTCATTCAGCGCCAAAATTCAGGTACAAAAACTTCATTTCCTTATATATATATATATATATATATATATATATATATATATATATATATATATATATATATATATATATATATATATATATATATATATATATATATATATATATATAAAAGAAATCGACTACAGGAAAAAGTTTCTGTAGTTATCGAGCTCATATTATCGCACAGGTAAATATTCAATATTAAAAGTATACTAAGCTTTCTTTCGATAATTTTTTGACGAATTATTCAAAAGATAATTATAGCACATATCTAGAATTTCAGAGCTATAATAATAAAAAATCTATGTTTCACATAGCCAGCTCTGCTATAATTTATAATTATCTTTTGAATAATTAGTGAAAAAATTATCGAAAGAAAGTTATAGTATGCTTTTTATATTATATATATATATATATATATATATATATATATATATATATATATATATATATATATATATATGTGTGTGTGTGTGTGTGTGTGTGTGCCATAGTTTTCTTCTACAAAAAGTAAACAGTCGAGCAGATGTAGGTCAAATAGACTAGCAAAAAGACCCAAGATTATCTACTAAAACTTCGAAATGATAATGCTTGATATCTCATCTTCTATATTGAAATTAGATAACAGCAGAGTTTGTTTAGAGCAGAATTTGTATGTATGAATACACAGTATTATTCCAATGTGAAGCATTACAGCTGGATATTTATTTCAATGAAACCTATGACTGTTTCTGATTTGAACACCTCACCTAAAACACAAACATTGATGTTGTTCATACAATCTTTCTTTTCAATTTTCATAACTCGTCTAGAGTAATGTTGATTACTCCTCACTTTGCCATCCAGAAAAGTGGTATTTCCAACACATTAGACACGTGCCATTTAAAAATAACCGCCCTGAAACTAACTACTAGAAATGCAATAATTTTCTTGTGCCTTACCTTTTTTACGTTTCTTGTCTTTTCTTTTTCTAGGCTGAACATCGCCGGACATCTTTCCGGGGCTATTTTTCGAAAATTTTCACTAACATATAAATGTAATCGTTTGAGGCACTTCACAGGTGATTTTCTAACGAATTTTGAGCCGGTACTGAGAGCATTGAGTTTAAAATAAATTTCCGACAATGGACGATTTTCGACGACAGCGACAGCCTGAAACGAAAGTAAAGACAATTGTGAGGAGGGCCTCCTTAGCCTTGCAGTGGCGTAGTAAATTGTTGCGTCTTGTGCAGCGCTGCTGAAATACATCAAAATTTCGGCGAATATATTTTTACTGTGATTTTATCTCAAGTTTGCAAGGATTTTACATCAATCGGAAAAACATATTTCGTGCAAATATTCAAGCAGCTCCTGATGTTGAATCAACAATTGAACAGGTAATGGAATTTGATTGAAAACGAGTGAATTAAATTGATGCAAATTAAAAATTGTTTTCAGTTATGATTCCTATACATTCTATTTTTTTTCAAATGAAATGCTTCAAAGAATGTGCGATTTTCAATAGTTATTGCAGGAAATGTGCTTGAAGCACGTAGGTACTACCAATGAAATAACATTTATTCTTTTTCACGAATATTGTGAATGTTTACATGACATAAAGAAAATTTTTTTGATAAAATGGGTTACAATTTACAACCCCTTCTGGGAATATTATATAGTTAAATATGTTTCCGTAAGCTTTGATACAAAACGTTATATTTTATGCTTTTATATTCTTTCAGAGTTTGGACATTAAGTACAAAGCTAATTTTATCCAAATTATTTTAAAATGAAAAACTATGATATGTGACGTTTTCACAAATATAACCTTATATGTAAAAACACCCTCAGTTTTTCACAATTTCAACACTACTTCAACCATCTTCAAGATACTTGATATAGCTCGCAATTATCGAAAAGGGATATTTTTGGTAATGTGCCACATAAATGGAAATGTCATTAGTATAAATAAAAAAACAGAAATTGCTAGACTCAGCTGCAAAAAGTTTGCTTTCGAAAAAATTTCAAACAAGCCCTTTTACAACTAAAACTTCTAAGTTCTTAATGGAGGTTTTGTGTTGCTTATTTGTGGTGACATTTGGTTCTTGAGTGTTTACATTTTTACTCTCTGTGTTCTTCCGTGACGTTGGTCTGTCTTCCGACAATCCATATATATATATATATATATATATATATATATATATATATATATATATATATATATATATATAATAATAATAATAATAATAATAATAATAATCTTTATTAATCCTTTCAGACATATAGAAACATATGTATAGGACACGTCAAATTACAAGATTATCAGAAATCACAATCATTGAAGTATTCTTCTACAGAGTAGTAACATTTTTTGATCAATTTCAACTTAATAACATTTCTAAATTTAGTTTTGGGTAAACATTTTATTGAATATGGTAGATGATTGAAGAGCTTAACTCCTTTATACAGTGGTGAAGATTCATATTTAGATGTTCTGTGATGGGGAAGTAGCAACACTTGGGAATTTCTTGTGTTGTAATCATGAAAACTCGATAATTTCACCAAATTACTATGGTTTTCCTTCACATACAATAAACTCTTGTAAATGTATATACAGGGTACCGTCAATATCCCATGTGCCATGAATAGCGGCCTACAGGAAGAACGAGGATTCAAAACAAATATCATACGGATAATACGTTTTTGGGACACGAATACTCTACTTATACTAGAGAGGCCCCACAGCAATATATTATATGACAAGTGACTGTAGCATAAGGCATAGTAAACATTCAACACCGATTCTTTAGGAAGAGAATCCTTTATTTGATTTATTGCGAAGTAGGCTCTGCTTAGTTTTTTGCACAATGCATCAATATGTTGACACCATCTCAAATTACTATCAATGTACACCCCAAGGAATTTAACATGATCCTTAGAGGTGATTAATGTACTACCAAACTGTATAGTCATTGTACGATTTAAGTTTTTAATGCCAAAGAACATACAGTCAGTCTTCTCAATATTTACAATCAAGGCATTTTTATGACACCAATTTGTAAAGCACTGCACTAAACTGGAACATACCAGAGAAAGCTTCTCCGGGCTCTCAGCGGATACAGCCAACGAAGTATCATCCGCAAACAACGTCACATTACATCCAAGAATATGATCTGGAAGATCATTAATAAAGAGAATAAATAAGAGAGGACCAAGAACAGATCCCTGGGGCACCCCCGAATTTATACTGTAAGATTTAGAGAATTTATCCTGAATTCTCACTCTCATAGTCCTTTCTGTGAGAAAGCTGTGGAGCCAATCCAGAAATACGCCTCGGAATCCGAGATTATAATATTTGTTAATCATAAAGTCGAAAGACAGAACGTCAAAAGCCATCGATAGGTCGAAGAATAGACCAGCAACAAAAAGTCCTTTATCTAGGCTGCAATATACATATTTTACAAAAGAGATGGCAGCGGTTTCCGTTGAATGACCAGACCTAAAACCATGTTGGGAATACGTGAGAAGTTTGAATTTATTCAAATAGTCAATCATACGACGCATAACAATTTTTTCTATGACTTTCGATAAGACACTCAACATAGAAATAGGCCGATAATTCAATATATCATGAATATCATTTTTTTTAAATACGGGAATTACAATGGAAGGTTTCAAAGATGAGGGAAACCTGCCTGATGTGATAGATATGTTAATGATATAAGCCAAATGCTTTGCAACATGAACCTTTATAGCCTTCAACATCTTAGAAGACAACAAGTCAACACCTGAACTTTTCTTATTACCCAGTGCATCAATGACATTTACAACCTCAAATTCGGTGACTGGATAAAAGTAAAAGTTGTGAGGCGTCATTGGTGAGGATGTACAAGATACAGACTTCGTATTTCCATAGTGCTGTTTTAATTTGAGCTCAGCAATCATCGAGAAATGTTCACCGAAGGTGTTTGCAACAATATTCGGGACAGAGCACAATTCACCATCCACATTAACTGAGATTGCCCTTTTGTAACTACGTTTTCTACCAGTTTCCCGATTAACAATAGACCATACAGCCTTGTTTATATTAGTTGAATTTGCCAAAAAATTCACATTATAATTTAACTTAGAGTATCTTAATAATAATTTGTAATCCTTTTTTGCCGTTTTATAAATATCCAAGGATTGAGTAGTCTTCAATTTGGAGTGAACCCAATACTGATCCTTTACATATTTACTAGCCTGTCTAATTTCATTAGTTATCCAAGCATTATTACAGTTTTTATTTACCCTAACGTTCTTTAATGGAATACATTCATACATAGCAGACTGCAATAAATCAGAAAATATCTTAAAAATAATATCTATATCTGAGTTAGAATATAAGGCAGCAAAGTCAGTGCTTGCGAGCATTGTAACAAAGCTATTTAAAGAAGAGTCATTTATAATTCTGACTGACTTCAGCGGTGAGCTTATAGGCAGTGGTAGGAGAAAAACAGATAATAAATCTAGCTTTATTATTTTGTGGTCGCTAAGATTTGCTTCCACGACTTCAACTTCAAATTGATCACGTTCTGCATTGGTCAGGACATAATCAAGTTTAGCACTAGTTGTTTTACCAACAGAATTTAGAAATACCCTAGTTGGTAGCAGTGAAGAGACAGTAAGATTGAAACAACCGAGTAAATCACTGAGCAGTTTTCTATCATTGCTGCAACTGTCTAAATAATTTACATTCAAGTCGCCGCACAGAAACATGACATCAGTTCTAGCACTACAATATTCTAGAGCATTATATAATATGTCTAAAAAAATTTGAAAGTTCTTATTGATTAGTTTGATCGGGTAGAAATTATCTAGTAGCAATTTTTTTAGAATTTGGAGATTCTTCTGATGGAATGACCCCTCCGATATTCTCGTCACTCTCTCCTTCATCTGTCTTACCAAATTGGTTTTGATATTGTGTTTATGGTAAGAATTATAGTTCAGGTACCTACCAGAGCTACAAGGTTTTCGGTACCAGTCTACCAGAATACTGTTCTCCGGTGTTCGTATTAAACGAGTATCCAAAAAAGGAACTGAACGATTGTTGTCTTCAGTTTCAACAGTGAATTGAATGTAAGGGTCATAAGAGTTCAGCGTTTCCACCATTTCAGCGATGCCATCCCTAGGTAGTGCAACAATTATATCATCGACATATTTTTTCAAAAATTCCACATCGAATGACAACACGGGCAACACCATGTCCAGCAAATCATCCATCACGTACGCAGCAATAATCGGTGAAACCTGCGCCCCCATCGGTGTACCGAAAGTCTGTCTGTAATATCTGTTGTCAAAGGAGAAATAAGTATTTACCGGATGACAGTCAACATTATAATGGACTTCCAGTCATGCAAGAAACAAAGGACAACGAAAATATGAATGATGTAGGTCCGACAGAAACTGGTCATCTGGAGGAACATGGAGAGGAACATATAATTTACACATCCTTACCTTATCTGAGGAACATGACCCCAAGACTTACGAGACTTTTTAATAACGCCGTGAAGATGAAGATTGCAAATAGGTCTGTACTTACCATCAATTCAATTTTTACAAAATTAAGGGATAAAGTTCCAAGAGAATCTCAGATGGATGTTGTCTATAGCATTCCTTGTAACAACTGTGAAAAAATATATATAGGCCAAACTGCCAGACCCTTAAAAAATAGAATAGTGTCTCACAAGAGTGACTGCAGGCTTCACCCCGAGAGATGCGCACTTGCTGAACACGGAAATGGCTTTCATATTTCAAGAAACAAACAGTATTAACAGAAAAACTGATATCCATCAATTAAGTTCAGTGTATGCGTATTTACTGTTTTTGGACACAGGTCAGACCTTTTAGTTTGTGTTTTATGTTTTCTTGTTGTAGTGAAATCACAGATACCGTTTCAATCTACACTCCTGTAACGATATAATGGTTAAGTTGAACATCGGTTGGTAACAACTAATTTTTACTGATGTTGACGTGACTGAGTACCTTGACAAGTGTCAAATAAACTGATCAATTATCATTGTATACATATTCTCTATAAAAATTTTTCTTTTAATTGGATTAATTTATTTTTGGACGATTGTTTCGATAACTCTATTTTGCAAATTGTACAAACATCGTTTAATACCAACCTCGAGAAAGTGTGAGTTCATGCTTATTTGATCTTACTCTTTCATGAAAATGATGTAACTTTGTCTTTGTAGATCCCTGAGGATGGAAATAAATATTTCCGAAAGCTTGGATTCACTTTAAGGAGTTTTCTTTTTTTTTCCTTTTTTGCCGCATACCCCAATACTCTGTATTTCCTTTATATATATATATATATATATATATATATATATATATATATATATATATATATATATATATATATATATATATATATATATATATTAGTTTTTAGCATTAACAGGCTTTTTAATATGAAAAAGTTTATTTCTGTTGACGTTTCGTTGTTATATTACAACTTTGTCAACTCTTTTGTAATATAACAACGAAACGTCAACAGAAATAAACTTTTTTATATTAAAAAAGCCTGTTAATGCTAAAAACTTTCAAAATAAATACCTCAAACAGGCAATAAATCAATTTCAAGATATATATATATATATATATATATATATATATATATATATATATATATATATATATATATATATATATATATATATATATATATATATATATATATATATATATATATGTCAAGATTTAGATAGCATTCTATCCTATTGTATGTCTATGAATTTATTTTTATCTCAATTCACGACATCCATAAACTCTTCTGTTTTGTGATTTCCCACCCCACTAAACCATCCATTGCTGAAATGATTATAGAGATAAATTTGAGAAAGGGTAAACGACTTCCGATGGTATGAGTGAACCTAATATAGACCCATTAGATACCAAATACTATCATCCACTTCCTATATGATATTTCACAAAAAATAGCATTGAAAAGAAATCCGCAATGTGCTGTTAGGAACCATTTCATATTTCAGAAATAACAGGAAGAGGAAGTGGGTAGTAGAAAAACGAAAGTAACTGTTTTTATGTTTTTAAGGGGGCGAAAGTACAGTTAGACAAAACGGGATTTCACTTTTAATGTTGATGGCGAACACCAGGTAATATTTTTCGACTGAGACTGAGATTTTAGAAGAAATTTATCAGGTGATTAATATATTCCTGTTGGCTATTTCCAAGAAATAGCGTAATAACGACTAAAAAGAGGCGAGAGAATCCTCTCCTATCATCAGAGCAATATTAAAAAAAGATATATTGTAACTTGTTACAAATTATGTAAAACTTTTGTTGATGGATTAGGAACCTGTTTAGGAACCCCTAAAATACACTTTTTGAAGAAATTTAACGGGTGATTACTTCTTTTCCAGTTTTTATACTTTTGCGTACCAACTGAAATATTAGAATCGGGGGAAGAAACAAAAATATTTTGGTTTAAGGCCGTTGTAAAAAGTTAAATTCTTCTTCAGAAGAAGAAGAATTAATGAACAATAACCACTGAATTACAGACCTGTTTGTTCGGAAAGAAGTCTAATCTTGTCAGAGAGAAAAATGAGAGAGGCGGTGAAAATAATGTCGGCTATTTCAGAACTACCGTACCAACGACCAAAAAGAGGTGAGAGAATGCTCTCCTATCATTAGAGAAATATTAAAAAAAGTTATACTCTAACTTGTTATAAATTATTGTAAAACTCTTGTTGATGGGTTAGGAATTCGAAACATGTAGACTAAAATATACTTTTTGAAGAAATTTAAAAGAAATTTAACTTTGATTACTACTTTTCCGGTTTTATAGTTTTGCGTACCCACTGAAATATTAGAATCGGGGGGAAAACACGATTGTTTTGGTTTACGGCCGTTGTAAAAAGTTGAATTCTTCAGAAGAAGAATGAATGAACAATAACAACCGAATTACAGACCTGTTTGTTCGGAAAGAATTCTAATCTTTTCATAGGGAAAAGTGGGAGAGGTGGTGAAAATCATGTCGGCTATTTCAGAAATATCGTACCAACGACCAAAAAGAGGTGAGAGCTTTCCTATCATTAGAGCAATATTAAAAAAAGATATATTGTAACTTGTTACAAATCATGCAAAACTTTTGTTGATGGGTTAGGAACCCCTAAAATAAACTTTTTGAAGAAATTTAAAGGGTGATTACTACTTTTCCGGTTTTTATAGTTTTGCATACCAACTGAAATATTAGAATCGGGTGAAGAAACACGATTGTTTTGGTTTGCGGCCGTTGTAAAAAGTTAAATTCTTCTTCAGAAGAAGAATTAGTGAAAAATAACCACTCAATTACAAACCTGAAAGTTCGGAAAGTATTCTAATCTTGTTATAGAGAAAAACGAGAGAGACGGTGGAAATCATGTCGGCTATTTCCAAGAAATAACGTACCAACGACTAAAAAGAGGTAAGATAATCCTCTCCTAACTTAGGAGCAATATTAAAAAAAGATATTCTGTAACTTGTTATGAATTACTATAAAACTTTTAATGATGGGTAAGGAATACACTTTTTATCTACAATCATGCGGTGTTTGAACTATATAACTCTTTTCTCTTTGAAAGAGCCGAGTTAACTTTGAAAATTACATTTTGACCAGTGATATCCGTTCATTATATGCAAATTATAAAATCCAATTATTGAATAGTTTAGACAAGTTGCAATTCGCAACGAAATGTCAACTAAAATATAGACTTATAAAATGTGACTAAAATGCACTTTCATCACTACATAGTATAAAACAAAGTCGCTTTCTCTGTAAATCGAAAATATTCATTTAAATCATATGCTGTAAAGGGCCATATAGATCTATATTAAATCAACATTATATTTAAGGTATTTTAATCGGAAAAGGATTAGTGCTGCATTGGTTAATTTCGCTTCGAAAATTAACCATTATTTGTCGTAAAAAGTAAATGACCAAAAAATGTTTTTGTGGGATATCCATAAGAGATAGACATAAACCATAGCGGAGTTTTCTGTAGACTTTTTCAATGTGTTCAATACTTAGTACATTATTTTGATAAATCTCGTAGGGTTCAGCCTGCGTTTGAAATGTAAGCGGAAAAAATGTAATTATTTACGACATCACATTATAAACCCCAAAAATAACAGTATTTTTCCACTATTTAATGGATGTTATTATACACATAAACCTTCCTCTTCACTCTAAAAACTATTAAAAAAAACCGCATCAAAATCCGTCGGGTAGTTTTAAAGATTTAAGCGTATATAGGGATATCGGGACCGAGAAAGCGACTTTGTTTCATCCTATGTAGTGATATAAAAGTTTAATCAGGTGAATATTCCAGATATATATTTTTTCATTCATAATAAGTTTCACAAGAGAAAAAATTTTCCTCAATCATCAGAAATCGAAATATAAACATGAAGATCTAAACCACATTTCCATGTCTTCAAAATTATGTAAACGATGAAAAATATTCCTTCCGTTTTAAATATTATGCCACACGTCCAAGCTTAACCTTGAGAAAAAAGAGAAGCAATTCGGACGTCTAAAGACCTTGCCACGTTTCTAGGTTTTGTTACAATTTGAAAGGGATATTGTTTTGTTTGTAAATCCCCGAATAAAATATGAATGGGCCCAGATCAACGCGTGGCCTGCGGTGTGACGACCGTACTAGAACACTTCCCACGGCTGCTACCCCTCCGTTAGTCTAACACCCCCTTTACCTATCTATCCCTTATGCGGCTAATCGCCCGGTAGAAGTGATATTGTTTCGTTGATTCCATGAAATCGACTTTTTCTAGGTAACGAGAAACGCTTGAAAACCAGGGGTGGGAGGATGTAAATTTATATATTGAAGAAGGATGCCAGCCAGAATAAAATGCTGTTCGCGCACACAAAGTTGAATCTTGAACCGTCAGTAACTCTCTACCTGCACTGATTTGGACGACGACGATGAGAAAATGTTGTCTCAGCAATTACTAGATTCCGAGTTAATGAAAAAAAAACGGAAGTTTTATTTAGAAGTCACAATTTTGTGATCCTTTTAGTTTAGATATAAACTATATCTACTGTTCAAACTTAATTGGGTTAGCATAGGTTCATTACATTCTCAAATCATCCCTTTCTTATTCTCCATAAACACAAATCTATGATATAATTAAATATATAAAATGTTGTTCAAAATATTTTCAACAATAACAGGCTATTTGTAATGCAAAAATCTTCATTTTGTTGACGTTTCGTTGTATAGTACAACTTTGTCAAAACTAATGACCGAGTTTCATAAATTACGGCAACCTTATTTATTTTTTCAAAAAATCAATATGGTCTTTTTGCCCCTTTTGTATTTAGACGAACGTTTTTGGCTCAGTATGCGCTTTGGAAGTATATCATGAGAAGCTGTTGTCTCAGCAATTACATGATTAAGAATTAATGAAAAAAAACGGAAGTTTCTTTTTCAGAAGTCACAAGAATCTTCATTTTTGTTGACGTTTCGTTGTATAGCACAAATTTGTCAAAACTAATGAATAATTGAATTTCATAAATTTCTATGGATATCAAAACGACAAACTTATTTTTTTTTCAAAAAAGCAACTTATCCTTTTTGGCCCTTTTGTATTCAGAGGAATGTTTTTGGCTCAGTATGCGCTTTGGAAGTATATCATGAGAAGCTGTTGTCTCAGCAATTACATGATTCCGAATTAATGAAAAAAAACGGAAGTTTTTTTTTCAGAAGTCACAAGAATCTTCATTTTTGTTGACGTTTCGTTGTATAGCACAACTTTGTCAAAACTAATGAATAATTGAATTTCATAAATTTCTATGGATATCAAAACGACAAACTTATTTTTTTTTCAAAAAAGCAACTTATCCTTTTTGGCCCTTTTGTATTCAGAGGAATGTTTTTGGCTCAGTATGCGCTTTGGAAATATATCATGAGAAGCTGTTGTCTCAGCAATCACATGATTCCGAATTAATGAAAAAAAAACGGAAGTTTTTTTTTCAGAAGTCACAAGAATCTTCATTTTTGTTGACGTTTCGTTGTATAGCACAACTTTGTCAAAATTAATGAATAATTGAATTTCATAAATTTCTATGGATATCAAAACGACAAACTTATTTTTTTTTCAAAAAAGCAACTTATCCTTTTTGGCCCTTTTGTATTCAGAGGAATGTTTTTGGCTCAGTATGCGCTTTGGAAGTATATCATGAGAAGCTGTTGTCTCAGCAATTACATGATTCCGAATTAATGAAAAAAAAACGGAAGTTTTTTTTTCAGAAGTCACAAGAATCTTCATTTTTGTTGACGTTTCGTTGTATAGCACAACTTTGTCAAAACTAATGAATAATTGAATTTCATAAATTTCTATGGATATCAAAACGACAAACTTATTTTTTTTTTCAAAAAATCAACTTATCCTTTTTGGCCCTTTTGTATTCAGAGGAATATTTTTGGCTCAGTATTCGCTTTGGGATTAGTGTACTAGTCTTCTTCACAACTCATGGCAAACCAGGTGATTCAAATGAGTGCGATATATTATTTTAAAATTGAATTTTACATAGTTGAGGCTTATACTCATCCCGAAAATTTATTTTTAAATATTTATTTTCGTTTATGTGTGTGAAATTGATGGCAGATTAGGAAAGAATGAGTTTTGAGATATGTTGTTGGATGATTATTGTTTATTGATTCTATGAGTGTTATTTAAATTGTCGAAATTTGGAAAACACAATAAATGGAACAACAGATATGAAACATCTCACAAATAACACTCATAGAATCAATATACAACAATCAATATACATAGAATCAATAGCAACATATCCCAAAACTCATTCTCTCCTGATCATTAATTTCACACACATAAATCCGAATTAAATATTTAAATATAAATTTTCTAGATTGGTATAAAAAATCTCAACTATGTAAAATTCAATTTTTAAAAAATATATCACACTCATTTGAATCACCTGGCTTACCATGAGATTTTCAGGGGTTTCCTCATGGTGAAGAAGACTAATAAACTTCTGGAGCGAACGCTGAGCCAGAAAAATTCCTCTGAATAGTAAAGGAGCAAAAAAAGTCAAGTTGATTGAAAAAAAAATAAGCTTGACGTTCATGTTCCACCAAACATCTCGAAAAACAATAACTTTATCGCTATGAAAAGAAGATGAAATATTTACTCAAAATATATTCGACATTCAAAAAATTGTGAAGATATTCCAGTGGAGTAGAATTTGGTAAGGATCAACCAATCGATAACCACTGTCGTACGCCTCTGGTAGAAACCAGAAACGTTTCTTATACATAATTTAGTACTATTATATAATGACATAAGCATTCGTTAACTAGGTATCAGTAAGATATATTTTAAGGTATTTAATCAATTTCAGTCCGTTTGTGACATTTGAGGGTGAATTGCTTTATCGTGTGATAGAACTTATCTCAAATTCATATCAATTTTACTGTTCTATTTGAGCTTTTAAACTATATATTATATCTGAAGACGTTAGGTTTCAACCACTAACCTCACAGAAATATGAAAACGTTCATAACAGCACATCTGCTCGAGAAATGGAACTTATATATTTTATTTGAAATCATCACATAGAGGTGCGTGTGTGTGAATTATAACTTCTTTCAACATTTCATAATATTTTCCTGTATGATAGTTTGTTGTAGTCTCTCAACTCATGAATCTATTAATCAACTGCGATATATAAATCAAAAACAAATTAATTGATTTTTACTACATTTATTATTACAAAGTAAGGAGAGAAATAGATTAAGAAGAATAAAGAAAGAAGTATAAAACAAATAGTTTGTTTTATCAAGTTAAATTATTTAGTAGTAAATAAAGATCCAATCTATTATGTTTGAAATACCGAACTGCATCGTACAATTGAAAATATTTGGCTAATTTCCACAAAATGTCTTGCTACACTAGATTCATGTTTCGGGCTGATGACCCATTATCAAGAGTTCAATACAACTCATCATAAGTTCTCCTTCTCATTTTCATCGGTCATGATTACTCAGATTACAGTCTTCCTTGATGCTGTTAATTTCGTGGTGTGGCAACAATGGGCTGAAATTAATGCCAGTAAAACTAAAGTTTTATCGAATATTTTCTCGAAAGATGACTCCAATCTACCACAGCTATACACTGGAAGGTCAAATTCTAGATAGACGTGTTGAGTTTGAGGATATGGGGGTTCTATCCGATTATAAGCTATCCTTCTCTGAACACATTTGTATCACGGCTTCTGCTTCTAGAATTCTGGGTTATTTGGTCAGAAATTGGGGCAGCTTTGTAAATCTTTGCAAAATGAAAACGCTGTACTACTCCTTTATTCGCGAGTAAACTGGAACATGCGTCTATAATTTGGTCTCATTTGCACAATAATTCTATTGTCGACTTGGAGGCAGTTCAGAGAAAATGTCTGAAGTATATGTACTACAGATGTTATGGGCAATATCCTTCGGGAGGCTTCGACCATTCAATCCTAACCGATAGTCTGGAAATTGAATTATTATAGTTAAGACGTGAACGGTTTGGTCTAACGTTTCTCTTCGAAATTTTGCACAATTCAATCGACTCGCAATTTCTTTGCAGCAAAAGGAATATTCGCGTACCAAGGCCTAGTATGACGCGGAATAATACATTTTATGTCAATTACAGCATATCAAAGGTTATGTCACATTCTCCTGTCAACTGTATAATTATGTAATCTTTATGATGGGTGTTGCGGCCGATGTGGTATTTATTTTGATCGGATATCAGTTATTTTGACATGCCACTCAGAACAGCGCAATGGGATGTCGTGATATTTTCATGAACCTCTGTTATCGACATATCACTGTGTAATACATAATATTTTAATTTTATTTTTGTTTCATTTGATTACGATATATGACTATTGCAATCAATTTTAATTTCATTCTCATTGACTTCATCGATTATATTTCATTAACTTCTGTTGACTACTTTGTAAAAGATGATATTTTATTTTTAGTTTGTTCCATTTAGTTATTGTTCATTACAATTTCAATTTTATTTTCGTTGTATATATTCGCTTGTATTCTTTTTTTGTTGTTTTTTCTTATTTTTTATTATTTGTGTACAATTTGTTATTTTTCCCTGTAATTCAATGTATATCTGTTGGAAATACATGTGTTATTATAATTGGTTTAATTTAGCTAAGTATTTTTAAATATACGATATCGACATATGTTTCGGACTATTAACGCATTATCAAGTGTTTAATACAACTCCAGTTGCTTCAAGCATGTGATAATGGGTTAGAAGCATGAAACATATGTTGAGTGTATTTTTCGAAATTCAGCCAAGTGTTCTTAATCATACGATGCATTTCAAATTGCTCAATCAAATTTAAGAACGATAGATTTTCGATAGTCCACTGATAACTACCCGATGTATTTCAATGAAACGAAAGGGTAAAAAAATTTCTGATATAATTTACATCATTAATGTATCGCAGGCTACACAGCAAAATCATATAAATTTCAGCGTTAATTGGTCAATACGAACTAATGGCTCTGGGCAATAATAGGAATCCCTAACGAGCAATAATGATCTACGATCCACGCCAGTTATCTGGATCGACACCCTGGGAAAAAAAGTAAAAGTCTGCTATACACGCGACACCAAATTCACTGAATGAATATCATGACAGAGACCGAAAATGGGAATCAATCGGAACTGCGAGAAAGAAAGCGAGTGTCGCGTGGTAACTACCGGGTGGGGGTTGAAGTGGGGATGAAAACGTGTCGGAACGGCGGTCGTATCAACAGGGTAAGTCGTCGACACATTCAACCACGGGTCGTGCGCGTGTGATCGCTACGTTGGACACGCGTTATATTTCCGAAACATCTTTGAGGCAAGTGTCTTGTGTGGTGACGAAATGGATCATACTTTATCTCAAAATGCACCCTTGCATTGGGGTTATTCCGCGAACAACACGCCGCCTACATCTTGGACTCCCGTTAACAGATCCGCGAAAAGACCACTGTCCGAAAGTGATGATTGTGACGATGTGTTCTCAGAAGAATCATCCAAAGACCAGTAAGTTTTTTTAAGTCCATCATCGTGTTTCTCATTGATAAAGTTTTGAACATTTCGTAGACGTTGACAAGGTGTTGCTTCAATAACTTATCTTTCAAACACGCGATTACTTCAATTTAAGAAAATAAATATTCCTAAAGTTGAAAAATATTAAGATCTGATTGCATAATATTCACATATCTTAACACCATATTCTAAGTTATAGGTATCTTTGAAACTCAAAATATACCGTTAATCTTACAATAATGTTCTAAAGACATAATTTTAAAGATATGTTCTCAGTCGTATCATTCTTACTCCAGTAAAATTTTCCTCAGCGTTGAATCGTTCCTTTTAATGATTAGATTTTGAAAATTTCATAGTCATTGATAAATTGTTGATGCAAGAACTTATTTCACGAACAAGCGATTATCTTAACTTAAAGAATGACTAGTCATAAAGCTGAAATGAAAATGAAAACACTTTTTACTTGTTACAATTTTAACTAATTCAGTTCAAGTCTAATTACAATTAGATTTGACCTAAGTCTCCCCATTACGATGACTTCTTCAAAATGACAACTGAAAGCAGTGTTTTCGTTATCATTCAAAACCGATGACCTTCAGTAATTAAAGCTCTCTATAAAGTACCAAGTATAAAGTTTTTATGGTATCCAAATATTTTAACACATATTTCAAGTTGAAAGGTACCTCTGAAAATTGAAGAAAATCGGAAGCGAACAACATTCCACTAAAATTTTGAACTTACAGATGTACATCTCCCGGTGATGCAGACAGTTGCCAAATGCTGAGCCGCAAAAAGCGCAGAGGTGTTATAGAGAAGAAACGAAGAGATAGAATTAACATGTCGTTGAGTGAATTGAAGCGACTTGTGCCAAGTGCCTTCGAAAAACAAGGATCAGCCAAATTAGAAAAGGCAGAAATACTGCAAATGACAGTAGATCATCTCAAAGTGATACATTCTAAAGGTGCGTAAAATCATATTTACTGCCTCCCAGTGTATAATTTCCTGAAGCACATTGTGGAGTTACTTATCAATAATATTGTAAAAGAAAATGGATGAAACTATCTCAAAGTCATCCATAATTTTAGACGTTACATCAGTAAGAGAAAATTAATATATTAGGGCTTTTATAAACTATAAATTAACACACTTGGCTTAAGTTTCACTAAATATATAGAAAACTTTACATATGTCTCGGGTGGTTAACCCATTATCAAGAGTATACAATGTTATAGTAACCTTGATAATGACTTAACTACCCGAAACATATGTAGAGTTTTCAATATAATTAGCGGAACTTAAGCCAAATGTGTTTATTTGGCTTATATGATTCTAATATAATGTTTCACCAAGAGATAAGCGAAAACTCCGTGTTATTTTATAAACTATTTAAACTGTCTCAATGCCCCCTTTTTTGTGAGCTGTTGATTTATATATCGTGTAATATAAAAGGATTAAAATTAATTAAAAAAATACTCTCTTGAATATGGCTATTCTGTCATTTGTAATTCCTGATTTTTTTTGTATTTAATTCAATAGATCAATGAATTTAATTGTTCTGTACCATTTAATCACAACAACATCAAACATATAACAAACGCCAAGAAGTATATTATTCATAATTAGAAATGGAATTATTCTTTCGATATATTCAATGAAGAATAGTTGGCATAAACTACTGCAGAGGCATATCATAATTATCTTTCACCATTGTTCAATTCCGGACTGATAATACTTAAAACAAAGCCGTAGTAGTATTCTAGAATGACTTCCTTGCGTGGAAAACTGACAAATAGCAAGTTTCTATATAGTACTGCATTAGTTTTCAATGAATATTGAATATTTTTTCAATTAACACGTATATTCTTCGTAAGTCCTTGTTTGTATCAAGAAGGACTATTTTATTTATCAAGCAGATAATATAATTATATCTAAATGAGAGGTAATAAGAAATACTTGTCTAAAAATCACTAACTGAACAATTCTTTATTCGACTAGTTTCGCCTTTTACGGCATTATCAAGAATGAATACTAGATAATGCCGTAAAAGGCGAAATTAGTCGAATAAAGAATTGTTCAGTTAGTGATTTTCGGCATTATCAAGTATTCATTCTTGATAATGCCGTAAAAGGCGAAACTAGTCGAATAAAGAATTGCTCAGTTAGTGATTTACGGCATTATCAAGTATTCATTCTTGATAATGCGATTATCTTAACTTGAAGAATGACTACTCATAAAGCTGAAACGAAAACACTGTTTTCTGAAATTACAATTAGATTTGACCTAAGTTTCACCATTACGATGACTTCTTCAAAATGACAACTGAAACCAGTGTTTGAACAATTCTTTATTCGACTAATTTCGCCTTTTACGGCATTATCAAGTATTCATTCTTGAAAATGCCGTAAAAGGCGAAACTAGTCGAATAAAGAATTGTTCAGTCAGTGATTATTAGACAAGTATTTCTTATACCTCTTACCTCTCATTTACCTTATACCTTACTCTTATACCTTCTTACCTCTCATTTAAATATGAAATATCGCAGAGTTGATTCATCGTCCATTGAATTTGTAATTATATCTGGTACATTTTAAGAGTAAATGTAAACCATCATCTCAAATGGTAATTGTAGTATCCACTTCAATTCAAAGAAATCATCAATTGTCGTTTCGCATCGACTTACTACTGATAACACTGATACTACTGAAATTGAAGGTACCAATTACACACACGGATTTAATATCAAACCTGTTGCTACTGCAGTCAGCGCTGAGCTTTCCCACGGGCTTAGAGTAACTCTGCCGCTACATTTCAGCTGTTGTAGGCTTCGAGTCATTCCGCCATAAGTTCCCACGCACTGACCACGAACCCCTTTAATTTGAAGTCACCTGCCGCTTTGGAAAGGATATCACTATCCATTATAACGTTTTTATTGACACTTAGGCCATGTATGTTGATAACAATTTTATCAATAAGATAATGCCCAAATACGGAAAATTTTATCACATAAATATTTTATTTTGAATTGGTACGATAATGCATATATAAATTTTCTGTTCTGTATCCTTCGAAATTTTTTTTTTACTTATTTACAAGTGAATATTAATATTTTATTATAATGATTCTTTTTATTTCAATACTGAATAAAACTCACGTCTTGTACAACGCTTAAATAAAAGAAATGTTGAATAGTATAACAATAGCAACCGAAAGACTTGACTCAATTTCACAGGAATTATATAGGGGTACTAACCTATTACCAAGAGTTTAACACATAAGAAAAAAATTTCAACTATATATATTATCGAATATAAATCATATATAGGAAATAGGTATACCAAACCTGCAGTACATTATTTTTAGTGAACTCTTGATCATGCGTTATTAGCCCAAAACATATGTCGTACAAATTAAAGAATTTTGTTAAATTTTGCCAAGTGTTTTCAATATTCGATATATTTCAAAATGTTGTAGAAACAATCGATCGATATTATTATTTTCTTCCACTCGATTAAGAAACGCTTGCGTATATAGTAGTCTTTGACTAATCATTTACTTGCAATAAGTTTTAGAAATTTAATTGAAAATTAGTGGAAAATACTAGACTCTGAATGACGAATAGATTGTATCAACATCCAACATACACCCTCAATTTTACTTAAAATGATCACTACAGTTTGTCACATTGGATACACAAGTTTCAGAATGAAAATATTTTAATGAAATGCATTTTAATTGAATTTATTCATCCATCAATAGTTTATGCGTAAATTAATTTAACTTATATTGAAAAAATTATTTGAATATATGCCTGCTTCTTTCAAATGCAGAAATTTGAAGAAAAAGAACCAATCTTCCGTCGATATGAAACAGAAATGAAAATGTTCATTAATTGTTTCAGGTTTGGACTCTTTCGCTTATGATCCCCACAAATACGCAATGGACTACCACGGCATGGGCTTCAGGGAATGTGTAGCAGAGGTTATAAGGTACCTCGAAAGGATAGAAGGTCTAGACGTACAAAACCCTCTTAGAATTCGCTTGACATCACACTTACAGTGCTGCGCAGCTCAGCGTGAATTGGCAACCAAGCAAGCAGCAACAAGCCCGTGGGGTTATGGAACATCTCAACCGTACCCACCTCCATTAAACACCCTACCGCCAGCACCAGCTCCACAAACACATCCAATAACGAATCTCAATCCGCACCAGCCAACCCCAATTCACCACCACCAGAACATGCACCATGAACTTGGACATTTTGACGCAACAACGTCGTGTGCCCAAACTTCCACCTCTGCGCAAACAACGGACACCAGCAGGTTGGCGCCATCGACTTCTATCTTAACACCTCTGACCTCTACTACGGCATCAGCATTAGCTTATAGCCCTCATCAGTATCCCCCAAACGCTTTTACCATTCCCACATCTAGTCATCACCAAAACTACAATCAAAGTAATATACCAACATCTCAAGGGATGAAACCATATCGCCCATGGGGTGCTGAAGTAGCGTACTGAGTGGTCATTTTAAGTGCTAATGTGTTACGCCTTGAGTGCCTACATTCAACTGACTGTGCTTCAAGCATTTGATCCATCCGAAACTGAGAGAATATTAGAGAAGAAACTCAAGACAATGGAAAAGGAAATATATTGATACCCACAACAAGATAATATTTAAATTTAAATTGAAATTGGTGTGCTATTGATGTAGACACAATTCAATCTATACTGTGCCATTTGAAAAACGCCTGTGCCTTACAGTCAACTCCAAGGTTTTCATTTGAAATGTTTGAAGCAATTTGGGCCAAATTCTGTAAATATGTGTACAAAAAAGTTGTGCTTGCATTGAATGTTTTTATCATAATGTACCTTAAATGAATAAATTTTATTTATTACTAATATTAAGAGAAAACATTCCAAATTTATATATCTATATATTTTTTGAAGCTTGATATACTTAAATATACGTTGAATTTGAATTCAGCGGGAAATAATTGTGATTATTTGGAATAGCAATAAAATATAAACTTAGAAAGTGTTTTTTTTCAGCTAGTCAGTGCCTCTTTGTGATACCTTCAATATATATCTAATTAGTGAATACTACGGACCTCCTGTACTTCAAACAGGTGTAATTTCGAAAAAAAAAGTATTTTTCGAAGACTGCATCTGTCAGTCAAAGCGATGATTTGCTGTGGATTGTAAGGTGTTTATATTATAATTGTAATTAGGTGTGTCTATTTCATAATTGAAAATCGCCAACATAGCAAAGCGGCGGGAGCTAAGGGGTGTCAAATGGGAGACCTAGGTTCAAATCCAGAGTGGAAAATTTCTGTACCTTCAAAATTTGAGAAGTTATGAAATATGGTTCATAATGATCAATGTACTAGTTTACAAGCACAATACTCGAAATAAAATGAAGGGGTTGAATTTATTTTCATGTGATGACCAAGGAAAAGAGATCGAATTAAGTGTGATTATAGATTCGGTGGTCAGGTTCTTCCTCATTCTGATAGGGTGAAAGATAATGGTATAGTCTTCGATCAGAAACTTTCCTTCATTCCACACATCACCCAACTTATTTCATCTTCCTCGAAAATATATGGATTCGTTATACGCAAGGGTAGCAAGTTGGAGTGTGGCAGCATGATTTGGTATCCTGAGGCCATTCAGAGAAGGTTTTGACATTCTTAGTTTGGAGGGAGGATAAAGTTAATCGACAGACAGGAGTCAAATCATGACGAATTATTGAGTCGATTTAGTTTAATCTCATTGCAGGGCAGGAGATAAACTTTATCACTAAAATTTTGGTATAAACTACTGCACAACACTATTGATTGTCCTCCTCTCTTGCTCGCTTTGAAATCTCGTGTTCCTAGGCAAAATTCTCGTACTACAGAATTATTCCACCTAAGGAATCCAAGCACCAACTCGCTAATAACATCCCTCATTTATTTGGTTTATGGAGTCTACATTCCATAGAGCTGCTAATAAATGTAACATTCACTTTGACTACAAATGAGTTATCAATCGGAGTAAAGTGAACAAGGAAAATTGACTAAAACGAATTGAATTAGATTGAGTTCTTTGTAATATTTCATTTAATTCTATTATTCAGTTATTTGTTACTTTTTTAGTTTTTTTCAGATTAGATTGAGCTCTTTGTTATATTTCTTTTCATTTTATTTGTTTAGTTATTTTTCAAAATTATGTTATTATTTTCTGTAATTGGATATTATACCTGTTGAGATAAAGAACCTATTATTATAATAGATGTGGTCGTTCATGATGTTCGCCGTCAGCGCTGTCAGCTGCTAAACGGCATTTGTGGCTGTAGATGTGTGCTGCTTACTTCTCGCAGTTTGAATAGTAGTTGAGTTCCAAGAAATTTTACAATTTCCTTAATTTTTTTCCGTAAGAACCATCAAAAATAATGAGAAGTTAAAAGAAATTTAAAACGCATAAGTAGTATTCAAGTTGTATACAGATAAACAAAAACGTCTTGCTCAGTGCCCTAGAGATTTTTAGGAATATTATTTTTGTGAAACATATGAACAAAATAACTAGAATGCTACAAAATGAGAAGCGCATGTAAGTATGTCTCTATGGTCTTAAAAAGTCAGTTAAAAAGGTCGGTAGAACATACTCCAATTTCGAATAGAGGAAACGACAAGGAAAACTTTTGATTACATCCTTTGACATGTGAAAATAAATAGCAGTACAGACTCTGCTTACGTACACAAAGATAGGTCACAAACATATCTTTTCCAAAAGACCAAATGAAGACAACCTACCAATCAGAAGAACACTTATATTCGATATAGGCAAGTAGACTTAAGAATTTTGGATAAACCACAACAGACCATTGTACTGAACCAACTGTGTGCTGAGCTAATATTTATATGAGCCATCAGATTTTCTCAGCTGTGTTCATGAACAGGATCTTATATTTTCAAATTTTGCTTCACTTTTAGAATATATAGGGTTAAATCTCGTATTTAAAAGTTGACGATTTCTGTAGAAATGAAAAAAAAAAACTTACATCGTTAAAAAAGCGACTGTAGTCAACCATGTTATACCAAAAATCATGGTAAATACTATACTCTGTTCGTTTTCAAGAGGTCACCAGTCACAATGCACGTTATCGTTACAAGATAAAGCTTTCCTGTCGAAACGTGGAGGTAAGTTTCTGTAACATTTGTACAATTACGAATTGTACAAATATAAAATTGTTTTATGTTGGGATTTAAATTCTATCTTGAATTCAGAAACGACTAAAACTGTAGTTTCCATTTTCGCATGTGAAAGTTGAGTGATAATTAGTTTTCATCAATTTATGTTCATGGAAATTTGGATGCCCCTTGATATGTATGGTGAACACCACTTGGAAATGAATAGATTATGATAGAATTGCGTCAAACATGTACGCAATATATTCCCATAAGAATTAAGTATTTTAATATTTATATTTGACGGAAGTGTTTAATTTTCACGATGGTCGAATGCCATACGGTATGTTTTACATTCATTCAATACTGTTTATTTAAACAAGGAAATATCACATTCTACTATTAAAACCTCAGGTGTTGTCCAAAAGGAAATCGCAAACCGTTATGAATTATTCATTAGCACAATTATTTCGTGTTTTGTGAACAGTTCACAATGGAACTCACATTTAGGGTGAATAAATACTCAATTAGCACTAATTGAGATACAACACGTGTTGGAGATTTGAAAAACTCGGTAATTCCTCCGAACAATTGTAAGCTCTTCATATTTTGTCTAGATGAGTAAATTTTGTGAAACTGTCACTTGCGTAGCGTTGAAATCCGAAATTCATGGCCGACATCACTGACCATTGTCCGAAACTGGTTCAGATTAACATATTGCAAAGTCCAGTTTTTCTAGTTGAGACTCGATTTGCAAAAAAGAATGAAGTGACCATCCCTTCAGGTCCTGTCGACAACAAAACGTTCATATCCACACAGGGATATGCAAATATGGTTCGTTTGGATGCCTCAATTCAATGGGTTGAAACGAAGGATTTTCATCTTTACAATTAGGATTATATTTAAGAATTTTTTTTCAGTGGGTCATAATGCAACAACGATACTGAACGTACTGTATAAATATGAGTATACGAAATTTGAGACGTTTCATTGACAGAAAGGCCGAATCTGATGCAGTAATTGATACATAAAAGAAAAAACAAACATATTGCCAATATTTGGTACAATTAATTATCATTATGTTTTCAAGTTCAATGAGAAGAGAGTTTCGAATTATAAATTAACATGGTTATAATTGACCTCTTCTAATTCATATAATAATAATAATAATAATAGGGCTTTATTGAAATATACAATCATTTCATAACAGCAAATATGTATCAAAAATAAGACAAATTCATCAATACTTGAAGAATCATGAAACAACGAAAAAACAATCTCAGGGCGGAGTTCAGATGTTATTCAACGATACATATGTTCTACCACTCAAACCCTGATAAAAACTTTTTTTTAAAAACAATTGATATATCCAAAGATAAGAAAAAACTGAAAAAATCAAAGACACAACCGCATTAAACATAAACAGTTCAGTTATAAAAAACTAAATATAAGCAGATAACAGATTACTGTACAAAAAATAAACGAATTTCGAATTGAGGTACAGTTGTCTCAGTGTGTTAAATAGTGCTATTGATCTACAAAAGTATAACAATTGACAAATTGAGGTACACTTTTCTTGTTATATGAGAGAAATTGAAAAGTATAACAAAATACAAATGGAGATACAGTTGTCGTGGTGATAATGTTATTATTGATTTTCAAAAAGATACTCCCAAATTTTTCTTTCTATCTTTCAAATTTTTCTACAGACGTAGTAGAAGCTTGGAAGGATGATGAAATACACTGATTATAATACCTGTAAATAGAATATGAAAAAGATCTCTCAAAGAATGTGCATAAAATTTTTTGGTTTATGTTCCTCCAGTAAAAGCATGTGAGAATATTTTCTAATTCATTTTTGTAGATTCATTTTTTTTTGTTGATATTCCTGAAGTGAAAATATAATTTTTTTGTCACGTCAAGGGGGTACTAATGGAACTCTTATATTGAATTGTATATACTGAAATATTCAAAGTAGATAAGACATTTATGTTTATGAAAATGATCTCCTATATCACTTTTAATTACAACAACTTGAACGAAACTGTGAGTTCAATAAGAACTATAATACCTAAAAATTATATTGCCAATATTTGGTATAATTAATTATCATTGTGTTTTCAAGTTCAATGACAAGAGAATATATCGATTTGAATTATAAATTAACATGGTTATAATTTACCTCTTCTAATTCATATATGTGAATAAAAATTTTTGGTTTATGTTCCTCAAGTAAAAGTATGTGAGAATATTTTCTAATTCATTTGTGTAAATTTAATTTTTTTGTCGATATTCCTGAAGTGAAAATATAAATTTTTTGTCAAGTGAAGGAGGTACTAGTGGGACTTTTATATTGAATTGTATATACTGAAATATCAAAGTAGATAATACATTTATGTATATGAAAATCTCCAATATCACTTTTAATTATAACAACTTGAAGGAAACTGTGAGTTCAATAAGAACTATAATACCTAAAAATAACACATAATTCACGTTTAATATCATAATTTAACGAAAATTATGTTCTATTTGAAAAACACCTTTTACAATTACTGAATATAGATAAGTTAATATAGAAAAAAATAATAAGTAATTTAATATAGCGAAGAACGAGTTGTATATTTATATTGTTCAAGAACTAATGCCATAGGCGGTTCTAGACAGAAATTTCTAGGGGGGCTAATTTAGTATGAGCATACCTCCGTATCTGGGAGCATAGAATTGAATGTTTATTAGCAGGCACCTGGAAATCATTAAAGTATCCTAATTAATTATCCCATCCTTATATTAATCAAAGGCATTGCTATTCCAGGGTTGTTTTTCAAGAAAGAAATCTAAAATTTCACTACCATCATTCTTTAGAATTGTCAACACCTTTTTTAAAATTAAAGAGAATAAAATATGACCCATTAAGTGCACTAGTGAACATTAATGACAGCTACAGCCGTGTTTTAATTTGTAATTAGGGGCCGTCAAACAATTCAGACAAAGTTTACAATACAAAAAACTCCCAACCCAAAACCAAATTAATTTTTCAGTACAAATATTTGGAAAAATCAGAATAATATCTCGAATTACAATACAGGTATAAAGTATATCTCAAAGATTATTCCCACTACACCCCCTCCCCTTGAGATGTTTCGTTATTTTTCTGAACCCCCACCCTTTTTGGAACCTTAGGAGATTAATGGACTAAATGAACTAGAATCGGAACTAATTACCATTAATTTGCCAAAAAATAGGTTTTTTTACTTAAGGGAAAAAAGTTGTGCATTTTCCTTTCAGGGCAGGCTAAGCCTCCAAGTCGACCCCTTTACCCCCCACTGGATAATACCCTATTAATGAGTGAAGATGTTACGTCAATATGAGAATGAAACATAATTTTAAAAATACATATTAATTTTATTTCACAAATTTCCTAACCAAATTTCTATTGACAATTTCCAAATTTCTGTTGATAATTAATATATTCAGGTAATACTTTATTTAATTTCTGATCAATTCAAAATCAAATTCCTTAATCAAAAATAATTCAACTACTTCAGTTACTATATATAACTAAAATTCATCAATTGAATCAATTCCACAAAAATTATTCAGTTCATTGGGCATGCTTCGGACTGAAATACCATTGTCACGGGTTAATTCAGCTAAAGTTGTATTAACTCTTGGGATTGCCAATGAGACTCACCTGAACTCGTGTGAAATGAATAATTTTTGTAGAATCTAGTCAAGTATTTTGCCGTTAATATTTACCACAATGTTCACTCAAGTTTTGTCAGTAAACATTGATTAATAAAATATACTCAAATTATGTACTATTTCATTCTAAAACTTAAGACAATGTGGTTAATTTATTCTATTTGAATATCACATAACCCCACATATAAATTTATATAAATTTGTTTTTTTTTTTCAGTCTTATGGTGAATTAATCACTAAGTTTACGAAGTTTACACTTATTAGACTTCAATCAGTAGTTTCATTTTGGTTCAATTTTGTATCTTTGTCTACTATTTTTGTATTTTTCTCTAATTTATGTTCATTTTATTTGTGGAGGAGTGGAAGAATGATTCGTCAAACTCCTACCATTTTTAAGAAATTTCTTCTCTCCACAATAAAGATTACTAGTACTACTACTTCTATTGTTGTATCGTATACTGGACGTTTCTTCAATAATAAATATAATATCCCCATTGAATTAAATTAAGCACTTGACTCAATGTTTCACGAATATATTTAACAATATGAATTTGTCAACATGTTTCGAGCGTGAGATCATTTTCAAGACCTTGAAAATGAAGCTCACGCTCGAAACATGTTGACAAATTCATACTGTTAAATATAATCGTGAAACATTAAGCCAAGAGTTTAATTAAATTTAATATTTAATTATGTTTCATCAAGAGTTAAGCGAGAATTCAATCTCAGTCAATAATATCCCCACTCAAATATGATGAACATTTTGTAATATTTTGTAAAAGGCGCTTCAGTTGGTAAAAGTTAGTAAAATTAGTTTACGGCAAAACCAATTTAGAATTAATTATAAGGACATACGTCCGTCTACGGAAGTCATGCCAGTTTACATATAATCTTGGAATATACTGTTGGGGACGATGATACATCTTATATATTTGCGTGTAGGTAGTCAATTTTCGGAAATGACAAAAGTTGCAGTTAGCCCTTTGCAGGTGTATAATAGTAAGTATTTTGGCGTGTGCTGTAAACGCATGAGAGTCGCATTTACTTGTAATTCCCACGTTCGGCACCCTATGCAAGTCGCAACGACACAACCCCATCGTATTGGTCCCCTCCCTTTCCGCATTTGAAAAGCTACAAGTATTTGCATTTGGTACGATTCACTAATTCCTACTTCCTCTGCAGATATTATAATCTAGTGATGATGCATTACAGGTGAAGTAGCGCAGTAGTAAGATAAACTTATGCATAATTTTACCAAACTTTTCGAATGAAAATAAATTAATATTCCATATTGTGTACACTCGTAGATATATAAAATATGTTTGAATGTTCACCGCCGTTACTTCATCTGAATCCATTTAAAAATTAAAATGGTAAGAAAACACTGTTTCCAAATTAACACAGTTTTGAAACTAAAAAGTGCCAATTAGAAAAAGTATTTTGAATTAAAAGAATTGGCTTATTTCCACAATATTTAATTAATTGATTGACAATTGGTTTGGGTAAATGACAAGGAGGTTTCGCTTATCTCTTGGTGAAACATTATGCTACTGAGTAACATTGGATACTCTTGATAATGGGTTAACCACCCGAAACATATGGAGAATAAGTGATGTATCATATGATTCTATTGCTGCATTTGAGGAAAACAAATGTCACGCCACAATAAACGAAAAGGTATATATAAATCTTAAAGAATGTATAGACGTGAAAAATGAAACTTAGGTTGAATTGTATGCTTATTTTTCCCAAAGAACGGTGATGCTGTTTTGAGAATATTGAATAATTTGCCAAATATATGAACCAGAACCAGCAAGATTGCCTATAATATTTTGAAACTATGAATGCTCTCGTAACTTGTATCCAACGAAAATTATATATCTGGAGTATAATAAATTAGTTTAGAAGAAAGTGCGTGATTTTCATTGTAACAACAGTGGAACTCATATAGTTAATTAGCTATTTTGCCCTACGTTGTCATTGTATTCTATTTATTTTATTTGTGTGGATTGATTAGTTGATCCGTGTCATAATTGTCCAGAGTTTTCAGTCGAAAATAACGCATAAATACATGCACATTATTGAAGCATCTGAATTTCAAGATACCCATCTGAATATTAACTAAATAATTACTGAATACTGCAACTAATGCCTTAGATTATATACAAATAGGCAATTTTGCGTTTGGACGGATATTTTATGATCTTGATTTCACGAATCAAGATCACAAATCATTCACCAAGAGAGTGACAACATAATTAAGAATATTGGATTGTTACAAGAAATTTCACTAATGGACTTTAATTTTGCCAGATTTAACACCATTGGACCTAAACTGATGGGATCGTTATAATTATAATTTATAGAACGGAACCTACCTTCTTAGAAGATCTTATCTACAACAATTGAATTATTGCACCCTGTTTGGTGTTCTGACGTCAATCACGACATATAATCAAAATGCTGCCAAAACATTCAAAATCCATTTAGAATAATATAATGTATTTATACTGCTGACCCACATACCGCTGCAACCATAATTCACGCTAATTGAATCAATGTTCGCTGACCTTTTTTCAACACGGAAATTATTTTCCCCCAAAAGCTATAAATAAAATTACTTCGAGTTCAGTTCGCGCAGATTAACCCGGAATGAGCAACATAATCATAACTGTGTGCCATTTCCTGTTCATGGCTCGCTACTCTCCAAGTGTTGACATCATATTGCTGATTGATAAAGTAAATAATAAGAGCGGTTCTGTGTCTGCAGGACCTACCAAGTAATTGTTATCGATACATCATTGTCGTCATTCCATTTCGTCGATTCGATGGTTCGTAAATATTTGGTGACATCTGCTGAACAAGTGAGATGATTTGTTTGGAAATTACCCATTGATGAAGTACAGATTTCTATTATTAATTTCATTTTCCCTGAAAACACTACGAGTACTGCATCGAAAGGCAACGAGGACTTTTAAATCCGTTTCTAGCACTCTACGTCACGATCTCCGAGGTTTTATGCTTATCAATACATGCATATATATATTTTTTTTGAATGTTTTTAGCAATAACAGGCTTATTTTTATAAGAAAAACTTCATTTTAGTTGACGTTTCGTTGTATATCTCAACTTTGTCAAAACTATATTTGTGATATACAACGAAAATAAAGTTTTTAATATTCAAATAAGTCTGTTGTATACAAATAAGTATTCGAATAATTGCTAAAAACATTCAAAATAAACTATCTTAAACAGGCAATAAATCAATTTAAAAAAAACATATATATATATATATATATATATATATATATATATATATATATCAAAAAATATCAAATTATAGATTATCATTATATTCTTTGTCCATCCTTATCTTATATATGTGTATGCATTACTCGAAACATCCTCGGTTGCATCCTCAACTTCGTTCTCTCAAGTTCTAAAAATAGGTTAATAAACTCTTGTATGTATATTTCTCATTATTGTAGTTCTCCTGATGAAGAGAAAATAAAGTTCTCGAAAGCTTGAGTATAGAAAAAAGAGTAAAACTAAACTATCCTGCTGCAACTCCCACTAAATTAAATTATTGTGCATACAAATCAGCAAATAATATCAATTGAATTGTATATATATATATATATATATATATATATATATATATATATATATATATATATATATATATATATATATATATATATATATATATATATATATATTATATATTACTTAGCTGGTGCGCAGCAGAAGATTGCCATATAAAAAAGCTGTAGAGGTTGCAAAAAGATTTTCAAAAGTATATGCAACAAACCAATGACACATTCGTCTGACCAACTGTACAGGGAAGCTGAGGTTCCAGATATTAGAAAATTATTCTTTTCATATTGTGTAGTAATGACACATAAACCTAAAAGAGAATTAGTGTATGTTGACCACAGCTCTCAGACACGCAATAAGATAGCAAATGATATAAAAACCACATTTTCAATGAAAACAGAATCCCAACGGTCTCTGAACTACCTTGCAAATCGATTATACTTCCTTTCCGTGGAGATGAAAGATGAAATTAGAATCAATTATTTCAAGTTAAGAACAAAACGTTTTATAAGGGGAAAAATCGCGAACCCATAGCCGATTTAATAAATACGAACAATGTTAAGTTAGTATAGATTCAATTTTAATTGAAATAAATTCAGTGAACTTTGTGTTAATTTAAACTTTTGTTAATATGAATTCAATTTTCACTCAACGTAAACATTGGTACTGTAGTGAAAAGTGCACAAACCTAATTACAAGACAATTCAAAGGACTTGAAATCCCACGCACTGGCTTTGCCATTTGTGGGATATATCTTGTATGTTTACAATACCCAGACAGAAAACAGAAACATTGTCGCATACTATATATTTTATGTACATTTCAAATTGCAAAATTGAAATCACAGTTTATTGTTAAATAAACTTTGTATATATATACATATATAGCCATCAGAAAATAACGAAACTATAGTAACAAATTGTCGCTTCCGATTTCCTAACTATTGAATTTATATTTTTATATAATATCATATTTATATATTTTATTATTACATAATAGTCCGTCTTCTAATGATAAGTCATAAACTCTTTTATATTTTGGCACACCCTAAAAAAGTTTTGATAAAGCTAAAGTTTTACAGATACAATAATGATATTCTGTAATTGATTAATTGTATGAAAAAAAAACATTAAGACATAATAAAGTGTTAAAAATTCCTGAACATTAATACTTCTTGATATGCCGTTACTTGTCTCAAACAGGTGTTTTTACCTGAGTAATACTATTAATATATTTCTATAGGGGCTTCAAGGGGACGAAAACAATGAATAGAAGGCAGGAGGGTAGAAATACTAACTTTCCCTGAAAAGATGGCATGGAACTGAAGCTTGACTCACACACGCCAGAAATTTCAATAATTTATTCATTTCCTATTGAAATTTTATGAGGGTTTGTAACTGAAGATTTTATGTGAAATTTAAATGCGTGCCAAACAATTCTATTTACCTGAGTTTCGAGTAGCACAAGACTACGCAAAATTGGCATTGTTGGTTTTTGATAGAAAGCGAGTAGGTTTCTCCTATACTTTTTGTAATTTTTTGGTCAAATGACTTTACATATAAAGTTTCCAAAATATCCAATATTGCTAAGAAAATATTCGAATTTATGCCTTATATCTAATATTTATTAGTCACCCTTTGCGTCTTTGACTACCTGACACCTTCTTGACATGATCTCTGTGCATTTCAGGCAGTTTTCTTTGATTATTTGGTTCCTCTGCCACACTTTTGTTCAGCGTTCCGAAGATTTTCTATTGGGTTGAGGTCTGGTAAATGTCCAGGCCACTCAAGCACCTTGACAAGACCTTGAACCCGCAGCCTACCGCGCCATAGTCTGGTGTTTTCCCGACTAAGCCATGCCAATTATTAACCTATTAAGTGGCTCATTTCGCCAAACAAAATGCGCTCCTCAGTGGCGAGTTTTGTTATCCGCTAGCGTATATGTACGCCTTGAGCATAGTATTACAAAAATTGAAATAGTATATTTTTATCTGAAAAAATGAGAAATGAAATAGTATATTTTCCTCTTCTTCTGAACTCCAAAATCCTTCATAATCACTTTCATCGCTTGTATTGCTGTTTGTCTTTCTTTTGGCCATGATCTAAATATAAAATAATAATAATAAAATAACAAGTTCGGAAACAAGTCCATAATTTTTTAGCGTCGATTTGAGACTAACAGTATATCAAAATAAAGTTATAAACCCAAACATGAAACAGGTCCAAACACGCACGCACAAGCACTGATCCGATAAATGTGAGTGTTCATGATCACCCCTGCCCCCATTCTTCCCATTCAAACGCAACGAATGATGTTCTAAAAGCATATATTATTTCTACGTATATTATGAGCGAGCGAACATATTCGTTTTATCCATAGTGGAATACACTTTTTAATGTTATGCGAATATATGAGTCTTAGGCATTTTGCATATGTGGATGACATATATATCCGTCATAGCCACTTAAGAGGTTAAAAACCAGAAATATCCAATTCTTCAAAAAAAGATGAAAAAATCAAAGTCATGCAAACATGACAAATAAATTTCCGAACAAATAAATGCTCTATCATTGCAAAATACTGGAAGCCACACAAATGGGTTACGTTCTCGAAAACTATGAGAAAGATACCCATCCTACATAACTGGAAATAATCCGACGCATATAAAACAGAGACCCGATTTCGTATTTTCTTAATAATAGCACGAACATCGCGCCGCAAACGCCACGAGGCTATTTAAAATTTCGCTAAATATCAAAGCCAACAGTCCGGCAAAGCAGTTTAACAGTTCGCAGCAGAAATAATCGAATTTTCATTTGCCGCTATTGGAATAATCAGATTATACATTCGAAAGCGGCATTTTCAATTTTAATACCGTGTGAAAACGTATGGAGAGGATATTCCATAATTTTCCGACATCCCCCAATGAATAAATCGAGAGTGTGGGAAACAGTGAATAGAATAGTTGATCTAGTTAAATAATTAGAGGGTGGTTTTCTGTCGGGGGATAGAGTCAAGTGAAATAAGAGAGGGAGAGCTCGAATTATCGCTAGTCTTCACATTGCCATCACTGATTGCGATTATTTCTTACGTTCAACATGTCGGTGAAGAAGTTTTTTACGTGCACTGGTCATAATTGCTTCAAAGTGAGTACATTTTTCGAAATTTTTGAGTAGATATTAGAAGCGACATTCTATACCGCCAAAATTGAATTTTTTCTCGCCGAGAGTTTGTCACTGATGATTCAGCAAGTACATTATTTCTATTTATATCAACCAATATTTGAGTTTTACGTAACTAACATTACCAGTTTTTCAACGAGTTTGTATGCAGATCTATACAATTGCAGTATTTCCTCACATGTGTGGAACCAAAACCAAAAATATTCCAGACATACTCAGCAAATAAAACAGTTAATATATTTCTGAAATTTTATCGAAAAAACAAATAAGTTAATTGTCAACAATTCTCACTTTTTTGTAATTTATCCTTATCCATAATTCACATACATTAGATTGATTGATTATCACATAGATTGATTGATCTTGCTTCTCAGAATTTGTTGCATATCCAATTGCATGAAATGAAAACAGCAATTCACGCTTATACCAATGTAACTTTGTTCTTGGAATATTTAATTATTACAATTTGAAATTATATTAGTACAACAGTGATCTCAATTTGATGATTGATCTCAAAATTGATTTGATACTTTTTCTAACAACCATTATAAAATATCCAACGTTCACATATTAACGGCAATATGTCATAGAATTCTTTCTGTTTCTACGGAAAAATAAGAAAATCTCTCCAAGGATGAAGGGGAAGGTCACGCCATTCGTACGTTTTAGATAATTTGAATTAACATCTCAATATGGTAGTTTACTGTGAGTATTTATTTAATGGCTGTTCTACTAGAACGAGTGGCTTGTGTTCAACAACTGGAGTGTTTTTGTTAAATAGTAGTCAAATTGTACACCAAATTGAAGTTCTGCTCCCTGGAGCAGAGACTCCAGACTATATGTGCGAAAGATTCATGATTATTTGCTTCTAGAACAGTTTGAATTTTGAACTATATATGTATATAGAGCTCAAAAAAGCTCTATTAAGTAAAAGTAAAGTAAAGAGCTTTGATAAAGTGAACAACTTCTTCCCTTCTTCATAAACAACCTTAAATAAGATGAAAAATTGAAATTGTGGAAGATGCGGATGAGTTTTCAGCAGTATGTGTGATCGTTTTGATGTTTTCTTTCATGCAAATCGTTTTTCATTCGTTTTTTCTCGTTTCAGGCACTGAAATCAATGACCACCTCTTTACAGAAGAAACTGAGGAAGAACAGCAAAGTACATCATTCACCAATTGCATCCGGACCAATCAAGGGCAGAGAAAGCGTTTCAACAGAAATTACGTTGTTAGAATACGACAATAGCCAGAACTGCCGGAATTTTTTAACGGAAATATCCGAAAATCAGTTTAACGAAACTGTAGAAAAACATTGTAGATGCTACAAAGACAACGTTTGACATAGTAATAACAATAAAAATCGGTTTACGTCAAATTACACACATCATTTCCCAGATTGTTGTGTTTGATTCTAATTTAAATAACAGATATTGTGAATGGCTGTGAATTTTTAGTGTGTAAACTTGTAGCTGAAATTGTACATAATGTGATAAACAAATATTATCTTCTCATATTAAAAAATTTCAAGGACGTTTAGAGTTTATTTGTTCTTTTATCTTTATAAGTTACGAGATAATTACGCGAAAGTCATTGAGATAATGAGTGAATTAATTACATAATATTTATGTATATAAGATTAATATACTTGCTTGAGATATTATATGTATATAAACTGAAATGAAACCCCAAAAACATGAAATTATTTTTAATTGAACCTTGGAGTATAACCTGAAAATATACAAAAGTAAACTCGAATATTTCGAAAAATTTTGTGATTTGCCGGGATTTATGTTTTAATGCAAATCTTAAAAATTTTTGAATTATTGAAAAATGAAATTTGGAATATTGAGCACTATTTTTTTTTATCAATTTTGAGAATTGGAAGATATTTTTTCAGTGGAGATCTTTTGGTAAATTTAAAATTCGTATCGAATGTTCAATTCTGTTCTGGGTTTCAAGTTTTATTATTAGATTATCACTATGCATAACCTTCACACATTTTTCTGTCATTTGGCCAAGATTCATCAGTATGAATTTTCAATTGATAGCTCGAATTGATGCAAGCCAGTATGTAACATATGGCTGAATAACACATCAACGGTCTGTAAAGCTTGTATTGCTACATTAACTTAGAAACAAAAGGAAGCATTTCCTGAATTTGAGATCTAGGCAAGTTAAGAGGACAATTATTTATTGTATTTGATCACTTGCAAATAGATTGTTGTATTTTCAGTATTCCTGATATACATATTTGGTCCGAAATACACAATTTTTTACGTACTCACTAGGCTTCTCAACAATTGCCGTCACTTGCCAAAAACAAAAATTAAGGAAATTTTTCTTTTTGTTTCTATATATATATATATATATATATATATATATATATATATATATATATATATATATATATATATATATATATATATACATATAAATTCTCCAATATAAGCTGTTTTTAGACCTGTATCGGACTTTTGAAAGTAGAAACTCTTTTCTATGAAGCCAAGATTTCGAATTTATTGAAATCATCTTCAGGGCAATATAAAATGAGTTAAGATAAGGGCCAAATCCACATCGAACATTGAATTCCTGTATCCAAACATAGTGAAATCATATAAAACAATAATTATTCAAATATAATTTTTTCAGTTTATGAGGGATCGTTGATTTAAACGAAACAAGTTTTCATACATAGAACCAATTCAATTCGAAACCTTGGATTCATAACTAGGAGTTTGTACTTGAAAAACCCATACCGGTCTGAAAAAACCCTTATATCGGAATTTATATATGTGTATATCTCATAAGAGCGGTAAAAAAAACTTTATATATATATATATATATATATATATATATATATATATATATATATATATATATATATATATATATATATATATATATATATATATATATATATATATATATATATATATATATATATATATATATATATATATATATATGTGTGTATTATTATTACGATTGTTCCCCATGAGGAGAGCGATTGAACTTGAATTCGCAATTAGGACTTTTGCTTCATCTTTTTTGCCTCCCAAAAACGTTTCATCCTCTCTGAATGCTCTTTCTTCCGTTCATTTGCCCACTTTACTCCAGGTTGACGATTTGATTTCTGCTCAAACTTCACATGTGCGATTTTATAGCGACATTCAATGCGATGTTCGAGATTTTTTATATTGATCTGTAGTGGATCTTTTTGGACCTTCTTCAGCCACTCTCTTCCGCATTTACTCGTCATAACTATATCGAGTAGTTTCTTCAGTTTCATTCTATAGACATGTGCATAGAACTTTGCTCTTCGTTCTCTGATTTCTTCCGTTATGGTATTTGTTTTTCGATAAAGTTCATTCTTAGGTCTTTTCATCCAAATGCCATTTCTAGTGATTGGCCCGTAAATCTTTCTAAGAATTTTCCGTTCTTGTTTTTCTATTTCTCTAATGTCCTCGGCAAAGGTAAGGCTGGATGATTAAAGACAACACTTGTCGATTTACATCAATATTTCGGTCCTATATTGGGTCCTTCTTCAGGATGATATCAACTAGTTGTACATAATATATCTTTGAGGACAAACTACGAGAATTATATTCACAAGTAAGGTTAAACGGAATGTCAACAAAGTTACCGGCTTTGTATATATATATATATATATATATATATATATATATATATATATATATATATATATATATATATATATATATATTCATCATATCGTTCAGAAGCACCATGTGCTTGTGAAAAAGTTGGACCTACAGTCGCTATAACTATTCACTTTCTAAAAAAAATGTTATTGTGTTGTAATTCTTTGTTAAATTATTATTGCGCCACTGAAAATTTTACTTAAATTATTTCGAAATTTTCCTGGCATTATGCAATAACGTCAGAATGAAATTTAATAAATCGGAATTATTTCAAGACTGAAAATTGATGCCTTTATTTTGTCCATAAGTTTATATCTATAGTCAGCTAAAACTCAGATCTGTTCAGCTCAAGTATGATGAACAAACTAAAATGCGAAGAAATAATTGTTGCAGTGTACGCCATTGCATAAAATTACAAGGGGCGTTTCTAGGACAGATATTGAGCAAAAGTGCATGGAACCAACTAGTTTTCGAAGGGGTGATCCACCCTCCAAGCATTTACAAGCGGCTTAGCAGGCCTGTCAATATAACATAATTAAAATAACAAATTTCTTATATGTTGAATATGTAACCAAAGCAAGTGAAGAAATCGAACACTCTATGTAGTAGCTTCACAAAAACACAGGACAGCATTAAGATCTTTCAGAATATTGTATACGCGGTCTGTTCAAAAGAAAAGATGAATTTTGAATTTTCGCCGGCTTTGCATATTCAGTTATTGAAATTTTTTTTGTTATGTTGGTACACATTCGTAACTCATATGTTGACATTATTAGCCATTTTGTCTTGGTACTTTGTTTTTGACAACTGAGAAGGTTAGCTCTTTTTTGTGTGTTCTTCGATTTTTTACTTTTGAAAAAAATGGATCAAAGAATGTATATTAAATTTCGCGTTGAAAATGAAATAAAGTGCTCCAACGCACTCTTCTAAATGGCGACTGTGGCATTCGGAGAGTCTACTTTGTCTCAAAAAAGTGTTTATAAGTGGTACAAGAGCTTTACAGAAGGCCGAGAAATGTTGCTGACGATCAGCTTCCTGGAGTTGTAACCACGTCAACAAACGAAGAAAACATCCAAACAGTGAAGAAAATGGTATTGGAAAATCGTCGAATCTCTATAAGGGATTTTGCAGAGGATGTTGGCCTATCAATCGGCTCATGCCATGCAATTTTCTCAGATGTTTTGTGCATGAAACGTGTGACAGCAAAGTTTGTTCTCGAATTGCTTAATTTTGAGCAAAAGCAACGCCGCACAGTTTGTATCACTCAGTTGTTGAATGACGTTAACGACGATCCAGATTTTCTCAAAAAGGTCATAACTGGTGACGAAACTTATATACGTATACGGCTATGACGTCGAAATCAAGGCCCAATCATCGCAATTGAATCGGCCAGAAGAGCCAAGACCGAAAAGAGCAGGACAAGTTCGATCAAATGTGAAAGTTTAGTACACTGTTTTCTTCGATCTCAACGGCGTGGTGCAGCATGAGTTCTTGAGAACAAGTCGTACGGTTAACAAGGAATACTACAAGGATGTTATGCAACGCTTGCGCGCAGCAATACGGCTCAAACGGGATTTTGGGAAAACAAATCATGGATTCTGCATCACGATAATGCACCAGCTCACACAACGATGCTTGTTCGTGTTTTTTTCCACCATATTCATCAGATTTGGCTCACTGCGACTTTTTCCTATCGCTAAAACTGAAAAGACCACTGAAAAGAGAGCGATTTGCCACACTTGATGAAATAAAGTCGGAATGGAAGAACCAGCTGATGGCCATACCGAAAAGCGCATTTGGGAAGTGCTTCGAGGATTCGAAGAAGTGCTGGTATAAGTGCAATATATCTTAGGAGAATTACTTTGAAGGGGACAAAATGGATATTGATAAATAAATAAATACATTTCGAAAAAATTGAAAATTCATCTTTTCTTTTGAACAGACCTCGTACATAATTCATGACATTGACGTGGAGTCAGTGGAGCCTATGGAGAAAACCAATCAGGTTTTTTATGGTATTCACTAAGTCTACATCAACATCAATCAACTTCTGACGTTATAATACTGATAATGTCTCTTTCATTCAAACACGAAAATGTCTTTATTGGAGACGAACCAAAATTTCAGCAGACTACGACTAGCAGCTCGAAGGGAGTTTTCGTTTTGAATCACTTTAAAAATCGGTTGTTTCAACAATGTCTTGACACAAAAACCCAGCCTTCACAAACACTGATATGAATCAATTCCTGAAAAACTAGCTAATTCTTCACAAATTCTGGGATGTTGATATATACATTCTAATATACCTGAGAGATATATTAAGAATATTTGACATGTAAATAACTGACTTGATATCTCATTTATTATTTGACATTTCTAGTACACATGTCAATAAACTACCAAGGCCTGGAGTTCAAAATGTTGAGATATATGAACATGATTAAGCGGATATAATGGTGAGAAAATAAGTAAAATTTTACAAAACTTTTGAATACTTCTCAACGGACTGTTGAAGTAGAAAAGCCTTTTTCAAAAACCCTAAAAGTTTAGTATACTCGTATTTTAACTGAATACAGTTTAAAATGGCAACATTTTGAAGAAACTATGGACAATAAGTTTTCTCCCTGCAACGACTCTGGAAAAAAGCTTTAAGGATATAGGTCGGCCATAATGGACACGTGTTCGTCTTGAAAAGGAAACAATAGACGGTAGATCAGCGTGTGTCTGCCACGCGTTCTTGTGTCATAACTCAAATCTCTTGCCGTCGTTTTTCGGTAATAGTCATCCACTTTCAAATTACTACGTGACTCATAAAGGCTCAAAATAACACATCGAACATTATGAAAACCTACTATGAAACATATTTATGTATGAGGCATCAACTACGGTTTTAGATTACAATCTTCCTATTATTGATTTATTGAATTCGATGCCAATTGATATATAATGGAAAATCCATTAAAATATAAAGAAATCGGATCATTTTCTTTTCACATGTTCTTCATAATTTGCAGGTGTTGAGTGTTTTGAATGAGAACAAAATGAACATTCATAATAAGAACCATTTATTTATAATAACAAACTTTGTTTCTAAAGGATTGCGTTACTTTTGGCGAAACCATTATGACGGTGGACAAAGAGTTGTACTTTATCTCATTCACTAGCACCAGATTTTTGACATCTTTTATTGCGTTTACCATAAGGTTCACGTTCAGTTTGATAAATTCAATAATATCAATGTTTTGGAATTGTGTGAAATTGAAACCTTTTTTAAATTGTGTGAAAATGACACCTGAAGATACCGCGAGAGTAAATTGTTAAATTGCAAATCATTGGGATAAAGCTGAGTACTATTCATAAAGCTCTTACATAATAGGTACCACCAGACTGGATGGTAAACTAGAAGACCAAGACCAGTTACAAAATGGTGCAGATATAAATGTGACAAAGATTTTTTTAAACAATTTCTGTACTAGGGAACCGCTCTTCAATATCGAATATTGTCTCTGGTCTTTTTTTAGAAGTTCGAGTAACAGAATTTACGTACAAAGTGTAAAACGAGTTTTATATGAAATGGGTTTATGTTCCCATTCCAAAGCCAGTAACATGTCGAAAATTAACAGCAATTCAACAGAGGGATCGTTCAGCAAGTGCTCTGTAGCTTTCTGAACTTTTTTGTCTACCTTCCCCAGATGAACGTTTAAATACGAGATCAGGAAACGAGTTTAGACTTGCTGTATCTCACCTGTTTGGTAGTTGAGGCGTTATGATATCATGGCGTATTTTTTCAACGGCCGATTTGATTAACTCCTAAATATTGTCGGAATTTTTATTTTGGAGTGGCCTGCTTGTAACCATGATATTGATCCTATAGAATAAGTATTGGGCATGATGGGACTGAAAATTAAAAACAGATAACCTCTCACAGAAACAATCCGAAAACTGGAAATAACTTTGAATAAAAAATGGGAACTGATATCACAAAAAACCCAAGACGAGTTAAAATACCAATTCTAACATTTGAAGGGTTTGAAAGTTAGAGGAGTCCATGCAGCTGTGTTGTACACTTACATTTCATTTCTTTTTTCAATTATTCGGAAAATATTACCACTTTATTACTACTCTTACTTATTTATCATGTAAAAATGACATACAGCAATTGACAGTTTCGATTATAAACCGGTATTATTACTTGAAATGCATTATATTGAATAAGAAATCACAAGAATTAAATATTATATACTTGTCAATTAAGCAATATTAATTGTGTTATCTTAAACTACGAACATTAAAATTAAAGAAGACTATTCCTTAAATAAATCGATATAATTTCTTGAAATGCATTACATTAATAAAAAGGAAATAATAAGCAAAATATTTGAGAAAGCTACACTTTCTAGTTTTATAGAATCTATCTGCATCCCCCAACTGTTTCATATCCTAAATATGAATTCATAAACCAATTTAACTGCCTGCACTGACGATATTAGAGAATAATGTTAATTAAACAAATATGAAACTGCCAGATATGAATAGCAAAATTGATTTAAGATGAACAACAATCGAAATTGAATTCAGAAGCGGTCAATGGGCCAGATGTTTGGCCCTTGAGGGGGTGATTCAATATTGCGTAAAATGACCACTGTCCAAGGGCTACGGTCCATAAGTCAATCTATAATGCCCAGCACTCCTACATACTCACATATTGGCCCTTTTGTTATCGAAATAACTACATTAAGTTCTTGCCATAGTGACAAAATGAGTAGGAATATATTTGCCTGTTTCGGATAACTCTCCTACCAATTTGTTAAATAAATTTAGACATTTTGTTTCACATTATTCATATGAACACTTTTAGTGTTTTAGTCACTTCTATTTTAGCGTAAAAACGGACAATCTCAATAAATAAACGAACACAAACGAAACAATTATTAGCGAACAATTATGCTTGTATATAAATTTCTTCATTTTTTCATTTCTTCATTTCTTTTTCAAATTTTTTGCATTTCTTCAGATTTTTAGTGACAATTCCAATACTGAGAAAAATTTTAAAATAATATCGATTAACCTGATCTGCTCGACACTAGTTGAATTATTCTTCATAATTTAGTCGAATAGTTGAAAATAGAAGTTGATTGCATTGAACACTATATATGCCGGACATATGTTTCAAGCTTCTAATTCATCATCAAGGGTTTCAAAACTGATTGGAAAAATCAACAATCCATTTGTACTACTGCTTCTTCTAAAGGTGAATACCTGAATTCTTAGGTTTATAACACACTTACAAATTTTCAATTTGGACAAAATAACGTTGAACCATGATTTAACCAATCAGATGTTTAGTTACCACTGGTACTATTTTACAAATACAGATGTCTATACAAATTCTAGAGTGCCAGAACAGAAAATTATAAAGAAAAATAACAGAATCTAAAAATTGAAATTGAATTTCGGTTGATAATGGGCAAGCATAATAATTAAAATTACATCAGAACATGGAAAACAGGTTGATAAAAGTTGTGTATGAAAACTAATGAGAGCGGCTTCTGACCTGATACCTGAAATTCTTTTATTGAAAATATTAAATAAAGGACTATTAATAACATCTAATTGCCTAACGAGTAAAAGTACTGAATTTTTAATTTTTTGATTTGTAAGCATTCTAGAAAATTTAATTTGAAACCTTTTTCTCTCTTTTTAATATTTTAAACACTGAACTAAATGCATGACTTTCCTCTACCGAGTGGTTGGCACAATAAAATCGATTTTACTCTTTTCAAAAATTCGTTTATATTAGTTAATTCTCATTTAAAAATTTCTGAAGGTTCTACCTAGATGGTAGAAATTATTGGAGCTATCATAGTTCATCTTGTTCACCCCACACATTTTTTCTTTGTGAATTTTTGATTTATCATTCTTGATAAACTTACCAATATTTAGTACCGCTAGTAATTATTAGTGGTACTAAAAGAAATATTAATATTGTTCTATTGTTCTCTTAACAAAATTCTATACTAGAATTTGTAAAGGCATCTGTATTTGTAAAATCGAACCAGTGTTAATTTAGCATCTGAAGAGTAGGTTGTACTTCGAAACGTGCGTCATGCGTAATATCATCCTCACAAATCATTAATTTGAATGATTGAAATTAGAAATACTGCGTAAAATTACATAAAAAATGAAACTGAATGTTACATTCAGTAGGATATTCACAAATTACAAAAATATTAATTAATGTACCTCTTGTAAATTACGCAAAACTATGGAACCGCCATTTTCAAAGTGGTGAACTCTAAACACGGACAAAAGATTCAAAACTTGAAACGGATACCGAACTTTCGACATGCATCAAATAAAAATTAAAACTAATTGTGGTCCCCAATACGTTAATGAATACAACTGTCAAGAACATTTCAAGAGAATAATGTAGATTGAAAAAACCGACCCCATCTACTTACATTTAAAGATTCGAGTAGGGTTATTTTTGTAACGCCCTTGTTGAAAACTAATTGTGAATTTTCATTCGCCCACCGTGAAATTGCTTTTTGAGTCGGATTCATTTGTCATTTTCTACGTATACTCTTGCTAAAATAAATCAGAGCAACTCACCAATACTGTATTTATAAAATTCGATTGCAATTATTGGAAGTAAAAAAAATAGTTGGACAGAACTGTTTTGCTATATACATTTTGGAAATTTTAAAATGAATATCTTACAGCAGAAACATTTGTGTATCAAATACTTGAAAAACAGTTCAACAATTCGTGAAGCAGATGTACTGGGTTCGAACCCCAGGATAGTGATGAGTGTTAATAGATATGAATTTGGTGGTTATATTACTATTGAATAGATAATAAATCACAAAATTATGAGCCCAAAGGCTATTCGATTCGGAGTTAAACAGTAGGTCCCAGTCTATTAAGACTATTATCTATATAAGACTACTATTAGATTGACTAAAAATTGAGATAACGTAATTTGAAGCAACAAATAAATAGCTTCAAAATATAACAAGAGATATTTATGAAACCTCATCAAGTACAAATACGTATCAATCATCTAGTGAAATATTTCATTATTATTGTATTTCTGATGGAACTGAAAAATACATTATTCATTTTTAAACGAGACACACTGTAGATCTTCGGACATATTGAAGGATTTTGTTTTATTTCTCAGCAAGTTCATTTTCACTGATCATGTTGCGGCAGCTACACTAGAAATTGGTAATCATTCAATGCCAATTTATCAATCGAATCGACGTTTGTGCTTGTGACAATAATCGAATTTTGAGTTATTGAGAGCACCCCAATTATAGATGATTGATAACTTTTCAATTCTCCTTTCGGCATCACAAGTCTCTAACCTAATTTACATCGGAGGCTACAAATTACAAGTATTGTTCTGCGTATAACGCGTTGAGTCAAAATTGCGAGAATACACCTGTTCACAAAAAACTCTCACAAAATGAAAATCGATCGATAAAAATGACGAAATATATCATGTAATTAACTATCAAATGTCTGCTTTATTTGATTTATACTTAATACAAAAAATCACACATCATCGATATCTCTTTTGTAAGATCTTTAGCCAATATTTCCTAATATGAGTTTGAATTCCTTTTCACTGTATAATGTATGCAAGAATTAATAAGAAATAGAGTAACAATTTTTCCTCAAGGTAAACAACAATAATATTTAAGAAAAGTTTCACATTTTATTATTAAAAACTAGAATGAAGGACCCTTTTGATACAACGCGCATGCGTGACATATTTGATCAAATATCACGGAAATATGAAGGAGGTACTCAATTTTCATGATTTACTGATTCAACTTTCTAACTATTTTGTATTGATTAATAATATCTTCGAATGGAATGGAAACGAAGAAATTCATCATAAGTATTGTTATTTCTTAAAAAGCGAGACCATTTTGTATGACTGCAGTTGCGAAGATTGGATAATGGATACAAAAATTGCATTCTCAAAATTATTATTTCAAAATATCTATCGGGCAGTTGACAATATTGAGATCATTGTATCTGTCCAAATATACACAGATTTGAAACTAAATGAAAGGCTTTTAGAAATTATACGTGTCTTCTAAAGACACGTTGAAGAGATAAAATGGCACAATGCATAGAAATGAAATATATCACGAACATTGTATTGTTGCAATTTGACGTACCAGTCAGTGCTGATAGAGAAAATGCTTTTGAAATTAAATTTTATGGTTTCTATTCGATCGAATTTTATGTTATACTAATATTATTTTCTGAAAAAACAATACATTTGTTATCGAAATGGAAGAGAGATCGATTTTTAGTGTATATCCATTCATATTATTGGGGTTAATTTTAGCTACTCGCTTGGTGAAAAATCAATAAAAAATTATAACAGAACATTTGAATATTTTAGGGTAGATTCTACTGAAGAATAAATGTTTCAGGCTCTTATCAGTTTAAAAATTCATGATAAAGCTATAGTTGAGCAAAAATATTCGAACTTTCTCATATTATATTAAATAAAAAACACTTGGCTTGATTTCACAAAATTTGTAATGAATACTTTACAATTGTTTCGGGGTTTTACCCCATTTTCAAAAGTAAAACTCTTGAAAACTATTATAACTTTTGAAAATGAGGTAACACCCAGAAACAATTGTCAAGTATTAATTATAAATTTTGTGCAACCAAGCCAAGTGTTTTTTATTTAATATATCAAACAATGTTTCACCAAGAGATCAGCGAACATTCATCTGAGTACGGATTTTCAAATTTGGAGCCATCCATAAATTACCTAATTCATGGATTTTCGCCCTTGAACAGGGAAGTGGACTATGTGTGACAGGAGGGTACAAAATTTCGTGATGGACTCCACATTTCGGAATCTACGTGTTGAAACACGTCCTTTGTGTTACTAACGAAAACTCTGAAATATTTGCAACTTTATCTGAACCTCGAAGGTAAGTTTGCTCCACTGTCACTTTAGCTAGCTTTGGATCTTCGAGAGACATCACATTTGAAACAAGCTCCATCTAATAGCTATTGTAGTCAACTTCACGTAGATTAACATCGGTAGTTTGTTTTAATTTCCATCCTAAAAAAATACTAAATAGAAATTCATGTTGAGATGAAATAGCCGAACAAAGTCTACCGCCTCCTGTTATGTGAGCTCAAAAATCGACAGTTATACTCCTCACAATTAACTTAGAAGATGTAAAGGAACCTGAAGTGAAGTTTGAGAACGATTCTGTGTTCTTCAAAGGTATTGGTGGTGTAAAAAAAACATATGAAATCACAATTCCCCTTTATGAAGAGATAGATTCAGAAAAAGCAGAAGTTTTCCAAAAGCTAGCTGCATTGGAATTATTCTAACCAAAGCCAATACAGAATAGACGTAATGGCCTTCTTTTAGTTAAGTTGAAAAGAAATCCCACTTGTTAATATGTGATTTCAATAAATGGAACAATTTTCACTTGGTGAAACCTATATCTGTTTATAACACTGACTTGAATTCTATGGTCAAAATGGAGATCAGTGAATTTGCAGCATATATTTCAGAATTCTTCGGCTTACATATAAAAACATTGATTATAGAAATCCTACTGCGTAATTTCATTGCTCATTTGAATATCACATTATCAAGAATGATAATGCTGTAAAAGGCGAAACTAGTCGAATAAAGAATTGTTCAGTCAGTGATTTTTAGACAAGTTTTTATTATTACCTCTCATTTAAATATGAACTATCACAGAGTAGATTCATCGTCCATTGAATTTATTTGTTTTTATTGTTCTTAATGTGTCTTGATACATTATTGTTCGTTTTAATGAAATATTAAAATTATGTTTTTTTTAAAAGGTTTTGACGTTTTGACTGACAGTTCCAAAGTATGTTAAACTATTATATTTACGATTTCTATCCGACTGATAAGGAAATACTAATCGCAGAGCTTTCCGATAGAGTTTTTTGTGAAGAATTTTTGACACTAACCGCAATCTTGGGATTAATAATAACAGATTGTTAATAATTGTTATTATTCTGTAAGCAACTGAAGAAGTCGTTTGTAACGACGAAACGCGTCATGCTATGTAGTCAATAAAGTGTAAATCATAAGTACAGGTGTTTGAATATAAGTTTATATTCAAAGATTAATTCGATACATTATCTTCAATAGAGAGATAATTGTAAGTACAAGGAATTGTAGGTATAAGAGATAATTGTAGTCCACTTTCATGTTTTCGTTTTCCAACTATCCGTTGCATAGATGGACCCTTCGCAAACGATCATTGTGTAAACAATAATAAATTGCACTCTGGCGCATACTTGAAACTGAAGTGACTGACCGATGGTCAGGTCGTATACAGGACGACGCAACTGTTCAAGCAGCTTTTGTTCACTGAACAACACACCCACAAGTTCAATTACCATAAGTGAAAACAGAGTGACAATTCATATAATCGAAGCTATAGACTTAATTGAATGCGATACTTAATTAACAACGTTCTTGAAAATGAATTTTACGCATATATTTTAATATATCCATTGTTTAATAAAATTTATCAATACAAATTGTAGCATTATAACACCATTTACATTATTTGTGCAAAAGTTGCGGTTTTAACGTCAGATAATCATAAACTTTACGCAAATTCTCAAAACAACTAATTGATTATATCTTCATAAAGTGTTGAGTGACAAAAGTATTGTTTTACAAACACTTCAAATATGAAATTATTACCGATAACAGCATGCCTAAAAATATTCGATAAGTTACAATGAGGAAATCTCTGAAAAACTCATGGTAAGCCAGGTGATTCTAATTAGTGTGATTTATATTTACATATATACATACATATAATTACACATAGTTGAGTTTTATATACTTATCCAGAATATGTATATTGATTGGTTTATGTGTGTGAAATTGATGGTAGATCATGAAAGAATGAGTCTTGAGATATGATGTTTGGTGATTGTTGTGTATTCATTTTATGATTGTTATTTGTAACGTTTATCAAGTCGTTGTAAATAGAATTAAGATGTTTTATGTCTGTTCTTTCATTTACTGTGTTTCTAAATTTTTACGAATGTGTAATATTTCTAAAATTTCTCTACATTTTTTGTCTTTCTCATTTGCTAAAATCTTTGTGTTGTAATCAAAATCGTGTTTTTCAGTTATTTTATGTTTATGTAAGGCTATTATTTGAGGTTTTGCATATTTAGTGCTTTAATTCTTTCTTCAAGATTTTGCAAAGTTTGTCCTATATAGCATAACTACTATTGCATGGTATATTATAAACAGTATGAGTTTTTTCTGAGCTATTGTTTCACTCTTTAACTTGGAATATATTTCCTTCACTCGATTTTGTGCAGTATGAGCTATTATTACATCATAAGGTTTTTATATTTTTGCAATGTTTGTACTTAGTCTTTGAATATATCGTAGGGAATTGTATAATTATTTTCGTTGGATCTTTTGACTGTAAAGTATTATATAATTTATGAATTCTGTTTTCCATGATTTAGTTAATCGAATTCTATGAGTAATTATTTTTCATGAGAAGTGTACGAAATTTTAGAAAGTGTTTCATGCCGTAGACATGATGATGTTAATTTTAGCGATATATCTACAAAACTAATTATTATTCCTTTAAATATATATATATATATATATATATATATATATATATATATATATATATATATATATATATATATATATATATATATATATATATATATATATATATATATATATATATATACTATGATGTTCGAATTTATTGGTACAAACATTTTTTTCTTCGTTTGAGTTACTGTAGTAAGTATGTAAGTACCAGGGTGGCCCAAACACACTCACACCTGCTTGTTTACTACCTGAGGTAACGTCAGGCTTCGACCTAAATAGCCATCATTTACATTCTGACCGGTTTTACCTCGCCAGCAATTCAGTTGTGAGCCTACCGGTGCGACAGTTGGTGCTTTCAATTTTGATACGTGCTATATTGCCTTGTCCAAAGATGGATATAACTCCGAGGAAGCGTTCCAAAATTATCGCGCTTAATGAACACACAACAATGCCTGTAAGAGATATAGCTGAAGCTGTTGGTGTGGGAAAGTCCAGCGTTTCGAGAATTTTAAAAACATTTGCAGAAAGTGGCTCATCGTCTCCAGAAAGAAAAGGAAACTGTGGCCGCAAACGCAAAACAACTCCAAGAACAGACAAATTGTTGATAAGAAATAGCAAAATTAATTTGAGAAAGACAAGCACTGATCTTCGAAGGGATTTAATGGTTTCTGGTGTGGAGGTGAGCACCTCAAATGTGCAAAAACGACTGGAGGATGTTGGCCGTAAGGCAAGAAGACCAAGAAGAAAGCAACTGCTTACCCAGAAAATGATGAAGAAACGTTTGACATGGGCCAAAAAATACCGTGTGTGGACTGTGGACGACTGGAATAAGGTGGTTTTTAGTGATGAGACACATTTGTTTGTTCAAGGATACAAATCAAGTGTTAATAGACGGAGTGATGGGGAAACTTTGCGGCCTGATCACATCCAGCAAACAGTAAAACATCCTTCGAAACAAATGTTTTGGGTTTTTTCACAACCAATTGCATTGGACGATTAGCTCCTATAACAGGGATGATGAATTCAGTGAAATATATGGAAATATTGCGCACCAGGATTGTCCCATTCATTGATACGTTTGATGGAGCATTTCAGCACGACCAGACTTCCGGCCACAATTCCAAACAAGTGCAAGCCATTATGCGTGAGAATGAAATAAAAGTACTCGATTGGCCGGGGAGTTCACCTGATCTCAATCGCATTCAGAATTTATGGAATATTTTAAAGAAACGACTGGCAAAAATGGATTGCATTACAAAAGATTGCGCTACGCTAGTGGAATCGATGCCTAGACGAGTTCAACAAGTTATTTCGAAGAATTTACGCTATTTTGTATGTATTTACTTCATTAAAAGTTAAGATTTTACGAAAACATTGTTTTTTATCCTTTTTCCCAAATAATTCGAACAGCATAGTATATATATATATATCTATATGAGTATGTAAAATATTAGTACTGTATTGATGGACACTCAAGCTTCGGAAATTTGTTATCCTTCATCATGAAGGATAAAAAAAGACGAAAAGATAATAGTCACAATATTATTGATATTCATTAACAAAACTCATTACTAAAGGTACATTGAGGTTTGTATGGGGGTCAAATCACAATTGATACACAAACCTATCGGATCAGCCTACGAATGTAAAATATTAACAGATGAGTGAAGATTTCAAATTTTCGATTTTGTGTTATTTAATAAATCCTGGCCACCTTAAGTATGTTGCTATTTCATTCTATATTGCAGTACTGTTCAAATTAACTATCGATTAGAAATTTTGTGAAGGATAAAAGTCGACCCATACGCAAAACAACGATTGATCTACCAATCTGGATGTGTTCATTTAGAAACCACAAATGCCCGATTTCTTTTCGTGAATATTTGTTTGTTTTGTTCGTTCCCAAATTCGTACGTCTGACACTTGACTACGTCCTTGATGATAGTCACAAGTTCGAAACACGTATCAACGGCTGCTTCCAATCGCGAGCTATACTGTTATCTACTATTTTTAAATTATTTATAACAATAACAGGATCTTTCATTCAAAAATTTTTTATTTTAATTGACGTTTCGTTGCGAATTACAACTTTGCCAAAACTAATGAATAATTCCCTTTTATAAATTACTATAAATTCAAACGTCAATTTTAATTTTGTTAATCAACTTGACTGTCTGGTATCTTCAATATTCAGAGGAATGTTTTTAACTTTTAACTATGTTTAAATAAAGATGTACATGTTGATTTGTTATATACTTACTAATCCAAAACAATTTTTTTCTTTTCATTTAGTTTCTTTCCTTTCTCAAGATTTTTGTTTTTTTTAAATCAATTGAATGCAATTGCTCTATTACATGCTTTACCAGGAATAGACAGATTTTCTATTCGTTTGCATCGAATATTTGTGTTCATATATCCATTTATATAAATATTGTTTATTTAATTGTTTTTTTAATTTATTTTTCATACGGTATGTTATAAATTGATCCTCACATATATATATATATATATATATATATATATATATATATATATATATATATATATATATATATATATATATACCTATATAAGATTTTCTTCGTTCAAATAGTGTAAAATCGAAATGACCCATAAATTTAACTATTAACAACAGTAACTAACGAGTTGAATTTTTTTAAGTCTACCCATTATTTCCTGAAGAGATAGAAGTACATCCAGAATAAAGACTACTTAATTTCTTTCAAACATTTCCGAAATGGTTAGAGAAAAGTACTCAAGTTTACGAATTTACGTTGATGGCGTAATACCCCCCATTAAAACGATTATTCCAATCCTTATTCACGTTGTTGGAACGTTTTCCAACCTTTGTGAATTTATGGGCTGTTCTGAGATTAATTGTATATTCTGTTAGAATTATAGTAAATATTTATAGTTCGTGCTGGGACCGAAGCAAAGGGAATTAACCCAGGAAAGTATTTTTACATAATTCAGGGATTCATGATTTGAAAACATGTTAAAAGGTGCTCTGTAAATGAAACTACCTAATGACTTAACCTTTGGGAATGAAAAATCGGATCAGCTTTGAGGGAGTAGAGGAAACTGCGACCATGGGTCACTTTGAATATTATATTTGGTATCAGCGTCCTCAAGTGGTGGGAGTGAAAGTCCCTGGTACTTAAGAGATGTGGGTTCTAATCTTGGGTAAGACATGGACGTTTGTGCATGTAAAATGAATTTGATTGGTTACAAATAATGAATATAAAATGGGAAAGAGTACTCACAATAATAATAATCACGGTAATTCACAAACCCAAAAAAAATCATTTGTTCTATGTTAATCAAATTTATTAAATTGTCGCTAGGTTATGAAGAAATCTTTCGAATAAATGTATCTCAACTAACTCTTATGGGTACTCACAATAATAATAATTCACAAACCCAAAAAAAAATCATCTCTTCTATATTAATCAAATTTATTACAATGTGTCTGGGTTTTGAAGAAATCTTTCGAATAAATGTATCTCAACTAACTGTTATATTCTTCAACTTCATTTGAAAAGAATGTCGGTCGAAAAACAATAAAATGTCCTTATAGATAATGAATATATAAGGATAATAACCCTTTTCTCGAATATAGAACTGTTCATTCGCAGGTTCTATATTAAAATCACCTTGAATTTTTGAAGAAAAGAGGTACCTATAGGGATGCAGTGGTACAAACATGAGTAACAACTTCAATGTTGACGATGATATTCACTAGATGTCTATTAGAGATGGATTGAAAAATACTTTCGACATTTTCGAAAATATATAGCTCAGAAGTTATATAGCTAATTTGTACTGACAGTTGCAGCAAGATCACCTTATTACCTCCATTTTTCGTAAAAAAAGAATCAGTTCGTATATTAAATAAAAACACTTGGCTAGGTTTCACAACATTTATAATAAATAAATACTTGACAATTGTTTGGGGGTGTTACCCCATTTTCAAAAATTAGATTGGCAGTCTTACTTTTGAAAATGGGGTGACACCCCGAAACAATTGTCAAGTATTTATTTATTATAAATTTTGTGAAACCTAGCCAAGTGTTTTTTAAAACTATTAAACAATGTTTCACCAAGAGATCAGCGAACACTCAGTCAACTTTATTAGAATCAATTTGTGTCATGAGTAGTTTCAATTTGCATGCATTATGAATGAATCAGCGGTATGAGCAAAACAAATTAATATACAGTTGCTAATAATGATTCAAAGAACAATACGCAAAAAGTAAATGAAATACCTATATTAACATAATTACACTACCTACTATTTCACACAGAAGCATTTATGAGAAAATTCTTAATAGGTAGTAAAATTAATTTTTGTTTAGTTCTCCTCATATTTACTTTTAAAAATTTTCGTATGCAGATTTGAAAAGATTGTACAACATAGTGGGCGTATCGGCTTCCCAGGAGATATTCTCTTAAATTAATTGAAAAATCTGCAAATAATTCTATGTACATAACTAATTTTTATTCATAATATTAATGTTTATATTACTTGACAATTACATAGAAATGAAATTATAATATATGAATATTTGTTGAAATAAATCATTTGTTTACTAAATGATTATTATTGTTATGAATGAATGTTAACATAATATAACTTATAATTAGTATTCAACATTGTGGATATAACAATGCAACGAATTTCCTAAAACCAAACAATACTTACCAATATAAATCTGATGCGAAGAAAATAATGAATGCGCACAATTTTGTTTATATATAACTGAGGGAATAATATAAATAAATTTTTCTAATCTTAGAAAAACTGCCAAAAATGTTAGGTTAGTAATTTACAGCAATATCATTTTAATCTCCTAAAGCCCCATCTATATACTGAGTTTTTGACTACTGATTTTCCGATTCACTTCTACAAAGGATGAAGCTGAGGATATATTGAGTGCGCTAACAGAGTTCTGCCTGTAATTTGATTCAGTTGCGCCCGTTTGCACTAGATGGTACTGCTGGAATATTGCAAGAGCTTTTTGAAATATGAATTAAAAGCTATAAAATATGCTATATTATAGCATAATATCATATTATGCTTACGGGGTATATTTATGAACCTGCCCTGTTTTTTCGTTGATGTCGAAAACAGTTAAAATTATTAAGTATTAGTTTGCAAAACGAACGAAGTTGATAATCTAAGTTTCGATTATTGTAATATAAAAACCTTTTCATCTCAAAATCTTGCGAAGTTTGGTTTATACCAAATCCTAATTATATTGAACTTCTTGAAATGGATACTACGAAAATTGACAAATAAGAATAGATGATAATTTTTGTGTTTGTATATAAATGTAGGAATCCACCTTACTAAGCTGATCCAGATCGCTGAAATTATAATAATTATACTACTAGCATACTTTTTTTCTGTACTAACCATTACTCCTTAGATTTAAGTCACAGTAATAACGACATTATAGTGAGCCTTGAATTTTTTTAATCAATCTGTATGCTATATTTCGAATATTCTGCTGATTTATGATTATCAAATTTCGAATCAAATCCTAATTCTTCTTGTTTTATCTAATATACTAACTATATTATGATATGTCCAAACCTAAGCACTCTAAAAGCTGAAATGTTATTGGATGAATCATATACCTATCTACGTATAATATAATTCTCATTATATTAGGTACCTAAATATATATCATATATATACAGGGGTGGCCTTAAGGGTTGGCGAACAGGGCAATCGCCCGGGGCCTCGCACTTGCAGGAGCCTATACAGGGACTATACAGCGCCAAATTTTCGGTAGAAATGTTAGTGTTAGGAATAGAACGTTAGCAAACGCGGCACCCATCTTGCACACAGGTTTTCCATTTGATGGTTGTGCAAAATCTTTCAATGAACTTTCAATCTGTTGATTGAAAGTTCATTGAATCCAATACTATTTGATGGATTTTCTCAATCTGAAGTTGACCTGAAGGTGACCTCAACAGGCATTCCTGAGCGAGGCTCGTCAGAGGTCCTAGCACGACCCATTTCGACTTCAGAAACCCACTGCTTAATAGTGAATTCGATGGGAAGTCTCCTAGTGTTGAATCCATCTCTTCCTTTATTTGCTGGGTTGTAAAACCATTCAAATAGAAGTATTTGATGACAGCACTTTTCTCCAATTTTTCTATTTTCACGAAAACAACGGAAGTGTGTCGCACAATGTGCTTTCAAACGCAAACTAACGTAGCTATTGGGGTGAAGATTTACACACAAGCCCAGTAGGAATGGTACTGTAAGACGCCGCTTAGTACTATGAGACACCAGCGGTATGAGAGGAGTTCTTAAAATTTTTTTTAGGTCTCATGAGAACAGATTACGTCCAAGCGGAATTGTGATGTTCTCTATGAAAAATTAATCTATTGTGATCCTTTTCAACCCTGATTTCTCTTATAGGTCGAGATAAGAAAGGGCATGCCTTCTTATACATAGGTGACAAAAATGTTGTCTATAGTCCGACAAGTATTTAATCAACTTCAATCACTTGAAAGAGAGATGGCTTCTGTCTAGCTTCACGAATCACTTTTACCCAGTTATCAGGTGTTTCGCAGGGTTGTTTCTGGTTTATGCAACCCATATTTCTGTCACATTCTAAGAATGAGTGTCCGCGAATGGGAAATATTATTTTGATGACATTCAAACGCTTTGTATTGTGTGCAACATAGTGTATAAAACGAAACACGGTATAGTTTTTGTTTTGCCCACCGCAAGAATCACAGAATACCTATCACCAGTTCTCGAGTATTTATATCAAGCATATTAAAGATATAGTGATGAAGAAAGGAACATACTTCATCAGATCCTTTTTGCTATTGTTTCTGGATAACAAAAGAAATATGATTATTTCTTATATTATATTATATGAAATATTATGAATTATATGATACGAATCTTCTTGTTAAAATCCGACATTCGACCGTAAAGTTTACGTTTTTTGGTAGAATGCTTTAGATTAACACCGTCTTCCTCGTCTTGCGACGACATTTTTGAAGTAAGACGAAAAACGAACTGAATTATATTTTAATTAAATGAACACAAGCCGAACAACAAACAGATGAATGTAATAACCTCAAAAATTCAAACGTAAACGTCAAATCACCGACCATGGAGAATGCTTGTTTTTTTTCCTGTTCGACTTGGACATTGCTTGATAATGCACTGTATCAATATTTTTCAATGAAGATTACTCAGGAAGATTACTCAGTGACTGTGCATGGTATTGCAAAGTGTGTTTTGGCGTATCGTTCTAACGCGATTGTACAATAAAATTGCATTGCCAGTTGAAAAAATATAAAAATGTGACATTACATGCCTTTCCTTGTGCCCTTCAAATATATATATATATATATATATATATATATATATATATATATATATATATATATATATATATATATATATATATATATATATATATATATATATATATATATATATATATATATATATATATATATATATATATATATATATATATATATATATATATATATATATATATATATATATATATATATATATATATATATATATATATATATATATATATATATATATATATATATATATATATGTGGTATTTTTTGGATAAATATTTTCGCTTCATTGAGAAATATTAATGCTAGTATCAGCATGAGAAATACAATTATCACCGTTTTCTAGAGAATACAGACCTACAATTGTAGGCGCATAAGAAGAAGTTAACAATCATTTTGAATTGGTTGAGACTTTCGCGGTCAGTTGATGCAGTTGTTTTTCCCAGGTTCGTTCAAAATCCGATTCTGGATGTAGACTCCAAATCCATCTCTGAAGAACCTCGTTACTCGCGTCAACGAAAAGTTAGGAAGCACTTTCTATCAGGTTTGTTGTGAACAGAAATCAAAGCAACACTAAATCAAAGGAGTTCAGTACCTACAAGTTTCTCATGCGTTTGTCAACCGATTTTCCTTTTTTCAGTTTTGTAGTTCAGTTTTTCAGAACACAAACTGAAAATCTTTGTTCTTAATGTTTAATAATGTTAATTCAAGCACTATGATAAATAATCTTCGAATAACATTATTGATACAAAAATAAAGAAGCGAGGTGCAGATTAATTGATGAAGTTGAACAACATGACTCTGTGGTTATTTCCATTTAGGTCTGCGTAGATAAGTATTTTTGAATTTCAAGTTTCTGCTTCAAGTATTTTATATAAACTCATATAAATGCAAGACTGAAAGGGTGGAGCGACTGAAATTGTGTTCGTATTGAAATCGTGTAGGCTTTCACGGCCGGTGTGTTCGTATTCTTAATTTTTGAAACTGTTTTTTAGAATTTGGGATGGAAAAGATAAAATACTCAGAGTATTACCCGCAAGATAACCTCAAAGTTAGTAACAATTTATTAAATTTATGATTCATATTATACACAAAACTTTTATACATAATCATTTTCGTATACGAGTCTGAGAGAACAATCCCCCTCAGATTTTTATATGAAATAATTCGAATTCATTATTATTATAGGAATTGAATTTTTCCTATCAATGAGAATTAACATCTTATCGCTAAATGGAAGATCACACTCGAAACTGAATTCAGTCCATTTGTGAGCATTATTCTTAGTTGCAATTATTTTATCAATTGAATGAATATAATTTTACAATGTAAGAAAAGTTTCTCAATAAATTTCATTATTATTATTATTATGAACCCTGCAGGTAACAATAGCAATATCCATTCTAGGGAATCTACAAATTATGAAATAATTTAGGTAAAATGATTGATAAATGACACGGAGGTTTCGCTTATCTCTTGCTGAAACAATATGTTAAAAACTATAAAATTAAAAATTAACACACTTGACTTAAGTTTCACTGAATATTTTAAAAACTCTACATATGTTTTGCGTGGTTAACCCATTATCAAGAGTATACAACATTATCCTAATATTGCATACTCTTGATAATGGGTTAACCACCCGAAACATATGTAGGTAGAGTTTTTAATATATTCAGTGAAACTTTAGTCAAGTGTGTTAATTTTCAATTTTATAGTTTTTAAAAATGATTGAACTCAATTTATTTGTCATATTTCTTGCACTTAAAAAAAAGTTATCTCTTGGTGTAAGAAATGTTTTTTACCCATCTAGCTTTCTTGTATTGAAAAGCTGTAAATGTTCAGTTCCTTAAAACGTACTTTTGATTTAAAACATGTTTCGATATGTTTCCTAAAAATTTTCACGAATTATGTGTTTTTCGATATATAAGAATTTAAGCACCTGTCCTGATATTTCGAGGTGAAAACCAAGTTTTTTCTCGGTTTGTTAAAGTCAAAGTTGATGTTCTAAGATTTTGCTATCACAAATTACGTTTTTTTCTGGTTTGTTGAAATCTAAAATTTATTATCTGATTATGTATTCACAAATGATTTGTTTTGCATACCAGAATTCAAGATTCGCGTTCACATATTAAGTTTTTTGTCAGTACACCAGAATGTATTTATCAATTCTTCAAAAATTCTAAAGTTGAGAAGGAAATTTTTTTGGCTAATAATTGTCGATTTCGCATGCGAAGTTTTGATTAGTTAGTGTAGTATATATTATATATATATATATTAGTTATTATTGTGATTTTGATTTAGATAACACGAAGGCTTGTGCTTCACGGATAGTGGATATAGATTTGCGGTTGAATTCAACTTTGTTTCAGGATGGGCCAGTTCAATTTGTGGTCGATCTGAACTGGGTTGATTCTATTACTCCTAGCGATTTGTTGAATTGCTCCGTATTGAAATAATGACTCAACGTTTATAGAGAGTAAATTCCGCTTAATTGTACTAGCCCCTAGCTCGTCACCAAAAAATATTTTTTACCTTTCGATGAATTAAGGTGAAGATGAATTAAGATTTAATATTTTGCTATTTCCTTAAAATGCACGGTTTGTTGAGGCAAAAATAGGACATAGGGGAAACAAAACATTAGCAAGAAAGGATCTCAATTCAAAGGAGTGAACAGTAACATGATGTTGTCTAGCGATTCTAAGTCTAATTTCTGAACGATAATATGGTCGATCTTTACTTAAGAATTCATTATTTTCAGTTGGACCCTCGGTAATAAATAGAAAAATTGTAAGAAAATTTCAATATCCAGAATTAGGAAGAATTCCTTAATTATTCCCTTGTTGGGGCAAGTCGAACACGATTGAAGCCTTACAGGATAACGTAAAACGCGTAATTCGTGGGATACAGGCCGAAATGCTCGAAAAAGTGACGCAAAATTGAACCTTCCGAATGGAACATTCGATAAGGAGCCGCGGACAACATTTACATGAAGTTATCTTCAAAATGTAAATGGACAAGCTATCAATTTCAATAAAACTTTTGAATATATGATGCAAATTTAATGTTTTATTCGATTTAAAAAACTACGCTTAAAAAATCACCCATTTCAAATCTAATGAATGTGATGAATATATATTTTTTCATCTATATATATATATATATATATATATATATATATATATATATATATATATATATATATATATATATATATTAGAGATGAAACGGATAGTGATTTGGCCGGATACCGGATACCGGATATTCGGCTAACTACGAGGCCGGAGCGCCGGATATTCGGCCGCTTATCGCGTTACAATTTGATTTGAACATGCGCGCGCGATTAAGTTCGGAAATATTCGGACGCATTCGGCGTGATCGGCATTTGGCACGACTCGGGGGCGTTCGGGTGTAATCGCTCATGCCAGGTTGTGTGCATTTGTTTATTCCATTGTTTTCCTTTCTATTTAACTTATCGATTATTAAAAAATGTCAGTATCAAAAAAAAGATCGCCAATTTAACCTAACCTAACCTATTGTTATTTTCATTTCATATATGCTTTGTGCAAAATAATCCATTACTAATATTATAAATTCGAAAGTAAGTCTGTCTGTCTGTCAGTCTACTACGCTCTCACGCCTAAATTACTGAACTCATTTTGATGAAATTTGATGCAGAGATAGATTAGACAACGAGAAAGGATATAGATAGGCTTAGAAACTTTTGCATTCCCACGGAAAAGCACGATATAGACGAATTTAGGGCGTAAAGCATTCAGCGCGAACGGTATCGCGGGAAACATCTAGTATTCGGTATTCGGCCGGATAGTGCCCTACTATCCGGTATCCGGCCGGATAGTGAAAATAGGCCGGATACCGGATAGTTACCGGATATCCGTTTCATCTCTAATATATATTCACGATATTAGGAATTTCATCAGTTGAAAGTTTTCTGAAAATAAGGCATCAATTCAGAGCAAACAAAATTCGAATAACCTACCTTCTGGATCACAATACTCACCATTCCTAGAAGTTCACTAATAATATATTGAGGTAGAGGTCAGTGGCGCCGACTTATGAAAATAATTTGGGGGGCAATTCCGGAAGTATTTCTGAATTTTGAATGAAAAATAGTGTGTTTTGAAGTTGTTTCAGGAATTAAGAGTAATATAATCAACATTAAAATAAAGATACCAATTCAATTTTTTGATGTTCATAAAGTATAACTAATAATTTTCTGAAATTATCAAGAATTTTTGAGGGAGTTCAGGTCACTGAAGCCTCATAGAATTGGCGCCACTGGTAGAGGTAGTAGTGGTTATGAAGAATTACAATTGATTGAATGAAAACACAAATCAGTTGACTTTTTATTGACTATATTTTTTGAAACATAAGTTGTTACACAGCAGCAATATATGGAAGCACATAGATGCTTGTCAAACATTGAAATCTAATACAGTTTTTATTGTTCCAACAATACCATGCCTAAAATGAGCGAGAAGCTAAGTAACACATCGTAACAAATATATCTATCTAATCTACAACGAATTCCGTCCAATCAAAATACATATCACTAAAACATTACATAATTATACAATGGCCATTTCAGATACATGAAGTTAATTTTTCTAACACCGTTCTAAACTGCTAAATCTTCGAGAATCAAAAATCCCACGAAAATATAGATATCAAATTTTTTTTCAGAGTTTTATTAAGAAAAAGTTACACATACTTAGTTGTAGGCTAGGTATCTAAATATATCTTCGTGTTACAAAAAAGTTTCTATATATAGATGTATACTAGCTTTGTCATATTCTAATATGGTTTTTCGGTAATAAATGGAATAACATGTATTTCTAAACAGGGTTTAAAAAGTGAACTGAGCTTTTACTGTTGATACATCTGATTAATTGTATAGTTTAGATTTCGCATTGATTTTTTGTGCTCATATGAAACAGGTGCAATTTAGGTAAATCTAGTCAAAAATCTATTTTAATCTTTTTGTTCTGTAAATGTTATTGTCATTATATTGTCAGTATCTTCTATATCACTTTTCTATACAAAGCTCTATTTCTTTTTATTTACCTTCACAACTTGTCTTGAAATTTTTTTTTGACCAGTATATCTTTTTCAGTTTGAAAGTTAATATACACGGGACTCTGGTGTTACATATATAAGCTATTCAATATTTTCTGTGAAAATACTTATTGATATTTGACTATCCAAAAATAGACAGGACCACACATTAGTAGCTTATTTTACTATATATGCTCTCTGAACTATTTTTCTTTATGCATTCTTATTACAAACTACACACAGTTTGGATACAACATTTTGATTGCCAAAATGGCGCAAATTCTTCAAACTTTCAAATTTCTTCTAAAATGTGTTTTCGAGCAGAAGTTTTGTTCTAACCACAACTGTCATTTTAATATATAATATTATATATACTAAATAACATTTCTTATAAATCTATAGAAAACTATGATATTTTTCTCTAGGGGTATAAAATATACTCATATAAAGCGCCACAGAAAAATCTGAATCGATAAAAACGATAATTGCAAATAGTTTATGATAGATATATATTTTCTGCGGAATTGGGAAATTCGGATTTTTCTGCAGGTGTGGTTTTTCGAATAGTTCAAAAGAACAATCTTCAGTAGTTTATTTCCTAATTCGTCTAATTTACTGATTGACAAGCGAAATACTATACCCTGCATCAATAACATTTATCATATAGATATACGACTTAACTTATACGTAATTTTCTCCATTACATTAGTCGATAAAACTTTTGATGAAGCATTGGCTTGATCGCAGATCCCTTTTCGAGTATATAAACTTGATTAATTCAAATTGCTAAAGATTTCTCCCAGAACTAATTGAAATTGGACATTTTATCCCAGCATCTGATGTCCGTATTATTTTATGGCTCAAATACACGCCCCTCTAAAAATGCAAGCGATTTTATCGGATTGGGACAGACGCTTTGTAATGAATAAATTCAAGAAATGGGCGTAAACATATTAATTTTGTTGCCTTTGTTCCCTGTATTCAAACTCTGCAAAAAAGATCACTCATAACAACATCGAATGCAGTATTTAAATCTTCCAAGCTCCATAGTCACCTAACAAGCCAATAAGCTTGAGGTTGTTAGTGAAACTTCAAAAATATAACAGGTGAATAACACTCGTCACAGTGTGAGGTCACCCTCAAGTTGGAATTATCGTTATTATTTTTACTCTCATTATATTATCTTTCATTATTCGAAAAATGTAAATATTTTTCCTTTTATTTCGAAGAATTTAAGCAATTTGAAAAGTACGAAAAACTATGGAATACTCACTGTATTTTAGATAGCGAATGCAATCCCGATCTTGCGAGATTTCGTGTCATTTTTTGAGATAAATCCCGAAGCATATCACGAGATCTCGTTCGAGTTTGATCGGTGGTGGTTGTCAAAGACGTTTCCTCGAGTTTAAATAGGTTAGACTCAATCATAAAAAAGAAATGAATCTATATGTGGGGAAACAAGGGGTAGTTTCTAGAGTTTGCTTATAATTGTTTACTCACGCTGCTGCCAATCACTGTTGAATCAGAGAAAACTTTTCAGCAGATATAAGTACATAGCTATTAACATAAGATGCTGTTTAGTAGACAGCACTCTTAATACGTTTTTACTGATATACTTCCGTAATTTCCCCTTGAATTACCCAAAAATTTTCTTTATTAACGTTTTTGTTAATGAATTTAAATAAAATTGAATAGTTTTCTGATTTTCACTATAATTAATTTCGAACATGACAGTATTGTTTCGCCAATATAGTGGCTTCATTAGATGTTGTTGATAAACTGAGCTATTACATTGCGGACTGCTTGTATTTATCCTGAAGTGTGAGGAAATGACATAGAACAATGTTCTTTTGACGTAGGGGAATGACTATAGAACATATTTCTTCTGAAGTATGGGGGATGACCATAGAATACTTTCCATATATCCCATAGAAGACCCCCATACTTCAGAAGAAATATGTTCTATAGTCATTCCCCTATTTCAAGAGAACAGTGTTCTATGGTCATTTCCACACACTCCAGGATAAATGCAAGTAGTCCACAATGTAATAGCTCAGCTTAACATCGACATCTGATAAAGCCACTGTGTTGGCGAAACAATATTGTCATGTTTGAAATTAAGTATAGTGAAAATCAGAAAACTACTTAGTTTTATTTAAATTATGTATTTAGATTTTCATAAAGTATCGGTGTAATCGATTGATGTTTTTGTTGTTTCACCGAGTTAATTCTATTGATTTTGTCATCTCTAAAAAAATACGGCTAGTTAATTAGTAAGTTTTATTATAAAATAAAGACTTTTCTTCAGAATAATATTCTGTTTAAATAAACCGTATCATCACAAATATGAAGTTTCCATCACTTTCAGTCATCCGAACTAAATATTCTTCAAATCATACAAGACCTCGAAAATTATGGAATCTCATGAGATTGTCATTTGTAATATCGTGAGATCCCACATTTGCGATGTCGAGATTGCATTTCTAAATATCAGTAGTGTCTCTTTGGGCTCTTGTTAATTAGTAGATTAACTACTAATAACATGGTATGAATTTAGGTGTTTAATAACCTAATCCAACAACCATTTCGAGTGAGGTTCTATCTTTTCATCTTTCAGTGTTCAAGTTGAATGTAAATACACCTACTGGCACAATTAGGGGAACACGAAAAAAAGGTTGATTTTTCATTGTCGGGAACTTTGATAAGTGGATAACTTTATGACACATTGCTTTAATACAGCCAACTTTTATTATTAAGAATTAATGGTTGTTTAAGAATTTGCTCATTTGGCGTTCTTCACTTATTCTGTTAAGAACTTTAGTGGATGCTGCCAATGGGAACTGTGGGCCATTTAACTGTTTACATTTGATTAGTGTACATTGTTCTGATACAAAATGAGTGACTTACCAGCAACTTCTGTGGCTAGGGCTGTAACCATGATGGAAGAAGGGCACACCTATCGCTCAGTCATTCCCTCATTAAGTGTATTAACATCGGTGGTTCGTCGCGTCTTCCGACGTTATAGGGAGACTGGATCGTACGTGCGCAGACCAGGACAGGGCAGAAATCGAGCAACTAGCACCTTAGATGACCGTTTAGTAGTCATGTAGACTTTACGAAATCGTCGTCAAACAGCTGTTCAGACCCAAAACGTTCAGCAGAAGTCCGTAACGTCAACGTCAGTGAAAGGACTGTTAAAAGACGGTTTAATGAAGTTGGCTTCAAATCTTACGTGCCAGCAAAAACCCCAAAACTCGAGGTAGCTCATCGTGTAGCAAGATTAGCATTCGCTTGATAGCACCGAGATTGGACAAATGACTATTTTGTTCAGTGACGAAAGCCGTTTTTGTATAAATTTCGTGGATGGAAGGGAAATAATGTGGAGAAATCGTGGGGAACGTTATCGCCAAGCAAATTTCACTGAAACTGTGTCGTGTGGTGGAGGGTCGGTGATGTTATGGATCATACGTTTGGAAGACCGCACAGAGCTAGTGTTCATCAGTAATGGATCGCTAACTACACAGCGGTACGTAACAGAAGTCTAAGAACCCCATGTCATGCCTTTTGCCCCATTCATATACGAAAATTTAATTTTCATGCATGATAACGAACGCCCTCACACTGCACGCACAGTGACTACCTTATGAAGTAGGCATCATTCAAATGAACTAGCCAGCGCGATCGCCGGATATGAACCAGTTAGAATATGTCTGGTACTAGCTGGGAAGAAGGGTTAGACAAAGTAATCTAGCCCCTAATAATGCGGAAGAACTAAAATGGGCGTTAGTGCAAGAGTTGGAAAAATTTACTCCAAGAACTCATCGACAATAATATCCAAAGCATGGGAAACCGTGTACAAACTTTAATTAGATCGCGTGGCGGCAATACCCATTATCAAAAAACTTCTTTTTTTGGGATTTTTGAAAATTTTAACAGATTTAAGTTTTAAGGAAAAAAGTTCAATTTTAATTTTTTGTGATTTTTGTTTAATTCTCGAAGAAATATTGTGAAACTCAAGCATTTATTTCAGTTCGTTTGAGTGCAACTAATTATGGTGAAACTAAAAAAAATATGTACAACGTTTGTTAAGAAAATCGACCTTTTTTGTGTTCGCCTAATTGTGTCGGTGAGTGTATTTTCTCCGTAAAGTCTTTTCAATATTACCTCAGGGCTCTTCACTGATTTTAAAACTTTTCTAATTGCTTCTTGAAGATATTTGTTTTCAAACGTCACATTCGTTTCATATCGAATATTTGGCGAACGATGAAAATTTTGCTTCGATTTATCAAAGCCAAAGATGAAGAAGTATCCTTAGCATTGATTGTATATATAACGAAATAATTTCCTAGCTGTGAATATCTGTTACTCGCGAAAATATTTTATTCAATAAATAACTATATATTGATTATATTTCCACTAATATTCCATTTTTTGCTTCCATTATTTTCAAAGCACGTTTTCTGAATGACTTTCGAAAAACCACACATTTTACAGCTGTGTAAACAGATCACATTTAATAGCGGCCTTTCAGGACACTAGATGAATTGTCAGGATATCACTATAAGTATTGTTCTAAATTTTATTGTGCGTAGCTGAATGAAGAGAGGAATTTACACAGAGAAACTTTCGCAATTCATATCTTAGTTGTAATGACTCTTTGCTGCTTTTATAAAGATGACATTCACCAGTATTATTCCTTGATATGTATACTTAAATCATCGCTTTCACTCTCCCTGTGCAAATCCTGGTATGAATACACTAGTTCTTAAGAATTACATTTATAAGAAATATTAAAATCATCCTAAGAGTAACTTATCATTTGGGTTACAGCCTCCAACAAGCTAAATGATATTTCTGAAATAGTTCTATCGCCAGTTGCGTCTCAATAGACCGTTCTAATAGGCATAAATGCTCCAAAGTACAAAGTTTGATATCTCCTCCCAGAAATATTATTATATCTCGATTTGTCTAATTTTTCTTATACTAGATAACATTTAAAAGCAGATATATTGTATTATCTAAAAAAACTGAAGTGAAAAATTGAAGCAGTGTTCCTATAAACAATTTACTTCTAGCATATTTTTTTACTTGCTAAGAAAAGTACACATGATATACCTCTAATATTATATTAAATTCACAAAGATGATTTATTTTCGGGAAAAAAGTCAAGAATATTTTTATAGATATTTTATATTGATGATTTTTCAGGTTAGTAATAAAGAATTTCAGGTCTAAGACATTATTAAGGATTATTTGTAGACGATTTCAGTGTGAAAAGAAAATTACTCCTTGAAATTCTATAGTTTCTTTCTTGTATGGTCATAACCTTCGTTGTTTATGGCTTCACCATAAAATTTTTTCTGAGCGTAGGTTAGAGAAGTATTCCAGATTATAATTGACGATAAAATGTCACCTGAGCAGTAGAGTGTTATATTTAATTTACAACAACATCTCATAATTGAGATGCAAGTCGATATGTATCCTTCAGACAGAATGTTCTCAAATATTTTTGGAAAATTTAATCAATTAAGTATATATTCTCATATTCATTTTCATTTAATTCTATCCATCGATATAATTAAAGTTGAAATTGTAGTATTTTTTTCTGCTCAAAAATCGACGCAAAAACTCGATAAAATTTTAATTGACATTACTATTCTAGACCAAACGAATCATAGCACTTCAAATATATGGAGTGAAATCACTTTTTCAATAAAATATATTTTAAAGATTTATGTGGGTAGTTGTCAATTCAATTTTCTTATTATATATTTTTTTCTATATTTTCTTACAAATTTCGAAATACTCCATGTTTAGTCTTCTATTCCCAATCTCGAGTTGATCATTGAATTCGTTCTCTATTTGTTTATTGTCTTTATATTGTCAGTGTTATTTACTGAATATTGGGTAATATATTTTCAGCTAGATTTGTAGAAATTATTTTAGCTAGAACCAGATGATTATGAAATTTCCAGTCCGAGACACAATGGTGAGCAAAACTCTCATTCTATACATTAATGATATATGGATTTTTCTAAAGTAGCACTTTGTGTAAATATTGAACAAAACTCTAGGGCATCCATGAAAAATGTGACAATTAATTGAAAGAAATTCATCATATGATACGATCATGTTCGACGTGACGTCTTTATTATCATTTGAGAGATACTGTTAGAGAAAATTGGAGTCAATTCCACACTGGATAAAAGCATAAGATAGACTGTTTTATTTTACAAGAAACAAACTACAAGTGGGACAAAAACTACAATTCCACATGTATTAAGGCTTATTTTCTCTTGAAATCGAGCCTCACTTGGCGATCGAGGTGACACAACTGATCAATTTCCTGTAGAACGTCATAGTCTATCTTGTGCTTATTTCGAAAAAGGTATCGATTTCAACTTTCTCTAACATTATCTATTGAAGGAACATCGTACATCATTCTTCTAAGCCATTTGAATATGAGATACTTTCCTTCCGAACCTTTATGCTATATATATATATATATATATATATATATATATATATATATATATATATATATAATAGTTTTTAACATTAAAATAAGCCTGTTATTGCTAAAACATTGAAAATAAACTATCTTTAACAGGCAATAAATCAATTTAAATATATATATATATATATATATATATATATATATATATATATATATATATATTCAATCCCTCATAGGAAGGGTAGACTTATACCTGAAATTCAGAGAATCATGAAGCATTCAACATTGTAACGTGACTGAAATGCTACTTCAACTCCATTGTGAATTACACCGGAAATTTATTCTCATTTGCAACGACTTGAAACGAATTTTGATTTATTCTCAGACAGAAGCCTTTGAATGGCTCTTATTATTAATTTATTTTATTATTCATTCATCGAATGTTACCAAGACAATTTCCAATTCTAAAACACATCAACCATGTCTACTTGAATTATTATACGCTTTCACAATACATATTTAATTTTATATTGACTCACTTTCATTGTTTCAAATTAATGCTGCTGCTAATTGCGATGGAAATATACTTCATTTGTTATATCTGAATACAGAAAGGCATATCTGGATGAAGAACAGTAGCAATTAACTCAACCATATATACTGAAACTGAAGTTAAACTTTCGATTGAAAAATATTGAGGTATTTTGAAATTCGAATACACATAAATTGAGTATTTGAGAAAATGAAAAAAATTAAGTCTTTGCAACAATTCAACTGAAAATCTTTAACGTATATATTTCAATCATTTCATCCAAAGGATAAAACGAAAAAAGCACGTTGATATTTCAACAATTTCAGATAAAAACATACGTTGAGATAATAATTAGTAAAAAAATGATACTTTTCATTATATACGATTTATATTTCACCAACCAGATTCCCAACTCATATTTCAAATATGTATGAATTTTCAAATCATAAGGGATATATTTGAAGGTGTTATAAAGGTAAAAAAAACCTTCTTTTGACTCTTTGAATTTGAACATTTAAGGTGCTATTTACTACTACTAATCACAAGCCAGATCTGCGTTAATGTTTTTAGAAGTAATAGAAGATGTATTTATCTGGATGCCTTGAACAGTTGCAAACCCTATTTGACTATTATTCTCGTGGTGAAGCATCGAATATATTATCCATAAGTGTGATCATCATATCTTTTAAAATTCTTTTTATTCAAAGTATCACATTTAGACACTTTTCTTACCGTGTATAATTTTGTACCAATCATTCTTTGATATTGTCATAATTTGAGCAGTTGAATTGATACTTTTGTGAGCAAATTTCTCTACAGACCTCAGGAAATGTAGAAAGATAATGTTTCAATTAAATATTCAGTTGGAGAACTGAGCAATAATTACTAAGAGATCGTTAGGAGAAACCTGCCTTTTATTAGACTGCTGCATTGTTTTCTTGATTTCCTATTCAATCTGAATAGAGTTTCATTTGTTCCTTAATCCAGTGTATAAATTTTGGGACATATGCATACACTCCAGGCAGATGAGGATGGGCACATTTTATGCCCCAGCTTACTATTCCACCAACAAACCAACGATCAGGATCGCTCTTTTCTCTACAGAGGAGAGGTCCTCCAGAGTCACCCTGTTTAAAATTTAATCAATTAGCAGAGCTGTCTCATTTCGTCGACAATTTATGGTTTGGAAATACAGTATTCGTTAATCAAACAACTCTGGCGTGCCGTTGCGACGTCATTTGTAATTTGGAGTACCTACATTGAGCATATCAAAGACAGAATAATAGTAAATAATCATAAATAACCGGGAGTTTGGAATCACTTCATACTCATTTATACAAAGGGACAGTTCAAACAATATAATTTTTTCGAATGAATGATTATAATTATATTTATATAGACTGATTATAACTGATTGGAAATATTTCAGATTTTATATCTAATGGGTGATTTTTCAAGCGTAGTTTTTTTTAAATCGAATAAAACACTCAATTTGCATCATATATTCAAATCTTATTGACATTTATAACTTGGCCTTTGCCATTTACATTTCGAAGATAACTTCATGTAAATGTTGTCCGCGGCTCCGTATCAAATGGTCCATTCGGAAGGTCCAAGTTTGCGTCACTTTTTGGAGCATTTCGGCCTGTATTCCACGAATTACGCGTTTTATGTTATCCTGTAAGGCTTCAATCGTGTTCGGCTCAACCACATACACTAACGACTTTACATAACACCACAAGAAATAATCCAGAGGCGTCAAATCGCATGATCCTGGCGGCCAATTCACAGGGCCATTTCAAGAGATAAGCTGCTCACCAAATTCATCCTTCAACATGTCCATTGTTTTACATTCTGTGTGGCATGTGGCACTGTCAACCACATGTCCACCAAGGTCAACTCGGCCAACTGGGGCAGAAAAAAGTTGCGTTTCATGGCTCGATATTGTTCGCCGTTGACGGTAACGTTTCTTCCACGGTCGTCTTTGAAGAAAAATGGACCTATGATGCCACCAGCCTAAAAACCACACCAAACTGTCGTTTTTTGGGGATGCATGTAGCTGTTCATCACTCAAGATGCGACAGTTTATTTTATTTACATATCCGTTAAGCCAGAAATGAGCTTCATTGCTGAACACAATTTTTCGATAAAACAGCGGATTTTCATTAATCTATTCTAAGGCCATTCACCAAAAATTAGATGTTGTGGTAGGTCATTCGGCTTCAATTTTTGGAGAAGTTGAATTCTATAGGCTTTCAAACCCAAATCACATGTAAAATTTTCCATGTGGTTGAGTAACACATGCCCATTTGCTGTAAACGGCGACGAATTGACATTTCACGATCCTCATTAACACAGTACGCTACGGCTGCAATATTGTCGTCAGTACGCACTGTGCGCATGCGAGATAATGATTTAATGTTCAACAAAGTGAACTTGGTGCGGAATTTATATATGATAACAGCAGGATTTGTTGATTCACCAGGTCGATTATGACGACCATAATATGGTGGTAAGAAACGATACACATTTTTCACAGAGCACGAATTTTGATAGTAAATTTCAACAATTTGCAATCGTTGCTCGTTTGTAAGTCTTTCCGCGATGAAATGGTATAGTATACTGAAAACTTTTCACTTGACGTTTGGATGACGTTTGGATGCCATTACCAACTAATGCCGCCAACCTAAAAAACTTAGCTCTTAAAAAATCACCCGTTAGATAAATGAATGAATAGAAAGTGTCACGTATTCGAGTAACAGTGTGTTAAGTTTAGAAATTTAACATTCAATTATGCTGAATATTTTCAAATTACTGATTAGATGTGTAGAACTTATACACCATTAATTTATACAATGAATGTCTTTGGGTGCTACCAAAGGCGTACAAGCGGAATGAGTTCCTGGTAACCCCAATCAAACTCAAGGTCACTGGGGAATTGCGATTTCAAAATCTCATTCAGAATACCTTCAAATTATAACTACTAATACTATGTTTCGAGATGATATGCTGCATAATTATTTGAATTTCAAAATATGTATTAAAAATATCGATGTTTTGGGTCAATCATTAGATTATATTTATTGAGCTAGTCATTTTATAATCCGTATGAACAAAAGACAAAATTTTTAATCCAAAATTTTCGATTAATACAGTAAGTAACTCATACAAGAGACTCTTTTCAGCTCTTCTGAGTTAAATCTTCATATTTTGAGATACACTGTATATACACACATAGGAAGTTTGGATCTGCAGCTTTCTGAAAAATTTCTGAAATTTCACGTACTAATTAATTTATTTTACGTGAAATAAATAATTTGCATGGAACACCATATAAGTTGAGAGTGATCAAAAGTGTAACATAATGATATACTTAACCAGTATATCATTATTTTTTTGAGTATATTATTGGAGTTTCATGCAATATTGGATCAAATGATTCATTCATGATTGATTTATAATACCTTTTATACAAAAACCTTGTTACTCTTTCTGCTGTCTACATAGAACTGCTCTAAAAATTTATATATACATATATATACATATATAGATAAAATGTAATTTCTCCACCGTGTGATACTTAGTAAAATTAAGGTAACGGGAATAATCGGTCCTGTGAAGTATTTGAAAACTCATTTATTCATTAAAATTCTCTATATTTCGACACTTATTTGTGTCTTCTTCAGGAGAAAAAACAAGCTACAAAGTAATGACTACAAAGATAAATTTTAATATGTATCGAATAAAATTACTTACAATTAGAGTTTATACGAAGAATATAAACTAACATTTTTTTATGATAAACGTTTCTATTTTGTTGCCACTTGTTCGCTACATGTTGCTAAACTGAATGGTCAAAAGTTTCAACACCCTAGAAGGCTGAAGGCCAGGCTGTTGTGTATAATGAGTTGATCGTGAATTTTTTGAACCATTGACGTAGAAAAATGTTTTTATTCGTTCTATTTTAGAACGAATTTCGTTCTAGACATTCAATTCTAAGAAATCCTCTTACTAATCAGAAAACAGAAATATATTGTCAAGTCGCATGCATTTATAATGCATAGATTAAATATGCATTAATCAAATCTCAAGAATCAATAGAAAAAAACTTGAATACATCTAAAATGGAAAGTTTCACACGTCCTTATCAATTCAAATACTTCAATTTACAACGATTATTTATGAACAATTTCATCTAATCTGAGGAACTAATGCCATCTAGGATGCGATGATAGAATTGCTCGGTTTCACCTTTCTAGAGGTTGCCATCAAGAGCTACTAAAAACTTGAAGAAATCTACCATGAGAATATGAATTATAGTTATATATAGGCCTATAACTATAAATTATTGTTATTATTATTAATTATATCGACGGCTCGTTCACCTTCTCCATGTTTCAAATTAATTGGTGATAAACAGATAAGAAAAGAAACAGATTGGTAGCTGATCAATTCACTGATAACCATGATATAAACTGAAAAATAACCCTCAGTTTCATCGAACATGCATTTAATTCTGAATATGGGATCCCCGTCCAAAGGCCACATTACAATATAGACTACTATGTCGCAATAAATTGAATATATAGCAGCAGTTGCCGTATATGTAATATATTTTTTCAATGAATGAATTTGTGAAATTCATAACGTTATAACCATATGAATACATGAAGTTATTTCGGATTATTCTTCCATGGGAATTGTTTCTGCTTTGGAATGTATATTTGTGCAGCATCATTATTTTATATATTATATTGATCAGATAATACTACGCTATACGTTACATATATTCTTGATTTTCTAGGAAATATGATAGATTTGCTATAAATTGAAATCTCAGCTGATGTAATTATACGTCAAATGATATTGGGCACCATACAAAATCTATAGAATCGATGAATATGAAATAATTAAGCACCTCTTCGAAAATTTCATGATATTTACATTTTCTCATTCATTATTATATAGGGAGCCGATGTTATTGAAAAATGTATTCCACAAATAAGAAAATGTTATATGTTGATCAAAAAAATATCACATGATTACTATAATTTGATCATGTTTTCAAACATTCTTCCTATGAATATTAATGTGATGTGAATAATATTATAATTCGAAAATCAGGACAAATTACCCAGAAATTGATGAATTATTACGGAATGTGTTTCGGGGTAATGACCTATTATCAAGAGCTGATTACCTACTATATGTCTTTTGAAATACACTTTCGAAAAATTTTCAAGGATTCTACAAGAAATCAGTGAAATCAGAGCTCATTTGAATGATCCCCTGCAAATTTTTGAACGAATATTATATAAAAGATAAGTACACACATAAAACATTCGAAATGAACAGCGTGGTGTGTCACCATGCGGTGAAAATTTTTGGAACTATTCCTCAAATTCTTTTGAAAAGTTTTTGTTCTATGATGATTTTTTTAAAATTATGAAATAAAGAGGAATAATGTTAGTTGTACGACTAAAAAATTGTTGTTATGAATGTTATATTAGAGAAATATCCTGTAGCGCCATCTAACCTAAACTTTGAGTTACTAGTCCACATTCAGTGTCAATAAGTACCAACGAAAATCACTAGATGATGCTACATCACGATGAAAAAATGTAAAGCGATGCCATCACCCAAAAAAACGCTTCATCATAACTAAGCCTCTTTTTTTGGAAATATATCTTCGTAGATAGGAAAATTTTATTCACTTGGAGTGTTTGCGAAGCACTCATAATGAATATATGTAAAAGTAAACGAAAATTGATGGTGTTAAGTATTGGGATTCGAATTGTTTTTCAGTAATACCTACATGGATGCATTCTAAGTGTTTACAGCGACGCTTTAACCATAGAAAAGGGAAACTGTGGCAACGTTGCAATTTCCGTTTCAATCGTGAAGCAATATCCCTAGGTGATGAAATGAAGTACAATTAGAAAGGTACACGAATCACCTTATACCCTCAGGACCTTAACAGGATCAGTGAATAAAAATCATTAGAAAATTAGGGCACGATAAAGGGGGGACAGAGAAAGGAAGGTAGATCTAGAGTATACGGATTAAGTGGCTTGGCAGCTAGTGAAAGGGAAAAGAGAACTCGAGACTAGCGCTCGGTCGTCGCGGTTGTTTTTGAACCCCTTGGAACTACCAAGTCCTATACTCAACCTTATTAGGATTAAACCGGAACTAAATTAATATCCTACACTTCAAATAGTCGGGATATTAACAAGCGACGGGTAATCCGCTTGAAACGGAAACCGGCCATTCCGTAATCTCGAAATCGAATTTATTAATCATAATTATGGAAAAAACCACTGTCAGTTTAATAGAAATCAAGATGCAAAGTCCCATTGAAAATTCTCTCTCAGTTTTCAATTGAACCAGAACATTTCCTTCAGAAGGTTCAATTTTTCAAAATCATTTATATGTCTCTTCCTCTCTCTCTCTCTCTCTCTCTCTCTATATATATATATATATATATATATATATATATATATATATATATATATATATATATATATTATATATATATATATATATATATATTTATTTATATATTCACTAATTGAGATAGTTGAAGTTTTTAATATTTTTAGTATTAACAGGCTATTTTGATTGTTAAAAGCTTTATTTCTGTTGGCGTTTCGTTGTGTTTTCTTCAACTTTATCAAAACTAATGAACAATTGAATTTTATGAATAACCATAGATTTAAAAAAATTTCTTGAAGAACGAATTAAAGCACATAAATATGCAAAATCCCAAATCACAGCCTTACATAAAGATAAAATAACTGAAAACACGATTTTGATTACAAAAACACAAAGATTTTAGCAATTGATAAAGACAAAAAATGTAGTGAAATTTTAGAATTGTTACACATTCCTCAAAATTTGAAAAACACAGTAAATGAAAGAACAGATATAAAACATCTTAATTTTATTAACAAATATTTAATAAACCTTACAAATAACACTCATAGAATGATTACACAACAATCACCAAACATCATCTCTCCAAATTCATTGTTTCCTGATCTACCATCAATTTAATGCACATAAACCATAAAAATATTTCAATACACATATTCTGGATAAGTATATGAAACTCAACTATGTGAAATTATATGTATATATAAATCACACTCATTTCAATCACCTGGCTTACCATGAGTTTTTCAGAGGTTTCCTCATGATGAAGAAGACTAAAACTTCCGAAGTAAATGCTAAGCCAGAAAATTCCTCTGATTACTAAAGAGACAAAAAAACCCATTTGCTTTTTTTCAAAAAAATAAGTTTGACGTTCTAATGATATCTATGATAATTCAAAAAATTCAATGGTTTCAAAACATTGACAATAAACTATTTAAAACAGGCAGTAAATCAATTAAATATATATATATATGTATATATATATATATATATATATATATATATATATATATATATATATATATATATATATCCAAAGAACACGCAAAGAATCCAAAGCATAGAGCATCCAAAAAATCAAGTTTCGAATGGTTTCCGATGCCCACTCCTAGAATATTTGCCAGTTCCGAAATGAGGCAAATATCCATCAGTGAATTCACTCACGAGAGCTCCCTCTATCGACGAAACTAGATAAATTCTCTCGTGTATGGCAGAGCTCATTCGTAAAGTAACATTTCAAAACTCATTCATTCAAGGAATTTTCATTCTTTCAAGACGTTTTTGTGTCTTCATGTGAAGAAAGCTGGAATGAGAGTTAAAACAAAATGACAACGAAACTGCAATCAAACATTGATGGAGGAAGAGGTGGATACCCTCTTAAAGGAAAAAAGGAATTTCAGAATCAGAAGAAAGCTGAAAAGTATAGCCCCCATAAGAAAGCAGACGTTGACAAGTGTTTCGCGCTTCTCGTTTCTCATCACTGATTTTAAAGTTCCTATCATGATAAACCCCTCTTGCTTTTTAGTGAAATACAAGTTATCGAGATTCCAAGTCGAAGAGAAAAGGGAAAAACGTTTGGGAAATTGAAAAGTGCGGAACATGTGAAAGCGGCTGGTTCCTTATGCCAATTATACCAATAATTTTGAATTGGATGTTGTATATATATATATACATATACATATATATATATATATATATATATATATATATATATATATATATATATGTATATATTTATATATAAAGGGTGTTCTTTTAGAGGTATAGAACTTTGAATTGCAATAAAACAACGATGGATCATTCGATTAACAAGAATTTTTTTTTATTCGAAAGATAATCTTGTGGCATTGAATTTTGAGTCTATTCATGATGAATTGCAAACCAAACTGAGAATAAATCATTTCTCAGCTGTTAAATCGGTCGCCATCTTCAACAGTAATGCCAACTTAAAGTTCTATACCTCTATAAAAAACACCCGTTTTATATATATATATATATATATATATATATATATATATATATATATATATATATATATATATGTATATATATCTTGAAATTGATTTATATATATATTGACACTTAATATTCACTCTCTTTTTCATATCAAAAAGAAACTGTTAGGTTCGTTATTGTTGACATTTGTGTAGGCAGCTCCTTGAGAGTTTCATTTCAAATTTTTCGATATTTCGAATAAGATTCTCAGTATTGACTAATATGAATGATTCGTGAATCTTGAAACTACCTTTTTTTTGCCAACCTCGGTGTCATCTGGAGCGGTTAAACATGGGACTATTCTCACACATTACAGAAGAAGCTTTATATTGTACTAGCGGTGAAGAATTTTCTTGTGTTAGAATGAAATATCTACAAAGCGTCTACGTACTCTCACTTATGTTGATATGAGTAGGAATCTGAATTGCTGGAGAGAGTTTATACGTTTTTTTTTCGAAAGAGGGAGCTAGGAAGGGGAGGCTGCGTGAATATTCAAGAACTAAGCTTCCCTACATTCGGATATTGGACCTGCAGGCGTTTTGATGTCATCGATTCTTGATTTATTGATTAAATAAGATTAATGATTCATAATAATGATGAAACAATTTAATCTTATTATCTTCCACAAGTTCGATGATTTTTCGAAGCGCACTCAATATTCACTCTCGAAATTGAGAGGTTCGTTCTTGTTGACATTATTTTTGTAGACAACTCCCTGAGAGTTTTATTTGAAATATTTCGATATTTCCATTAAGAGTCTCAGTATTGACTAGTATGAATGATTCGTGAATCTTGAAACTATATATATATATATATATATATATATATATATATATATATATATATATATATATATATATATATATATATATATATATATATATATATATGGAAGAAGCTTTACGGGATAGAAACCATAAACAAAAGAAGAATGCAGAAATGTTTCCATCTCCAGGTTCGTACACCTTGAACTTGGCTTAGCCGTTCTGAAGAAAACCATCAAGTTCGAAACACGTGTCAACGGCTGCTTCTAATTGCGGTTGTACCGAGAGTTCTACTTTTGTTCATAAATATATATATATATATATATATATATATATATATATATATATATATATATATATATATATATATATATATATATATATATATATATATATATATATATATATATATATAAGATAAGTGTGAAGGTTTCTTGGGAATGGGCACAGTTTAAAATTGATGAAATAATTGTTTATTCTACATATGTTTCGGCTCTAGGCCTTTTTCAAGAATATTACAGGTTCATATGTTTCGGCTCTAGGCCTTTTTCAAGAATATTACAGGTTCATATGTTTCGGCTCTAGGCCTTTTTCAAGAATATTACAGGTTCATATGTTTCGGCTCTAGGCCTTTTTCAAGAATATTACAGGTTCATATGTAGAATGAACAATTATTTCATTAGTTTCAAACTGTGCTCATTCCCAAGAAACCTTCACACTTATGTTTTTAAGCAAAGCACAAGAAAACTAAACGAAATATATATATATATATATATATATATATATATATATATATATATATATATATATAAGGTTTTGGTTGACGTATCTTAATTATAGAATAATTAAAATATTTGAATTCGATTTACACTTTGATTATGAAAACTTTACGCGTTTCGTCGAGATGATAGACTTCTTCAGGTGCTAACAGAATATATTTTAATGACCTTTTTGTGATGATTTTGTGACGACGTTCTATCCATAGAACTTTGTCAAAATGCAAAACATATGTGTTTCACTGTCGCCTTGTGTTAATTTGATTAAAAAACAATATTGAACTTTACTGATATCCAATCAAATGGTCCCAATCATTACACTTTTAAGTATTCACATTCAGATATACCAAAACTCTCAACTATTCAACTACGAAAAAGACCGAAAAATCGAGACTGAAAGGATATACGGGAATCGACACATAGTCCTCAGGTGCTGGCAATCCAACAAATTCAATGATGTTAATGGTCACCATAGGGGTTGAATTGAGCCGAGATTTGTTGAAAATCACCTGGAGGATAACGAAATATATAGCCACATGTTACATAAATCAAAACATTAGGTTGAGTTAATTCGTAATGATCCGTATCAAAATCTGAGGCAGACAAAATCCTGCAATGTTTTATCTGAATCAGAACGCTTTTATATAGAGACGCTCCCACCACATAATATCTTTCAGTTTGATTTTCACGCCGTGGTACTCGAACCGATCGTTTTCTTCAAACCTCGAAGTGGATTACGAAATTTGCACGGTTGAAAAAAGTTGCCTTGTCTACACTTCGCTTTACCCTGGACTCGTAGAAAGTTTTATCGATTCGCAGATGTTCAATCAAACACTAGATTACATATAAGAAAGGCCGAAGCTTTTCTGCCAGGTGGATTTCCCCATAGGTCGTTTGCATTCTCGAAAAACGCAGATCTTTGTGTCTGTTCTCAATTCGGTATACGTTTCTAATTATAAAGAGTGCATTGAGCCAGGATAATTCGACAGATTTGGAAGCTTTTGTGAATAGTAATGTAATTGTCAACCTTCTACAATTTTTTTATCTGAGATATTTTTCTGAGTTCCAGATCTGCGATAATTTCAAAATTGTGATATTTTCGATTGCAATTTTCTTGGCTTATATCAATACCTTGATTGAAATTCATAAGGATTATATGCAAAACGCAAACAGAAGATTTAACGCAAGGAGAATTATGAAAAGAAATAAAAAGGAATAGTGCAGCCCGCATATCATTGACTTGTTGTCAACTTATACATCTTCGCGTTAAACCTTCAATTAGGGTGTAAATTCTCAATTCGAGATTCTGCAGAGTTTGAAGATCAGTTCCTTGGCAAAGCCATGATAAACCCTCCCACTTTGGGGGGTTCTTGGTAATATCTCAACGTAAAAATATACAAACTCAAACTGTTGCTGGACTGAACGCAGTAAAAATTGATACTTATGGCTGTTTCGAAGGAAAAGAAAACTGCTGAGTCCACTCATTAGTATTTCGAAACGGTCAATCCTGTAAATTACTGTCGAGAGATTTTCGAATGTTTAATACAAAAATCGATCAAATATTGACCAAATCACCCTTATAAATATTTCTCGAACGATAAATTATACTAATAGCCGAAACGAACGAGAATAACCGAACAAACAAAGAAAAATGCGAGTCGATAAATTTCTTTAAACGGAAATTAAAACTTTATATCCCTTGGGCTTCTAGACGTTGATTACTACAGTAGAAAAGGAAAGTATACGAATGCTAGAAATATTACACATAGGATGAAACATCCTTTATTCTCTTTCATTTATATGAAGTTACTGACCAAAACGGATATTGGATAGGAAGTTCCCTGTTTGCTACTCTTTGTTTAGGATAAGAGGGGAAAACGGAAATCTAAGTGCTTCAAAGCACCATCATCGGAAGTTCAACTCCAGGATGTCCACGAGCTCAATTAGAAATATTTGGTTCGTATTATTCAATTCACCAAGGATTCTCCAGATTACGTTTTGCCACTAATTCTCTACAGTATTTTCACACAGCTTTTGATGTCGGATAATCACAAACTTTCTTCTCATAAACCCCCATTGAAACATATATTTCTATGAAATAGTTAAGTGAATAGTTAAAAAGTGTTAGTGAAGCAAGATAAAAACTGAGTTGAATCATCATTCAACTCATCAAGGCTTCAAAAATGAAAAAATTTTATTATCTGTGTAAAAAGAAATACTTAAAATTAAGGAAGAATTAAACAAATCAATATATATTTTTGGTCACTGAATATTGTGTTGATTGATGTAACTACGACAAGCTTCTCTGATTCTTCAACAGAGAAAGGAATAAAAATATAACAGCATTTTCCATTGAATCAATAGTTTACTGCTATTTCAGTTGATAAATTTATACTTCGCTCACATTAGTTAGTTGAAAACAAGTCAAATTAAGATTGTATTCGTTCATTATTGTAATCAACTTAATATTCAACAGATAATCACACATCTGTACCCAGTGAATCCTTGAAATTAAACATGCAACGATTTATATTGTTATATAAATCTTGCAGAAAAAATAGTTCATGGTGGAACAAATGGTGGAATGGTGGAACAAATCTCTTCAAACAATTCGGTTCGAATTACCAATAAATGTCTAGAATGAATAGAAACAAAGGGCAATGAATAAAAGAAAATCTACTGAATATAATTTTTTGAACTTACTACTATTATACGCCAATTACAATTCGAATAGAATTATAACAGTAGTTATTATTCAAACATCCAATTATATTAGTGATTTCAAATTAGTTGTTTCATTGCTTTAGTTTTGGTTGCATTGAATATTGAATAAATTTCTTGATCATGAATTTATACGGATAGATACATGGTGTCGTATATTCTTGATCTCCTTTCAGTTGTTAAAAGTACCAGGATAAACGAAATCACCAATGATGATAGGTCCAACTATTAAAATGAAGCTGAGTATAGTTTTTTTGTCTTTTATGAAATCGATACAATCCCTTTCATTCATTCTTATTTATCCGCATTCTTAATGATTACTAAATGAAAGGACAATTATTGGTCCTTCGAGCCGGATTGTCTGAAAACATTTTGAATTTTTTGTGCCGCAGAGTATACTAATTACTCGTAGCAACAAGATTGAAAAAAATTCCAGAACTATAATTTTCTTTGGTGTATAAATTCGTTACAATGATACTATTACGTGTTCTGTTATATTTTCTTCAACTATATACGAAGGTGAAGGAAACAAATGAGCCAAATCGGATTGAATATGCAAACCTGTTTTGTCAACATTCACGAAATAGATATTGCAGTTCGTTATAATAGGCAGTGGTGAAACAAAATGAAACCACCAAACAATAATGCACAAGAAATCTTCAAAGCACACTAGAAACAGATTATACGTAAGTCAACTTTAACAGACTGATGTAACAAATGCCAGTACATCTGAATAGTTTAAGTATCCAAGTTCGTAGAAATAATTAGCATTTCAATTTGTATAAGGACTATTCCAATGCGGAAAATGAGAGCAAGCAGAAGATTGAAAAAACGAGATTTGAATCTATCGATTTTCCGTCGGGAGTTATACAAGCAATTAAATCACAATTTTGTTCGGAAGGATGGATTCTGACACACGCAGATCTGAGAAGAGTTGAGAAGTAGTTATAAGCTCAGACTGTGATGGATAAATTAGTGTGAATAAAACCGCTAGAGATCGAACATTTCAAATCGGAATCGGTTTTCGAATTTTCAATACCTCACTATTGTTTCGGTCTTGCAATCAATTCTAAATGAAGAAGGTTAAAATACATACTAATGGGTGATTTTTTAAGCGTAGTTTTTTTTAAACGGATAAAAGACTCAATTCGCCTCATATATCCAGATTTTTTATTGAAGTTGATAACTTGGCCTTTGCCACTTACATTTTAAAAATAACCTCATGTAGATGTTGTCCGTAGCTTCGTATCAAATGGTCCATTCAGAAGGTCCAATTTTGCGTCACTTTTTCAAGCATTTCGAGACCTATCCCAGGAATTACGCGTGTTATGTTATCTTGTAAGGTTTCAATCGTGTTCGGCTTGTCCACATACATTAACACTTTACATAACCCCACAAGAAATAATCCAGAGGCGTCAAATCGCATGATCTTGGCGGCCAATTCACAGGGAAATTTCGAGAGATAAGCTCCTCACCAAATTCATCCTTCAACATGTCCATTGTTTCACGAGCTGTGTGACATGTGGCATTGTCTTGATGAAACCACATGTCAACTAAGTTCAACTCGGCCAACTGGGGCAAAAAAAGTTTCGTTTCATGGCTCGATATCGTTCGCCGTTGACGGTAACGTTTCTTCCACGGTCGTCTTTGAAGAAAAATTGACCGATGATGCTACCAGCCTATAAACCACACCAAACAGTCGTTTTTTCGGGATGCAAAAGGTAATTCTTGTATGGCATGTGGCAATACTCCTCCTACAAGTATATATATATATATATATATATATATATATATATATATATATATATATATATATATATATATATATATATATATATATATATATATATATATATTTATATATATTTATATATATATATATATATATATATATATATATATATATATATATATATAATATATATATACAATATACCTGTATAAACCTTTTTAAATCATCTTAATTGTCGGTACAAAATTTCCAGAAGGTATTCATTCAGTCTTTAAAACAGAGTCGTAGAGAACTCTAACAGAGACATTCAATTCCAAGCCACAAAGAAGTCGATTCCTCACGTAGAATTTTGTGTATTGTTTCGTTTTGTGTTTTTTTTAACATCCAAGTTCGAACGTCTAAAACTTGAACAGCGCTGTTCTGACGAGAGCCAATAGCTCGAAATATATGTAAACGTCTGTCACAAAACTTTTCATCAGGTTAATACCGTAAATTCCTTTTTTTCTATTTTCATACCTGTATAAACCTTTTTATATTATATATATATATATATATATATATATATATATATATATATATATATATATATATATATATATATATATATATATATATATATACAATTTTCAAGATTTACAAATCATTCAATACCAGAGCAAATACTGAGACTCTTAATCGAAATATCGAAATATTTCAAATAAAACGCTGTCTACACAAATGTTGTCAACGAGAACGAACGTATCACTTTCGAGAGTGAATATTAGGAGCGTTTCGAAAAATTCATCGATCTTGTTGAAAGATAATAGGATACAATTGTTTCATCATTATTATGAAACATCAGTCCATATTTAATCTATCAATCAAGAATCGATGACTTTCGAAACAAACATAGGTCATATACCAAATTGAGGGTAATTTTTCCTAGTCAAATATTCACGTAGGCTCCCTCTATCGGAGAAAAGACGTATAAACTCTCCCTAGCGTTCAAGATTCCTACTCATGACAACAGTAGCGCGAGTGAAAGGCTTTGTAGATATTTCATTCGAACACTACAGAAAATTGTCCGCAATGTGTACGAATAGTCCCATGCCTAATCGCTCCAGATCACGCCCCCGCGGGCAAAAGTATAGCTAGTTTCAAGATTCACAAATCATTCAATACTAGTAAATACTGAGACTCTCAATCGAAATATCGAAATATTTCAAACAAACCTCTCAGGGAGCTGTCTACACTAATGTTGTCAACGAGAACGAACCCATCACTTTCGACAGTAAATATTAAGAACGTTTCGAAAAATTCATCGCTCTTGTTGCCTAGTGGGCGTGAAGTGGAGCGATTAGGCATTGGACTATTCGTACACATTGCGGACAATTTTCTGTAGTGTTCGAATGAAATATCTACAAAGCCTTTCACTCGCGCCTCTCTTGTCATGAGTAGCAATCTTGAGCGCTAGGGAGAGTTTATACGTCTTTTCTCCGATAGAGGGAGCCTACGAGTATATTTCACTAGGAAAAATTCCCCTCAATTTGGTATAGGACCTATGTTCGTTTTGAAAGTCATCGATTCTTGATTGATGATTCATAATAATGATGAAACAAGTGTATCCTATTATCATTCAACAAGATCGATGAATTTTTCGAAACGCTCTTAATTATCACTCTCGAAAGTGATGGGTCGAGAAAGGTTAGTGTGTTTCGAAAAACATCAAAGATGTTGTGAATACGATAAAGTAGTGTTTATATTATATATATATATATATATTCTCATATTATTATGAGAATCTTTAGTAGAGCTGACGTTAACTATGGATCTATGTTATATTGATGTTGAAATAACTAACATCATTCGAACACCAACTAAATCTTTGTGTTTTCTCAAGACGTAGACAGAACTATCAATTTCAGCTGCCAACGTGTCATCGTGTCTTAATTAGCAATTTATTCTTTTTATGATAGTTCCAAATTTATAACGAAAACTCTTAATTGAATCAAGAATATACATAACGTGCAGAGAACTTCATAAAATCGAATTCGTCTGTCGCATTTGGCTTAAATCCATAACAATAGATCTAACCAAATTCCCATTCATAACGTGTCTATAAGATTAAGTGTTTCGTTATTTTTCCTTTCAATTAGTTTAGCTTCAATATATTTCAGCCCGAAACAAATGTCAGTAAAACATGTTTGGCAGCAAAAAGCTGTCTTTTTTGAGAGCATGTCAATGAACTACGTGTTGATATAAGGCTAAATGTCCCAATACTGAAAAAAAATTCGGAAAATTGACTTCTATTAAAAAATGGTTGAATTTTTGTGTATTTTGAATTATCGTGAATTTTATCGGTTTCGTTGATTTATGTTCAATGATAATAAGAGCGTTTAGTCTGTCTTTGATTTTTTTCTGTTTCATTTTACAATACTCACTTTTCGCATCATTGTCTCCTAAAATTACAAAAGCTGTTAAAAATTTCTCTACTCACCTGACATGCATCTTTGCCCCCTTCTTTATATCCAGCACAGATCATTCCGTTTGTCACGTTAAGATCTCTGTGTTCCAACCATGAATTGCACAAATCCCTATTCAAGACAGGAACCTCAACTTGGTTTATTTCGGGTTCATATTCAGACACTGAAATAAATAATCAATATCCAATCCATACTCTGACCTCAGGAATATGGATACTCGAATAAACTTGAGAGATGAATAGGTAATTGCATTATTCGCGAAAAGTTCAAGAAATCAAAGAAATCTTATAATATAAGTGGAGCTTCAAATGAAGATCAAACATTAAGCTTTTTATCGTCTTTTTTAATAACTTTTCATCTCACGCTGAACTTAAACTTGTATATTTACTTGCTAAATTTTGAAGTTGAATATTTTTCACATAAAAATAGTGAATTCCAACTCAAAACTATTCTCAGAAGAATTTCTGAGATATTTGTAGACGGTATTATAATAATGTATCATTCCAATTGTAGAACATTATTTGAAGAATACATTTCACAAGGAACTGATGATATTTTGATACATATGAATAAATGAATGAAAATCTGAATGATATCAATAATATTAGATTAGGGGCCGTCCAGTAATCACGTGATCTTTTTTAGCGGTTGTGTAATTCCTCTCCCCCCTGGTTATAAGTGAGAGGTTTGGGACACAGCATCCCCCTAACCAAAATAAGTGTATTTTTTAGTAGAAATTTTTGAAAAAAATCAGAATATTATAATAAATCTGATTTAATCTGATATCTTCAATTAAAATGCAGGTATAAAGTATATCCCATTATATGTATTTTTGTTGGCCACGGCGGGTAACACGAAAAAATAAATGTACGTGATCATTCTCTTTACACCCTCCTTCTCTGGTTCTCTGGTGATTTCGTGCTTTTTTCAAAACCACTTCCCCTCCGTTCGAACCTCACGTGATTAATGGACACCCCCTAGTATTAGAGTAGTTATGAGAAAAGTACTCACTTCCGGTGTCTTCCTTTTTTCCCCAACCAATAACTGTGCACAAAGTACCAGCTCGTAACTGCTTTTCCGCCTTTGGTAGACAGACAGGTAAAAGGTGTTCGTGAAAAGTTACTCTCGATGACAACTGAAACGAGTTTTCGTAATGCAATATAGAATGTTCGACATCGAAAGGTGGAGAGAAAGAAATAGTTTTTCCAAAAAAGACATGCTTATTCGCAATAACGAAGACATATGCATGGTACCCGAACAACTAGAAATCACGCTAGAAATTCCACGAAGTTAATTCATGGAAACTTCATCAGAAGCATCAAAAGGAAATTTATATTCAATGTTCACTTGTCGCTTCCGAGTTTCATATTTTGGTGGAGATTTCTAATGATCCTATACGAGGAATAATAGATATGAGATTACATACGAACACGTCGAGTTCGCGCTTTCAATTTCAAAATTTCATTAAATTTTCTGAGATTAGAATTTATTTGTGGAGATACGGTTGCTATAGTATCTACGAAGTTCATATGAGATAATACGTAGCTCAAACTATATTATAATCGTAATATACAATACCAAAAGCTTCTCAAAATGGTTAGGAATATTACGTATAATATTTAATTGCGAAAGTTTAAATTAGACTAATCGCTAAGGGATTAATTCACGAAAAATCTGGAAGTATAAAAAATTAAATTAAAATGAAATTTACTTTCATACTGAGACTATTAGCATTACATAGCATTAATGTTTTGACCACCATTTAACCCATTGGGTAATGGAATTGATACCTTATATACATCGTAAATTGAAACTTAGTAAGTTCTTCAAAATTTCTTTGTGTTTACACATATAATTTATATTCTTTTATTTTCATGGAGAAATTTTCTGCAACCATTAAACACTTGCTAAATTATATTTGTGGTATTATGTCCGATGTTTTTTGTCTTATTCTTGACAGTAACATGATTTTACTTTGAATAATTTTTTCTTGCTTGAACAAGCTTTTTGCGCAAACTTTCCAAATTCCGGAGATAACAGTGGGGAGTCAATCGCACTTTCTTACCATGAAAAATAGAAAAGAACAAAGGAGAAAATATGAAACAGAACAAAATAATAATCAAAGAATCGCAGGCAAAGAAAAATTGATAAAATAAAAAATCATACAAACTCACGGTTCAATCCATTGTTATGGTGAAATGTACGCGACAATTATCAGATGAAATTAAAAACATCAACACAAAACATCAACACAAAACATTTAAAATTCAATAAATCGTATCTCTCTGATCCTACGTGTCAGATGATTGTAGATTCTGATGCTTATAACATCAGTGTTTCTCTGTGTCTGCGACAATCGGGTGACAGGGGTACGGACAAGATGGGAAGAAACCGCTCCCGTAATTTAGGAATCAACATCAGTGCATGTTATCATTTTTGGTAAATTTTTTTTTACATGGATAGCACAGCATAATATTTGAAAATAATTGAATTAGGTTGAGTTCTTTGTAATATTTCATTTAATTTTATTATTTAGTTATTGGTTATTTTTTAGTTTTTTCAGATGATATTGAGATCTTCGTTAAATTTCTTTTCATTTTATTTATTTAGTTATTCAGTTAGAACATTATATTATCATTTTCTGTAATTGGGTATTATACATTTTGAGAATAAGGAATTTATTTTCATTATCATTACCTGAAGACAATTTATTATATCATTGGGTTATGGACACCCTGAAAATTTATTAGTAAGTTATATATTTATGGCTGCATTTAAAAATTTAAATTTAAAAAACCTTAGTTTCCAAAGCACAATTCCAAATTTCCACAAGAATTCATTTCATTAGTAGATGTTTAACGATATGACATATGCCACTGAAAGTATTTATTAATCCTTGCAATGTTCAGGTTTAGTTGGTTGAAATTAATTTCATGAAGAGGAACTTCGAAAGTGAAGCTTTCAACCAAAGACACAGAGTTCACCCATTTCTGATACGTATTTTACTTCAGGTCTAGTTCAAGGTTACTTTCGGATATCAAATCCGAAAATCATCTCATCCTCCCCAGTTGTTATTTGCGTTCAGAAACCGCAGCCCATAATGCTGCTAGATGTCGACCTTCAATTTTTGGTCCGTCCCACATCGTAAACACTGGCGGCGGGATTTATTTGTGTTCACTACGAAATTCCATCGTTTGAAACTCCGCCGAGGTCCATGAACTTAAGATTAATTTGTTAACTATAAAAGCGGTTCTCCTTTTCCGCAGAAGTGCTGTTGATGTTTCGGCGCGCCAAATTAAATCCCTGGTAAATGCTTCCCTTGAGTGCCCTACGATATAGTTTCAGTGCGGGACTCTCCTAATCATGTTAGAATATCGGAATATCGAGAAGGAAACGTTTCGTATTTCTCTGCTGGAAATATCTCGAATTCACGTACATACTCATATATATATATATATATATATATATATATATATATATATATATATATATATATATATATATATATATATATATATATATATTTTGAAAGTTTTTAGCATTAACAGGCTTTTTTAATATGAAAAATAAATACCTCAAACAGGCAATAAATCAATTTCAAGATATATATATATATATATATATATATATATATATATATATATATATATACTATGCTGTTCGAATTAATTGGGACAAACATTTTTTTCTACGTTTGAGTTACTGTAGTAAGTATGTGAGGACAGGGTGTTTCAGGTAGGTCACCTGCTTGTTTACTACCTGAGGTGACGTGAGGGTTCGACCTTGACCATCATTTACATTCTGACCGGTTTTACCTCGCCAGCAATTCAGTTGTTAGTCTACCTGTGCGACAGTTGGTGGTTTAAATTTTGATACGTGCTGTATTGTCTTTCAAAGATGGATATCACGCCGAAGAAGCGTTCCAAAATTATCGTGCTTAATGAACACGTATCAATGACTGTAAGAGATAAAGCTGAAGCTGTTGGTGTGGGTCCAGCGTGTCGCGAATTTTAAAAACATTTTAAATCGTCTCATCGTCTCCAAAAAAAAAGGAAACTTTGGCCGCAAACGCAAAACTACTCCAAAAACAGACAGATTGTTGATAAGAAATAGCAAAATTAATCCGAGAAAGACAAGCACTGATCTTCGAAGGAATTTAATGGTTTCTGGTGTGGAAGTGAGCACCTCAATTGTGCGAAAACGACTGATGGAGGTTGGCCGCAAGGCAAGAAGACCCAGAAGAAAGCAACTTCTTACCCAGAAAATGATGAAGAAACGTTTGGCATGGGCCAAAATGTACCGTGCGTGGACTGTGAACGACTGGAAGAAGGTGGTTTTTAGCGATGGGACACATTTGTTTGTTCAAGGGTTCAAATCAAGTGTTGTTAGACGAAATGATGGGGAAACTTTGCGGCCTGATCACATCCAGCAAACAGTAAAACATCCTTCGAAACAAATGTTATGGGTTTTTTTCACAACCAATGGCACTGGACGATTAGCTCCTATAACTGGGATGATGAATTGAGTGAAATATATGGAAAAGTAGCGCACCAGGATTCCAAAGAAGTACAGTCCTTCATGCGTGAGAATGAATTAAAAGTACTCGATTGGCCGTGGAATGCACTTGATCTCAATCCCAGTGGCAGTTTATGGAATATTTTAAAGAAACTACTGGCAAAAATGGATTGTATTACAAAAGAAATAATGATTATAAGTGCAATTCAGGCGTGGTTTCATGATGACTAATTGAAGACAATCTGCGGTACGCTAGTGGAATAGATGACTAGACGAGTTCAAGAAGTTATTTCAGCGAAAGGAGGTCATACTTCATATCAATATGAAGAATTTATGCTATTTTGTATGTATTTACTTCACTAAAAGGTGAGATTTTACGAAAACATTGTTTTTTATCCTTTGTCCCAATTAATTCGAACAGCATATATATATATATATATATATATATATATATATATATATATATATATATATATATATATATATATATTATAAGAAATTATTGGGTTTTTTTGATTATCAAAATCATTCATTAAAAATCTTCAGCACATTACGTTTCTGTCCATTTCTTGGGCCTTTTTCAAAAAGAAAATGATAGTCATGCATACAAAACATTACACCATCCAAACTTACTACGTAAGCAAAAACAATACTTATTTCTACACATGAAATAACATTCAGAACGCCGAAAGCTTTCTAATAATTTCACTTTTATTGAAATTATGTTGTTTTTCAATTGATACAATCACGTTCACCTTCGGACATAGACTAATTTTCGTTTCATTACATCTGTTTCTTCGGCATCACTATGAGCATAGGATGTTGTTATAGATTTTACTAAGTCCTTTTATATTTATCCTGTTATTAACGGCATTTGGGTTTTTTTTATAAACATCATTTCATGATATTCTCGTTATCTCTTGTTTATTCGGATTTTAGGATTTTTGTTTTGGTGAAGTCAAATCTATGGTTCAATGCCTGTTCGTGTTTTTTTAATGCAGTGGTGTTCTTGTGATCATATTTGTGACCATTTAGCCTGTTTTGTAGGTGTTGGCTGGTTTGTCGAATGCACACTCCTGAGCAGTCTTGACAAGGTATCTGATATACCGTGTGTATCTTTTTGTTGTCTAGTATGACGCTCTTAAGTTTTCAAGACACTTTGTAGCAAATTATGTCCTTTATAACATAATGTTATGTTGTGTTTTTTGAAAAATGTATCTAGGTCTTCCGATATATTTAGAATATACGTCAAAGGTAGAAATTGGTTATTAGTTCTATTTCTAGTTTCATTAGGTTCGATGTTTATTTTATATGTTTTTTACATCTTTGTTCAAAAATGACCTGTAATAGTTTTCTAGGGTATGAGTTAATATAAAACCTGTTTGGCCTTATCAATTGCTTCATGTAGGTAGCTTGAGTCGCTGAGTTTAACTTCCCGGTCTGCTAAACCAATTATAACCGCCTTTTTTGTGAAATGTGGTGTTGTGACTTAAAATTGAGGTAACGTCCCGACCACGTTAATTTTGTATACCATTTTGATTGTAGGTTGTTGTGCTTGTGGAAAATCTTTCCGAAAATATAAATAAAATGGTTCAAGATAGGAATGAATATGAATATATATATATATATATATTTATATATATATATATATATATATATATATATATATATATATATATATATATATATATATATATATATATATATATATATATATATATATATATATATATATATATATATATATATATATATATATATATATATATATATATATATGTATATATATATATATATATATATATATATATAGATAGATAGATTATATAGATATATATATATATATATATATATATATATATATATATATATATATATATATATATATATATAGAAAAGAAAAAAAATATATATATATATATATATATATATATATATATAGAAAAGAAAAAAAAACTCACGGTAAAAACCTGCACTTTGTTTTTTTTCATTAGTTTTGACAAAGTTATGATATACAACGAAACGTTAACAAACATAAAGCTTTCAACATTGAAAATAGCCTGATACTGCTGAAAATAATTTTGAAAGTATATTTTATATATATATATATATATATATATATATATAAATATATATATATATATATATATATATATATTTATTTATATTCATACCTTTATAATTAATGAGACATATATAGCAGTCATGAGGATATATGAAAATTTCCAATTTTGACTGTTCAATCGAAGTGTATTTTAATCGAAAATATCAGCACGATACTCAAAATTAGTAAACTAAGTGGAATCTATTTTACGTTACGTTAATATCGAATCAAGTCACCCTGGATTATTTAGCGAAACGAAAATGATGGTAGGAGACCATCCAATAATGCCTCAGGCTAATCTATATAATAATTTTTTCTACACAAAAGGCAGAGGCCCGGCGAGGATTTCAATAAAGATTTAATTCAGCTTTATGGCCTGTCATAATTATTTTATCAATACATTTTTATCTCTGGCAACCAAAGTGTTCTCTCGGGCAGAAAGGAGGAGAAGGAGAGGATAAGAATATTAAATTCACAGGAGAGTGAACGAGAAGGTGGGCAATGGGAGGAAAAGGAATTCAGGGTGATTAATTGTTATTACACTCACCTGGAATAGAGCAACGTCATTATCGTGTGCAATCCCCAGATTATACATTGGATGGGGAACGACTCTCTTGACTTTCATTTTCTGCCCGTAAAATGCATGGGAATGCCTCCTTGTTATACCAAGTTGTATGGTCCACCCACTGACATCAGAGTGACTGCAAAAGCCATACAACATTACTCGACAAAAGTTATTTCTATATTCCAAATTAATCAACAATTTTTGTGGGAGCTATTACACTGGAATTTATAGTTCAATGTCGGTCCAGAACGGCCATTAGACCTGCAAATTGCATGTACTCCTCATCAAATGCATCAATGTTTAACTACTGAACTGAAAACCACGTACAATCGTCCTGGACTTCGAACGCAGTACATCTGCATCTTTGAACTAACGTTCAACTATCTGATCCACAGAAGTTTGTCATCATCAAAGTTTCAAGGTTCGTGAGCAAAGAATAGACAAAGATAGTCAAAAAATAAACAAATGCTACAATTATTGATGTTCCAATACTGGGTGTCCAAAAAGAGTATCGGGTATTTATTTTCGCTCTGTATTTGGAACGGAGTGATGGTAAGGAGCGGAGGGGGGTTCGTAACGTCTGCCATTCTGTGGGGTTTTAGTCGAGATGGAATGGTAACCGGCTTTTTGCGTACAAGAGTATCATCGTAATGGTAACTCAGTAGTGACTGCTCAACGTATGTATCGTGCAAAATACCGTACACTCCACGCAACAAGTGACGATATCATTATAAAATGGATCCATACGTTCAAAAATACAGGGGCGACAGTAAAAATCCAAAACTCATATTGCCCACGTTCAGTTCGCGACGAGAGAACCATCGAAAAAGTGGAGGTGTCGGTTCGTCAAAGTGCGTCGTTATCCTTCCGTAAGAGAAGACAAGCGTTAAACATAAAAAAATCATCAAAGAAAATCAGTTTGATGGTTTCAACTCAAGAAAATGGTTTCAACAAGATGGGGCCACTTGCCATACCGCGAATGCAGCGATGTAATTCGTCAATGAGTTATTCCCGAATAAAGTGATTTTGGGTAGGGATACCATCAACTGGCCTTCCAGAAGCCCACACCTTAGCCCGCTTGACTATTTCGTATGGAATACCTAAAAAGTAAGGTTTACGAGAACAAACCAACAAACCATAAACAGCTGAAGCAAAACATGAGGTCAGAAATGGCAGCAATATCCAGAGCTATGTGTCAGCGTGTCATCAGTAATCTTCGTGTTCGATTAGAAGAGTGCCAGCAACGTAACGGTCACCATTCATATAACATGATCTTTTCCAAATATTTTTCCATTCAATATTAGTATTATCAATAATGAACTTTTTTCTATTTACAAGTGGTTTGTGTTTTATTGAACTTACAAACTTACTGTAGATATACTCCTTGGAAGAAAATATCCACAGCTATAATTTTGCTTCACACAACGATGGAGTGATATTCAAGACATGTGAAATTTGTAATATCATTTAAACCTTTGGAAAAATTTTAAGGTGAAAGTGAATCAGAGGAAGATCAAAGGATTCCAGATTGATGACTTTGTTGGTATATCAACTTCCACTTCAACTATGTTTTCAGGTGAATGAACTTCCTAGGTATATCAAGAATTAAATTATGTGTATCATTATCCATTTTGTTAAACAAAAATTTCTAGTAGATAATTATATATTATAGAAGATTTTTAATGAAATGGTTAACCGATCAATGTGAAGTGTGCAAAACATATTGACGATAAAAACAGCTTTCAAATTCAAATTATGCATTTGTTTAACATGCAAGATTAGTACGTGAGTGTTTAATCCCGATGGGAAGTGTTGTTCAAGTGTGAATTGCTTACTTTCCGACGCAATGGGATGCTGTGAGGACCCACTGATCTGCTATCAAAACTCCTGCACAGTAGAAAATCTCTTCTGGGCCACCCAGTAGGGCGGCGAGAAAAGGCCAGTCGCCGGGTTTTGAACGGGTACCCCCTATTATCCTTGTTGTTCGTCTCTTCTCTGCGTAGCTTTTTCTGGCTTTCCCGCAAACTGGAAAGTGCAACTTGAAACAATTTCCGAAAATTTTCGCAAGTTTCTGTATAATGGGATCCTATTCAAACTGTGAATACGTCAGACGCATTTCGACGACGCTTACCGCATACAAAAACAATCAATCATTTTTGACTGCTATCTAGTTGGCACATTCGTGATTTAATACCGTCCATGCAAGAAAATTAAATCGATTTCATTGTAATATGTGATAATGTAATTGATTATGGGAAACCAAAATCGAATATTCGAGACACAGTTTTTCACCTCATCTTGCTAAAATTGCGAAAAAGAAATTACAAATTTGATCGATTATTGTTTCTCCGTCATTATTTTAACGAATTCGAGTTTAATCTGATGTTGCTTCATATTCAATATGAGACATTCCTATGATTAAACTTGTTCAAAAATTTTCAACGTAAAATTTTGTTGTGCACACACACACTCAAAGTGGACGACAAATCAGGCATTAATCTACTAAAACGAAGACATTTCTGTACGAGGCATTTATCACAAAAAGATCGGTCATTATTCATTGGAAAATTTTACTAGTTGTGTTATACAAGTTAGGAACTGCACGATTCCACAAGAAATCAACATTATATATATGCAAAAAAGTTTATTTGAAATATATTTATGTTCATGGGATAAATTAGTCCAAATAAAATTGGCGTTTACTTGATGTAAATCCATTATAATGAATATAAACTTAAATTCAAACACATGAACTTATGATTTACACTTTATTGACTACATAGCATGACGCGTTTCGTCGTTACAAACGACTACTTCAAATGCTAAAAGAATAATAAGAACAAATTTGAGAAAACAGGTAAAAATATCAAGGGAATTTGAGATTCTATGAATTTGTGTTTCACCTAAGATATCCATTCTGAAATCAAATTTTTATTGCCGCAAAAGGTTAAACAATGGTGAATTGTTTAATTGTATCTTTTCATTGAGCACATTTCCAGAATTTTTATGCCGATTTATTTCCACTATTTCCCAAAAATCTAATTGACTACTTTTTGTATATTATGTAACATTTTGAAATTCGTATCAAAAGTAAGGGTTTCTGTTAATACATGGTTTGCATAATTCGAATTGCTTTTGTTGCATGTGAAATTATATTTATGTTCCTGGATTCTAATACCGAAATTTCTAATTGTTTTACACTTGTGGAAAATCCCGGTATATATGAAGATATATATATATATATATATATATATATATATATATATATATATATATATATATATATATAGGTGAAGCAAATAGAAATTTCGGTACTAGAATCCAGGAACATTTTCGTTTCAATGTGTTTCGCGCATAACAGAAGCAATTCGAATTATGCTAACCATTTATTAACAGAAAACGATACTTTTGATAAGAATTTCATAATTTTACATAATATATAGAAAAGCAGTCAATTAGATTTTTGGGAAATAGTGGAAATAAATCGGCATAAAAATTCTGGAAATTTGCTCAATAAACAGATTGACTTAAACGATTCACCCTTGTTGAACCTTTTCAGGCAATAAAAATTCGATTTCAGAATGGAAATTCCTCTGATATTTATACCTGTTTATTCAAATTTGTTGTTATTATTCTGTTAGCATCTGAAGAAGTTGTTTGTAATGACGCAACGCGTCATGCTATGTAGTAAATGAAGTGTAAATCATAAGTTCAAGTGTTTGAATTTGATTATAATTTCAAATTAGTCCAAACTGAAAATCTCGATGTTCTGTGAACATTTTTGAGTGATGAAGCATTTTTCGGTAGTTATTTGAATAAAAGGCACAATGCGCGAATTAACTCGTTTCGAAAAACTTTTCAGAAACACCCCATTATATTATATCTCCTTTATCAGCAATAATTCGGATCTGAAATCTGTGTTAATAACTAATTTCGAACATTTTTTACGCACCAAACAACGTAATTCGTGATTCAACACACAATTAATGTATTATACGTGAAAAAAGCGTACGGAAAAGGCATCCCGCTGATAAACTTTCCAACAATAGAGACCGGAAAAGCACCGGAACGCAGTTTTCAACCAACCGTGCAAAACGAATCACCTCAGACTTTCGAAATCGATAATTTCATAAGTTTCAGAAAGTGACTTTGGAACAAATTTAATTTCGAGGGCTAATCCTCGATATTCGACCGATCTCGGCTATTTCGAGAAGCGTGTGGATGGGGAGAACGTGAATTCGCGTTTGATTTTTGAAAACCTGTCAATATGGAATTTGTAAAGTGGTTATTAATTCAGACTCCCCAGGTAGGGATCCCAGAACGGCGTTAGATGACAATCGAACAGTCTACGAGACTGTTCAGCAAAGCAAATTGATCAAATTATTGAAAGAACATGATCGTAACTTGCATTATTTTTATTATTGTAAAATGTTTATATTTGTTTCATTTAATGAAAACGATTCATTGAAGTTTTGATCAAGCTAAAATTTGTAGCAAAACGTCTGAGAATCTCGATTTTCAAACCAATAAGATTGATTTGAAACTTGAACCTGCACATATATAAAAATTTCCATGTAAAACAACATCATCAGCAACTTTTACATCATGCTTTTTATATAATTGAAATTGAGTTTCAATGATCATGTCGACTTCATATCGTCTAAAATCTCCAAGAAAATCAACTTTCTTAAAAGAACTCTAAAAAATCTGACGACGTATATGAGGTTATTGCTCTTTAAGTCAATAATAATGCCTCACTTTGAATAATGTTCCACTCGGTTATTGGGATTGAGTAAAGAAAAAATTCAACAGCTACAAAAGTTACAGAATAGAGCTATGCGAAATGTAAATCCAAAGCATGCTAAATTGTTTAGAACTAATGTCAGTTAAACAGAGAATACTTTTCGCTACATATACATATATTTATATTCAAGTTTTAAAACAAATTGTTCCCATATAAATAAGTAAAAAATGTGTCAGTTGTAATGAGCATGATGTGCACAGTTATAATACAAGAAATGCTGACAATTTCTACATGCAAGTTTGTAAGCTATCTAAATCTAAGAATAGTATATTTTATGAAGGATTCAACGCATTCAATAAATTGCTTAGCTCCATACAAACAATTAGTGGTCTTAAGGCATTAGCTAAGTTCCTTTTAAACATATTATTTTGAATAATATATTTTGCACCTAAATGTATAAATGAATTCGTAATAGCTATTGCTAAATGAAAATTATTATTATTATTATTAATGCATGACGATCTTTTGTTGTACCCACTTCAGATTCAAGAGAATCAAATCAAATTGCCTCATCATTGATAAATAACGGGTTACATAAATCAGTACATTCTATATTTTTCGAAACCTTAAACCGCAATAACTGAAATAAAGCTACTCAGATTGGTAATTAAACCAGAATGTGCCACCATTTACTATAATGAGATTATTTTGTATACAAATGTCAAATTTGAGTAATGAATCTGATAGTTAACCAAGTATTATAAGGTAGTGAAACTCACTGTAATTGTCACAAGACATCTCAACTGTCGGATAATTAGTGCCATTGCAAGAACCGAACTGTCTTATCAAGTTTTTGGATCTTTTAGTTTTATGAAATTGCCATAAACTAGATGAATCATACAATCTTGGCGACTTTTGTATATCTGTTCCACCAATCAGCTGAGTCGTGGTAGCATTTCTGAAGCAGAAAAATCAATTTGAAGGCATTCAATAGTTCGATAATTTGACTTAACCATGATTACTATTTACACTTCTGACCAGAAAAATTATAGATTTATTGATTATCAGAGCGTAATCCCTAAAAATATATATAATTTTGTATACGTGACACACGATAACACGTTTTGAAGTATTTATTCTCCTTCAACTAAGAAAATTCGAAAGGGTTCAAATCTTCTATTGGTCTTTGAAGATGATGTAGATCTACCAGAAAACAGCAGAATGAAGATAGGGAAACATTCTTTAGATTCGAGAAGCAGAGAAAGTGGGACTCCAAATAAACAAAATAAGACCAAATATATGCACACAATAGGGAATGTCCAGAACAGATGTAGAATTGGTCAGAAATAACAGCCAGAAACTACAGCTTTGGGAGTAGTATCTCAAAACAACAACCACAGAAGACAACATCGGATCGCAGAAGATGAACAAGAGGATACAAGCAGGAAGCAGATGTCTTTACGCCTTCAAGACCTTATAAGATCTCAGGCTGTCAGTTCAATATTTTGAAATCTGATATGTTCCATTCAATCGATATATGAAGGAGCAGGCTGTTTTCTTATGCACGTAAGAGAAAAGGACGTTTATCATTCGAAATAACTGTGCTAATGATACGTACATAAAAATAACATACAATATATAAAATACTTTGCCTACGGCACTTTGGCCACTAATTGCAAACGAAGAGGAACTACTTTTTTCCATATACTTCTTCCGTGAACAATTTTTGATTCAATTGATTTAATTTTGGAATATCCATATAGTTCAACCCTCTTTTGTTCCAGTTTATTCTGTATTGGTCTCATATAATAATATAATAAATTCATTGAGAAACATTCCTTACATTGTGAAATTACATTAATTCAATTGAAGACCACAGGCAAGGAACATTCTAAGTCACTTTTTCTCCGAGAAAAACAGTCCAAGTCAGTTGAAACAATGAAATAACATTCTATGTTCATACATAGGTTATAAAGAATTTATAAACTTTACATAAGAACACATTAAAAAAGTCGAAGAATATAACTAAATAATTATTTTTATAAATGAATAAGAGAATATTTAAGATCATTCAATACAAATTTTCATTTTTGTGTGCAACGAATTGTCATTTTAATCAATTGAAAAAAAATCAAATGTCTCTCATGTATGGAGAGCGTTTTAAAGATACTGAAATACGAAAAAGTTTCAAAGATACTGAAATACATATTATGAATCATCTATTCAAATGTAATATTCTGAATCAGAAAACAACAAAAATCGTTTTCAAACTGCCAAAATTACTGTGACAAGCTAATGTTTCAAATTTGTCAAATATGTTTGTGTTTCATCTCGACAGAATCTCTTTAAAACCTGAAGATCATTGTATTTTTCATTTGATATGTTCAAATTTTCAGAGTAGGCAATTGCTGGAAATGAAGTTGATATTCTTGATATGCCCCTATTGTCTTTGATGATAAACGAGCTCCAAATACCATTGTAGGTGGTTCGCTATCACTATCCACTATCAATAATAAGTTAACATAGAATGATATTTTCCTGTATATGATTTTTTCCAGCTTCAATAACAGTGACACAGAATGTTCTTTCCACTTGATGAGTAGACTAGGTTGTAGTACTCGGCCTTAGCTACTAGATATCGCGAAAACCTCATTTTTGAAAAAAATTGACTGTTCTTTGCCTGTGGTCTTCAATTGATACAGTAATTACAACTAAGAAGAATGCTCACAAAAGGACTGAATTGAGTTTTGAGTCTGATCTTCCATTCAGCCCTCGAACAAAAGTATTAGTTCAAACAAAAATATTGGTTGAGTTTATATTCACAATAATATACAACTAAATTTGAAAAGAAAAGTATATTAATCATGAAAAAAAATTATATGAACATAGCCACACTTTATGGCATATATACAATAGTTTTCAGCCTTTGATGGAATTTGGAAGTATACTTTAAATATTCACATTGTTCAAAAATCAATTTGCGTGATTATCCGGGAACATCGTTATCTATTTTGCTTTGTGTTCAAATCGTAATCCAATTGATGATTCTCTATATTGATTTCCACAGATTCTTCAATTTAATGTACAGGCAACGAAGTGTTTTCTCACGCATACCGAGTCTTGGAACGAAACCACATCAAGATAAAATAATTTTTTTTTTTCAACTGACTGATATAGGACGAATGCATGAGTTTCACAGAATGATTGAAAATAATTTCATAGATTATCACAAATACAAATTCATAAAGTATATTGAACATTTACAAGTTATTACTACTTTTGAGTGAAGAACATTAATCTCTTCGCTATACAAATTTATCATTATGCAAATCAGAGTCAAACGCTCTAATAGAAACGCCAGATGGCGCCTTAAACATTCAGTGTTGCAGAGTCAGAAATATAAATAGCTACCATCTCCTCAGGCGTGAACCGATCCAGTATTCAGTAAGAGAAATCAATTTTCTAGTTCAAACAGTATTTTCTTTCTGAAAACGGCATATCAAATCGAAATTCAAATTATTCGGAGTAATAAATATTCGGGTAGAAAAAGATTCGAACAAATGATTTACATCATTATCAAGTGATACCTAGTGATTTGGTCAACAAGATTGAATGTTGAACGAGGTATTTATATTATTCGCAGAACTGATCAGGATTATTTGAAGTAACATTGAAATTTAAGGGAGAATCACGATGAAATTCAAACATTACCGTCAGTCAGGTCTGATTTTCTTCAATCGTAATTGAATTCGGGATCGGGTGCCCTACCGTCATATCACATTATTATTTGTAACTTACGAGTATCCCAAAAGAGAGCAAATATATTTTGGAGACGTACTCTGATTCCACTGCTGTACACAAGCTGGCACCCATTTTTCCATATCAGGTCGATACACCTCTAATTGACCTCTGCCTTCGTCACCGTTCCTTTCACTCAGCCTCACTGAAAATTCGTTTGACAAAGAAACACAAAAATTTCATGTTTGAATTCTCAAAGAAATCGAACTACTCTAAACCGACAGTAGCAACGTGAGTAGACTTCAGGATAATTATTAACACGTTCTTGCTGTAATGTGTTGATTAATATTCCTATTGTTCACTCGAACCTTTCAAACAATTCGAAAGGAGAGTATTCTATTAATTAGAAAAAGCTCTATAGTTTAACTTCATCGCTCAACTGAATTCCACAACATTTTTCGATACACTCGACATATGTTTCGGACAACTGAAGCATTATCGAAAGCTTCAAGCAATAGTTACTAATACATATGAAAATCTTGATAAAAGCTACTATATATTAAACAAGTATGTGGAATTGTACGGAAACTCAATTGACACATCGGAATGATTTGATCAATTTATTGCTGAAATAGATGAGATACCGAACTAATCAGATAAATGAAACGGATTAGTACTCTCGCATGGCCCGCTTGATTTCCTGACTCAAACTCTATGGATTATTTCCCCAGGAATCTCTGAAGTCATCAATTTCTGAGTGTAACTCAACTAGAATTGCTCCTGTGCTTTTGAAACGATTCGTCTTTCTATGACAACATACATTTTTGCATGTAGTTTTTAATGATGAAATATTGTTACTGTCGCAAACCGTTCATCATAATTTGAAGTAGTCATGTACGAAACAGAGGGAATTTACACAATTAACCCCTTGTATTTTTGCCGAATGTTTACCTAATATAATTCTTAAACTGTATGTATGCATATATAAATATTCTTTACAGATCCTTTACAGGTGTATTCTTCATTGTTGATTCCATCTCCAGGTTCTTACACCTTGAACTTGGCTACGCCGTTCTGAGAAGAGCCAATAAGTTCGAAACACGTGTCAACGGCTGCTTCCAATTGAGTTGCGGGCTTTACCGAGAATTGTGTTTTTGTTATTTGTATTTTTCATAGCAAGAAAATTTTCCATTCGTTATATATATATATATATATATATATATATATATATATATATATATATATATATATATATATATATATATATATATACGTATATAACATGTGAGTCAGTATGGAATCAGTAGTTTTATTTGTAGATTTGTTTTCTATTCAGATTGAAGTCAATCTTCTCCAGATTGGGGTATAATCCGATAATCCTCTTCAATTTAAAATAAGCCTAAATTTGTTCAGAGGACTAAAACGATTAAAAAATGATTATTTCTATTATGACTAATTGTCTTCTAACCCTTTGTTATGTCGCAATTATGAGCTTCCCTGCGATTGCTTGAGAAAGGCAGGAAAGCCGATTAAAACTAAAGTATAATCCAACTACCCTAATTGAATAAGCAACGAATCTTTCTAATTCCAATCAACAATTTATAAATACAATATAGAGTACTAAATGATGAGCGTAATTCCAAAAACAGGAAAGTATTTCATACAGGAGCGTTTCTTGAAATATGCGTCTGCATTTTTTTAGAACCATCGCAATAAGTTCGAATTTCGTTTGAGAAAGTTTTGTTCGAAAGAGCAAAAAGATATTCGAATTATTAGCAAGTCAATAAAGAGAAATGAATATATCAGATCTGCATTGTTATTTATTTGTACATTCAGTATGTTTTTTGATTCTTTGGGGACTTGGAACATTGGGCACCTCATTTATCGTAAACGGCAATACTGAACACAGTTTCATCTTAAAATTGAATGACGAATCGGCCACACAAATATTTAAGTTTTCTTTGAAGCACTATGTCATACTAGTGAAAGTAAATAAGTATGTTTATAGAATTAAGGACAACACTGATGGTGACAGGAAAAACCAAAGTGTTGTTTGAAAAACGCAGATAATCTTTGACATGTTGTCGACGTCCACAACTCTTCTTCAAGAAAAATAATAACTTTCCTATGATTCAGTGCACATTTTATACACGTCATTCTTTCAATTTCATGAAATGTATTGCACTAACAAAACAACACTTACGACAGTTTCTCTCGTCCTGACCCCAAGGACAATCAACTTTACCATCACACATGTGCTCTTGAGTAATACACCTGTTGGCACCACAATGTATCATACCAGGTCCACATTTCTTACAGTTCAATTCATCTGATTGGTCTTTGCAGTCGATATGACCGTCACATTGCCAGTCTTTTGGTATGCATCTTGATACATCACATTGAAATCCGGTTGGACATACTGGAAACCGATTTAGAAATAATATTTCATGCTTATTTGAACTTTCCAAAGATTATTTTATTATGGAGAATGAAATGCGTAACATGTGTAGATTCTATGAACGTCTACACTGCTCTATGCATGTACACAGAGTAGGTTTAGAAAACAGTCGAACATCTACGATTGAACTTGACGACAAGAAGGATTTGACAATGGATTGAGCAATAGGCTGAATTGAATATTAGTAGTTCAAACCTTTTCTATATCTACTGAGAATTATTAACGCATAGACCAGAGTGTTTGATTATGTTCAAAGAACTTATGACGTATTCTTAATATTTCATGAGTCTGCATGAAATTTTGTGGAGTTTGGAGAAGTGTTTCGAATTAAATTACACACTAGCTGACCTGACGAACTTTGTACGCCCATTTATCTTATCTGAATATTTTTCAAACGAACGGAAGGATATGTTCTACTATTTGTGCTACATTATCTTTTTTTGAATATTTATCCCTTCTGTAGCCAGGGAGTTACTCACTTACGAAGGAAGTGCAATACTTCCTGTTATTTCAAATCAGTCAAATTATTGAAAAAATTCATAGTAAGTTTGATGTATTGATAGTGATTAACCTGTCAGTTTTATAGTTGAAAGTTCCTTATTTCCTATCAACTTGTCCCAAATATCTCATCATTAATTATATGAGATATTTGCCGGATATAAGTCAAAAAATGTTCCAGAATTTAATCCATTCCCGGAAACTAATGAATGTAGTGGCTCCGGTGCCTGTACCAATAGCGCCTATTTGAACTGACTTTTCGTGCAATATTTTGCTGCGTCATTAGTAGCATTTTCTCTTCAATAACAATTAAACTTCGACTTGCAATATTGACACACAACGTTCGTTGATCCAATAGCAACCATTTGCTGTGAACTGTAATCTGTTTCGACGCTATAATTGAATGCAGATCGATAGGAGTTAAACGCAACCCTTTCTTATTGTTAATTTTTATTCCATTGATTCCGTTCAACTTCATTCCGACTTTCGCGTTGCTCGTCAGTTCGACTTTGCCTTTCATATCTTTGACTTGCTGAATTGCTAATTCTGCGACTTAAGTTTGTACTTCAGATAGATATCATTTTTTTAAATCGAAACTTCAACTGTAAATTAAAGAAAACTATGTATTCTTCTTTATAATCAAATATACCACGTGTTATGTTAGTAACGTGTATGTTAGTCTATTTAAACCAACGAAGATTTTATATTAGATGGAAGTCTCGAAATTAGTCGTGATAGCTCTGAAATAGCCGAAATGTGTGATAAGATATTCAGTTTTCTTACCTCCTCTTTTTGAGAATATATAATTATTTCTTACTCATATTATTAATTGAGTATTCCTAAATTCCTTAATTTTACACGCCGTTTTTTGAATTTTTTTCTTGACTAACAACAAAAAAAATAGTGAAATCGGTCCAGCTGTTGACTCTATATTTTAGTTAGAGAACGTTTGCATGGGAAAAAGAAATGGGCTGTTTTTAGGGTTTTCCCTACAATGATTCGAATTTTTTTCGCCGTTTAAACCATCCTTGCGCTTCAACGAACATTTTAAAAAACGAATTGGCAAAATTGGCCTAGGTGTTGTTGAGTTATGCGCTTACCAACTCATTTTGCAATTCATTTTTACATTATAGATTTTAACGAATTCCACAAGTGTTGCGCGAAAAGTCAATTGAATATATCAAATTTTAACTCATTTTCTTCAATGATGGAGAATTTCAACAAGTTCAGCAACTATCTTCTGTATATTCTGGCGATGATTCTTTTTTATTCGGATTATAATTTTTCTACTGGTTACTTCCATTCTTCACAGAGCGAGAAATTGAAACTTATGAAAAATGCGAAAAATTAAAATAAAGAGAAATTTCCACAATTTCTTAAACTCAGCAGAATATGAAGGCTTTCAAATAGAAATTAATATTATATGTATTATGCGAAACGAAAAATTTCGGTAGATACCAGTGAAAAGAAATGAATTTCATATTACCTGGCGTTTGCGCCCGCTTTTTAGCTTCTTTGACTTCTTCGTAACCAACGCAAATATTCGGATCTGGAGTTTCGGGAAATAATCTACATTCCAAGTAGTCTGGCAAAGTAAGCCCAAACACATCGAGAAAAAAGCCGCACCGCTTCTTCGTTTCTGAAACAGTTAATTAAGTTTCGAACAATAAAGCTACAATACATGAGAACTATTTTTATATTTTACGATCTCGCCGATATGGGATGGGAAATATGAAATTAGTTTCACTTCAATATCGATTTGTTGTAGACTTTGCGAAACTGAAACAGGTGCCCAAGATTTGCTAGCGATTACTACGTAACATTTTGAAGAAGTACTATCGAACTAATTGAATTAAGTTTTGACGTCATTTTGAAATTACAGAGTAGATTGGCTCATTTTGACTGAAATTAATATTCGAATCCAGTTCCGGGCTTGATTTCCACAATCTACTTTTCAATATGTTGTTTTCAAATAATCACATCGAAATTGGAATACGAGAATATCCGTAAATATCACTCACTGTGTTATTTCAGTGTCATATGTCATTAACTATTAAAAAATTAAAACCACCAAGTTTATCCAAAATGTCCTCTTTTATTTGATTTAATGAAAAGACACAAACTTAACTGAATACAAAAACTACACTTTCCGTTTTACCTGATCATCCAAATATGAAAATATCGTTCAGGCACTCCATTTATTAATAATAATATATATTTGTGAAATAATAGTTACATATATAACACAAACATAATAAAATAAATTATTGCCACTTTAGAGATGTCAGTCTGTGAGGCTACAAGAATTTAAATAAACCAAAACAAAATCTTCTTATCCGTAATTAAATTATACTGTTAAATCGGCTTCCGTATTAATTGTCTATAAAAAAAAATCCATACCATAAAAAATGAAATGAAAAACATTACAAATCAGGGATCCCAGCACACAGCAACTCGAACCCAAACAAAATCCAAGATGAGCCTAAAGAATTCCGACATATTCTTTCTTGGTTGGTTTAGTAGATAATTCCTTATCTTTATTTTAAAAACGATCAATGTTACTTCTCTCATTTCTGTTGGAAGAGAATTATACATTCTGTTTGAGACATATATATATATATATATATATATATATATATATATATATATATATATATATATATATATATATATATATATATCTCATATTATGAATCACCAGTCCATAATTAATCTATCAATCAAGAATCAATGACTTTCAAAACGAACATAGGTCCTATACCAAATTGAGGACAATTTTTCCTAGTGAAATATTCACGTAGGTTCCCTCTATCGGTGACAAGACGTATAAACCCTCCCTAGCGTTCAAGATTCCTACTAATGACAACAGTAGCGCGAATGAAAGGCTTTGTAGATATTTCATTCGAACACTACAGAAAAGTGTCCGCAATGTGTACGAATAGGCCCATGCCTAATCGCTTTAGGAATCCATCATTTTTTACAGATGACCTTTGTGTACGATTTTGATACGTTGCATATTGGAGACTATCGGCGACATTATCGTTCTCATTATACTGTTATGTCCGTTACAGATTAATCCTTGTTTTGAAGGCATTGGCAGCCAGAGCTCACAGCGAAAGGGTAAAGCTCACGGCTGTTTTATGATTTTTTCCTTTGGTCTTATATTGTCTAAAAAAAAATGGATGTTAAACATCATTTATACAGAACTTATTCCTTTTGTGTACAATTTCAATGGGTTGCATATTGGAGACTAGCGATGATATTATTATTATCATTGTACTGTTATGTCCGTTACAGACGAATCCATGTTTTGAAAGCATGGCAGCAAGACCACGCAGCCGAAGAGTAAAGCTTACCGCTGTTCCCTATTTTTTTTATATTATCACAAAGGATTCAGCATACGCCACCATCAATTGTCTCTTGAGATAAACGAGCCTAGGTGGTTGAAGGTGTTTCCTCTCAGGAGGTCTGTGGCGTCCAGCTCAATAGTTGATGGGGCTACTTACGTCAAATGATAATGCAGTGAGACAAATTTTACTTCTCAGGCTCTGCACATTCATCTTCTGCTTCCAGATTTCTGTGCTTAGCAAATATACATTTCTGTTATACAAAAACAGTAAAGTAGTTCAAACGTTTTCTAGTAATTGTTTGTCTATCCAATGGAAAACAATTTCAGAGGAAATAAGCAGGTTTATTCCAAAAAAATTATTGAATACCCGGTGTCACAATATATTTATGTTTACCATTATCATATGAGATACAACTCAATTCATTGGAAATCTTTTTGAATTAAATGACGGTTCACGTACAACAATATTTCATTTTACATAGGAACCTACTGTGTATATTTGTTATGGACCAAGTGGTGAATGGGTGGTTATACATAACGCCTGGGTATTATGAAAAATGACGAATGAGAGGTGGCCATTTGATAATAACTATTTAAATAATCAGATTGTGATTTCTTGCATGGCAGCAGAAAGCAATTTTCTTTTTCCTAATTTGCGCGAGTGCGAAAATTGAAACAATTGAATATTATTTCGAAAACTAACATTCAAGTACCGACCAGGCCGGATTCGAATTTGTCGAAACGCAAATCCGACCCAACTCTGTTAGGTCTAAATCAAGAGCTTACCGTAACAAAGATTCCGACATGGTCTTACAAGTGCGCCACCTGGGCCACACTTTGGCACGAACAGGGAGCAAAGGAATAAAGCAGCCAGCTCGTAGCACCGAACGTTCACAACTGCATCGTAAACTTCAAGTTCCTGTTGGGCATCCCTCTGTCCGAATTGACCCATATAGTTTGGAAACACTGTGTAATTGTACGGAATTTTGTGCTGCTGGCAAAAACTTACTATAACTGGCAAACATATACCAGGAGCTGGATTGTTTTGAGCATTCCTCTCTATAACTGGACTTGTTGACGTGTTTACTGTATTATTGACTATATGTATTTCAGTTGGAAATGCTGAAAAAGTTAGTGTTAATACACCAGCGAGCTTTATTTGTATATAACTTTATGATTGCTATTATTAAATTCGTACTCGCATTATTATTAATTTTTCGCAATGAATTGATTTCATGAACTTTTTGGTAATTTTCATACAACTTCTGCACCAAATACTGCGTCGTATTTTTCATTCGTCTCTTAAAAAATTAAATCAGCTCATTATATTTCGATATATGACAATACACATCAATTTATTCATTGGAGACACTTCAGGTCGTATTTTATATCAAAGTAGAAGAGAAATTGCGTCAAAGTGCAGAGTAATGCGGAATGATTAACCAGTGGAAGAACTTTGACGACTTTCTAAATTATTCTTCAAATCCACAGAAAGTTTATATAGGAATATGAAAACATGGAATCATCTCAAGAATGGTTCATCTTGAGAATGTTTTGTGCTTTGATAATTTTTGAAAAAATATTTTCGTTTCGATCATACAGAAACTCGAGAATGTCCGATAATTAGTTTCATGTGAAAATGCACAAAAATAAGTAGCAATGCTGTCATCTTCTGAAGTGCATTCTTAAGTAAGGCACACTGGCGCTGTTCAATAAGTTATAAAAACTGAGAAATCATCGTAAAGACAATGAATAATAAAAAACTTTTTTTTGGAATAAATTTTTTTTTTGATATTTTCCTCCAGGTATTTCAAAACCAACTCCGATATTGATTTTTATTAGATATCATTATCTTATAACTGTCATCACCAAAATTCGCAAAAACATTTTGGTTCTTTATAGATTTTGTTTTCAAATTTTGAAACTTGAAAACAAGAAATTTGAAAATGTGAAACTTGAAAAATTAGAAATTTACGTAGAGATTGTTATACGAATACGAATATGAGCTTTCTGTTCAATTCTCGAACAGAAAAAGATCGATTTTCATTTGGAAATCCAGTTTTGTCCGTGCAAATCAGGACTCCCTATAAAAACTTCCCAACACATACCCTTGAAATATGCTGCCATTCCGGCACCTATAGCAAACAACGCAACAGCGTTGACAATTATTTGAGCCAATCTGAACCTCAGCTTTAGTCGTTGAGAATAATGACTTGAAGGCCTTCTCATATCTCTTATTATCTGGAAAATAAGGTCACTTCTAAAAGCAGCGGCATGTTAAATGAAATAATTATTTATAATTAAATCCCAAGATGATATTTTGACGCAATGAAAGCGTCTGAAGCTGAAAATTTGTTCGAAACCTTGATTATTCACACCCTATTCACGTTTCGGGTTCAAATACTCTAAACAATGAATTATGTTTACAGTTTTACATTCCTTTGGATAAAATCGAGCGTTTCAATATAAATTTGTCAAATTTTTCTAAAGAAATGTCACAATATATTCGAATTTAGAATTATGAGAAAATATTGATAATTTATTTCATAGAAATTCCCATTTTATAGAAAACGAATTTCCATTTCTTCAATTCGAAGATGAATAACAAGTTCGTATTGAGAATCTATAAATTGAAACTAAACACTTCACAAGCACAAACTCAAGTGAAACAAAAAATTGAACTTGAGTTCGAAATTCACAAAAATTTTAAATAAGCGCAAGACATACAAAAACATGATGACATTAATTAGTGGGGATCAAAATTTACCACTATCACAACACATTCAATTTCCATTGAAGATAAAATGGGAATATAGCCGAATATGTGAATAAAACTTACATAAAACTGGATCTTTTTTTTGTGAACGTGTTTTAAGCACAGGCACATCGATGCAGATTTGAAATAGATGCTCAAATGTGGAATATTCTAGAAATAAATATGAGCCTTTGCGGCTTTTATGCGTTACCGCTTCGAAAAAGCTTCTGCTGAACTCCGAATCAATGAACTACCTTCGCGTTGACAGTATGGACCTGTTTCGAAAGCAAATTACAGCTCGTACTTGAGAGAATACGAAAGCAAAAATATTGAGTACATCATGCAAGCTGTTCACAGTGAGTTCAATGCACTTCAGAACAGTGTTACCAAATTGAGATGAATAAATCGAAACATAAGAAAACTTAAATAACTAACAACATCTCTTGTTGGGAATGTATACGATCAAAGTAAGTTTTTACGTATTTGGATGTTAATAGAATCTGCAACAAAATTACTTGTCGTTATTGGGGAATTGTGCCAAGAATTGAAATATACACGTCCCCATTACAACACAGTGCAATAATTTGATCGATATATTATATCTAGAATCAGACACTTAAAATAATCAATTACAAATATTGTTTCATTGAAAGTAACTAGTTACTTACCCTGTGATGAAGTGACATATTCGAACCATTATGTAACTTTACTATAGTTTGCAAACTCGCCGGTGTTGAAGCACTCTTAATGATGGTATTATTTGCGTTGGCATCTTCTCGAGCTTGTGCAGCAAGTGCCTTAGCCAGCAAACCATTCTGATTTTTTATTGGGGTTTTCGGAGGCAGTAAAGGTGTTTCCATCGTTTTGGTTGTATAACTTGGTGACGATGTCTGACTAAAGCTATCACTTGATATACCAGAATCTTGCCTAACTGAAACTTTAGTGGAACTTCCGTTCTGCATCGTAGAATTGATATTTGTCTTGATCACTTTGGGATTAACCGGTGGGGGACCATGAGATTGTGATAATTTCTGTGTTATGTTATGTTGTGTAATATTATAGTCGAAAGTGCTTTGCGTTCCTTGAATTTTTTTCGGAGACGGATTTCTGTTGAAATCGTATGTTCTTTTTATGTGAGCGGAGTTCGTAGAATCTGTGTTTATGTGATTTCTCATTGGGGGACATGGTTTGTTGTCTAAAGAAGGTATCTGAGGTAAAACTCGATTTTTCGAAGCGGGAGGAATTGGGGGTGGTTGATTTGCAGGTTTTTTATTCGATAAAGTGCTTGGTTTGTTTGTTGTTGTCCTGATATGTGTTCGCTCTGGTACAGCTGGTGCTCTTCTGGGAACCGGGGGTGGAATCTACAGGATATAAACATTCACATCAAATGATTGACATGTGTAACAGTGTTTAGGAATTGAATAATTTTTCAGGGTAGGTACATATTTTGGTATAAAAATCATAATTATAACTACGGAAAAATTGATAATACTCAATGGCGTTAGACGATTAGTTATAATATGACAAGAATATTGACTATAGATCAAGATCTATAAATTCTTCTTTGGCAATTCTTGAATGAGGAAATGCATATGAAACTCACGATTGGTACTAATTTATTTTCCGTCACAGGATACGCGTGCGCTGAGTGCCTTCTAGCATATATATTTGAATTAACAGGTGCCAAAGTAAGAGATGTAGCTGGAAGTCGTTGTAAATCTGCATCTAGTATGTCCAAAAATGATCTTTCTGTAGCAATACTTCCCCACCTACAACAAAGAGTAAACGTAGCATGCAATATTTCTATTAGCTTAACGGTATTTCTCTGCTTGCGTACCAACAAAAAGAAAAAATTTCGGTTAACTGACCAATCTGCATTTGAAAATGAACTTTTAAATTCAAAACACGTTTGTTCGATTTTGAAATCATTCTCTAACGATTCGAAAGCTGCTCAGATGGACCCAGATAGAAATATTGTTAAATAGTGAAAAGCTGAATGAATTTTGGGCTTGGTTATGAACAGCTCACCTCAGCTTTGGGCGTGATTCGTCCAGGTGGGTAACGCTATGACGATGGCGGTTTGTGTCCACCATGATGTATTTTGCACCTATACCATCTTGACCTATTATGCACTAACCTGCTGCATCTACAATAAATGGGCAACAATAGTGAATTAATATTAAAACTTTTGGCCTAAATTTCACTGAGTATCCTAACAACTTTACACTTGTTTCATGTGTAAATTGGTCATCTCATTATTTCAGTGCACATAACCTATAATTGACGTATTTTAAAGTCTTTGTAAACCTAACTTTCTTACATTAGAACATTTCTCAGCCATATCGAAATAATTTAGTAATAGAAATTAATATATGATGATATTTACTGTGAATTTATACAAATATGTTTTATACGTAGTGAGATTCTAATAACTAAAAATGAGGAAAATAAATGCTCAGCGTCAGAAAGAAAATCGAAATCAAAGGAAAATCTTAAAATAGAAAAAAAGATATGATGTAGACACTCATAATGAACGTTAAAACTATACAGCATAAAAATGTTTTGATTTATTGGTTTCCCTACAATTGCAATGGAAAAATGATATAAAATACAATAAGGATTTCATTTAGAATTACATCCTATGTGAAATGAAAATAATGATAAACCTCAATCCCAAAATACCCTCTTCATGATACTAAATTCATTGCAATATGTATTACGCATTCGACTACTTTAGAGCAGCAAATTCATTAATTCCAGTTGAAATTATCCCTGAAAGTAGGTTACAAATCCACGTTTAAGTTTTGATTTATTCATTGAGCAAAGGCTTCTCCTAGAGGAAATAAACTGTTGAAATGCAAAGGGAATAAATAAAATTGAATAAAACTATGAATCTCAGGAATTTTTCGCTGTTGATTGTAGAGTTCGGAGGAATGTGTCAGAGGGAGAGAAATAATAAAACGAAAAGAGGCGGAAACTTGAACGAGGAAATTCCAATTCCATATACAGTACCTCAATGATCTAAAATATGTCGATTTCACAAAACTTTGAACGCTGGCAAGCTTTATCTCACAATATCTTCAATTAGATTTTTCGAAAATATTTTTGTAAGGACATGAGGTATGATTTTTATGGATGTATATTACTTCGCAAAATTAGATAAATATTTTGGCCATGCGTCATACAGGGTGATTGATGCATACAAATTATTTTTACTGTGGTCAAGCGGTAGCTCCGCACAGTGTTTATCTTAATAACATGGGAACTTTCGATAGTATTGAAACGTTTGCTTTTATTTCTATGTATATTTTTATAACAACAATTTTTTATTGTAGTTATAATGAATTTTCATGATGCAGATTCCAAATCCTCATATGAGATAGTCTACTCTGGGATTTTTTCTCAAGAGATCGAAAAAATTCGAACAAAACCATGAGGAGCGTTCTGCACAATATTTCTCAGCGAAAACACAAACTATCAACTTTCCAGAGTAAAGATAGTTCATTCTGAAGAACAGCGAACTGGTTGAAAATATCACACAGTGCTGTCTCATCTCATTTTAGGAATCATCAGTGGCATGTTGTAACAGTGGAAGAACATGCGAGCGCAACATGTGAGATAAACAAGTGAACACCACGCAGATCCCTACCGTACCACCGTACGAAGAGAACGAGTAGCGAGAGTAAGGACCGATGAGTATAAATCCAGGTTCCATCCAGACGCTTAGAAGCAGTTCACAGGAGGTGTTGAATCTAGAGAGCTCTTCCTTGAAAACTGGGTGTTGACCAGCATCCTCTACCCTTCCATCCCTTTTTTCCTAGAGGTGTTGACACCGGAGGGCTTCTCCTTGGGGCCGAGTGTTGATCGGTCCTTCTCTGGTTCTCTCGGAGGTGTTGACCCCGAAGGGCTTCTCCTTGGTACCTAGTTTTGATCGGTCCTTCTCTGGTTCTCTAGGAGGTGTTGACTCCGAAGCGCTTCTTCGTGGGCCGAGTGTTGATCGGCTCGTTTCCTTGTCCCTCACCCGTCTGTCCGGAGCTGTTGACTCCGGGCAACGTCGTTCTCTTTGCTGGTCGTGGTTTGACCCACGTAAGCTCTCACCTTCGAACGGCCAAAGGTGAGAGCATATGTGAATCGTACAGTCTAGGCACCGTTGCTGGTTACCCACAGAGAACTTCGTTAGTAGAATATATTTTTCGTAGAATTATTGTTGTGTATATATATTTGAATTGTAAATAATGAATATTTTTTTTATTATACTTGTGTTTTATCTACCTGATCTGAGTCGACGATAAAAGTCCATTACAATGTATACATACAATTAAGTTTCGAAGCTCTTCTCAAACGCCCAAAGAATTATCTCTTTGAGAAATGAATTAACTGAGTTTCAATATTCTCTCTGTGGAAGAAACAATATCATCTCTCTCTAGTTTTGTGAGTGGGTGAGTCAAACCTTCGTATGGACTTCCATTCGTAGATGGACAATATATATATATATATATATATATATATATATATATATATATATATATATATATATATATATATATATATATATATATGGCTTTCAAAAATATTTTGGGTTATCGGTAAAAGGTGGGCAGAACTAATTCAAACGACTAATCGTCAGTAATTCTATATTTCGAACGCAACTCCGTTCTTCTTCAGGAATACTAAAAATATAGACAAGGTGTTAATTTATTAGTTACAATTTGTAGAAAAAGAAAAACTACATCTGACATAAGTCAATAAAACAACAAAAACGACACAAGTCATCCAACAGTATATATATTATATTTGTAATATAAAGGCGACAGTGCTCAACAACGTAAGATATAATACAAATAATTGTTGGATGACATTTGTGTCGTTTTTGTTGGTTTATTGACTTATGTCAGACGAAGGTTTCCTTTTTCTACAAATTGTAACTGATTAATTAACACCTTGTCTATATTTTTAGTATTCCTGAAGAAGAACGGAGTTGCGATCGAAATATAGAATTGCTGACGATTAGTCATTTAAATTAGTTCGGCCCACCTATATATATATATATATATATATATATATATATATATATATATATATATATATATATATATATATATATATAGTTACTGAGATTGAATTCTCGCTTAACTCTTGGTGAAACATAATTGAATATTAAAATAAATTGAACTCTCGGCTTAATGTTTCACGATTTATTTAACAATATGAATAGTCAACATGTTTCGAGCGTTAGCTCATTTTCAAGACATCAAGGAGTCCTTCAAGAAGTTTCAAAAAGTCTTGAAAATGAGCTAACGCTCGAAACATGTTGACTATACATATTGTTAAATAAATCGTGAAACATTAAGCTAAGAGTACAATTTATTTCAATATATATATATATATATATATATATATATATATATATATATATATATATATATATATATATATATATATATATATATATATATATATATAGTTTCAAGATTCACAAATCATTCAATACTAGTAAATACTGAGACTCTCAATCGAAATATCGAAATATTTCAAATGAAACTCTCAGGGAGCTGCCTACACAAATGTTGTCAACGAGAACGAACCCATCACTTTCGAGAGTGAACGTATTTCTACGTATGAGAGTCTACGTATTTACGATATATATATATATATATATATATATATATATATATATATATATATATATATATATATATATATATATATATATATATATATATATATATATATATATATATATATATATATATATATATATATATATATATATATATATATATATATATATATATATATATATATATATATATATATATATATATATATATATATATATATAGGAGAGGCCTTCGTTCTGCAGTGGATGAGCTGAGGCTGATTTATATATATAAAGACTTCTATTATTGACCGTACCTTGTATCAAATAATGTGTTTTTTTAGGGAAGCGGTCTGTGAGGAAATGAAAACCCTAATGTTCCCGTTAACTCAATAATTCGTATTTGTAAATTTGTGACTTCATCAGGTGTACACTACAATAAAATGAAATTACATGAGTATTATGAGTATAAAAGAAACACATTATGGAACTTACAGATATATATATATATATATATATATATATATATATATATATATATATATATATATATATATATATATATATATATATACTTGTATGTGTTTATCAATAATCCAGTTCCTAATATAGTAGAAGTTCTTCACATTATTTTCGACGCCGTTCAAACTAAAATTTCTCTCACAATATCAAAGTAAGTGATGAATATTACAGCGTGATTCCATTCAATAAATCAATCTTGAAAGAATTCTGCATTAAATTGAAAGGAAAAATTCCCAACATGCGGTTTATTCATGTTTTTATTGATGGAATATTGCCACACAATCAATCCTTTCAGTTCATATCAGAGAGAAATATATGCTTTATTACTTATCGTTCGAAAAGATCAGCGTTCGGTATATTTTAATTCATGTATATTTTCATCTCAGGGTAGGTAATTAACTTTGTACCTTTCTTCATCCTTCCTTTAATTTTTCGAATTAAAAATTAGGAAAACCTCTTTATTAGATTATAACGTAAATGTGGTTGTATCTTTATGTATTAATCAGGAATTTTATATAATTAACTATTAGTGTTGTTTTATAAGTATGACGGTTCATTTGGTGGATTGAAAGTTTTTCCAAAATATAATTTTTAACGAAATCTAAGAGACAAATAAAAAACGATCTCGTTGAAATTATTAGACTAATAAAACAGGAAAGATCAATCTTTCGGAATCTTTATACTCACATCATCAGGCAATCTGAAACTAACGAACAATGATCACAATCTTTGTGAATGTGATTACAAACATTGTGAGTAATTCGTTGTAATTTTGTTTGTTATTTTCGTGTAGCTTGATTATGGGGAAGTAAGATGTTTTCGATTATTTTGCCTGTCAAGTATATTCAGCATGTCTTGATATGGTACTAATGATGACAATACAATGACGAATCAAAAAACTCGACCATCCGGCACATTTTACGGCTTAATTATAACTTAAAATTATTTCACTATGTACGTACCATGAAATTCAATTGATATATATTCAAAAACATCAAAAAGTTTGAGATGAGAGATATTGATTTTCAAATCTTTCACGAATGGTAATATTGAATTGCTTACACAGATATATTTATTATTTGAAGGTTGCAATCTCTACTATTAAGTCTGTAACTTCTCTTTTTGAGACGCAATACGAAATACTATTATGCAATATACATACCTACTGAAGATACGTATTCAACCTTATCAAATCACCTTTCTGAACCTACCGCTGGAAAGTCAGATAACTGAGAAAAGTTCCAAAGAAAAATTCTGAATAATCGGATTAACTTCGTTTTTATTTATGGAATGCTGTTTCAAGGAACCTGATATGGATGTCTGCAATCGTTACTTTAAATTTATTCCTGGACTTTCTTGACAAATTTTCAAAGTCGTGGAAACGCCATTTCGCTTCACGCAGAGCCTTCATTTAAAATTGTACAACCGATTTCCACAGAACAGACGTAACCCTGAGTAATGGCGACCTTTCCTTTCCCTTAATTGTCAAATTTTAAATCTAATTATCTAAATATTTAAAATAATTTTGTGCCAAACTGCCTCCTTTCAAAGTGAAGCATCACCAGGGTAAGTTTGAATTACTTTCAGAAACAGAGAAAGATTACAGTTTTGATGAAAAATTGTTACCATTCTAAGAAATTATCAGACAGAAGGAAGCTGGACAAGAATATTCGAATGTTTACAAAAATCATTGCGAACGATTAGCTGCCAATTTTGTTCCATAGTGTTTCAAGTTTATTGTTTGAGCATGTCAAAGGTTTGGGGTACCATTAGTTCTTGCCAACAGGTCGTACGGTTAATATGGAACACCACAAAGAAGTTATGCAACGTTTGCGGGAATCAATACAGCTCCAACGATCTGAATTTTGGAAAAACAAATCATGGATTCTGATTCTAATGCGCCAGCTCACACATCAATACTTGTTCGTGATTTTTGACTAACAACAACACAATAATCATTCTTCAACCACCGTATTCACCAGATTTGGCTCCATGCGAAGTTTTCCTACTCCCAAAACTGAACAGACTAATGGAAGGAAAGCGTTTTGCCACAATTGATGAGATAACGTCATAATCGAAGTACGAGCTGATGGCCATACCGAAAAGTGCTCAGAAGTGCTTCCAGGATCGAAAGAAGCTATGGCATAAGTGTATTTTATGGCAGGAATTACTCAGAACGAGACAGAATGGTTATCGATGAATTAATGAATACTTCTCGGAAAAATTCAAAATCCACCTTTTTTTTTGAACAAACCTCATATATATATATTTAAATATATATATATATATATATATATATATATATATATATATATATATATATATATATATATATATATATATATATATATATATATATATATATATATATATATATATATATATATATATATATATATATATATATATATATATATATATATATATATATATATATATATATATATATATATATATATATATATATATATATATAAATTTTGTCAACGAAAACCCCACCTAACATTTTCGTGAGTAAATATTCAGTGCATTCCGAAAAATATCGAACTTGCTGGAAATACCATACAGATGTATCATCCTATAATGAGAAACTTCAATGGCATGCATCGTAAATCAAGATGCGGTGGTTCAAAACGCACTCTGAATGAGGCAAACATCCATTAGTGAACTAACCACGTCTGCTCCCTCTATCGAAGGAACGAGATGAACTCGCTCGAGCATAGCACAGCGCATTATGTCATACTTTTATATATTTCTAAATATTCCTAAATATTAGTAGCTATCGATGTTATAAAAAAAACTTTGCATTTTTCATGAAACATGCTTGGATATTATCAAAGAAACACCTCAAATCCATATAGAAATGTCCTGAAAAAAGCAATAGCATCAACTAAAAAGTGAATGAACAAGCGTCTACAATACACAAAGTGCTTTCGTATTAATAATAGCGTTGAAAACGATTGCAACAATCTCAGGGGCTTCAATCAGTTACTCATTTGTCAACGTATTGAAGCGGTATAGATTTTGTGTATAGAAACAGAATTAAACTCATTTTACGAAACAGTATAACATAAAATACAAAGTGTATTGATTCACACTGACGAGTTCAATAGAGGGTAGTAATAACTCGGAAAACTGAACACGAATTGAAACGAATGTATTTGCAGATATCGCTGAATGCTTCGGTGCTTTATCTACAAATTTTCATATCTTGTATTGGAAATATCGTGGTAATTTCCAGATATTTCCTGATGGCTTGGAAAATACCTTCGTCAGATACATTGCTTCCGAAAGACCAACAAAAATAATGATTTTCAAAACACCTATACATTTTGCACCTCATTTCTTTCAATTGTTTCAGGCTTATTCTCAAAGTATACTGCTGCTTTGAAACTCTGACATAAATAAATTATATAATTAGTGTGTCCATATCCTAGAGGTGAAGGTAGAGGTTCAACAAAGATAAGATCAGATAGTAAAAAAATAAAAAGAGTTTTTATATTCCACGTGCGCAATTCATTCAAAGAAGAATGGATCAAGGCATATGAAAATAATGAAGCAATTGTTTCGATTGAGAGTGCTCTCGTCACATTTTAACGGAGCTAATTAGGCAGGGTACACTATAAACCAGTCGAGAGCATCAGTTTTATGATAGTGGTCTCAATTTGAATTGTTCAATTCGTGAAGTATTCGAACGAATGGTCTTTGTTATCATCTGCGTGAGGAAATTCAAGCTATATAAGAATATATGAAAATATTAACAGACACACACACACACACACACACACACACATATATATATATATATATATATATATATATATATATATATATATATATATATATATATATATATATATATATATATATATGTTTATTTTTCATAGGTTAGAATAAACCATGAATAATTTCTCTGTAATAACAAAGATTATATGTTTGATTACGAATGTTGATCCTACCTGTTAATAACAAAAAAACAACATTCAATGTTATTATTCACCATCTTAATTTTGGATTAGTTTTATTTTATTTAGTAATTATTTTCGTTGAATCGATTGTTTGTTGATTGTAAAGTATAATAGAATTTATAAATCCTATTTTTCATGATTTTTTCAATTGAATTATATGGGTATTTATTTTTTATAAGGTGTGTACGAAATTCTTCAAGTGTTTCATGCCTTAGACATTATTAGGTTAATTTCAATAATCCATCTAAGAAACTAATTATCATTAATTTTTTTGGGATTAGTGATGATTATAATCAATCTATCGCTGAGAACTTATATCTCTTATATGCCAGTTTGTTAAAATTTTGTTATCTTTTATTATAATAGTTATATCAATAATAGGAATATTATAAGAATATTATCATTAGTTTTGACAAAGTTTTGATATACAACGAAACGGAATAAAGTTTTTAACATTTAAAATAGCCTATTAAGCTAAAAACATCAAAAATAAACATAAACAGGCAATAAATTAATTTTAAAAACATATGTATATATATATATATATATATATATATATATATATATATATATATATATATATATATATATATATATATATATATATATATATATATATATATATATATATATATATATATACCATCAAAGTACACTATAACTTTCTTTCGATAATTTTTTTTTGACAAATTATTCAAAAGGACATTATAGCAGAGCTGGCTATGTGAAACATAAACAATGCGATGTCTTCATTGTCCTTCTAGGGATCAATGTTAGAGAATATTGGAATCGATTCCTTCATTTATTGAAAGTGTGGGACAGTCACTGTTTCATACTACAAGGTACCCATCAGTCACGCCACGTTCAACGAATGAAAGGCACCGATTTCAGTCCTCCCATACTCCCATTCCTCATAGATTGTGAGACAGAAATATAGAGTAAGTCGTATGCATATATAATGCATAGATTTATGTATATCCCAAATCTTAGAATTGTCCAATTTACTCGATACTTGTTTCGGACCATGGCCGATTATCAGTTGTGTCATCTCATGACAATAGTGCAGCAACCCGAAACATATCTCGGTGGAATAGAACTCCTTTTGTGCCTCGTTTTTCTTATTATACTCGTGCTATTATAAGATATAAACAATGAATATATAGATATATAGTCAGTATTTAGGAGAATCATTATATTTCACTTTATGTGAATGAGAGATAAATTTCTATTTCTATTGAATGAAGATAAGAAAATGAAATCCCATTCATATTGCATCATTGGATGCACTGTTCAACTTATTAACAACCTCTTATTCACGAAAGTCTCTAATTAGAGAAGTGAAAAGCCAGCCGCTTCCCAGGGTGTATTCAAAGTTAAACATGTTTCCTCATTGTTGATTAGCTTGATGAATATGGTTGTATGTAGATCCTGATGAATTATGGCAGCTTCCTTATAATAAATAATATCCACTGCTCCGTCGGGCTCATCGCAGGAAAGCTATTTTGGAGCTTAATTACAGTTTCAGAATTGAACCAACAAATCGCCACGACTTCACAGGGCGAAATTGCTGAGCAAATTAGCTCGTGGCCGTTTCTAAAACCTTTCACTGACATTGATGCCAAATACACGTCAAAGATGCCCTGAAAAACGAAGCATTACGCTAAATGATCACCTTTTAGATAACGAGAATGGAGAATGAATTGTGTATGCCTAGAATTTACCGGTTCATATAAATGAATTCATACTGTAATATTGCGCAGACTCATGAAAAAAATGAGTGGGCCTTTTCGGTGGTCTTGCCTCGGAAAATGTTCTGAATTTTAGATGAAAAATACTGTTTGTTTTTTAGAGCATTTTAGAGTAATATGAACAAGAATAGAACTCGGAGATCTCGACTTTCGATAAGTTAACACTCCCGCAAACACAACAAGCCTGACAAATACTTTGAAAAACGGAACGAGACATTACACAACAACACCCAAGGTATTGTCGTGAAAAGCAAATTTACAGTCATAATTAAGCTAATTGGATAAAAACAATTTCTCAAAAGAAATTGCAATATTAATGAAACAATTGTTAAACTGATTTACACAGATATTACTTATATCTGATTCACAGATAAGAAACGAATACTGCATGACGTATGTTTCGATGAGATTCACCTTCTTCAAATGCTACGTGCAGACTGGTATGCAGTATGCAGTATTCTTTTTATATATGTGTAAATCAGTTTAACAATTGTTTCATTATGTTTATCGATTTACATCAAGTATCGGCCTCATCAATTATTAATTGCAATATTGCTTTCGAGGAAGCGAAGGATCATGAACTTGTGGAAGTTCTTTTTTAAGAAACAATTTCCAAAATGTTCAGAACTATCTCGCCCACCATTGTCGATACGAATCAAGCCTTCATATATTTTCTCCAGATCAGCAACATTTAGATGACGGCAATGAATTTTTTCATTGACATCCTTTACTGGATTCATTGTATGGCAGTAAATTATTCTCGAATTGTAACATTGACTCAAGGTAGTCTGCACATTTGTGGCCTTCATCTGTTTTTCTCTCAGCAAAATATTCCGGAAAACTGTGAAAGATTTTCGAAGTTTTTCAATACTCTCAAGAAATTAAAAGCTCACATTGTCCATCGAGTAGGACAGAACGGTCATACACCAGATTTTGCAAAGCATAATAGAACTGATAATTTTCTCAAGTTATTGGAGGGGGGTTAGTCCCGCTAAAGGGAGTTTTTAGGGGACTTGAGCCCCCCACAATCTCCATTCAACAAGCGCCGCTGAGTACTGCTATTTCTATCTCATCAGATTTCATTAAAACGATCTGCGTTCTGTATCGGGAAAAACAGCATCAATTTGATGTCCAATTAACTCGAACTGTTCAATAAATTTCGTTCCTTATATTTGCAGCGAATGATTGAAGTGAAAAATCATAATCGGAGACATAGAGTTCGACATATTTGTTTTTATCATCGTGATTGCACTGGACTATTCTGTTTCCAATTTCCTCAAATTTCCTAGCGGAAATTGATGACACTTCATCATACCTACGGAAGAAGTACGTCAGATCCCAGAAAGTCAACCGCCATCCATCATATTCATCGGGAAAATTGGGAACAACTCCCAAATGACTAGTTGTTGGAGTCAGTTTCTCATGTAATTCGATTTTTGTTGAAAGGTCGTGTCCCATTTAAGTTTGATCGCTGTTGATCCCCTGTTGAACTGATTTATAGGATTAGTTTCATTTCCTTTATTGGCAGAAGTTGGCTAATAATTCGTGGAAATATATAATAAATATGAATGTAATATTTTGATACAATCTAAAATATCATTATTTTTCTGTGATGTTTTTTGAATGATATTACATGGCAGAAATCAGAAAAAATCTATCTGGCACCTCGAACATGGAGCTAAACACACAAATTGGGAAAAGTCGAAAAAATATTATTTTCGTGAATATTTTTCTTCATTTTCAAAAACCTTCATGTCGATTGAATTATAGTAATTAAAAAATAACTCCAGCCTTGGGCACTGGAGGCTTACAAGGTTGAGTTTAAATATCCAGAAAAAATTTGGCGATGTCAATTTAAGCAGTTTTTTGTGAGAATTTTCAGGTCCAAAAAGAAATAAAATGCTACATTTCACACCAAATATTTTGATAATTAAGCGACGAAAATTAATTTAATGTAAATACTACAATTTCCACTTTTCCATTTCACGTTTGATGATGAGGAAAATTTATTACTGAACATCAAGTCATGTGCCTTTTTCCAATTTCCATACAACAGATTCGAAGAGCAAACATACCAAGTTGAATAGTTCATAAAGTAATTTTTTTAATATTATATATATATATATATATATATATATATATATATATATATATTAAAATTGATTTATTACCTGTTTAAGATTCTTAATGTTTTTAGCAATAACAGGCTTATTTCAATGTGAAAAACTTTATTTTCGTTGACGTTTCGTTGTATATCACAACTTTGTCAAAACTAATGAATAATTGAATTTTATGAATTACTATAGATATCAAAATGATATACATTATAAAACATACGAATTATAATCAACGGAAATAACGTTCTTCACATTAAAATCAGCCTGTTATTGCTAAAAACATTAAAATATATATATATATATATATATATATATATATATATATATATATATATATATATATATATATATATATATATATATAGAAAGAACGGAATTCTCAGAAAGATTTAATCAATAGAAACGGCATTTTAATGAAAAGACCTCAGAATGAACTTTATCAACTTTGATTAAGATAAATACGATAGCGGAAGAAATCAGAAAACGACGAGCAAAGTTCTATGTACATTCCTACAGAATGAAACAGTTCAGATACCAAAGAAACTACTCGATATAATTATAAAGAGTAAATGCGGAACAGAGTAGCTAAAAGAGGTCCCCAAAAGATCTACAACTAGCAGTATAAAAAATCTCGAAAATTGCATCTTATAGAATCTTGAGTGTCGCTATAAAATTGCACATGTGAAGTTTGAGCAAAAATCAAATCGCCAACCTGGAATAAAATGGACAAATGAACGGAGGAAAGAACATTCAGAGCGAATCAAGCGTTTTTGGAAGGCGAAAAAGATGTAGAAAAAGTCCCAATTGCAAATTCAAGTCCAATCGCTGTCCTCATGGGGAACAATAGTTATATAATACTAATATATGCATATATTTATATATATATATATATATATATATATATATATATATATATATATATATATATATATATTTAATGTGTTTCTAAAATACGGACAGAGTTACTAGTGAGCGTACTAGCAACAGTTAGCAATCATATTGAAGAAAAAAAGGATACAAGGTGAGAAGCAGTAAAGGGACGGTGAAGACATACTAGCTCATTTATTTTGAAAAGAACTGAATACGAGAAGAAACCCCTCAACATGAATTGGGGAGTGAACAAGCTCTGTTTTGCGTAAAATGAGATATGAATGAAGCTAGATAAATTGGATAACCCTAAATTTTTGAGATGGAATACGTAATATTTCTTTTATTCCCATTGTTTTCTGAATTATTAGGAAAGTGTTTGAAGTTTTGTGTATATTTTTTGGTAAATTTTTCTTCATTTACATAATTGTTCAATATAGTTCTTCAAAATAAACGCTTTTTCAAATTGCTATGCCTAGCCTCAATTCAAATGATTCAAATATCCATCGAGCCTTGCATAAAAGTCGCTGAAAAAAACCACTGGGGTAAATTCCACAGAAATTTTTCAATTCTGCCACATGAACTTTGGACTACTCCACCTTTATCAACAGTTTAATACACCTGATAACTGTTTTGAAAGATTGATAATAAGTTAACCCGAAACGTAGGTCAATTATATGGAAAAATTATTGAAATATAACCGACTGTTTTTTATTTTGTTTAATAATAACGATCTCGATTGATGTTGTTCTACAAGAAGTGGCAAAATGAGGTAAATATATAATTTAAGTGAAACTAAGTGGTTTTTTGATCTTCACTATAATTACGTCAATCGTAAGAATATTGTTTCGCCGATACTATGGCTTCATCAGATGTAGATGATAAACTAGCCTTAACTAGATAACTAGCCACTATGTTGGCGGAACAATATTGTTATGTTTGACTAAATTATAGTGAAAATCAAAAAAACACTCAGTTTTATTTAAATGATGTATTTAGATTTTCATCAAGTATCGGCTCAATCGATTAGTAAGTTAAATATCTTGAGAAATGTCAGAGGAAAATCTCAAACTCCAGGAGAGCTGATATAAGTTCGAGAATTTTAAACGAATTTTTCAAAGAAAAATTCTGACTTTTGAAATACTCAGTGGTTTTTCGTACGTTTTTTTATTTGAAACTTGAAATTCCCAATTCACATGAAACAATTATTTCAGAAATTAAAAATTGAAGAAGTACTGCTCAAATTTCAACAGAAAATATCAATTTCTTTACTCATACCATATATGAATTTCTTTTTCAATTTAAATTTCTGCCAAATAGATAAACCGGGAATAATTCATTCGAATTAATCAAAGGGTGATAGCACATTCTGGATATCCAAGGGCCTTAGGGGAAAAGCGGAGGAGACGTATTTAACCAGGAAATTGAATCATTCAGATAAAAACTCCTTCAAGAAAAATGATTATTCGATACTGAAATATTTCATTTCGCAGATTGTCCCAAAATATCTATATATTGAACTGTTGACAACATTGCTTTTCCTATTTAAATTCAATCTTCTAAAGCTTAGAGAAAAGAGTGAGTTGCAGTTTCGTAATCCTCAAAAATTACTCCTAGAATGTTCAATGTCAAATGAAACAACCTGCAAAAGTGAACGAGGAATGATTCATGGTTTCGTTCGACGACTATAACGAAATAATTAATAAACCACAGTCCGGCCAAATTCCTCCTTCGCCCTCTCATAGGAACAATTCCACAAAACTTATGCGAAGTTAACTTCGGAGTTTACACTTCTCGAATATTATTATAAATTCTGAAGTCACTCTGTATCACGGGTTTGAAACGTATTCAACGCCTCATAGACAACTCAAATTGAAAATTGTCAACCGTTATTTGGGAAGCTTAAAGACTTTTCTTCACTAAAATCATAATGAATAACGGAGCGTGAGTAGAATTAAATATCCAGCACAATTTTCATTTGCATAGGCAAAGCAAGTGCTTTTGAAGTACATTGGCTTTTCGCTAGATATTTGGGAGGGTACCAAAAGAAATTTAGACAATAAACCATTCATATTTGACATACGTTCTCGAGAATCATTGTCTCAAAATTAACTTTAGTTGGGTCTACTAGATAACTTCATTTGTAGTTTCCTTCTTCTAGTTCTGACTCAAGTACAACGTTTTAAAAGACCTAGTTGGAGTAATAATTGTTAAGACCGCGTCACAAGTGCGCAGTATATCCGGTTATAAATTTTATTCATTCCGATATGAGCTTTTTTTTCAATGTTCAATATAATATCTTTTATATCTATAAATTGTGAGTCTCTAAGGTCTTCCACTTGGAGTCACAAGAAGATGGTTGGAGGTTGAAATCGTTGCCTCACTTCGATGGACGTGGTGCGACTGACGAGTTCCTTGTAGAACGAAACATATATGTCTCGCACTTCCATCAGGTGTGGCATCGATTTCAATATTTCTCTAACATTTATCCCTTGAAGGATAATGGAGACATCACATCGTACACGTTCACATATCTAGCTCTACTATAACATTCTCTTGATTAATTTGAATTTTTCGAATTAATGTTCTAGATTTTCTTAAATATTAATATATATATATATATATATATATATATATATATATATATATATATATATATATATATATATATATATATATGTGTATGTCTTATTATTTTATTTTGAAAGTTTTTAGCTTTTAAAAAAATTTTTATTTTAAAAGTTTTCAGTTTCAAGAAATATTTATATATATATATATATATATATATATATATATATATATATATATATATATATATATATATATTATATATATTATATATATATATATATATATATATATATATATATAATTAATTATTATTGATTATAGTAATTCATAAATTCAATTATTCATTAGTTTTGACAAAGTTGTGACATACAACGAAACGTCAACAAAAATGAAGTTTTTCATATTAAAACAAGCCTGTTATTGCTAAAAACGTTCAGAATGAAATAATATATATATATATATATATATATATATATATATATATATATATATATATATATATATATATAATAACAATGAAATACTGAAAATAGACTTCAGGTTTCAATCACAATTTCTTGTCTTTATATATAAAATTTCATCAATATCTTGCCCCAAGTATCTGGCCGAGAATTGTTCTTAGAAATTAATAACATTGTCGAAACATTCGTGAGGAAATATTAATAAATATTCGTAAACATAATACCGTAATATTTCAGGCATCATTTAAGGTTTTAGATATTTAGATCTCAATATCTAAACCAACTGAATAACGAATACAAAATGATGATATTATTGAATTCCAAAACAAAAGTGAAACGTTATTGTTAGATAAACAGAAAATTGGAAAGCTAAGTATTATTAGGAATAATATACTGGTTCAATGGGGTTAAAAGTAAGACTGACGAAAGCCAATATTAACCAACTTTTCAAATAGTTTCAAAAAGGTGATTTCGCAGTTTCTGTCCGAAACTATTATTTTCAAATCCATCCACATAAACTAAAAAAATCGTGCCAATACAATAAAAGAAGTAATAAGATACTGATACTGATAGTGTATATGTTCATCTTAACAAGATTTTCAAGTTATGAATCTTTAAATATCTTTGGCAACATTACTTTGTCTTTCTTGATTCCTTGATGGAAAATTATATTCAACAACAGAGATCAAGGCAATGTATAAGCTGAACTGAACTAACTGTGCCATGAAACCTCTATTTTTCTGTCGTTGCGGAGATGGAATCGTTGTCTTCAATATTGCTTGTCGTATACACAGATTTGGATAGCATTCATGAATAAGTTCATTCCATATGCTTTATTGGAAAACGAATCTAGATATCTAGTATCTGGAATGCGAATTCCAGGAATTCCATTCGACATTTATAAGTTTTCTTCCTCAATATATCCGCAACTGCGCATTCAGATGTTCCTGAAATTTGAAATTATACCCTTTTTGGATAAGAAAAAATATCACATTTTTTGGATACAAGTAACAATGAATGCATTGAAGTTTGTGCTTTTGCAGAAGATAACTTTTCAACCTAAGCTCTTTTGTACAATGAACCGCTACTAGGCACAGCTCTCTCCTGAGAGCGGTTGACAATCTATGGCCTTCCAGAATGCAGATTGGCTTTCCACAATCGATTACAGAAAGTCCTGCGGGCAACGTTCTCCCTTTGGGTCCGACAGAGCTGACTTCGCGATTCATTAGATGTTACAGTCCGGTTAAGTCTTCCACTTATATGGATAAATCTGTCTCTCGATTCGGTCTATGATGATCCCTCATGACTTCCGTCTGTATTGCCAGATGTCCCACAATAATATTCTTCCTACATGGAGCATTATATATTTCGTAGGTGAACAAGGTGTGTAATGGGAAATATCTGGTTGTTAGTTTCAACGGCCTACCTTGAGAAAGAGTGACCTATTTGATTCGAATTCTTTATCTCTTGTACTTGAGTAACGATGATAATTGTCACTGATTGCTGCATTTAATATCATTTCGTTCACAATATTCACAAGGAAGAATTCAAAATTGAAGTAAAATTCACTTGACTCAAAGTTGCAAGCTATATGAATAAATGATGTGTTCAACAGGAAAATGTTTATTTATGTGTTATGTTTCGAGTTATCAACTTATTGCCAATACTAGTTGAAAACTAAGACTACTGTTCTCATGATAATTTTTAAACTGAAAACATGTCGACGCTTTATTTTCATTAAACATGATAATCATTTCGAAACAGGGAAATTATAAAACAAGCAACACAACTTTTTTCTCCATGGTATTTCACCAAGTAATTTGAAAATTCAATTACATTCAAATCTATTTCTGCATTGTTTATCATGAAATATTCGTACAGTTCATTGACTTCTCAAGGTGAATAGTTCCAATTTCACTAGTTTAACTCCAATATAATATGCATAGTTTCCTAATTCAATCTATGATTTAATTTTGATTTTGATTTTCAGATTTTGTTTTGGAATAATGTTTCAACAACCCCCAATATGTATTTTACAATTAAATGATCTGAAATATGTGCAGACTCTTCAGTGATCTCCTAAAGCTATTATTGTCTAAAACCAATCGTTGAAAACAATGAAAAAATCACCGAGGTATCAGTTATCTTGTGCATTTCCAATCTTCTTAAAACCCGCGTCTAGAAAGATACCCATTTATTCATTTTGAAATCTCTTTACATAACACGTGCGTGAATTTTTATGTCACCATCGAATAATTCCGCAGAAAATTGACAAAACAAATCTCTCATTTGAAAATTGTGGTGTCTCTATACACATCCAATTTCCCATTTGGGTATCTGTATAGCGATCCGGCAATAATTTTGTTCGAGCTGAGGTAAACACAAAACAAAGTTAGCAACAAAATACAATTTTTTCGGCCTCGTGGTAAATTAGTCCTTGCCTTATATAAATGAGAGTCCACAAATATGACATCTTTCAGAATAGGTTATAAAATGTGTGAAGCTATCAATAAGTGTTTCTTAACTTTCAAACTCTCCTCTGAGGTGATTGATCTCAAGAATTGCATAAGTGCTTGAATACTGATAACAGGGGTTGCACGCCCAAAGAAAATTATATTAGACCAGGGGTTACGCTCATTTGGGGGCGTAGAATGATCAAAGGGGAGAGCAATGTGCGGGGTTATATATGAATAATATAAACCTAAGAATAAAATATTAAAAATGATATCTACTGACCAATATGAAGCCAAGAATTCATCAATGGGTTAATAAATTGCAGACGCAATGTTCCAACTAATTATTGATACTAAGCTGTTCTTCAATTATTCGATTATATGCGCACTTTTAATTAATGAAGTTCATAAAGGTTTTCATTGTTCGTTTCATTTTTAATCATGGATGAATTGAAATATTTTTTCGTAAGTATTGGGACAAGTGAGTCGTACTATTCGAGCGTAAAATTGAGGCGGGGCGCAAAGATAATCTAAGTATTACGCTAAGTGAATATCTTCAAACAGAAAGTATTTTCTCAGATAGTACATTGATGTAATAATGAATAATTGATATTTATAGACGAAAATTGATATGAGTAAATAAATTCATTGGTATAGCTAATGATTTTGAAGATATATATATATATATATATATATATATATATATATATATATATATTGCGCCAAATTGAGGCATTATAACACAACGATTCTTCCAGAAGCAATATACGCAGCCGAAACAATGGTTATTGGCGGCCATTCAAGAATTAGAGAAATAGAAAAACAAGAACGAAAAATTCTCAGAAAGATTTACGGGCCAATCAATAGAAACGGTATTTGGATGAAAAGACCTCAAAATGAACTGTATCAAAAGACAAATACGATAACGGAAGAAATTAGAAAACGACGAGCAAAGTTCTATGCACATGTCTACAGAATGAAACAGTCCAGAATACCGAAGAAACTACTCAATATAATTATGAATAATAAATGCGGAACAGAGTGGCTAAAAGAGGTCCAAGAGGATCTACAACAGATCAATTAAAAAATCTCGAAGATCGCACTGAATGCCGCTATAAAATTGCACATATAAAGTTTGAGCAAAAAGTAAATCGTCAACCTGGAGTAAAGTGGACAGATGAACGGAAGAAAGAGCATTCATAGAGGATGAAGCGTTTTTGGGAGGCAAAAAAGATGAGCAAAATTCCTAATGATTGCGAATTCAAGTTCAGTCACTCTCCTCATGGGGAACAATCGAAATAATAATAATAATATATATACTTATTGAATATTAAATAAAACTAAACTTTTGGCTTAATGTTTCACGATCATATTTAAGAATATGAATTTGTCAACATATTTCGAGCGTGAGCTCATTTTCAAGACTAAAGTATAGTCAAATGTAACTGAAATACAATCACGGTACTTTAGTCTTGAAAATGAGCTCACGCTCGAAACATGTTGGAAAATTCATATTGTCAAATATAATCGTGAAACATTGAGCCAAGAGCTTAATTTAATTAAATATTTAATTATGTTTCATCAAGAGTTAAGCGAAAATTCAATCTCAGTCATATATATATACTTATATAAATATATATATATATATATATATATATATATATATAAAAATACATATTTTTTTTTAAAATCGATTTATTCATTGCCTGTTTAAGATGTTTTATTATTTTATTTTGAATGTTTTTAGCAACAACAGTCTTCTTTCAATAAGAAAAACTTTATTTTTGTTGATTTTTCGTTGTATATCACAACTCTGTCAAAACTAATGAATAATTGAATTTATGAATTACTATAGATATCAAAATGTCAAACTTATCTTTTAAAAAAATCAAGTTAGTTTTTTTTGTATTTCATTTTGTATTTTTTGTATTCATATATTGACTTTTAGTATCAGAGGAATATTTCTGGCTTAGCATTCGCTTCGGAAGTTTTAGTCTTCTTCACCATGAGGAAACCTCTGAAAAACTCATGGTAAGCCAGGTGATTCTAATGAGTGTGATTTATATATACATATATACCTATATAATTACATATAGTTTTTTATACTTATCCATATATTTATATTATTGGTTTATGTGTGTGAAATATCGGACAAACATCACAAAATCTCGAAGAGAGAATCAAAGCGCATAAATACGCAAAAACTCAAATAACAGCCTCAAATAAATATAAAATAACAGAAAAACACGGTTTTAATTACAAAAATACGAATATTTTAGCAACTGAAAAACACAAAAAATGTAGAGAAATTTTAGAAATGTTACACATTCCTAAAAATTTTGAAAACTCAGTAAATGAAAGAACAGACATTGAACATCTTAATTCTATTCACAACGAACTAATAAATCTTACAAATAAAACTCATAAAATTAATACACAACAATCACCAAACTTCACATCTCAAAACTCATTTTTTCCAGATCTGCCTTCAATTTAACACACATAAACCAATCAATATACATATTCTGAATAAGTATAAAAATATGTATATATAAATCACACTTATTAGAATCACCTGGCTTACAATGACTTTTTCAGAGGTTTCCTCATGGTGAAGACTAAAACTTCCGAAGCGAATGCTGAGCCAGAAATATTCCTCTGATAATGAAAATCAATAAGTGAAAATACAAAAAAAATATTAGATTTTTCTAAAAAATAAGTTTGACATTTTGATATCTATAGTAATTCATAAATTCAAATACTCATTAGTTTTGACAAAGTTGTGATATACAACGAAACGTCGAAAAAAATTAAGTTTTTCATATTAAAAGAAGCCTTTTATTGCTAAATACATTCAAAATATAAATATAAATATATATATATATATATATATATATATATATATATATATATATATAAATATATATACATATATATATATATATATATATATATATATATATATATATATATATATATATATATATATATATATATATATACATATATATATATGTATATGTATATATATATATATATATATATATATATATATGTATAGTCCTTGATCTATGTAGACTATTCCTGAAATTAAGTTATAATAAATTAAAATTATTGAGATTGAATTCTCGCTTAACTATTAATGAAACATAATCAAATATTAAATTAAATTAAACTCTTGGCTTAATGTTTCACGATTATATTCAACAACATGAATTTGTCAACATGTTTCGAGCGTGAGCTCATTTTCAAGACATTCAAGACGAGTCTTGAAAATGAGCTCGAAACATGTTGACAAATTCATGTTGTTAAATATGATCGTGAAACATTAAGCCAAGAGTTTAATTAAAATTATAACACTTGGCCCAAGTCTCACTGAATCATTCAACGCCTCCACCTATGTTTCGAACAATATCACTAGATTTCAAAATACATCACAGAGTTGAACACCGGTTTTAAGGAATAATCCACTTCGGTTGCAAACAGATGAATTTCTCGTAATGGTAATCGATATTTCTATTACTTCAATGGTATATAATCTCTTGCCCTAATATCTGGATGTAATCAGTTCGGATTTCTTGAAATCCATGAAGTATTTATGATCCACAGAACGATCTGAAAATCCAGTAGTTGGTTCACTCAACAACATTTCTTATTTGAATAAAATTCTTTTTTGCCTACAATCTCAAGTTTGTGCTATGTCAAGACAATCACATTAACTGCAAAATATTTTGTGAGAAGTATTTTTCGAAAAATAAGTCGGATCTGTCCTTGTTAATGACCCAAGTTATTGTTGTTAGTGCAGATTGTATTAGCGTTATTTCTATGTAAACTCTCACAAATAAGATATGATAAATTAGGTATATAATTAGTTAGATTGAAATTTTTTGTTATCTATCCGAATGAATATGAAGCATTTTTCGTAATAATATTTTACTCTGTTCATTTGTGATCGATTTATCAATAAAAAAGTGTTATAGCCATTGTTTATTGAAATTGTTTTAGTTATACAAACGTCTTTTTCGAAATTATCTGTAGACAACGGAAGCGAGAGTAATCCAAAAAAACTATAAATGAATAACTATTAATAGTGAAATCAAACTGAAAAACTAGCAACTGCTTTTTTGAATATCACTAATAATATTAGGTGGAATGGCTTAAGATCACAAAAATGTCACAAAATAGTATATTTTCATTCTAGTTTTACGTTTCAAAATTATTGTTGAAAAAAACATTTTCATGTTATGGAATTGAGAGAAAAGTATGACTAAATCTTTTAAGTATGAAAATATTTGAAATCATCCTTTATTTGTTTCGGACTGCTAACTCATTGTTGAGAGTTACTGAAATTGTTCGAAACAAATTTTAGCAGAAATGAACAACATAAATAAGCCAAGTGTCCTTTCAATAATATTTAACACAGTAGTACTCGTATGTTAGAATTCAGTTGACAGAACTTGGAAATATTGTAACAATGTACTAAATTGAACAGTGTATCAATAAAATAAAATCCATATTCATGGAGAAATAATAATTTCTGCCTCTTAACTGGGAGGCTCACGCAGCCTCTCGATCAAGAGCAGCAAAATATCTAAAGTGATCATTTTATGATTTCAATGCTAACCATATAAAACTAGAAATAAAAATGGATTTCACCATTCTGAAATGTCAATTCATTCGGATGAATTTCGCTACTGTGGCTTGTTTCGTTTGAATTGGTCAAAGTGCGGACGACTAAAAGCAAACAAGTGTCGATCAAAGCGCCAGACCGTCGAACAGTTCCATCAGGCTCTTTGAAGTGGAAGCGAAAAATGATTTCATTTTCAATTTACGCGACCTTCGTGTGTGAAAGGAAATTAACATGGAGGCCCAGAAGTGTTCGAATTTTGAATAATATATTTTTCCAATAACCACAATTGGACGATCACTCGAGTTTAAATGAAAGGATTGACAGCAATTGACATAAGTGAACCAATTCTAGCAGATTTGCATTGAATAATAATAACTTTAATCACTTAGAATAGTCAAAGGAGCATTTTAACCCTCATATGAGGTCAATCTTCGGAAATTGGGATTTAGAATCAAGAAGATTTTACACTGTAAACTTTCACAAAAAGTATTGCAAAAGTCAGGTATACACGAAATTAATCATTGCATGAGATTCGTTATTTCATTCATTCTCGTTTTTGAGCTATTCAATAATTCATTGAAAATTCACCATAAGTAATCAATGAAATAACATGAGGTGATCTTATCAAGAATATAAAAACTAATAACGAACAACAATTAAACAAAAAATGGAAAAATAATAAATCACCTTCAAAAAAGCTTTGGAGAGATTTATACAGAATTTCACATCAATTTGAACTTATATATGACTAACAACTGAAATTGTTCCGTACAAATGGAATGCGAAATTAAAAATCTGTTCAATGACTTCAAGGTATTCACAGAATAATACAATATAAAATTAGAAATTATTTGTCCACGGTTTTTCTAGAATGAAACAGCTAATTATACTGCAAATGTTATGAAAAAGTGTATTGGGGATAATATAATTGCAAAAAGTTAAAAAGAAACATTGGATTCGCCGAAATTCAACGTGATTTAAGAACACTTCTAAAATCATTCAATTCGGTAAAAATCCGAATTTCAAATTCTCATCCGGGATACGAATGATACTATAGAAACAGTACATTGCACAAATCAACAAATCACAATGAAGAAAACGTATGGAAAGTTGGAAAACTTCAGTAGAATAACCAACCTCATTATACGATATTGTAAAAGTAATAGTACCGCGAAATAAATGTAAATCGAATACATAAAAACATCATTTATAATGATCAAAGTGAAAATTTTGATTGACTCAATCCCTTTTTGTAGAAATCCCTTAAAAAACTCGAAGTAAAAGAAAACAAACAATGGCATCTGAATATACATTGACAAAATAACTTATTCAAATACATACATCGGAGATAAGAAACTAAATGAGCATCAGTGAAGGATTGTACATAAATCAGTCCTACTTCCCCCGGACTGTAAGAAAATTTGTTAGACATAAAGAAAATCTCTGACTTAGAGACCACCTCCACAGCTCTGATAAGCTTGAAAGGTCCACCGCAGAACTAAATCTGTTTGAAAAGTTCTGTTGTCAGTTTTTTTCTAATTTTCGAGTTATAGAGTTATTAAAATGAATATTTCGCTATAATGCAAAATGGCGAATACGCCAAGTATAGTAATTATTGTTTTTCCTATGAACTAATAAAAATTTCATTCGAGATATTTATTTTTCCAATTTCTACAAATTTTTATATATTTCAAGCGAATGGATCTGTTTCGAATAGAAATGATTGAAATAAAAAATACATGATTTTTCATTTTTTAGCATACTTTGGAGAGATTACAAGGAAACTAATGATAATAATTAACTTAATAATCATTATTTATACCCGCAGGAAAAGAAGTTTCTAACGATAAAATGGCCATGAACACACTTTTTTCTAGATTATCTTCATTTCGTGACGCTCGTATCAGCAACGGTGACTTTTTCGGACTGTTTCTATGTGAATAGAGAAATATTTATATATATATATATATATATATATATATATATATATATATATATATATATATAAACGAAGAAAGAGTTTAGAGTTAATTTGTTCGAAATTTATAAGATGATTATCAAAATAAAATAATATTCATAATCCGAAATTACATTTTTGTTCTCGGCTCATTCACCATTTTGTATCCGAACGAATTATAAAATTTTACCACTAGGAAATTGGCACGCACATAGTTGTATATATGATAATAAATACATAAATGGGTTCAAAAGATATATGATTATACATATATATATATATATATATATTTAAATATTTTCAACAATAACAGGCTTTTATATATGAAAATCTCCATTTAGATGACGTTTCCTTGCGAATTGCAACTTTATCGAAACCAATGAATCAATTCAAAGATTCATTTGAAATTACAAAGCTGCAATTCGCAACGGAACGTCGACTGAAATAAAGACTTTTCATATAAAAAGCCTGTTATTATTGAAAAAACTATATATTTACATATATATATATATATATATATATATATATATATATATATATATATATATATATATATATATATATATATATATATATATATATATATATATATATATATATATATATATATATATATATATATAGTTTTTTATAATTTTATGAAAAAACTATATTTCATTCAAAATTATTAATTTTTATATATCATTTTGAGTTCGAATAAAAGTTATTGCGAAATTGCAACTGAAAATAAATATTCTTTGAATTTCAAAAACCTCTAATAGCCGATCTCGAAATCATCAACATTGAATTCATCAGCCATATAATTAAATATATATATATATATATATATATATATATATATATATATATATATATATATATATATATATATATATATATATATATATATATATATATATATATATATATATATATATATATATATATATATATACATATATATATATATATATATATATATATATATATATATATATATATATATATATATATATATATATATATATATATATATATATATATATATATTTGTATTATTTATATACCTTGATAGTTTAATATATATTCATATACCTATACTATATGAATAATTATAAAGTGAAAATCAATATTCTTTGAAAATTAATGATTATAAAAGAGTACAGCTGTGTATACGTTTGATATACAGGTAAATATTATATGATATTATACCTATTAGTTCTCACTTATACTTTCTTTTACATATTTATATTCGTCAAAACTTTCTTGAAAAATCAACTATGAATGGATTTTAATATTTTGAGCTTCATTATATGGTAAAAATATTAATCTTCAGTCCGAATATTAACAAACCAAAGAACTATCGAGACTGTAATGATGATGTAACACTACCACAAAAAATTGGCAACATTTTATATACAGTTGTTATGTGATCGCTAAATTTTCAGTAAATATGTTGATAGAAAAAAAAAGTAATTTTAATTTTCAATGAATAATCATCATTTCGAACAGATGTTAACAACTTGTCAGAAAGAATTCAAAAAGTTATAGCAAAATTTTTATAGTATGAAAACTCAATAAAAATTTCATTTATAATTACAAAAATTGTGGAAATAATGGAAAAATCAATTGACATAGTTATTTGAATATTAACTATGAATTAATTAATTATTTAATTCTCTTATGAAGACAATTAATTGAAAAAATGTCGAATGTTCGAATAATTCTAACAAGTTATTTGCTTCAAGATGTTTAAATTTCTCGAAAAAATCATCTCCTAGTTTCGAAAAACTCAAGTGAAATGAAATTGATTATCAAGAATATAAGAAAACTGCAGCAAAATTGGATTCACCACATAGATTCTGCAATTAGCAAATTGGAGAAAAGGAAAATTCTGGAATATTTCTTGTCGAATAATTATAGTCACTAAAACCTTGCAAAAATTTTTTTCAAGCTTTTTCTGCATAAATTGTACTTTGAGAATTATTGTTTAAACTCAACATCAAAATTTCTAATCAAAATTATTCTCATATACAAGAATTCTGAACCTTTGAAAAATGCCGGGAAAATGTTTGCGACCCGTTCACAACTTTTCGAAACTTTTTAACAAATACTTTGAATAATTACGAAAAAATTAATACTATTTTTCCTTTTTTTAATGCTTCAAAGCATTTTACTCAATCTTCAATACAACAAATTGTTAAACAAAACGGTCACTGACCTACAGCAAGAACGTACAAACACACTGTACTCACCCAAAAGCGATGCGCGCGTAACGGAATGTGTAGTACGTTTGATTTTGACTGTGCTAGCGCGACATGTGGACGCAAATGTGTCTGATGTTATTTCGCGCAAACGCATTCGACAGCCTAGATGCCCGGCCCAAGTGACGCTCGATGCAGCCGCCGTTCTTGCCGCTCTATTCCACGTGGATTGACATATCGAAAGACGATATTCCGCGAAAAATGATTAAAACAATCAGTAACATTTTTTCTTAATGTCAGTAAATAATTATCCAGAAGGTTTACCACAACTTATTTAATATATATGATTATTAAATTTTATAATGATTATAATAAATTTTATTTATTATTATCCTTTACAGTAATAAACTGTGAAGTATCCTCAACATTTTTGAATATTCTCAAGATATAAGAAGCTCGCATTGTCCATGGAGTACGGCAAAGAATTCGTAGACCAGATTTAACAAATCATAATATGACTGAGCCCCCAAACCAAATTTTGAGGGGGCTAGGGCTCCCTCGTGCTCTGTAGAGTCAACACCACTGCTATCTCTTCAATCCAGCGAAAGATGAGTGAAGGTTATCTCTAAGTAGATGGTCGAATTTCCAGTTTGAAACAATGTTTAATCCATGACATATCTACTATATATTTTTATCCATTGAAAGATGTTGAAATAGAGTTTTACTTTGTTTATAATCTTACTAAGCGAAATTACTGGACGCTCATCAATATCCTCAAGTTGACTCGATTTATTCTCTTTTATCTTATGTTTCATAGTGTACTTTTAACGAATATTTATATATGAAAGGAATTCTATCTTGCCCCAATGGTTGTTATAAATATTACTATATTACTATTCAAACTTTCATCAGCGAAAATCAGATGTGTACTGATTTTCAGAATTCTTTGGCCAATTGCCTCGATTCCAGTCATATTGTCATAATTTCACAATTGTACAATTTCTTTCTTCTTCTCCGCTTGAGGGATTTTCTTGAAAAGAAAATGAATGCATTCGAATTGAGGTGATTTTTTTCATATTTTTCATGATGAATGTGAAAATACTAAAAACATAAATATATAAACTTCTTGAGGTCTTGTCGGGAGGAAAAAGTTGTTTCCACATATAAATAAATGTTTCGTTTTTGATATATATAAATTCACTAAATGTACGATTCAAAATAATTCGGTATTTAAAAAAAAACGCTGAATTTAACGTTTGAAAATGGGTTGATACCGCTAAACAATTGTCAAAGAATTAATATAATTTTGTGAAACTGAGCCAAGTGAGATTTATTCAATATGTTGAATAATGTATCACCGAGGGATCAGCGAATATTCAACAAACTCAATCGGTGTTATTGTCCTGAAAATATCTTCGTTCATGAAGAAATCTTGATTAATATCACTTTCAAAAATTACAAATACTTCATCTTAAATCTGAAATTACCAACGTTGGTTCCATCCTTGTTCTTATCGAAATTTTTCGATTAACACATTCCATTTCTTTTGATTTGTTGGCCGTTCATTTTACGCTTATGCTTTTCTATGTATTTTCAATGGAAAGTATTTCCTTTTGAAATCTTGAAGAGCCGAAAGCATGAAAAGTTTGTCGTTTCAACATTTTATCAATCTTCGATTGAAGGTAGAGCTATTGTTATCGAAACTCTTTTCTATGCAGTTAGGGGAATTATAACAGACTAAATAGGGGTTGGAGTAATGTGACGCGATACACGACGAAAATGAAAGGAAAAATATTCATAAATGCGAAGATTTCGACCCCCTTGGCACAATATTGTGAAGGGAATTGAATCCAGTAATAATAATAATAATAAGCAAGCGTTCATCTCGAGTTATAAACACCAAAAAACCCCAGTAAACCACTGAGGAAATATGTCACACAAATATATTCCTCAACTTGGTATCTAAATGGAAATTACATTAAAAAAGTTCCTATGTCAGCAAAGACGTCAAATTTGGGTGAGTCACATAGGGTAGTACGTTTTAGGCAATGGTCACTTTCACATATTTGAATTTTCAATGAAATTTTATTCAGATCAACGATACTTTCCTTTTTTTTTCCATATTTCATGACATTTTTATCATTTTTAATGTGTGGTACAAGTGCAAACAGCCGTGGTGCCGTAGAGTGCAGTGTGGGTTATCGGATTCTTCGAGTTGTTTCTTGTTGTGCAAATGTTCCTCTGCTGTAACGAACTCCTTAGGTTCACGTATGACATGTTTTTCTCACAGATTTAATTTGACGTACTTCAACAATTTGCACTTGATTCTTGACCAGCATTATTTTCGGAATCCATCAATGTAATGTATTCAGTTTTTGAAAAGTCCGCTACAGTCCAATATACCATGCGATATATGTGATCGGGCTAATACCTTGCATAATATTGTAACATAAATATTCAATCCTTTCGAAGACTTCTTCAGGTACTAAAAGTTTTGAAGCATAATATTTCATAACTCATTAAACAATCGATTTCGTGTCTATTCATAATGACAACAAGATGCCGTACAATAATCGATCCAAATTGATAGAATATGAATTCAATTCAAAGAGCCCAAAACAGAAAAGCCACATTCATATGAAGTGAGGAGTAGGCACTCAATTCTCTCATGGTTAATAGGCTATTCATTCAATTCAAAATATTTCATTATTTTTACTGAATCTTTCATTTTCAGGCCTCCTCATGGCAGAGTTTTTGGAACTCGATTGGGATTCGAACCCAGGTCTTTCAGGTTTACGCCCTTCTGCTTTTCCAACTAAGCTACCGAGGTCCCCCCCCAGTGTTTAATTGGGATTGCAGTCTAGGACATGAAAATCAGTTACCTCTTTACTATTTTCCAAGCTCTCGAAAATGTTTATTTTCTTCAGGGCTTAATTGTATAAAAATTAACAGTTTATATAGCAAGGCACTATTGAAAATTTCCCTTACAATCACTATGAAGTTAGTCCGAAAGTACATTAGTTTTTTGAATTTTGAAAATAAGCCGTGTTTCGAGTTTATTGGCTCTCCTCAGAACGGCGTAGCCAAGTTCAAGTTGTACGAACCTGGAGGTGAAAAAACAAGAAAGAAACAGACACTCCACTGAAGGAAGTCGACACATTTTAGGCTACCGCGTTTTTACTCTCCGGGTTGGGAGATTTGAAAAAATTACTTCGCCCGTGAGGCGATTATTTATCCTTCAAGGATGCCTCTAGCCGAGAAATTATACGATATATGAATAATGTTCAACGCGGGGGAAAATTTCAATCAAAAGATGAAAAAACAAGGAAGAAACAGACACTCCACTGAAGGAAGTCGACACATTTCAGGACACTGCGTTTTTACTCTCCGGGTTGGGAGATTTGAGAAAATTACTTCGCCCGTGAGGTGACTATTTATCCTTCAAGGATGCCTCTTGCCGAGAAATTATACAATATATGAATAATATTCGACGCGGGGGAAAATTTCAATCAAAAGTAGACACTGTCGGCATATCCCGCAATCAGCAGCAGCCGTTGACGCGTATTTCGAGCTCATTAGCTCTCCTCAGAACGGCGTAGCCAACTTCAAGTTGTACGAACCTGGAGATGAAAAAATATGAAAGAAACAGACACTCCACTGAAGGAAGTCGACACATTTTAGGCTACTTCACTACTATATATATATATATATATATATATATATATATATATATATATATATATATATATATATATATATATATATATATATATATATATATATATATATTAGAAATTCCTCCCTCTCCATTATCCTTCAAGGGAGTAATGTTAGAGAACTATTGAAATCGATACTACGCCCGATGGAAGTGCGGGACATATATGTTTCGTTCTGCAAGGAACTCGTCAGTCGCACCACGTCCATCACTTGGAGTCACAAGAAGATCCTTGGAGGTTGAAATCGTTGCCTCACTTCGATGGACGTGGTGCGACCCACGAGTTCCTTGCAGAACGAAACATATATGTTCCGCACTTCCATCGGGCGTAGCATCGATTTCAATAGTTCTCTAACATTTATCCCTTGAAGGATAATGGAGACATCTAGCTCTACTATAATTTTCTCTTGGTTAATTTGAATTTTTCAAATGAATGTTCTAGTGTTCATTTGTGTTTTGTTCATAAGCACAAAAAAATTTCATTTCGTTATATATATATATATATATATATATATATATATATATATATATATATAATGTGACACAACTCAAAAATCGGTGTTTTTGAGTTACGACTATCAAAGAAATTGGTAAATACCTCTGGGCTTGGAGTCGACAACATGCAATCACAACTTTAGATCGGATTTTCCTACCACCTGTTCTTGGAAAAAAAAAGTTGGTTATAAAATTGGTTTTCCCCCAACCTCAGTAATAGTTCCTCCCGTTTTTCCAAAAAAGTTGGTTTTTGACTTGTGTCACTTTAGAAATAATAACACTGAAGCATCCTCTTCATTTTGCTGAATAGGTCGATCGACTGTGAATGTAGCAATAAAAATGTTATTGTAAGTTGAAAAATAGAATGACTTGTTTGAAGGAATGAGAAAACAAATAATAAAAGATTCACAAAGTTGTCTCCTAGTACCTAATAATCTGTAGAAAAGACGTAGAAAGCTGAAAAAGTATCTTGGCAGAATGTTTAATGTAGAATACGTGATAGGAGCACCCGCTAGCATGCGTTCACGTTGTAAGACTGGGGTTTATTTTATTTAGGGTTTGAGATGCCCCCGTTCAGGTCTGGCGTTTCCTAAACGTCCCAAACGTACGATAATTTAACGAAAATATAATTGGTTGATTGCAGTGGGAAATACGCATTGAAATTCCCTATCACACGATTATATTGATACTATTGCAGAGACAAAATGGACATGTGGATAGTGAGAAGCTTATATTGGTACCAGAAAACAAACCTTAATTGGAGTCTGAAGACTGAAGAGGTTGAAATATTCAGAGGAATATAAACTTAAATTCAAACACTTGAACTTATGATTTACACTTTATTGACTACATAGCATGACGCGTTTCGTCGTTACAAACGACTTCTTCAGATGCTTACAGAATAATAACTAGTCGTTTGTAACGACGAAACGCGTCATGCTATGTAGACAATAAAATGTAAATCATAAGTTCAAGTTTTTCAATTTAAGTTTATATTCAATCATATTGGATTTACATCAAGTAAACGCCAACACTATTAAATATTCAGAGGAGTTCGACAGGGCTCTATACTTTCACCTTTGATTTTCTATATTCATTGTGATCAAGATACTTCGAGAGCTTCTTTATAACCTTCATAACGCAGGTCATTGATAATAACCTTCGTCATTATTAATGACGAAGTCGTGAATAATAATAATAGTAATAATATTTATTGTAGCATTAGCTATTACAAAATCATACAAACATTCAGATTAATAATATATTATTTACAATTATAAGTTTAAAACGAACTTAGCTAATTTACGCTTAAATACCTTAAGGTCACTAATTGTTTTTATGGAGCTAGGCAATTCATTAAATGCGTTGAATCCTTCATAAAATATACTATTCCTATGTTAAGAATGCTTACAAACTTGCATGTAGAAATTGTCAGCATTTCTTGTATTATAATTGTGCACATCACTGACACATGTTACATTTTTTATTACTTTATATGGGAACAATTTGTTTTTAACCTTAAATATAAATATATATGTAGCAAAAAGTATTCTTTGTTTAACTGACATTAATTCTAAACAATTTAGCATGCTTTGGATTGGAGTATATCTATTACATTTAAAAATTGTTCGCATAGCTCTATTCTGTAACTTTTGTAACTGTTGAGTTTTTTCTTTACTCAATCCCAATAACAGAGTGGAACAATATTCAAAGTGTGGCATAATTATGGACTTAAAGAGCAATAACTTCATATATAACATACGATAACGAATAACATACGATACGCAGATGTCAAGGTTTTAATCGCACCCGATGTGAAGAACTTCAGTCTGCAAGTTGAAAACAGCTCATTACTGTACCGAAAAATCCTCCAAACAATGCTACTTTACCATACAATGGCAAGAGCTTGGAAAGAGATAGTAGGTAGGAGACTTTTGGTTGCTGTGTCAATTATTCTAGTCATAATAGTATAAAAATCTGGTCCCCCATAGAACAAGCTCAGAACTCCTGCAAAATTAAGTCACTATTTTGAGAAGAAATAGAAATATAAGCCTTTTATAGGTGCGCTTCTTCGTATTATCCATTCTTCTTGACGTATCATACTCAGATACTCAATGTGATAAAGTAGGAGTTTTTCAGATTTGGGTGTACAGGAGAATATTAAGGATATCCTAAAGATTCAAAATTAGAACCAAAGTACTGCTAAAGAGAGTACGCGAAATACAGAAGTATTCCAAGGCAGGCAAGACAAGGAAGCTGGAGTACCCCGAACTTGTAATGAAGAGTACCTAGTACGAGATGCTGCAGTTGATCATTCAGGGAAATATCCAAGGAAAACGCAGTATTGGTAAAAGAAGAACATCCTAGCTCATAAATTCAAGGGAGTGGTATGACAGGAGTACCTACCTGATAATTTTTTCGAGCTGCTGAGTCGAAGGTGAAAATCACCCTCATGATCGTCAACCTTTGATAGGAGATGGTACAAAGAGAAGAAGACTGCCCACTACAATATTATATCAATATGCAGAACCCTTCAATAATGATAACCTAGTATTCCTCCATCTGATGAAGGTATCGTAGTATCATACACCGGAAAAATATCGTAGTGGGCAATATATATAAGAATCTCTTATTTTCAAATATATGTAAATTCGTTATTAGAACAATATAGTTATTCGAAATGAGTATTAATGTCATAAGGGAATCATTATTGCTCGAGTTATTGATGATATTTCCATGAAAAGTTCTTTCTAATGAATTATAACCTCAAATTTGATAATGATATGAGCCAAAATCGATTTTCAGAAGATAGAATATTATTGTATCAAATATTGTACTAACATTTTGGTAGGAATGTAAGATCTCTATTATCTCTGATACATTGTTCCTTCTGATAGATTCGAACTCTGTAATCACAAAATGACCAAAATTCGGAAAAAATTGAACTGTATTAAATTTAAATATTCACTGAATATCAAAAGAGCATATAGCACAGCTAACACAACAATAAATCAATCATTTAGCAATAATTATGTCATATATTTTTCAAATATCGGAATGTATATTGATAGAACATAGTGAATCATTCAAAAACTCTAAAGAATAAAATCTGTTTCTGAATTAAATTATTCCATTTGAATGTCTCTATACATGTGGATAAGAGGAACAAAATACTAATGAATGACACGAAGGTTTCGCTTATCTCTTGGTGAAACATTATGTTAAAAACTATAAAATTGAAAATTAACACACTTGACTTAAGTTTCACTGAATATATTAAAAACTCTACATATGTTTCGGTTGGTTAACCCATAATATTGTAGTATAGAGCAGTAATATTGTATACTCTCAATAATCGGTTAACCACCCGAAACAAATGTAGAGTTTTTCATATATTCAGTGAAACTTAAGTCAAATGTGTTAATTTTTAATTTTATAGTGAATACTAATGTTTCGAAAGTCACATTCGAAGTGAAAATATACTTCAAAATGGAATTGAATGAACAAATTCTTAGTTCTCCTTCAACATTTTTAATAGTTGATTCAGGATTAAGTTGAGTAGATTAATTAATCGAGTTAAAATCAATTTCATAATTGAAATTCGTAATAATAACTAGTGACCGAGCAGTGATTAAAATTCTGCCATTCAATCCATGACAAGTTCAAACTTTGTCAAGGTTTTTTCGAAGCCTATACCTCCTATTCATCCTAACATCTCTTTATGCTTTCCCTTTAATCATCCCCTTAAAGCTTTCGAACAAGCTTCACTGGTTCACAAAAGTTCACAAGCTTCACAAAAATTTTGAAGACTAATAAAAATTAGATAGACCCAGAAAGTATATAATCATTATAACCTATCCACAAAAACCAACCCCTCAAATTGACCAAAGAGTGTATTAACGATATAAATTCAAACACGAATTTTTGAAATGAAAAACTATGTCGGAAATAAAACTCGAAGTTGAAATAAAAGTACTAAATATGGATTAATCTGAAATAAGCTAAAATTATTATCAAGACACTACAGTAATTTTAATAACACACAATGTTTCAGTTACCAATGTAACTTCAACCATTGGCAACTGAACCATGATCATCTCTGAGGTCTTTGGGATTTTCGGACCGGAGATTTCTCCTTCCGCCTCTTCGTCTTCAATTTGCCTTTCTTCTACTGTTTCGGAATGATCATGTCACTGGGATCATTGAATTTCAATAAGGTCCCGAATTATATTCTATATGCCTCTTCACCTCCGAGTTTACCACTTTTTTCTGCTGTTCTTTAAATGCCTCCAATTATCCTTCGAGAGATAATTTAAGGCGTTGACGATTTCTGCTTGGCTGATGTCGTTCACACAGCGTCCGGCAAATGTCGCCCTGCCATGTCTCGATCTTCGTTGTTGCTATTGATCATCTCATCAAATCAAATCAAGTCAAAGACGTTTATTGAAACTTTAATGATTTACATTTCATGGAATTTTACAAATAATTATAAATGGGAAGTTATAAGATCTCGCGACCTTCTTCAACCTTAGATATTTGAACATAATATGTAAAAAAGAATAAGAAAAAAATATATTTGTATTGGATATAATAGATTTGCGTCTGTGGCCGACTTATTTATTACGTGTCATTTGGTCAAATGTCCGATTTTCAATTCATCAGACATGTGATGGTAAAGGAAACCAGAGAAAACTTTACCCACGTAAGATGGTATGAATAAATTGAATAATTAATGATATACATGGCTGGCGGATACGAAGAGGTATGTTCTCCAGATGGTCGAGAACTTCGTTAGTTTGATCCTGTAAAGTTTGAAGAATTCGTGCAGGCGGTTTCTGCGGTCTCGGTTTTCTGAAGAGTGCACATCGGCGTGAGTACCATCGGGCCATCAGCGTCACTTGGGCAACCAGGTTTGGTCCTTGTAGAGTACGTTGGGCATATCAAGGTTGAAGTTTTCTCATATGTTGAAAAATAGGGGGCATATTCGTGTGATTATGTATGAGGCGAGAAGGGTAGCGATAAGGGAGTCGGAGAATGCTGCGACAGATTGCTCTCTCGCTGCTTTCTATTTGTTTAACAAATCTTTTTTGGAGAGTCGCATAGAGCAAACATCTATACGAGATTACAGGACGAAGAAATGTCTTGTAAGTTTTTCCCAGTTTCGATTTCCAGTTTTCTCCAGGTCGATTTTTCAGTAATTGTGTTTAAAGAATGTTACACCCAAGTAAGTGATTTCGTCGTGAAGTCTCAGGTTTTAGACTGGGATTTCCTGGGGTTGGGTGTAATTCTCCAGTTGCTCGCCCACATATTGTAGACATCTAGTTGTCTCTGCATATTGCTTCTGCATTTGGCCGACGTCCTTCCCGTGGTCCAGATCGCCGTGTCATCTGCAAAAAGTGAAATTTTTGAGAGTATATTGTCCGGTTGTGGAATATCATATGTATATATTAAGTAAAGTAATGGAGCTATTGCGGAACCTTGGGGAATGCCAGCACGGGGTATAAATGGTTCGGAGAGGCCGTTATTCATTTTAATGTCATCTCATTTAAGATCATCTCACTGTGAAGCGTTCTCTATGTATACCGGTGGTTCATTTTGTCTGACGTGTCCGACTCTGACTGGTGGCTATTCTAACGTCATCGATGCGCACTAGAATAGATCTCGAAATATTTGCCACATTAACACTTTGCTGAATATTCCTTGGTTCTACTGAAGGGAGACTGACTTCTTGAATTTTCGTTTCCGCTGTTCCTTTCTCTGTGATAGATTCTAGCGTTGTTTAATGAATGTTGTGATATTTCTTCAATGCCTAATTCAACCAATGTGTACACTACTGATTAAACCCGATTTTCCATTCCCGTCATACAGTCACTGTGGTATGTATGTATGTGTATGTATCATTCAAGCAGTAATGATGTTCATTTCAGTTAATTTTATTTATTTCTAATGCATTTTCTACAAGAAAAACAACTTAATGATCTTTTTCTCCATATGAAGCTGTGTCAAATTCCCTTCAAACAATTTCCGAAAGAGTTACAAAGTTTATTCTTATTGATTCAGCAAATAAGAAAATTCCAATATTGTTATCTTATACTCTTATACAATTTTGATAATTTACATAATTTTTAATTATATATCTATCTCATTATTTGAAATATACTTTCTAAGTTCACGCTTAAATATCTTAATACTAGTACTAGTTTTCAATATATTTAGTAAAATATTGAAAGCCTAATATCCGTCATAGTATATGCTATTTCTAGGTTGAGAGAGCTCACAACTTTGGTGATAAAAACTATCACTATTTCTAGTATTACACCCATGCATATCATTGACATATGTAACATTTTTTGTTACATTACTTGAAAGCAACTGATTTTTGATATTAAATATGAATAGGTATGAAGCAAAGAGTATTCTTTGTTTTACAGACATTAGTTCTAAAGAGATCAGCATAATTTTAAAAGGGTTATATCTATTGCACTTCAAAATGGTTCTCGTGGCTCTATTCTGTTGCTATTGTAATTTTTGAATTTTTTCCTTAGTCAAACCAAATAACAATGAACAACCAAAGAGCAATATTTAAAATGTGGCATTATTATTTGTTTGAACAACAATAATTTCACATATGTCGACAGGTTTTTTCTTATTGTTTTCAAAAAATTGATTGCTTTAGAGGTTTTAGATGATATGAAATCAACATGATCATTGAAACACAATTTTTCGTCTAACCTAATGGCTAAATATTTTACTGCTTCTACTCGTCCCATTTTTTGTTCAGTAATCTTTATCGTTATATTCTCATTTTTATTGGTTTTATTTGTACCCAAAACTATGAACAAAACCATTCATTAATTGCAGAAAGGTCTCTATTGATCCCCTCTGTCATATTCTTAATATCTTGGCCACATATATAGAGCCTAGTATCATCAGCAAATAAACGTATAGAACATTTTTTCACGTGGGAGACAATATCGTTTATATATAAGGAGAAAAACAACGGGCCTAAGACAGTTCCTTGAGGTTCTCCTACATCCACTTTCGTGCTATTCGACAGCATGCTATTAAACTTTTTGTGTTCGCGAATCCAAGTAAGATCCGAACCAATCATTTACTACTCCCTCAAAACCAAGTTTATTCAGTTTTTTCCATTAATAATGATCTACATAACGTTTCGAAAGCTCTTCTAAAATCCAATAATACTAGTATAACCGCTTCTCCTTTATCTATAGCACTATACTATTCCTCGCATATGCTGAATATTGCTGTCTCACAAGAGCAATTTCTTTTGAATCCCAATTGAAACTCAGAAATTACAAAAAAATTTCCACATAATTCTAAAACCTGGTTTTTTACTACTAAATCTAAAATTTTCTCATAAGGTGGTAGGAAATTTATAGGTCGATCTACTATAATTTATAGGTGAATTTATAGACCGAACTACTATAATAAAAACTTCACAAATCTGATTAGCGCTTCCATAGATAAGTTCTTGAACTATTCAATCATGAAAATTTTTCAGAAACTTTCTCGAAGGAAACACTTGTTGATGAAAAGTTCGAGAAGTGCTTCTCGTGAAATGATTCCGAAGACGGCTCTGTTTTTATCGAGCGATCACAGCAATCCATGGCTTTCACATTAAGAGCAGAATTCAATATTCTCGACTTCTCTTGCATACCAATCGCGCAACCTGACAATTTGTGGCTAATATATAATGTTTATAAAGCATATTAAATTTCACCATCAATCTTTGTTTTGAACTACTAGCTTTTAAGACTATATCATAAATATTGATCATTCTTCATAGAATATATATTTAAAAAAAATATATATATATATATATATATATATATATATATATATATTCATATATATTTATTAACTAAATCGAAGGAGTTTTTAATACCAATTGGTATTAGAATGAAATCATTTGACGTCAAAAATCTTTTGCCTTGTACCCTTTGGGGGTACCAAAAGAAACCATTATATTAGTCGAAAATTTTTAGAAAGAAATAGTGTGAACCCTTTAGTTGGGGAGGAGATTTTGAATTTGTTAGAAATTTGCTTAAACCAAAACTATTTTCAATTCAATGATAGCTTTTACAATGGTAACGAGGGATTAATTATAGGAAACCCTCTAAGCCCTCTCTTAGCGGAAATATTCATGGATAATATAGAGAATTCTATTCATAGTAGCCAATTTTCTGGGAAATGTATCTATTGGTATAGATATGTCGACGACATTATCACCTGCTTCACAGGTAGCCATAGACAGGTTAATTCTTTCTTAAATTTCATTATTTCACTTCACCCAAATATTAGTCCGATCAAAATAGACATTCAAGGCTACATTAATTCGCACCCAGCTAAAAATTGGCATGAATATTGGGGACCCTATTACGCACAATTTGTCGATTATCCTCATCAATCCAACGTGTGGAAAAAAATTTACTCAAGGTCAAATGTTGAAAATATCAGTTTCTTATGTTTTCCAGCTAAACGGTAAGTTTTATTATAAAAATGAGTGAGACAAAAATTATTATGCAATTATCTATAAAAATTTATGATACCCTTTTTTTCCTAATAATCACTATTTCGGAGATATAGCGATGCAAAATGTTGAAAAAGTTGTGTTACTCATAATATGCACACGTTTCCGCGGCACCCGTGAGGTAGTGTACATGGCGCGTTTTTTTTACGTGGTTTCCCCGGCAGGCTTATTCCACGATCTATTGTGGTTCTGTTGAGTTAAAAGCTATTGTATTAAATTGAAAATGGTACTATTGTAATGACAAGAGCGGTGTAAGTAATGTGTAATTTGAAAAAATTATTCGTCTGATTGATACTCTTCTAATAGAACATAATCCATACTGTCTTGTTATTCTTCTCCTTTTTCTTCCTACTGGGTACAAATAAATGGTTCAAAGAGCGATGCATCAGATGTTTCCTCGCATATATCGTAAGAATCCTCTTCTACTGGTGATTGAACATTGGAACACGATTGGCCTCGACAACTGATACATGCTAATGAACAAAACAACCCAACTTTTTTACAGCCGCATTTAGCATTACACCCCGTTTTGCAATTGCAAAAACTTGAATTGAGGAGTTTTTCCGGTGCAGGAGGGAGAAGAGTCTTAACATGTTCCAATATATTGTCAATTAACTTCTAACCCCAGTCTTCTGGTTTTAGTTTATTACCGAGCCATACTTAAACTTGCTAATATACCCGAAATAGATGTTGCTGAGCAGAAGCAAAGGTTGAAAGAAGACAAGCTAATTGTACTTGTTTTTTTATGCGCATTTTTATGCGAATTCCTTTGGAGATTACAGCTTGTGGAGTAGAGGTACTTTCTTTAAAAACGTCAGCACAATCAACTAAATCTTGTCTCTCAAACAATTTCAAAACTGTTCTTTTACCTCTCCTGAAAAATGCTGATATCGTGTCGCAACCAGTTACTGCATGTAGAAATAAGATATGATTTTGGCATTTTGAAAAAACAGATAAACTCTTGGATGAATATATTTTTGATTGTTGTTGAGCCTTACCAGGTGTTAAAAAAATGAATAATTTTGTCGGTTGGCGTTCGAGCAGTGAGCAATAGTTAGACCCTTGAAAAAGAACCGGTATACGAGCGTCGCTACGCGGACAATTGAATAGCAGACAGATGTTGCTCAAGGCCGTTCATATAAAATGAGGGACTGGGTTCTTTTTCGAGTTTATATTTTCACAATTGTATAATATGTATGTATACTCCACGAATACTAATATTTTTACTTATATTATCGTTCTGTAACGTTTAAAATGGTATTATTAATGACGTTTAATAATGGTCTGCATGAATCCAAGTTAACAACGCCTGCCATTATTCGAATTGCCTTTTTTTGCAACCTGAAAACTACCAAGGCATTGGCACAATTTCCGGTAATGCTCGTTATAATTCTCATTCGTCTAAGCAAATACAGTGTACCAGAAAGTTTTCGTTCCAGTTGTTCAATATGGTCGGTCCTAGTAGTTTGCTATCTAGTGTTCCACCAAGCAGCTTTGCAGTACTATTTTCGGCAGTATTATCATAGTAATTAGATGTAAAGACTATATTTTGTGTTTTTTCATTATTCAGTTTGAGTTTGTTGGCAGTGAACCACAATTGAGATAAGGTATTTACGTATATGACTTTTATCTCCAAGCATGAACGATTGCCAGAATAGATGAAGGTGATGTCATCCGCGAATAATACCGTTTTCAGTGGAGCCATAATGTTGAGTATGTCATTTACATATATAATGAATTACACTGGCTCCAGAACTGATCCTTGCGGGACTCCTTGTCTTACTAGCTCAAATTCAGACAGACAATTTTTATACCAGACACCCTGGTGCCTATCAGATAAGATTCGATTAGCTTGAAAGGAGTACCTCTGCGTACCGTAAAAATAAAGTTTTCTAGTAGAATATCATCAGAGACGCAGTCGAAGGCCTTTGAGAGATCACACATCGTTACAGAAGTTTATTTATGCTTCTCCAGGCCATCAACTATGCCAGCCACGACATCCAAAAGTGCAAGCGTTGTAGAGCGATCCTTTCTGAAACCATTTTGTGAATTGTTAAAAAAATTATTGGTCTCAAAGTAAGATATTATACGTTTTTTAATGATTTTTTCGATTATTTTACTGATTATAGATATGATTAAAATCGACCGATAGTTATAGATAACGTCACGATCTCCCTTTTTGAAAATTGGAATGATTTTTGAGTATTTAAATAAACTTGGAAATATTCCAGTTGAGAATATAATATCAATAAGGTGTGTCAAAAGTTCGATAATTATTTCACGAGTGTTCTTCACTCAAAACTATTATATCAAGCGTTTATTATTGTAACTTTCCTGAAAATTTCAATTTAAAACAAAGTGTCCATTGAACCATGATGGAATTAGAGCCTATGTATCGAAAATTGACAAATGCAATGAAGATATACGAGTATGTTAAACTTCGAGATTTTTTGAGAACTCATGCCGAAATTATATTTCTCTTGGATAAATTAATGATGATCTGTACAAATGAGAAAAAAATTCAATAACTATTTCATTGATACCTAGAATAACCAATTAAAATTGCGAATTTCATTCATTGTCTTAGAACACTGAGATTTTAGTTCTGCCATTATTGTAGCCTTCCTCAATTGATGTGGTGTTTGACTGAGTTTAAAGAGAGACGTTCCTGCAATGATGTCTCTCTTCAGTCTTTGGGAATATATGGAGCTCGCTTTACCACTGTGCTCTCAGTATAAATGACTAATGGTTTTGATTTCGGGACCGGTCACTTGCGATAACGTCATTGTTCATAAAAAAGCTGTCAAACGTGGTCTAGTATGGAAACGTCAACCAGAAAGACCATGACTGAAACGAATTTTTCGTGAAATGTCCGGCGGCATTTACTCAGGGGTATAGGGAAACAAGAAAATCCATCATACGCGCCTTCTCTGGCGACATAGCCTGTCGACCGATATACTCTTTTCCAATATGGTTTCCTTTAACCGATAATCTTCTTACAACGAACCCGTCATGTGGTCCCAGTGGCGAGGCAGCGAAAAGGTAGGAAAGTTTCATCATCTACGCACTTCCACTTGCTTGGAATTTATTCAAACCAAATGCAGTAAAGTGTTCAAACAATGGGAAAACACTGAATGAAAATTTAGTGGAAATAATATACCTACACAAAAAATTAAAATACTCATTTTGTAATTATTTATATGGTTCCAAACTAACATGTTAAATCAACTGTTTGCTGTTTGCGACTGTTAAAATTAGATAATATTCCAGTTTTTCTGCACTTTTCCATTACGTTTTTATCAACTTAACATGCAGTAAGAAAAACTGACTGTAATAAATGTCATTTTATTACAGTCAAGTATATATATTTCATTTTGAAATTTGAAGAATCTGAGAGTTTGGCAGAGGATCAACGTAAATGTTAAATAGAATTCAACTCATTGGAAAATACTTTTATGATCAGCAATAATAAATTCCTCAGGGTTCGAGTGCTGATACAGTCTGTTGAAATTTGTGTTTTCGTAATTACGAACCGTAACAACCAGAAAATTGTCTATTTTCGGGACATCAGTAAATATTTGAACGAAATATCCATAACCCTTTCCTCCGTTTCGGGATGGAGCGTGTACATTCGAATACGTTAGAGGTTCAAGATAAATATGGTCGCAAATACCCTTTGCCAATTTGTTCGCATCATTCCTATATTGATATAGCAGTAAATTAAATATTCACCTAAACCCAATATCGTTAAATTATTGTAAATAACTAGTTTTTCTATCATCACCGAATGTTAATATAGATAATCCTTTACAAGCCTCTGCATACACATTTTCCTCAGATTATTTTTGTCTGATATAGTTCAAAATAGAAGCACCGTTACTTCTTTGTTATATATTATGAAATTGAAAATTAACACACTTGACTTAAGTTTCAATGAATATAATAAAAACCCGACATATGTTTCGGGTGGTTAACCCCTTATGAAAAGTATACAATATTGTTATAAATATATATATATATATATATATGATTTGATTTTCATTCGAAAAATTCGAATTAATCAAAAGAATGTTATAGTAGAGCTAGATATGTGAACGTGTACGATAAGATGTCTCCATTATCCTTCAAGGGATAAATGTTAGAGAAATATTGAAATCGATGCCACACTTAATGGAAGTGTGAAACATATATTTCGTTCTGCAAGGTCGTCAGTCGCACTACGTCCATCGAAGTGAGGCAACGATTTCAATCTCCAAGCATTTTTTGTGGCTCCTAGTGCATCGAACTTTCACATATCTTTTATACTCGTAAGTATCTACTAATATATTTAGTAGATACCTACGGGTACAAAAGATATGTGAAATTTCGATGCTTGGTGCGTCTGTTATCTGAGAGATGTTTTCTACTGATTCCTATAGATCGAATTGTGGAATATTCATTACTCTACGATAGTTCACTTGGAGTCACAAGAAGATGCTTGGAGGTTGAAATCGTTGCCTCACTTCGATGGACGTGGTGCGACTGACGAGTTCCTGCAGACTGTCTCGCACTTCCATTAGATGTTGCATCGATATCAATATTTCTCTAAAATTTATCACTTGAAGGATAATGAAGACATCACATCGTACACGTTCACATACCTAGATTCACTATAACATTTTTTTGATTAATTTGAATTTTTCGAATGAATGTTCTAGTGTTCATTTTTTGTTATATATATATATATATATATATATATATATATATATATATATATATATATATATATATAGAGACAGAGAGAGTATACTTTTGATAATGGGTTAGCCATCCGAAACATATGTAGAGTTTTTAATATATTCAGTGAAACTTAAGTCAAGTGTGTTAATTTTTAATATTATAGTTTCCAACATAATGTTTCAACAAGAGATAAGCGAAACCTCGTGTCTTTGTTATATATTGATAAATGAAAAATAACGACATTGCTTTGTGAAAACCACCTTTTTATAGGAAGTCTCGAAACTGTAGCCTACTCTGTTAATGGAATTTAAAGATCCATTGGAAGCTGCCTGATGAAGTTTCTTTGCTATTGGTTTTTATTATACCCTGTTTTCACCTCTTTCATGTTTGCACTTCAAGTAATTGACAGCCGCTAAATTACTTTAGAGCATTCTATACATATTTTCACAAAGAGAATCTTAATGCACTATATGGACTTATTTATTATTTTCGCTACGTAGTGCATCACTTCTATTGGCATCTTTTCCATTACAAAATCTAATAAACACTCTTTGTTCTTATTCTAATTTTAGAAGTAACCAACGGGATCTCTCTCTTAAGAATAAAAGTGCTTCATACTCCTTCGTTCCACCATACTTTATAATATTACATCAGAAAGTAGTCGGTGTATACTCAATTACTGATTTAACAAACGTTCGCATTTGCGCATACGTCAATTACCATTTTTTTATCCTACAGGAACATTTCAATTTCAAAAAAATCTACATCTATACAGCCGTTCTGGTTCGATTGAGTAACAAACATCGATAAAAACATTTCAACACATTTAATATATAATATATATATAAAATATATATATATATATATATATATATATATATATATATATGTATATGAATACATATATATAATATATGTAAAACATAAACACATTTTCAATATCAGAAAGAAGTAGGACAAGCAACATGATCCGGTATGAATCTTTCTTCACATCGAAGTCAAGTAAAAAATCAAGCTTCTGCCCTTATACTGATGAAATATTTAAACATTACGAAATTAATGAAGAAAAATATTCTTTATGAACTCAAAGTCCCACTTTCCCTTCAAACGGGTCGCTCATCGGATTCTTCCCAAATTCCAAAAAACTATTTATTGGAATATCTCAAGTTTGAACAACGTTCGTGGAAATTCCTTCAGAAGGCTTTAATGAACGTCGACTGGATTTATTAGAATTTCAATTAACAAACGTTTAATATAGGTACTTATCCTAAGGTAAATTATTCAAATCATCAGTTATTCAATAGATTAGATTTCCACTTTTGAACTTTAGTTGCAGAAACTTTCCTTAAAAAACTACATGGACCGATTTCAGATTAACATTCGTCTTCAGCAAGCATTGAACACAAACATCAAACCGATAACTTCCGTTTTATTGTGGCTGTTTGAAGTATTTGAAACGCACAACAAAAGTCTCAATTGGATTCTCTTATCCTCTGTATTATATTTTTGCTATATGCCATCTTTTTATATTTTGTGTGTATTATTCTGTTGTATAGTGCAATGTCTAATTCAAGTTTGCTGACGGTACGAGTAATATGTTATTCCGAAACCAGTCATACAAATAAATATAAATAAAAGTTTGTTTTCATCAGTTTTTTGAAAACTCATTCTTCTCTAATATCTGTTATCAATAAAAAATATTGAATCAGAACTGAGATTATTAATTCGCTTTTGGTAATTCGAATGAAATTTCACATATTTTCTGTTACATTAACGGTTTCTTTTCTGCATAGTGCTAATTGAAAACGAATATATGAGTTGGATAGTAACATCTTGAGTACTGTATATAACAGATAATTTGATTGAGAGTCAGTGAACACTTCTTGGTAAAATAGTACTTGATCTTCTTCATAAATAAAAAAATCATAAAAATCAACCAATCATTCGAGGATATATACTACAATATTTCACATTTACCCATTGCAAGGATTTCTTTCTTCGTCACTGACTTCGAAATCGATTCCTTTCAGGCAACCGTTATAATGCAGCCAGTTGAATCGAATGTATTACACGAAACAAGTTGACCAAATTTGTAACAGATCCAGGGGTAATATCTACGTACGTTCATTTCAACGAAAAATAGGTTATCCAATTGATTTCACCTATCGATGTGCTTCTTTATTTCTTGTACTGTGAACGTTAATTATATAAACTGTCTGAATTTAATTGTTAAAATGAAAATGTGATTAAGGTTCACACAGAAATTATACCTCGTAAAAATGAAATTGAATTAACTGGTAATTTTGTTTTGTGTGTGAAGAGAGAGAACACTCCAAAAGGACCATTGTAACTTTACGTTTGTGTGAATGATATTATTAGTTTTATGGTTTCAAATACAAGGTTTTTTTTGAGATTTAGAGTCAATGAGGCAATATGGCTAAACCACCGGAAACTTCGAAAGCTCCCAAAACAGAGAAAGTGAAAAAAGATAAAGACACTTCAGCTGTTAAAAAACCGGCAGTCAAAAATAGAAGGAAAATTGAGGGTACTTCGGTCAAGCAAGATAGTTGGTTTTATAGTGGTGATAAGTGTGTTTATGTCTTGGGAAAAGTGTGTTTATTTGAGCAAGAAACCAAACTTGTGTTCCTGGAAAACCCAGTAAGAGCTATTTGTGGTAAAGTAACAAGGCCCTATGGTACCAGTGGAGTAGACTTGCCTGTTAAAGCCATGGCTCATCGTATTAGAAGTACGATGTATCTATCCGCTATCTAAGATTCCACATTGTGAAAATGATGTAAACATCAAAACATCGAATTTTCTACACTGTAAAGTGAGTTAAGTTAATAGAAATGATGGTGACGATTTCTATTAAATATGTAAAGAATTAATATTAAATTTCTGAAATTAGAAGATTTGACAGATTGCGCTGAAAATTTTCAAGAAATTAAAAAACAATACAATATAACCACAAATTCATGGCATTCCACAATCTCAAGGTTGAATTTTTAAAGTAACATATTTCAAAGTATTATTCGGTTAAAAATCAAGTCATCTTTTAAGTACTCCCAATTCCAAATTTCTCAGATGAATGTTTTCCACTGAAACAATTCATATTGACTTAAGCTTTCTCATTCACTGCTCATTATTTTCCTTTCCGAATAAAGGCAGCGCTACGTAATTATATAAATGAGATTTTTCGCTAATGAGATATTTAATTCAGTTTACTTTAGGATGAATCCGCAGTGAGAGGTCTGCAAAATGAGTAAACAAAAACGGTGCTCGGAAATTAAGGCTATTACTATAATTTTTGTGCGTGTTTAAAGACAATAAATCAGATTATAGAAGTAATTACCGATCAGGCGTAAAAATTGCATTCTAACCATCACTTAGTATAAGCGAACATACAAAGTTTTCTATACAAAATTTTTTTTCAATAATATCTTTAGCAATAGCAGGCTATTTTCAATGTAAAAAGCTCTTCTTTAGTTGACGTTGTGTTGTATATCACAACTTTTTCAGAACTAATGAATGATTGAATTTTATGAACTACCATAGATATCAAAACGTCAAACTCATTCAAAAAAAAATCAACCTGGGTTTTTTGTCCCTCTAGTATTCAGAAAATGAAGTGAGTGGTGACTTTTTTGCAGAAGTGTTCTTTTGTTGTTGTGTTTTTATCTACAGCTTTGCAACAACTCGTACACTTCCTCGCCGTTCTGAAGAGAGGCAACAAGCTATATATATATATATATATATATATATATATATATATATATATATATATATATATATATATATATATATATCTTGAAATTGATTTATTGCCTGTTTGAGGTATTTATTTTGAAAGTTTTTAGCATTAACAGGCTTTTTTAATATGAAAAAGTTTATTTCTGTTGACGTTTCGTTGTTATATTACAACTTTGTCAAAACTAATGAATAATTGAATTTATGAGTTACTATGGATATCAAATGTCAAACTTAATTTTTAGAAAAATCAAATTAGTTTTTTTGTATATTCACTTATTGATTTTCATTATCAGAGGAATATTTCTGGCTCAGCATTCGCTTCGGAAGTTTTAGTCTTCTTCTCCATGAGTAAATCTCTGAAAAACTCATGGTAAGCCAGGTGATTCTTAAGTGTGATTATATTTACATATATACAATTACATATAGTTTTTTATATACTTATCCAGAATGTGTATATTGTTCGTTTATGTGTGTGAAATTGAAGGTAGATCTGGAAAGAATGAGTTGTGAGATGTGATGTTTTGTGATTGTTGTGTGTTTATTTTGCGAGTGTTATATGTGAGGTTTATTAAGTTGTTGTAGATAGAATTTAGATGTTTAATGTCCGTTCTTTCATTGACTGTGTTTTCCAAATTTTTACGAATGTGTAACATTTCTAAAATTTCTCTACATTTTTTGTCTCTTTCAGTTGCCAAAATTTTCGTATTTTTGTAATCAAAATCATGTTTTTCTGTTATTTTATGTTTATTTAAGGCTGTGATTTGAGTTTTCGCGTATTTATGTGCTTTGATTCTTTCTTCGAGATTTTGTGCTGTTTGACCGATATAGCTTTTATTGCAATTGTTACACGGAATATTATAAACTGTATGAGTTTTTCTCTGAATTACAGTTTTACTTTTTAATTTTGTATATATTTCTTTGATTTGATTTTTGGCAGTATGTGCTATTCTTAAATTATAAGGTTTCAATATTTTAGCAATATTTGTACTTAGTTTTGGAATATATGGTAAGGGAATGTAATTATTTTCGTTAGATTCATTTCTTTTTGAATTTAAAGTATTATATAATTTATGAATTCTGCTTTTCATGATTTTGTTTATTAAATTTGATGGGTAATTATTTTTCATGAGAAGAGTACGAACTTCTTCAAGTGTTTCATGTCGTAAACATGGTGATGTTAATTTTAGTGATCTATCTATAAAATTAATTATTATACCCTTTTTCTGGGAATAATGATGATTACTTATATAATTTATGGTTCGTTGCGAATTTATTTCTTTTCTGTACCATCTTGTAAAAATTTTGTTATCTTTTCTTATAATTGTTATATCAAGAAAATTTAATTTTTCATCTTTTTCTTCTTCAAGTGTGAATTGTAATTTATTATGAAAACTATTGAAACGTTCTAGTATATTATCAATTTGATCTTTATCTGCTATTATTAAACAATCATCAACATATCTTTTATATAATAAGATATTTTCTTCTAAATTTTTTATTATATCTTCTTCTAAAAATTCCATTACTATATATACATATATATATATATATATATATATATATATATATATATATATATATATATATATATATATATATATATATATATATATATATATATATATATATATATATATATATATATATATATATATATATATATATATATCAACGTTAGCTCATTTTCAATACTGAAAATGAGCTAACGCTCGAAACATGTTGACTACACGAATTGTTATATAAATCGTGAAACATTAAACCAGGAGTTTAATTTATTTTGATATTTAAAATATATATATATATATATATATATATATATATATATATATGAATATATATCTGTATGTAAATATGTATATGTATATTATTAAACAAATGGTTCAATTCTTACTTACATTCGCGATCTCAAAAAGGTGAGTTCAATGGTGTTCTTTCGGATAGCATTGGAATTGATTTTAGCGTACCTCAGGGTACAGTCTTAGGTCCAATTCTATTCTCTTTATATATTAACGATATTGTTTCTCATGTGAAAAAATGCTCTAAACGATTTGTCGCAGATGATACAATGATTTATGTTAGTGGTAAAAATATCCAGACTATGACAGAATAGATCAATAGAGACTTGGCAACAACAAATTAAAAGGCTAAGCGGTAACAATTTATCGCTAAATAAAAGAAAGTCTAAATTTAAAGTAGCACAAGTAAAATTCTCAAGGTATATAATAACGAAAATATAGGTATTAAAATTGAAAACCAGAACATTGAAAGTGTAAAACTTGTTGAATACTTAGGCGTTATGTTAGATGAGAAATTGGGTTTCAAGGATCATTTCGACTTCATATCGTCTACAAGAAAATCAACTTTTTCAAAAGGATTGGAAAAAAACTGACGACATGTATGAAGTTATCACTATTTAAGTCGATAATAATACCACACTTTGAATATCGTTCCACTCTGTGATTGGGATTAAGTAAAGAAAAAATTGAATAGCTACAAAAGTTACAGAATAGATCTATGCGAACAATTTTGAAATGTACTAGATATACTCCAATCCAAAGCATGCTCAATTGTTTAGAACTAATGTCAGTTAAACAGAGAATACTTTTTGCTACAGATATATTCATATTTAAGATTAAAACCAAGTTGTTCTCATATAGAGTAATAAAAAATGTAACATGGTTGATGTGCACGGTTATAATACAAGAAATGCTGACAATTTCTACATGCAAGTTTATTTTCTAAACTTCTGAATCTAGGAATAGTATATTTCATGAAGGATTAAACGCATTTAGTAAAATGCATGGCTCCATAACAACAATTAGTGACCTTAAGGTATCTAGATGTTCCCGAAAAGCTAGAGTCGACAGGACATAAGATCTCAAGTTGTTTTAAACCTAAGATACTTCATTACTGTGAAAAAGGGATTAAAATGAACTACCTGGAAGCCATGGAAATAAATAAACTTCAAAAATCCGATAAGTACGATCTTCTTAATGACCAGGTAGACCATAACCATTCCCCGCTGTTAAATCTCTGAAAATTGGAAAACCCCCACCTCTATGACGGAATTCAAGGTGGTCCGAACAGGTCTTCAAAATATTTATAGGTTGTCTTTGTAAGATGTATTCATTCTTGATAATGCTGTAAAAGGCGAAACTAGTCGAATAAAGAATTGTTCAGTCAATGATTTTTAGACAAGTTTTTATAATTACCTCTCATTTAAATATGAACTATCACAGAGTAGATTCATCGTCCATTGAATTTATTATTATTATTATTATTATTATTTCTATTATTATTATTATTATTACTATTATTATATGGTAAAATTTTTAAAAGAGTTCTCATAATAATTAGGGGTAAGTGTATGGGTACTGAGGCCCTTTTTAATATTATTATCGGTACTCTTCAATTGTAGCCGAGCTTTCGTAACTCATTGTGTGTGAGTTACGAAGGCTCGTTGTGTTCCAGTTTTGCTCGCATTTGCGACAAATATCCGATTCTAATGATTGGTCTACTATGTTTTCCAACTAGAAGCTGCTTGGGTCGACTTGAATCTGTATTACACGCACCTTGACTTCAGTATCAGTAAATAGATAATCAGCTCTGAAAAAAGTCATAGATTCTACTTTTTTTTACATTCACTTTATCAAGGTTACGGGGATATCTTACCCTTAAGAGTTTACACTTCCATTACTTTTGCGGAGTTTGAAGATCTCGTATACATAATTTATTGAATGATATTGACTAAAGCAATGTATTTTCTGGAGGAAAGTGCCACAGTAACTGCCAGTTACTAGTAAATACTTAGTTATACTTCTGAATATTTTCACGAATTTCGCGTAGAAAATATCGTGAAGAATAGAATTTTGCGTTTCATAATGAACATTCTACTCTCACTGTTTCAGTTAGTGAAATCAATTCAGATCAGGATTTTAGTGCCCTTCATGTTCTTACATTAAATTCACACCTTCCTCCTTTTTCGAAATTAATTTAAAGATTCATAAAAACACGTGTTGCGGTCAGAAATATTTGAATTAATTTTCAATTAGAGATGCCATTGAAATTTATATTTCACAATGAAATAGCAGACGTTTCAAATTTTTCGAAATATGTCTTGGAATAAAAATTATTCCGGCAGAAAACCAGATCATCTGTATCTGAATATCAATAAGAGAAATTCAATAGCATGACCTGATCCTAACTTGAATTTTCCATGGCAATGGATATCTGAGGACCCCGTTCTGAATTTAATGGACGCAAAATCTGAGGCTTTTCCCTCATTGCTCATGATTTATGTCACAGCATGTACAGCATCGGAAAAATCCTCGTAAAAATTCGAAAACTGGGGGATAGCTTGCTGCTGAGGGGTACAATTTTCAACGCAATAAATATTCTGCTAGCAAACGAAAAAGAACGCTTAGAGAAAAAGGAAATTCTGTCTCGAACCACGGAAAGCAATTGGTAGTTCAAATGCACAATACTGTTTTCAGATGTAAGTGGATATCATTACTTTCATGAATATATTGATCCGTCAAAATTTAAGATTGTTGAAATTGCCTGAATAGGAATAAGTTGGAGGAAAAACTTTTTCTCAAATTCGTTAGAATTAATTTCATATACATGAGCGTACAAACTTAGATTGTACTAAGATTGTACTAGTCTTCGATTCAGAATATTCCTTTCATTTTCGTAGCTTTTTGTTTTATATTGAAACCTTTTGATACAGAGACAGATGAAGAGATCAGTGCTCTCAATAACTAGAAAATTTATACTAACTAATGATCGCCCAGTAATGAAAATAATCGACCACAATTCATTCAATTTTTGACTTTGAAAGTATTAACAAGAAATGCATTTACATTTATAAATATACATATACATTTAGTATACACGGTTTTCACAAATAGGAAAAAGTTAATTAAGTCCTACTACTACTTCCCTCATGATTTTCTTTATGTTTTCGTGCACTTGCATTCAACAAATAATTAATAACTATAAAACTGGAAACAGAAATAGTATAGTAACAGAAACAGAATAGTATTCTGTTAGCATCTAAAGAAGTCGTTTGTAACGACGAAACGCGTCATGCTATGTTGTCAATAAAGTGTAAATCAAAAGTTCAAGAGTTTGAATTTTAGTTTATATTCAATTATAATGGATATACATCAAGTAAACGCCAATACGATTAAATATTTATGATTACATTTTCATTATAGATTTGCTGATAATCATGATGGCTTTCAAATATAGTTGAAATAAGTTCAATTCAATTAGTTCAGAATTCTATCGATAATAGCCTTTCTTTCGTCACTGTGTAAGAATCTTTTCACTTTGTTTTTAAACCATGCATAAGAGTCCTATCAACTGGCTTGCAACGGTAGATTCAAATTTTTTCGAAAGCTTTGCTCTAGTACCGTAATAGTGACTATGTGTTGTAGTGATAGTTCGTTTCTGTTCTTTTTATAGAAGCAAACTACCTTAAGAAAATATAAACCTCTAATGTTCAAGATCTCAGTCCCTTCAAATGTTTTGTCTGTAGGTTAGAATATGTTCTTGTGCAATATAATTCCGACGAACCACTTTTGTAAATTTTGGAGTTTTTTTATGACTCTTCGAGACACCGCCCCATCCAGTTATATCATAAGCAAGGCGCGATTCTACGAGATCATAATATGATGACTTTAATTCAGAAACATTCGGAATCCGAGCAAGTATCTAAATTTGCCCAACAAACTTCTTATTGTTTTTGTTGTTTCGGTTATATGATGATCCCATCTGAGATGGGAGTCAATGGTTAATCCAAGATATTACCACATATACCTTCATATCCTGAAAGATAGGTAAAATATCAGAGTAAAACTAACTGTATCGTCAGCAAAACAGACAAATTCTCCGGATGATTTCAATGTTAGTCAACTATTCAAATATATTACAAATGAAATATATATTTTGTCACGCCACATCGAACTCTTATTGAGGTGCTCATTAAGTTATCAATTTTAACACACTGAGTTCTTTGGAATAGGTATGACTCAGATAATTTATATGGTTTTTCGCGTACTTCTGAATTCCACCAATTGTGTATGATCGACAGTGTCAAATGCTAGATTTTTATTTGCCCCTCGATTTGGCCAGATCGATTAACACTGCCATATATATGATATATGATAATAAACACAATATATAAATTTTTTATTAGTCTTTTTAACCCTATTATGTAGTTTGTTTCATTTTAACGTTATTTTCTGGGTTATGGTTCAAATCATCAGAGGAACATATGATTATAATTATAGTAATAATAGTTTTTTATTATATGGAAAATTCATACCAAAGGCTATTGACCTTAGATCCTTCACCCTGTTTAAAATATAGTGATATTTTAATTTTAATGAATTAGTTCATGACATGCTTAGTGCTTCCAGTAGCGTGTCAGTAAGGAATCTTCATCTTACATAGTTCATGTTGTAAGTATTATGGGACATCGCTAAAATATTCTCCAGTTTGCTCAGTGTTGTATGGAACTATCCATGTTTCTGAAGCCGATTTTTTATTGGTTCTATGCTTGTTCTTGAATACTCGTAGAGCTCATAAGTGGGGTTGTGTAGTTTGTTCAGTGGGTGTCTTATTCGTGTAATGGTACACAGATTTTCGCAGATTCTATAGATTCTGTGTGCATATTCTGGTATATGTCTACATATGGTTCTGTATATTTCAACTGCACCCTCAATACTTATTCCTCTTCTTCCATAGTTTAGGCATCTGAAATAATAATAATAATAATATTAATAATAATAATAATAATAATAATAATAATAATAATAATAATAATAATAATAATAATAATAATAATAATAATAATAATAATAATAATAATAATAATTTAAATATTAACATTTATTCCCAACAGATTCACATCCAATTACAGAGAAATAATAATGAATTGTACACAAATAATAATAAATAAGAAAAAAGAACGAGAAAAAAAAACAAAAAAGAGAGTATAAGCGAATATATAACTACAACGAAAATATTAAATTAAAATAAATTGAAATAGTATTGAACAATCACCGGAAGACTAAAAATAAAATAAAATATTGTCTATTACAAAGTTACGTATGGTCAGCAGAAGTTGACCATATAGTAACGATATGGTCAACGATATGGTTTTAAATTAAAATAAAATTGAAATCTATTGCAATAAAATCGATTTGCTATCTAGTTAACAAAAGAGGTAACTAAAATTGAAGTAGTATGTAGACAACAGAAGTTCAGGAAAATATCACATCGACCGCAACACCCTTCATAAAGATTACATATACAGTTGATAGGAGAACGTGACATAACATTTGATCTGCTGTAAGTGACATAAAATGTATTATTCTGCCTCAGACCAGGCCTTGGTACGCAAATATTCATTTTGCTGAGAAGAAATGATGAGTCTCCGAATAAATCCACTGTACTGCGAGTAGTACGGCGTTTTCATTGTGCCAAGATTAATGAAGCTGCCCCAATTTCTGACCAAATAACCCAGCATCCTAGAAGTAGAAGCCGTAATACAAGTTATATGTTCAGAGAAGGACAGCTTATAGTCGAAAAGTAATCCCAGATCCTCAAACTCAACACATCTATCTAGAAGTTTATCTAGATGTTTTTCTCTTGTTATGGTTTTCTTCTTTATTGATTCTGTGTGAGAGTTGAAATTTAATTTATTGTCGAACAGTATTTACAGATATTTCAAGAATGATGATGTTTTTACACTCATTCCGTTTATTGCTACGGTAATTTTGTGTGATCTTATGGTTGTAAATATCTTATTGACACTTATTAGGGTTAGACTGTAGTTGTCACTTCGAAAACTATTCATTTGTTTTGTCTATTAGCTCCTCTATTTTGCTAGTGCATTTTTCTATTGTTTTTTCATGAAATACCAACAAAGTCTAATCTACATATTGTACAACAAACATACTGACTTTTGCTGACTTCAGAGCAAATATCGGAGAAGTATATATTGTGAAGCAGCGGAGACATAACTGATCCTTGAGGTGCTCCATGTTCTTGGGAGAAATATCTAGATGTTTCGTGTATTCTGTCAGCTGTCTGTTTTCTGAAAACATTTTTATTATTCTTATAAGATATTTGGGCGTATTCATTTTCTTGAATTCATATTTTAGTCCCTTGTGTCAAGTGCAATGAAATGTTTTACAAATGTCTAGAGCCACTTATTCACTTTTCATATTATTCAACTGAACATTTTGAATATTTTATGTCAGTATTGTAAGTGGATGTACAGTAGGTTTGTTGTTGCGGAATCCAAACTGGAAAGCCAGTTTATGGTATTTTTCTTATTTTGTTTTGTTTATATTTTCAAATAATATCTTTTACCAAAGCACTGGTAGTAGAGTGACGTCCTGTATTTTTGACTCATGTTTTATTCCAGGTTAGGTTTTGCAATTGCCGTTATAGTGCCAGTTTTCCTGTTTGAGGGAAAATATGGTTTTATAAAATTATTTAAGAAAAATAATTTCAATAGTTCCCCATTGAGAAAGCTGAAAATTGGTGCTAAAATCTGAAGAAAATAAAGAGCCAACCCTCAATGCATCTGAATCTTGATAAACCTTTCTACTCTAGGATTGAATTGAATTCTAAATCCTCATTTAATTTCACAACATCGTCCACATATTTTGCATTCATTTTGTTAAGCGGTCTCATATTAAATTTCACGTAATTTGTATATCCAAACACGCTGGTATGCCCAGCCACCAGGAGATTATAATGTTCAATTTCTTCATCAGGAAAATGAAACCTTGAATTCGTTAGGGTTATCACATTCTTGTGAGTATGCGCAGACTTTAGTGGTAGTTGCAAAGAATTTGGTGTCAGTAAATGGAATTCATGTTTTAATGAATTGAATCTTCAGAAAATGATATTTTTCTGAAGAATTTAGTTCTTTGGAAAGCTTAGAAAGTTCTGAAATATTTTATGTTGCCTCTCTGATGCACATATTTCAGTTGAATGAAATTATTAGAATTGAAATCCCTGAAATAATTCTCAGCAAACACATTTTTGTTTCAGTCAATTACTTGATTTTCCTTTCTTTGAATTCTTAGAACAATGCTTTCGAAGATAACAGTTACTTCCATAAGTTTTAAACTTTATGGCCTTGTTACTTGATGTAAATCCTTTCAAGTTTGAAATGACAGAGAGAATATCGTTTCATAGGCAATTCTCTGCATCTCGAACAAGAATAGTCAAAGAATAAATTAAGAAATGGAAGGCTCAAGTACTTATAATTGGTAGTCATTTACTAATAATTTTTCGGACTTTTGATACGTGTTTATTTGCGCTGATTCCAAAAATGAGATTGTAGCCCTTCATTCAGAGAATGTAATATTCAATTTGCTGAATTGAATCAATGATTCTGCTGTTACAGATGATTGGCGTAATTTGAAATGTTTTGCATTATTTCGGAAATCATTATGTTCGTTTATTCGAATACTCAAATTAAGGTATGCTCCACCAGTACGGATAAATAATGATAATAATAACAGGTATAATACCCAATTACAGACACTAATAACATAATGATGAATAATAACTGAATAAATAAAATGAAAAAAATATAACAACGAGCTCTAGTTTGAGCTGAATCTAAAGAAAACCTAAATTGTAACTTATAACTGAATACTAGAATTGAATGAAATATTACAATGACCTCAATCTAAATCAATTCATTCAAGTCGATTTCTTTTGCTCACAAAACTCCTAATAATAACTTCTAGGAAGTCAAAGTGAATGTCACAATTATTAGCAACGTTATTGAGTGTAGACTCCATAAACCAAAAGGGGGATTGTCTTAGAGACTTGGTCCTTGGAGTCTTTAGGTGGAATGATTCTGTACTACGAGCTTTTTGCCGAGGAACACGAAATTTAAAAGAGAACAAGAGATGAGGACAAACAATACTGTTATGCAGTAATTTGTACAAGAATTTGAGTGATAAAGTTCCTCTTCTGCCTGCAATGAGATTAAACTAAATATACTCAATAATTCGTCATGATTGACTCCTCTCTGTGGATAAACTTTATTCTCCCTCCAAACTAAGGATTTCAAGAACCTTCTCTAAATGGACTCAAGATAGCGTTGATGGCAAGTGTAAATATGATGCCATTCTCCAACTTGCTACGGATTAGGGCATTAAATAGTCCTGTGAATGTTGAGGAATTGTTGAGATATTTGCCATTGCATATAACGAATTATATTTTTCAGGCAGATGAGATAATTTTTTATTTTTTTCATTTAATAGTGTTGGCGTTTACTTGATGTGAATCCATTATAAATGAATATAAACTTAAATTCAAACACTTGAACTTATGATTTACACTTTATTGACTTCATAGCATGACGCGTTTCGTCGTTACAAACGACTTCTTCAGATGCTTACAGAATAATATCATATTATCACAGAATAATATCAGAATAATGATAAATAAGTTCAAGTGTTTGAATTAAAGTTTATATTCAGATAAGATAAGTTGGGTGATGTCTGGAATGAAGGAAAGTTTCTGATTTTTTCGTGTTAACCAACCACGTGCGGGCATGAATAATGTATTGATATTTTTATAGTGAAAATTGAGAATTGAAATTACATTTCAAAAGTTTGGAACTCGACTGGGATTCGAACTCAAGTCTTTAGGTTAACGCCCCACTGCTTTGGGCCACTAAGCTACCGAGGTCTACACTTTGAGATGCAACTTGAATTCATATATAACACTCTTTTATTCGTCAAGCTAGTTATTCGACGCTCGGATTGTCGTCTACGATACTTGCAGGTGAAAGTAAGTGACACCACACCTACTTATCCTCTTAGATGTATTAATTTTTCCTTAAGGAACAATGATAAATATAGTACAGTAATTTTTTCGTGTTAACGAACCACGTGCGGACATGAATAATGTATTAATATTTTTATAGTGAAAATTGAGAATTGAAATTAAATTTCAAAAGTTTTGAACTCGACTGGGATTCGAACCCAGATGTTCATGTTTACGCCCCACTGCTTTGGATCGCTAAGCTACCGAGGTCTACACTTTGAGATGCAACTTCAATTCATATATAACACTCTTTTATTCGTCAATTCAACGCTCGGATTGTCGTCTTCGATACTTGCAGGCGAAAGTGAGCTTAGCGGTCCAAAGCAGTGGGGCGTAAACCTGAAGACCTGGGTTCGAATCCTAGTCGAGTTCAAAACTTTTGAAATGTAATTTCAATTTCAATTTTCACTATAAAAATATTGATACATTATTCATTTCCGCACGTGGTTGGTTAACACGAAAAAATTACTATAAAATATATGATATATATATTGGTTATATACTGTATATATATATATATATATATATATATATATATATATATATATATATATATATATATATATATATATATATATATATAATAATATAATTTTATTGAGAAACATTCCTTACATAGTAAAATTACTTTCATTTCAATTGATACAATAATTACAACTAAGAGAAATGCTCTCAAAAGGACCGAATTCAGTTTGGAGTCTGATCTTCCATTCAGCCCTCGAGCAAAAATATTGGTTCAAACAAAAATCTTGGTTGAATTCATATTTACAGTAATATACAATTTTGATTGGAAAAAAAAAGAAAATAAAAATTTCCTCAGAGATATTAAACATTTGAGACAATTTCACATGGGGAAGAACATGTGTTAAAAATCTATACAAATATATGATACAAAAAATTGATTCATACATTATTGCCTGCATCCGAATCATCGAAGTACTCTGCCACACTATAGTATGCCTTTGTTAAGAGCAGAGATTTAACTCTCCTCTTAAACAAATGAGCTTTCAGTACTTTCAAATTCGATGGTAAATGGTTGAAAATTTTAATGCTCTGACAATAGAGAGAGTGCTCAAATTTAGCTGTTTTAAGCATAGGAATAAGTAGCACATCCCTGTTTCTTGTTGAATACTCATGATTACTATTCAATTTAATAAACCTATCTTCATTTTCTTTAACATATAATAAACATCTATAAATATATAAACACGGTAAGGTAAGTATGTGATTATCAATGAAGATAGGTTGACAAAATGTTCGCTGATGAATATTGAATATTAATCGAAGTATCTGCTTCTGTATAATAAACACCCTATTTATCTCTGTAGAGCAGCCCCACAGCAGAATATTATAATTTAGATGATAATATACAAGACTGTAATACACATTCATAACACAGTTTCTAGGTACGATGTTCTTGATTTTAGAGATTGCAAAAAATGAGTTACTCAATTTTTACATAAGACCTCAATGTGTGATGTCCATCTCAAATTTCTGTCTACATATATTCCAAGAAACTTCGTTGATTGGGATGATGATAAAGTGTTGTCCCCATATTCAACATCCAAGGTACTAATTTCATTGCCCTTCAGACAAAACTGAACACATAGAGTTTTGTCAACGTTCACCATCAGATTGTTCATTTGACACCAACTTACAAGCTCCCTCACAATGCATTCACATGACAGTAGAAGATCTTCAGGTGTCGTGCCAGAAACAACCACCGATGAATCACCGGCAAATAGAATCACCAAAAACCAGGACAACTTCGCAGGCAGATCGTTTATGAACAATATGAATAGAAGAGGTCCGAGTACAGAGCCTTGCGGCACACCAAGAGCAATATCATGTCTCTGAGAATAACTCTCACCTATTTTCACTACCATTGTTCTTTCTTCTAGATAACTACGTAACCAATTCAGAAACACACCTCTGAAAGCTAAATCATAGCATTTATCAAGTAAAAATTCGAAGGATAGTGAATCAATTGCGGAAGATAAATCAAAAAATAACCCCGCCACAAACAAGTGTTTATCCAAACACTCGTTGACGGATTCAAAAAACTTAACCGCAGCTGACTGAGTTGAGTGGCCGCTTCTGAATCCATGTTGTGCGGAATCAATTATTTTGAATCTATTGAGATAACTCATCATTCTGGCGAAAACAATTTTCTCTATGACCTTGGAAAACACGATCAAAATGGATATTGGGCGATAATTAGTAATTTCACTCACGGTTCCATTCTTAAATACTGGAATTACTATGGATTGCTTAAGGATATTGGGAAACTTTGCAGTAGTGATGGAAACATTTATAAGATATGCAAAGTGCTCGCCAATAATTCCACTAATTCCTTTCAAAACTTTGCCTGATATGGAATCAACATCGACGCTTTTTTCATTTTTCAAGGCTCTAATGGTATCCTCAACTTCAATTTTAGTGAAAGGGTAAAGTAAAAATTGGTGTTCACCATGGGTGATAATGTGCAAATCCGAGATAGATTATTGCCATATCGAGATGTTAATTTGATACTAGCCATTGTGGAAAAATGTTCGGTGAAAACATCAGCTAACTGATTCGGATCGTCAAACACCTTCCCCTCAAAGTTTGAGGTCACATCACTTCGCCTACCGCCACTTTCCCAGAAAGATCGTTAACAATATTCCAAATTGTTTTATTTCTGTTCGATGAACCATCAATAGCTGAACTATAAATATGTATATATATATATATATATATATATATATATATATATATATATATATATATACATATAGAGGGGTCCCCACAAAAATCATCACAGGGTAAAATTTATTCGAAATAGGCCGAAAAACAAGCACATTGTATAAGATATATATAGCAGATCGAAAAAATATTTCAGTGGTATCTTAGAAAAAGCAGAAAACGCCGTGGAATATCGATTGTTTCTACTCATTTCTTCCAGTTAATATTTTAGGATTGTGAAAAACGTTTGTAGAAAGCATCCGTGCTTCATGAGAAATTCTTCAATGAGCATTTAGAAAAAGGAAAAACGATTTGACGTCATGTAAGGCAGATAAAAATGCACCAGTCAGTGCCATTTCTAATTTTACTTAATTGGATGTAATGAGATTGAGAAAGACGTATTTACTTGGAGTCGACAACCAACTGCATCATTTGAAGTTAATCGATTCTTGTAATAAATAACAAAAAAATAAAATCCTTCTGATACTCGTTATGTAGCCAATTTGAAAGGTTGGGTTTTTCTATTCATCTCAATTGGTGCTATCCTTTCGCTTGCTCTTATAACCATTCCTTTGAGATTTTTTTCATTTCTGTTATTAACGAACGATTTTCTATAACTCCTTTAAATAGGACATCTTTAAAATATCGAGAACGCGTTTGAGCAATTTTTATGAGGAATATAACTCTACACAGTACTTCCACAGAATAAATTCTACTTCACAAAATAGTAGGACTTACTATTATAAAAACCTAAATCGAAACACTGAAAATAGTATTAGGACCGATGGATTCTAAATCAACCTTTACTCACATATGATTCACACCATGGAGCACTTAAGTCGAGAAAATCTCCTGATTTTCTAACTCTTTTAGATCTAAGCCCCATAAATAATAGTAAAGAAGAAATAATAGTAGAGATTGAATGATGAAGAGAATTAAAATTTTCATTCCAATAAAAGGTAGCAAATAAAAATTCAAAAAATACACAGACATCAATATTAATGTTATAAGGTTGAGCTAGTTTATTGTTGCAATTTGAGTGAAATTTCGAAATAATTCTCCTCTGAATTATGACACATCTTCATGTCGGTCAACAAGCCTGCATATTCTTATATTTTCACGAAATCTCCACCCTCAAAACACTTACCTTAAACAAAACACTTACTATGAGTCCCAAAAAATATTTTTCACTCTTTATTTCGAATTTTCTGGGTGTGTAAATTACTTAAATTTCTTACTGTATCATATTTTCAACGAGTGAACTAAACAGCACACATAAATCTCGATATCTCACTAGGGAGTCGAACCGGGATCTACGGGCGGACCTTCACTCTCATCTATGAACACAAAACTTATTTCAAGTGAATTGAGTACCTTCTGTAATAATGGGTGATTTTCTAGCGTAGTTTCTTTCAAATCGAATAAAACACTCAATTTGCAACATATATTCAAAATTGTCATTGAAATTGATAACTTGGCCGTTGCCATTTACATTTTAAAGATAACTTCATGTAAATGTTGTCCGCGGCTCCGTATCAAATGGTCCATTCGGAAGGTCCAATTTAGCATCACTTTTTCGAGCATTTCGGCCTGTATCCCACAAATTACGCGTGTTATGTTATCCCGTAAGGCTTCAATCGTGTTCGGCTTGTCCACATACACTAACAACTTCACATAACCTCACAAGAAATAATCCAGAGGCGTCAAATCGCATGATCTTTGCGGCCAATTCACAGGACCATTTCGAGAGATAAGCTGCTCACCACATTCATCCTTCAACATGTCCATTGTTTCACATGTGTGGCATGTGGCACCGTCTTGATGAAACCACATGTCAACCAAGTTCAACTCGACCAACTGGCCCAAAAAAAAGTTGCGTATCATGGCTCGATATCGTTCGCCGTTGACGGTAACGTTTATTTGAAGAAAAATGGACCGATGATGCCACCAGCCGATAAGCCACACCAAACGTTTTTTCGGGATGCATCGGTAATTATTGTATGGCATGTGGCTGTTCATCGCTCCAGATGCCACAGTTTTGTTTATTAACATATCCGTTAAGCCAGAAATGAGCCTCATCGGTGAGCACAACTTTTCGATAAAACAGCGGATTTTCATTGAGCTGTTCTGAGCCCCATTCACCAAAAATTAGACGTTTTGACAGGTCATTCAGCTTCAATTCGTACATAAATTGAATAATATAGGCTTTCAAACCCAAATCAACACGTAAAATTTTTCATGTGCTCGAGTAACACATGCCCAATTGATGAGAACGACGACGAATTGACATTTCACGATCCTCATTAACACTGTACGCTACGGCTGCAATATTCTCTTCAGTACGCACTGTACGCATGCGAGACAATGGTTTAATGTCCAACAAAGTGAACGTGGTGCGAAATTAGGTGATAACAGCACGAATTGTTCACTCGGTTGTTTAGGTCGATTATGAGGACCATAATATTGTCGTAACAAACGATACACAATTTTCACAGAGCACGAATTTTGATAGTAAATTTCAACAATTTGCAGTCATTTCTCGTTTATGAGTGTTTCTACGATAAAATGGCATAGTATACTGAAAACTTTCCACTTCGACAGATGACGTTTGGATGCCATTACCAACCAGTGCCGCCAACCTGAAAAACTCAACTCTCAAAAAATCACTCGTTATTTAGGTAACTGTTAAGAATTATGTGAAACTCGCATCATCTTTTACTCAACTCTTCAGAATTCGTGTAAAATCCTTTAATCTCTTGACGGGCAAGAGCTGAAATATTATGTGTCTGATTCTCCAGCGGATTACACTGACAAAAAATTAGGACGGTTCACCATCGGAATGACTTCTTAAAATTTACAAACGACCTCACAAGCACAGAAATTCATTCTTACCTGGTTATATGTAAGAATGTACAGCTTTAGAGTATACAGTCGTTCGAGTTCATATCAACCTCTGGAACACCTCAAGGGTCTAATCTTGGACCACTGTTATTTATTCTCTTCGTAAATATTCCGATTGTTAATATTCACTCTCCACATTTGATTGTTTTTCAACTTCAGCTCGCGCTGGACCATGTTGTTAGTTGGTGTGAGGACAATTATTTGAGTTTAAATTTATCAAAGTGTATTGTCGTCTCTTTCACAAGGGAAAGAGACCGAATTGAGTGTGATTATAGCGTCGGTGATCAGGTCCTTTCTCGTTCTGATAAGGTGTAGTTAGGTGTGTAGGTTCAGATCTTGGTGTAGTTTTCGATCAGAAGCTTTCCTTTGTCCCACACATCACCCAACTCATTTCATCTGCTTCGACAATATATGGATTCGTTATACGCAATGGCAAATATTTTAATAATTCCTCAACATTCACAGGACTCTTCAATACTCTAATGCGAAGCAAGTTGGAGTATGGCAGCATGATCTGGCATCCTATTTACACTTTCCATCAACTTGAGGCTATTCAGAGAAGGTTCTTGAAATTCTTATTTTGAAGGGAGGATGAAGTTTCTCCACAGAGAGGAGTTAATCATAACGAATTATTGAGTCGATTTATTTTAATCTAATTGCAGAGCAGGAGCGAAATTTTATCGCTCAAATTTTTGTAAAAATTACTGCACAATAGTATTGCTTGTCCTCCTCTCTTGCGCGCTTTGAAATTTCGTGTTCCTAGACTCCGAGGACCAACTCTCTAATACAATCCACGATTTGGTTTATGGAGTCCTCATTGAATAGAGTTGCCAATAATTGTGACATTCCCTTTGACTTCATAGAAGTTATTATTAGGAGTTATGTGAACAAAGGGAATTGACTAAAATGAATTGATTTAGATTGAGTTCTTTGTAATATTTCTGTAAATGCTATTATTTAGTTATTAGCTACTATTTTAGTTCCCTTAGATTAGATTATTTATTATATCTCTTTCATTTTAATTATTTAGTTAGTATTGAACATTATGTTATCTGTAATTCGGTATTATATGTGTTGAGAATAAAGAACTTCCAATTATTTTTATCATTATTAAATTGCACAGGCTTTCTTAAACCTATCGTAAATTATATAAAATTATATTCTTCCGTCGAAAACCCTTTATTACGAATAATTAATACAAAATAAAATACAAATTAATATCACAAATAATTAATTAAAAATTTGTTGTATTACAAAAGACTCAAAAAGTTCAGCAATTAATCAGTAGGATGAAGGCAAAAAACCTTCAGCAGCTGTAAGTGCGTCACTGTGTGTTCCTAAGAGTACATAACCATATCTTCTGAAATTCAGCAATATAACGTTCGTTAGAGCAGAAGATAATATGACATTCAATCACCATCTTCATCCTCATATTCATTTCATTAGAGAATATGAAATCTAGTTAAAACTTTTGACACTACTTGATAAGGGTAACATATAGAATGGTGATTACGCTATTATACCGAAATTTTGTGAACGACATCAACTTCACTCACAATGAAGTAACTTTCTGTAATTATTCGTCAATTTTCAATATTGTTTTCAAGATTTTCCTATAGATTGTTTTGTAGCTTTTAGTATCGCTTTTATCGTTTTTTTCATTTGTTAATTATACATTACGCCAAAAGAGTTTTCATCCAACGAACTGCACAATTTAACATTCTACTTCCATATTGTCCTTCTTCCCAAATAACTGAATATCTTCGTCTGCCAATGAGAGTTTAAAAATTGAATGTATCGCAGAATAAGAAACATTTCACTCGATATACTAATCCATCATCAAGAATTTAGCAGTACCCATTTTTTCTTATTAACAACAAATACTCGTATTTGTCATAAATTATTGATGATAAGTTAGTAGCCTGAAACATATATCGAGAATAATGAAAAATTTTTTGGACTTGAGTCAAGTGTCTGAAATGTTTCAAAATTTTAAAAAGTTTCAAAATTTTGACCAGGTATTATGCGATGCAAAATATTCGAAAATGAAATTGCATCAAGTAGATATTCATACGTTATTGACTTGTATTTTATAGAACAAACACTGCTGTCAGATTTTATGCTAACAATAGTGCGATTTCACAGAAAAATCTCATCCAACAGTTAATAACAATTTGCTCAACTGAATTCAATAACACGCAAACATAAATCCATGCCATTCTGACTAAAGTCTGTTGACAAACTTCAATTTTATTCTGTCTGTCATTCGAACATAACGGTTGATCTAGTCGGACATTTTGAACATCTGCAGCGATCATTCTTTGAACAATAAAACTTCGCGAAAAGTGAAAAAATTCCATTTTCAATTACTGCAAACAAATTCAGATTTGGAGGGTCACATTCAATCTGTTTGTTTATTCAAAACCTTCGCTTTAAATTTAGAAATCTTTTAGGTATAAAACGCGAGTAAGGCACGTGTGAATAAAATTAATTGGAATAAAGTTTGCATGAAATATATTCACGTTTATATGGATGATTCCGTTGGGACTTACATAACGGACAGAGTGGAAGCTTTTCACACAACTAAGCTTTCCATCAGTGGCTAGGCTGATGGGGATCTACTGTATTTTCAGTTCGGATTTTATCTCGTTTTCAGTCCAAATAATTTCGGCACTATATTTCACTGATGGTGCTCTTTCAAGTTGTTTATTACAATCATTTTAATTGTAATAAATTTTGGACTCGAGACTTCCGCACTACAAACTTATAACACTTGTTTTCATATTAGCATAATGATTAAATAATATTACCGACGAATGTCATGTTTGCCTCAACGTGCAACAAAGGAAGACAAGGCGCTAAAGCGTTTATCACACAGGGTGTTGAGTTAATATGCAGCATTTCAATTAGTTATTAATAGTTTCAATTAGTAAACAATAGTTAATTTCTAGTAGTTATTCCTTGACCTATGCTTATAATTTGCCTTTACTGTGATGATTTACGAAAAACTCCTTTGTCCCCAATATACAACGGAGTGGATCAGAGCCATAGGTGGCCAACACGTTACACGTCAAGAGTCAAATTGCAGCCAGCACTGCTCGGTCATTATATATATATATATATATATATATATATATATATATATATATATATATATATATATATATTATGCCGTTCGAATTAATTGGGACAAAGGATAAAAAACAATATTTTCGTAAAATCTTATCTTTTAATGAAGTAAATACATACAAAAAAGCGTAAATTCTTCATATTATTATGAAGTATGTCCTCTTTTCCCAGGAATAACTTCTTGAACTCGTCTAGGCATCGATTCCACTAGCGTTGCGCAGATTTTCTTCAATTCGTCATCATGAAACCACACCTGAATTGCACTTATAATCATTTTTTCTTTTGAAGTGCAATCCTTTTCTGCCAGTCGTTTTTTTAAAACATTCCATAAATTCTCAATGGGATTGAGATCAGGTGAATGCCCCGGCCAAACGAGTACTTTTATTTCATTCTCACGCATAAAGGTCTGCACTTGTTTGGAATTGTGGCAGGGAGCCAGGTCATGCTAAAATGTTCCATCAAACGTTTCTATGAAAGGGACAATCCTGGTGCGCAATATTTTCATATATTTCACTGGGATAACAGGGATATTCGTCATCCCTGTTATAATCGTCAAGTGTCATTGTTTGTGACTAATCGTTCAGTGTCATTGGTTGAGAAAAGAACCCCAAAACATTTGTGTCGAAGGATGTTTTACTTTTTGCTGGATGTGATCAGGCCGCAAAGTTTCTACATCACTTCGTCTAACAACACTTGATTTGTACCCTTAAACAAACAAAGGTGTCTCATCACAAAAAACCACCTTCTTCCAGTCATCCACAGTCCACGCACGGTACTTTTTGGCCCATGCCAAACGTTTCTTCATCCTTTTCTGGGTAAACAGTTGCTTTCTTCTTGGTCTTCCTTAGGGCCAACCTCCAGCAGTCGTTTTCGCACAGTTGAGATGCTTACCTCCACACCAGAAACCATTAAATCCCTCCGAAGGTCAGTGCTTGCCTTTGTCGGATCAATTTTGCAATTTCTTATCAACAATTTGTCTGTTCTTGGAGTAGTTTTGCATTTAGGGCCACAGTTTCCTTTTCTTTTTGGAGACGATGAGCCACTTTCTTCATATGTTTTTAAAATTCTCGAAACGCTGGACTTTCCCACATGAACAGCTTCAGCTATATCTCTTACAGTCATTTATGTGTTTTCATCAAGCGCGATAATTTTGGAACGCTTCCTCGGAGTGATATACATCTTTGGACAAGATGTATATCTTGTCAAATACAGCACGTATCAAAATTGAAACCACCTAATGTCGCAACGGTAGGCTACAACTGAATTGCTGGCGAGGTAAAACCGGTCAGAATGTAAATGATGGTCAAGGTCGAACGCTCACATCACCTCAGGTATTAAACAAGCAGGTGTGAGGGTGTTTGGGACACCCTGGTACTCACATACATATTACAGTAACTCATACGAAAAAAAAATGTTTATCCCAATTAATTCGAACAGCATAGTTTATATATAAATTCCAATATAAGGGTTTTTTAGACCTGTATGGGGCTTATAAGTACAAACTCTTTTTTATTAAGCCAAGCTTTCGAATTTATTCAATTCATATTCAGGGCAATCTGCAAATAAAAGTACCGTACAGTCATAACCTATATTCTAGAATTGACAATCTATCTACATAAGTTGAATTGAGATAAGGGCCAAATCGACATCGAACATTGAATTGCTGTATCCAAATATAGGAAAATCATATAATACAATTATTTAAATATAATTTTCTTCCGTTTATAAAGTGTTGTTGATTCAATCGAAACAAGTTTTCATACATAGAACAAATTATCATTTCCAGGGTTTCAAAACAATTTTATAGTAAACGTTTTACCCTACTTTCATTTCAGTCTTTTTCTTTGTTAGTTGTTCTTCTCCAGTCTTCTGTAATCAAGTAAGCATAAATTGTGCTGAGTTTATCAGTATCTGACTTTTTATTAATTGGATGTGTTAAGTTAATGATATAAAACATTTCAAGAAAATTTCTCTTTATATTATTTTGTAATTCTTGTAAAATTTTTGTATTTTTAAGGTCCATACAATGATCCTCTTTGTTAAGAAGAGTGGCTGATACAAAGTCAACACCATAACATTCCTTATTTTTCACTAATCTCATTGAATTAAGCACTTTTTCACTAGTTACTGGTGAAAAGAAAAAAGTGTTATTTTTTATATTGGACAAAGTACAACATTGGGGTAGTGTATTTCCATAATATTCATGGAGACTCATTTCGCTAATAGCAGAAAAGTAATCCTTAAATTCAGAAGCGAAGTCGTACAAGACTGGAAAACTTCTATATCAGCCTTGTTCAGCTTGATACGTTTCGCCGTTATAGATTTTCGGCCATTAACGTCATTTAGAATTTTCTAAACCGTTTTATTGATGTTTGTAGATGTATACAATAAATTTGCATCACATTCTAATCTCGTTTTTTTTAGAGAGATATATAATTTATTGCACTAAATCTGTAATTCTCATATGCTCCATAAGTTTGCAATTTTTGTCGCCCTATATTTTCGATGAGAGCAGGTTTTTCAAGAATCATAATATCATAAAGTTTTGTAGAACATCCCAAGAAATAATCTATTGATGTTTTGTCGAATGTTTACTTAACATCCTGTCTAATTTTCGGATTACTCTGATATTCAGATAATATTGGGATGTCAATCATTCCGTTAATAAATACAATTTTTATCATTTCACACTGAAAAGGTTTTCTCATATTGTCGTCAGAATTCTTCTCAAGCATGTTTACTCAATAAAAATCGTTTTTCCGCGATGATATCCTTGAAATATTTGTTTCTCCTTTTCATCAGCGGCATGTATATAATTCGAAACAAAATTACCATGAGTTTTCGATATATAAATTATAAGGAATCCCTCACCTTTTGATTGTTTGATATAAATTTCCTAAGAATTTTCTCCCTTCGCGAAAATTCGTGTTTTTCAATTCATTCAATGCATCATAATGGCCTATTCAAAATATGTGTTTTTTTCTCGATTGTTCAAGAATCCTCTCAATGTACTCAATATTTTCTTGTACTTGAAAATTTGAATACTTTTTGTGCTTCATATTCACATAGATCCTTTGTGCTTGAATATTGCGATGAGAATTTGTAGAGAGTGCCTCAATAATTTCGAATTCAGTTCATGTTTCCTAGAATATATTCAATCAAGGTTTTCCTGAATACCTTCCCAGTACGTTTTCGTTTAGAAGGTGATATTAACTCGAAAAAAGCAGATAATGCGACATCTCGAGAAAATTTTCTAAAGAGTTTCTTAAAAGTAGACCAACCCTGGTGAACTTGGCACAGAATCACAACGCGCTTATAAATATCGGCTATAATACTTAAATCGTTGTTAACTTATGGTTTCAAATCTTTTCTACATAATTTTATTGATTCAAAACTATTACTGGTATTGCATCCAACGATCTTTATCATCGTTAACTTCATGCATTTGGTGAGCAAAAAATTCTCTTCATTAATTTTTATTATTATTCAATAACGAATTGTCAATTATATTTGCAGTTCAAGATATAGATTCATTTGTATTTGTTTCATATCAGAGAAAGGCACTTAAATAATAAATTTCAAAGAATAAAAAGCAGCAGTCACAGCTTTCATGATAAAATCCATCTCTCTGCATTCAAACTTCATGTCTAGGTAGGCCATTAGGTTTTGGTGGTTCTGAATCTTTCTGCAGGTACACTATCGTTGGGCGCGAAAACACCAATCCACTAGACTTTCTTCGAATCTTGATACACCAGCCTTAAGTCCATCAAGGATTTTCCACGTAATAAAGGAAAACAAGAACCAACGAACTCATCACCATGCCATCATTGTATCTGATGTTTTTTTCCCATAGACCAAGTCATGGAGCTCTTGGAGAAATTTTAAGCTTGTCGTATTGCGTGTGCGGAATATTCTCACGCAGGTATTGTATTTCCGGTGGCTGAGAAACGAAGATGTAGTTATTCCGTACGTAGTACATGATTCTCAAAATGTTTTCACTTTTCATTTTATATTTTTTTCGTGCTAATTTATTTTTCCAATTTGTTTTTCGGACACAAAAATAATGTAATTATAGTTATGTATCTGTTTCAAACATTTTTAATTCCGTAACGATCTTAAAGATAAGACTTTGAACGCAGAATAGATCAATACGCAAAATCAAATTGAGAAAAACAGTAAAGAATGAGCTGAAACTTCATAGATAAGTTCATTTTCTTACAAAGTTATATAATAGATTTTTATTTCTGTTATTATTAAGCAAAAGAAATGAAGTTAAAAGAGTTTTCAGGCTCAAAGAGACTTCATTTAGATATGGCTTCGTCTAATCAAACTCATAGTATTGACCGAACAAAATTTAATCAAATTATACAAAATATCTCCTTCTGTGGCAAGGGGTAGTGAAGCAAATATCGACAGTTATACAAACATAAATGCCTACACATTTTAATTAATTTGGCGAAATCCTTTGACGCCTCAAACTACTCAAACTATCGAATAAACATTATCACTGTTGAATCCACAGAGAGAAACTTGCTGCACACGTGGAATCAAGTTTGTAAACAAGTTGAATAGACTTTGACATGAGTGAGAGTTAAATTTGGAAATCCAACTAATACCAGCTATTGAAAGTCTATATTATTTGTTATACGACGTATTTAACTTAGAACTATTTCCAAATGATTGCCACATCTACAGATGTGATAGGGATCTTCCTACGACTCGACAGGGCGTTCTACCGGAGGTGGAGTTCTTGCAGCAGTCCACAATAGGTATTCATCGGAATGCATAGATTTAGCTATGCTGCAAAATTTGGTTCCATCCATAAAACTAATAGGCTGCAAAGTTAAAGCTGGGTCACTATTACTTATTCTTATTGTTGTTCATATACTCCCACAAATTGATATGGTAACGTACGATTTATTCTTTGACACTCTCTCAACTATTGGTTTAAATAATGTTTTTGCTATAATGCACTCCGAGAGGAAGAAAGGAAAGAATATACCTATGACGTAAAAATAGAAGGAGTGATTGATCAAATCATTCCTCTGCAAGAGTTTGAGAAACTCTCCTAAATAACCAGCAGATATAAAATTTGAGAATAACAGAAAATAATAATTCAAGATAAACCAATAACAAACCAAATTACTATAAAATAAATACATTCAGAGGTTAAAAAACTTAGAGAAAAGTTGAAACTATTGAGAGTTTTTGCAAATGTTGGAGAGTTGATGAACTAGTTCCATGAGAAGACAATATGTTACATGACGCTTCTTCCGTTAAAAAAATGGAACACTTCAACATCTTAAAATTCATACAAAAATTGAAAATAACGCAAACTTTGAATCTATGTATCGTTTGTCAAACCTAATGAAGTTTTCGGATATTTCGTAAGCAAAAGCTACGCATCTCAATACTGCTATATCTATGTATATATATATATATATATATATATATATATATATATATATATATATATATATATATATATATATATATATATAAGAGAAAGTCGTGTTAGTTACACTATTTATAACTCAATAACGGGTGAACTGATTTGGCTAAAAATTAGTGAGAAGGTAGTTTAGAACCAGGAGAAGGATACTTTTTGTCACGTTCCCGTGGGATATGACATAAAACGTGGTATAACAAAACGTATATACCACAAGGATATTTCGGAAGACATTTTACATCAAATTTGTGTCAGTTCAAGAAATCTCGACCTTCAGATGAATGAGGATCATAATCGTGCTTTGATATTGATCGAAGACATGTGTTACCTGATTTTCGCTAATTTATTAGTCAGGTTAGGAATGAAGAGAAGAGAATGATGAGAATTTGAACGGGAAAGTGAATATGATCACCATGAATTAGATTTAATAGTTCAAACGAATGTACCCCTGTTGAATCACCAACAAAAGGAAGTTTATGATACATTGATGAAGGCAATTGATGATGGAAATGGTGGTTTATATTTCCTTTTCCAGGGATTCTCCTGGTGGAACTGGTAAGACATTCCTCACGTCAGTAGTCTTAGCCACTGTTCGTGCGAGATCAAACATTGAGGTTGTAGTTGCTTCTTCTGGAATAGCAGCCACATTACATTGTTAGAAGGATGCCGTACGGCTCATTCAGCATTAAAATTGCCGTTAAATTTTCAAACTATTGAAGAACCAACCTGTAAATATTGCAAAACACTCCGCAATTGCCAAAGTTTTATCAGCATCGAAAATCATCAGATTTTCCATACACAAAAGCACATAAACGAGCATTGGAAGCACTTCACCGAACATTGAAAGATCTACGGAATGATTCGATATGATTTGGAGGCGCAATGACTTTACTGTCTGGAGATTTCCGCCACAGTGCCAGTAATTCCAAGATCAACTGCGACGAAATAAACGCTTGCCTCGAATCATCGAATCTATGGCGCTATGTGAAGAAACTTCAGCTGACAACAAACATGAGAATTGCATTGCTGAACGAAACATGTGCTGATGATTTCTCTGAGCAATTACCTACTGTCGGTAATGGTCGTGTACATGTCGACGAATCGAGCGGATTGATTAATCACAAAACTAATGAATGATTGAGTGAGCGAACAGTTTTGGCGGCTAAGAATAAAGATGTAGATGACTTAAACTTCATAATTCAGAATGAGATCATTGGTACACTGTATTCTTTCGAATCAACTGACTATTTAACTAATGAAGATGAAGCCACCAAATATCCAATTGAATTTTTAAACTCCTTGGATATGCCGGGCACCACCGCAAAATTTACGACTAAAGGTTGGGCCCGTAGTAATCATGCTTCGAAACATTAACCAACCAAAACTGTGCAACGGAACGCGTTTGGTGGTAAGGAAATTGATGAACAACGTGATATACACGATGATACTCAAAGGAAAATTCTAATGTGAGGAAGTTCTCATTCGAAGGATCACGATGATCCCAACCAACATGCCGTTTGAGTTTAAACGACTTCAATTTCGATCCGACTTGCATTCGTTTATGGTCTGAATCTAGAAAATCCATATTTTTCCCATGGTCAATTACGAGTATATGTGGAATGTTCACGGGTCGGAAGACCAGCTGCGTTATTTGTTCTTGCCCCTGATAATGAGACGAAAAATGTCGTCTATCACAAGATGCTTCACTAAAGAGTGAAACCCATGTACTAAAATACATAGCCAATAAAGAATCACTAAAATACTTGCTTTTTTAATTTACAATAATTATCCAAATGAAAAATTGAGATTGATAAAATCAAAAGTCTGCTCATTTATTGCCTCTAGGACGGAACAAAGTTCGCCGGGTCAGCTAGTATATATATAAATGTATAGAAGTATACTTCACCATCCTTTCAATCATAATTTTTGAGAATATTTAAATTGATGTCACACTCGATAAAGTCAAAATCTTTCGTTTTTATTAATAATAATATAAATATATAATAATATATCTAGTCACGGTGGTTTTAAATCATTTGTGAATGTTCTAGAACGAACTTCAATATTGGATCAATTTCAGGAGATCATTCTGTACATTTGAAAAGAGGAACTGTACAAAAATGATGTTAGTTTCAATTTTTTGTGGCATCAAAGCGAAGCTGTAAATATTATTAAAGCAATTATAAATTTGTCGAGTAGACTACAGTTGCATTTGAAAACAATATTTATTTAAATTTCTGTTCTATTTCAAATTATATATGAAAATCAAAAATATTCAGGAAACCAAGGAAATATATCCAGTTGTCTCGATATACTCGTGAAAGAAGCAATAAAGTCGTCTGCATGTTTACACCAGAACAATATACGTATGTTTGCAAAGGCTTAAGCCTTCATTTCGGTTTTTTCATATTTGACATGAACATTTCGATTTGTATGGTAGGTATTCAGGAAAATCATGTTACTACTATTCCTCTCGATATAATACCAATTTTTCTCTTTTTGATTAATTGAAATTCAATGCAAATTATGCTGACATTTGTTTAACACCCGAAAAATGCATTTATTGAGTTTTATAAGATATAAATTGGGTAAAATTATTTTTCAATAAATGACACGGAGATTTCGCTTATCTCTTGGTGAAACATTATGTTGAAAACAATAAATTAAAAATTAACGCACTTGACTTAAGTTTCAGATACTATATTAATAAACTCATTACTTATCAGTAATGTTGTATACTCTTGATAATGGGTTAACCACCCGAAACATATGTAGAGTTAAGTCAAAAGTTTTTTTTCGTGAAAAGTATAATACAACGGTTACATGAAATATGAAAAAATGATATTATTCAATTCAATTGCAATCAGAAGTATTTCAGAAAATAACTTTCAAATGCCATATTTCACTGATTATAAATCAGAATCGAAGATTTTTCCATTTTGCTCAGGAGAAAAAATTATCTGTTTATAAAGCATAATCGAAATTACTTCCATCATGTTCGTAAATGTAAATGACATCTTGTTGAAAAGTGATTTGAATTGGAAAATTCTGCATAAATAAATAAATTCACTAAGCCACATAATTCTAATAAATATTTAAGAGGTGATTCAAAGGACTGAAAACCGAAAGTTCGAAAAATTCCATATAATAGGAGTTCGTAAGATAAATCAATAAAGACTTCATTCCCAGCTTTGGCCGGGTGTCCATGTTAATAGTAGTTCTACCGCTAAAGTACTGAATAGGGAGCTATTCCAAACTGAATTCTGTGTTCGGAAACAACTATTACTCATTATTGAAAGCATTCCAATGTCGTCATTGTTCTTTGTGCATATTTGTGTTACGTCTGTTAGCCACATCAAACCAGGGTACCTTAATATGCTGAAATGAAGTTTAGTTCGTTTGAAAGTATCCCAGACTGTGAATATTTAACATGTAATAGTAAATAGTTTATTGAGAAAGGAGATACGTGTCGACATTCCATGTCAAACGATTAATAAATCGAAATTCTTGAAAATCTCTTAAGAATTTCAAGAATATTATATGTATTTTTCACTACAATATTGTTTCTATATAAAAAACCTTCATCGTGTGAATGAATAGTGAATACAAAAATGAGTTAATTTTATTGATATACTACCTACTACTAAACCAGCCCTTCGCAAAGTGGGCGATATTTGAGGACGCTGCGGTTTTAAAGGGGGGCGGTAAGAAACCCAGAAAAAAATGGAGACGTTGTGTAGAGTTAGAGATCTAGATAGGAAAAATATCGATTGACACCGATTGAGCTCTCGACTACAACTTGTGAACATATCTAATATTAATTAAGAGATTGCTCAAATTCGGTTAGATATTTCTCTCCGCGTAGTTAAAGTATATGTCCTGTTTTATACAATAAATAAAAGAAAAATCATATTAAAATAAATTAAACTCTTGGCTTAATGTTTCACGATTTATTTAACAATATGTATAGTCAACATGTTTCGAGCGTTAGCTCATTTTCAAGACTAAACTACTATAAGAAACGTACAACAAATTTATATCTACAAAATGGATGTGAGTCGGGAAGGATAGTTGAAAATCTACTTGTTCATTTACAATTTCTTCTTTTCTCTTCCAAGAACTGCTAATTTCAATTGCCTCCAAAAGGTCTGAACATTTACCTTTATTACCTGAGTGTAGGCATTTAGTTTTATCAAAATATATGAAGTGATTAGAGCTAATACAATGTTCTATAAATAAAACTGGATTCTCAGAAAATTTATAGAAATTAAAATTTAAGAAAGGCTAAGGTGGGGAATGGCACTAAGAAGTTGGGAAACATTGCTGTATGATTTTCGAACCCCCTGATTTTTTTAAATGCATGTACAGTAAAATTTATTGGCAATAATTTTTTGTTAGCGTCTGAATTGTAACCCGACAAAACGCTTTACGCTATTATACAATGAAATTGTGAATCAAAAATTGAATTGTTTGAATTACCTTATATTTTATTATAATGGATTTGCACCAATCAAAAGCCAAAACAATTCAATATTCTTCAATAATTTGTTTCTGTCATTGGTACTGTCATTAAGTGAAAATTATTCATAAAAAATTTTCGATAAAGCAACAATTTGTAACGAAACTTAAACAAAAAATGAATTGTAGGACTTTAATTTCAAAATGTATATTTTGGCAAACATTGCCTAAGTGTTCACTAAATATTTCATCAACTTAAATGATTTCACCTTGTTATGTGAAATGCACTCTATGCAATATGATGTGACTGAACATACCAAACGCGTTTCCAACCTCAAAAATTTAAATAATTCATCGACAATTGATGTACAAATTGTCGTATTTTTAATGAAACATTTACAACGCATATTGAAGAACACTGAACAATATAATTTCACCACACAATTCAGAATGAAACCACAAATTTTATAGAAACGGTGGCATCGGAAAGATGAAAATGGAAAGTTGTGCTGAGAAGAGAAAATTATCCCTACAAACCACGTCGAACGAGTTCGATCTATATCAATATGGCCTATGTTGTCTCGGCTCAGAATTCAGCTGGCAAACTGAACAGTGGGCTCCGACTATGGGAATTCTCTCTCGAACAAAACACCCACCCACGCAAAAAGCGTGCGACTCCAGCGTGGGCGACAGATGCAGTCTAAACAAATAGTACGCGAGTGAGAGTTGTAAAGGTTTTGACCATGTGGACGATACCACGTGTTGATATAATCCGAGCAGGCTAGTATTGCCGAAAAGTTACTCGTAAATATAATAAAACATCATCAATCATGTGAATAAAAACTAGCACTTTCTATCTAGCATATGCTAGGTCTAGTAACTATTTGGTCTAATCAGTGTGAATAAAGATTTGTAGAAAATACTAGGGCAAGTCTAGTAGAATTCGGAAAAACCCAAGCACTTACTCGCGAGGTAGTACATGCTAGACCAAGTAATTGCTAGGTTTTAACATTCCTGCTGTGATGAATGCTAAGAAAGACGCTTGGAAACCTAACGTTCTGATTACTGTGGTGGATTGGGGAAACAAGTTACTGTAGGCCAATTAATAAAAGCATTGAACAATGTGAAGTCTACCATCAAGAAGAATACTGACGTCAAAGTGACGGGAAGCAGGAAAATAAAAGTACAACCGTGGGAAAAAACATTCTCGGAGTTGATAGAAGATGATAAACCAGTATTCCATAAAATCCCGGGTAATATTTCTGTGGCAAAAGTGCCGGGCCCCCAGTTCAGCAACCGAACAGTGATGACATCCAAGAAAGTTTGCCGAATACAGAAACTGAAGGGAAACCAAATAAAAATGAAGAACCGAAGAGCCAAGAAACAAAGAAGCCGATGAACACTAAATCTGATGCCGACCACCACAAAAATAAAATCAGCAATAGTGAGAAAATTGTGTCGAATCATGAAGCAGATGAAACTAAAGACCAGTCCACACCGCAGTTGCAAAGGATTGTTTTGTTCCAACAATACAAACTGAATAAGATCAAACTGGAGAAGGAAACTTTATTGTTGGAAACCATGAAAAATCAAACCGTTGAAAAGTCAACTCAAAATCACCGTGCAGCCCAGGCGTTTGTATCTCAATTTGAGTACAATCAAGGGCACCAATTACAGACGGCAAACGAAAATGTCTCTGCCACAAAACTTTAGCCTCGGTCATATCTTCAGCTGTAGTTGGAAACCGTATCCAATTATGTGATTGTTCATCTACTCTACTCATCACGTATCTTATAGTCTTGTTAGCAGTAGTACAATGTACACCCACATCTTGAGCTACACCAGACTGAAAGCCAGCATCACCCACAAACCTCAGAAATATTTCCATTTCCTGTCTTCTGGAAATACCACCGCCACGAGTATCACTTTCTTCAAGAAACCGTGCCACAATGAAATCAACACTCTCACTGTTAAACCTTAACAGTTCTTTACAAATACGTTCGCTTTTTCCAGAGCGAACAGAATAAATTTTACGTTGACGAATAGGCATATACTCAGATCAACAACAAACTGAGGGCTGAGCAAACAGGTAGTAAATGCTAGGAAAAAGTCTAGCATGCCCCAGACCAGGCTTGAAAATATCGAAGCATCTGCTACAGAACAATCTACTTCAAAAGTTTTATTCGCACCATTTTTAAGCATCTACTACTCGTCCGGGAAAACTCTAGAATTTACTACCCCTAGCAAGTGCTAGTATGTTTATTCACACAAAACGTAGCATTTACTTAAGAAATCCCTAGTATTTGCTTATACTAGTTTTTATTCACATTAGTTTATTTACATTTTACATCTTGAGTTACATTTTTTTCTTGTGTCTATTAGTCCGCATCTAATGATGAAGTTAACATTAAAAAGAACCGAGAGTACATAATCAATATCAGATAAATTGAAAGTCGAGGCTGCTCTAAAACAAGGAGACTCTTTGTCATCACTACATAATTATAAAAGAAAATCGCTTTCTCTGTCCCAATATCCCTATGTATGCTTAAATCTTTAAAACTACCTACGAGATTTATCAAAATAATGTACTAAGTATTGTACACATTGAAAAGGTCTACAGAAAACTCCGCTACGGTATATGTTTATCTCTCATGGATATCCCACAATGACATTTTTTGTCATTTGCTTTTTACGACAAATAATGGCTAATTTTCGAAGCGGTTTTAACCAATACAGCATTAATCCTTATCCAATTAAATACCTTAAATACATTGTTGATTTAATATAGATCTATATGGTCCTTTACACCATATGATTTAAATGAATATTTCCGATGATATTACAGATTTACAGAGAAAGCGACTTTGTTTTATACTATGTAGTGATATATATATATATATATATATATATATATATATATATATATATATATATATATATATATATATACAGTGGCGGATTTACCAATAGGCCAAGTAGGCCGGTGCCTACGGCGGCAGATTTAGAGGGGCGGCAAATTTAACAAATTTTTTTTTTACAGATTTTTTTTATAATTATACGTGTACACAATCTATACTATAATAAAATCGTAAACCTAAAATAGTCTGTACATTGAAGATATTCGAAAAAAAATTAGCTAGGATGGCTTAAGATGAGTAACTGAGTAGAATTAGATTTTTTTTTAATTTCTTGTCTGTCTGTGGCATCATAGCACCCGAACGAATGGACCGATTTCAATTTAGTTTTTTCTTGAATTACAGGTGTTTTACGGGCGAGTGTTCTTAGACATGTTTGATCAAAATCGATTGAGCCGTTTAAAAGTTACAGAGGTTTTACGCATTAAAGTCGGGGGTTTTTTGTTTTGCCTGTCAAATAAACTTGTTAGGTCAACATTAAACCCTTCAGTACATAGCGGGTTGCAAAAATAATCTAGTAGGTAACTGACAGAAATATCTTAAGTTCACAATCATACCAATAACGGGATTAAACTAACATATTGAATTTCAAAAGGCAGTAGGGGCGGCAAAAATTGGATGGCCTACTAGCGGCAAATTTGTGAATCCGCCACTATATATATATATATATATATATATATATATATATATATATATATATATATATATATATATATATATATATATATATATATATATATATATATATATATATATATATATATATTGGACGGGTCATCTAGTAAATAATAATTAACTTGACCGTAAAGGGTTTAATTTATAAAATTGACTGAGTGTTCGCTGATCTCTTGGTGAAACATTGTTTGAAATATCAAATAAAAAACTTGTAATAAATAAATACTCGACAATTGTTTCAGGGTGTTACCCCATATTCAAGAGTTAGACTGCTAGGAGTCTAACTTTTGAAAATGGGGTAACACCCCGAAACAACTGTCAAGTATTAATGTATTATAAATTTTGTGAAACCAAGGCAAGTGTTTTTTATTTAATATATTTAATTTATCATGAAAGACATCAGTGCTTGGCATATACAAATAACATAGAAATTGTGACCAGAAGTACGGAAGTACTTATGGTGCGAATAGTCCTAAAGTATCTAGAAAAATCAGCAAAATGTATAGTATTGGAATATAATGAAGGAAAAATGAAATACATAACATAAACTGAAGAACATTATGTACATTATGTGTGGTTTGTACACTATGTCAGGTCTCAACACATGACGGAAGACCGTAATTTTGAAAACGTAAACAGTTTTAAATATCTCGGAATAATATTCAGAGATATTCAATATTTTTGACTATAGCTAATACAGTTTTGCGTGTTGTACTGATTCACAAATCATACGATCATAACAATTTGGACATTTGTTGCCAAGAGTACCAAAGATATAAATTGGGTACCTATATTACAGAAAAAAATGCTGTTTTCTAGGAATTCAAAATAATTTTTAGAAGACGTCCAGTCGATAAAATGGTGCAGGTGTCAGGACAAGACAGTTTTTAATAGTGGGCTCAAGAAGTAAGAATTTTTGTCTTGACATTTTATTAACATCTGTTATTTTATAAAGTCCTGATAAAGATTATAACCATAATCGATATATGGACCCGGTTAACAAATTGGTTATATGTTTCAATTATAGTGAGACTACTTCTTGTCGAGAACTCATAAAAATATTTTCTATATATATATATATATATATATATATATATATATATATATATATATATATATATATATATATATATATATATATATATATATATATATATATATATATAGCGATTATTCCCCATTAGTAGAGCGATTGAAACTTAAACTCGCTTTTTTTAGAGCTTTTGCTTCAGCCTTTTTGCCTCGTAAAAACGCTTCATTCTCCATTTGTCCATTTCATTTCAGGTTGGCCACATGATTTCTGCTCAAAATTCACATGTGCGATTTTATAGCCACGCTCCCTGCGATCTTCGAGATTTTTTATGCCGATCTGTTGTAATCCGTTTGGGCCTCTTTTAGTCAGCCTGTGCCGCATTTACTCTTTGTTATTATATCGAGTAGTTTCTTCGATATTGTGGACTGTTTCATCATGTAGACATGTGCATAAAACTTTGCTCGTCGTTTTCTGATTTCTTCCGTTCTTGTGTTTGTCTTTTGATAAAGTTCATTCTGAGGTCTTTTTATCCAAATGCCGTTTCTATTGATTTCTGTTAATTCTTTTGTTGATTTCTATCGATTCGGATTTGAAATCTTTCTGAGAATTTTCCGTTCTTGTTCTTGTATTTCTCTAATTCTTGAATGACCGTCAATAACTATTGTTTCAGCTGCGTAGATTGCTTCTGGAAGAATCGTTGTGTTATAATGCCTCAATTTGCGCCTCTCGAGTTGCACTTTTTATTATAGTACGCCCATATTAGATTGTTAGCCTTTGTAGCTTGGTAATTAATATATATATATATATATATATATATATATATATATATATATATATATATATATATCTTGAAATTGATTTATTGCCTGTTTGAGGTATTTATTTTGAAAGTTTTTAGCATTAACAGGCTTTTTCAATATGAAAAAGTTTATTTCTGTTGACGTTTCGTTGTTATATTACAACTTTGTCAAAACTAATGAATTAGTTGATTCATTAGTTTTGACAAAGTTGTAATATAACAACGAAACGTCAACAGAAATAAACTTTTTCATATTAAAAAGCCTGTTAATGCTAAAAACTTTCAAAATATATATATATATATATATATATATATATATATATATATATATATATAAGAAAATGATATATATCATTCAGTGCCATAAGCACAAAAAATTTCAATTCCTTATATATATATATATATATATATATATATATATATATATATATATATATATATATATATATATATATATATATTATTTTGAAAGTTTTTAGCAAACTTTAAAAATAAATATATATAAATATAATGAATAAAAGAAATATATATATATATATATATATATATATATATATATATATATATATATATATATATATATATATAGTAGTAAATACTGAGACTCTTGATCGAAATATTTCAAATAAAACTCTCAGGAGCTGCCTACACAAATGTTGTCAACGAGAACGAACCCATCACTTTCGAGCGATATTATTAGCGAGAATATTAAGAGCGTTTTGAAAAATTGAACCATCTTGTTGAATGATTATAGGATACATTTGTTACATCATTATTATGAATCATCAGTCTATATTTTATCTATCAATCAAGAATGGACTGATGATTCATAATAATGTTGAAACAATTGTATCCTATTATCATTCAACAAGATCGATGAATTTTTCGATACGCTCTTAATATTCACTCTCGAAAGTGATGGGTTCGTTCTCTTTGACAACATTTATGTAGACAGCTCCCCGAGAGTTTACTTTGAAATATTTCGATATTTCGTATTTCGATTAAGAGTCTCAGTATTCACTAGTATTCATTGATTTGTGAATCTTGAAACTATATATATGTATATATATATATATATATATATATATATATATATATATATATATATATATATATATATATATATATATATATATGTATATATTTATAAATTAAATATTTGAATATCAGGATTGTGGTTTGTGTAAAATACTTTATTTTCCTTTAGACTTAAGATTACAGTAAGTGTTACTCAATTGGCCAGTCTCAGATTCATAGTTAACGCAGTTCTCATCTTTTCTTGTGTGACACACTTCGAGAAAGAACCTAGTCTTGTAAATGCCGTGTTGGTCTAGAATTATTAGATTGGAAAAATCAAACATATATATATATATATATATATATATATATATATATATATATATATATATATATATATACCAGCTGACCCGGCGAACTTTGTACGCCCATCTATTTTTTTCTGAATATTTTTCAAAAAGCCGGAAAGACATGTTCTACTATTTGTGCTATACTATCTTGTTTTTGATATTTATCCCGTTTGGAGCCAGGGACTTACTCACTTACGAAGGGACTGCAATACTTCCTGTTATTTCAAATCAGTAAAATTATCAAAAAGGAATGAAATGTTATGAAAGTAATGAAATATGTAATGAAAGTTATTAGCCCGTCCATTCTATAGTTGAACGGCATTTTCCTAATATCGTATCAAAAAATGTTCAGAATTTAGTCCATTCCCGGAAACCAATGAATATAGTGGCTCTGGTGGCTGTACCAATAGCGTCTATTTGAATTGACTCTTCGCGCAATATTTTGTCGCATCATTGGTAGTATTTTCTTATTAATAAATATTTTCTTCTAACAAATATTTCTTGCAATATTGACACATAACTTTCATTGGTCCAATAGAAAAGATTTGGTGTGAACTGTTATATATTTCAACGTTATAATTGTATGCAGGTCGATAGGAGTTAAACGCAATTTTTTCATATTGTTAATTTCGATTCCATCGATTCCGTTCAACTTCGTTCCGAGCTTTGCATTGCTCGTCAGTTTTGAAAAAAATTTTGACAAAGTTGTGATATACAACGAAACGTCAACGAGAATGAAGTTTTTCATATTAAAAGAAGCCTGTTATTTCTAAATACATTCAAAATATATTTAGATATATATATTTAGATATACATATGACACATTTCCTTGAAAATGTAGTAATAACACGAAATTGCGGTCGCAAAATAATAACACAGTGTTACAAAATAGGGAGTATCTTTCCCCATAATTAATTGTATTTTCAATTGCTAATTTTCGTAGAACATCTCCAGCAAGGCCGCCATTTCAACTTTGAATCATATATTGGTTGGTATTAAATGAAATATAAAACGCAAAGACATATATTTATCTGTGTGTGTGTCTATTTTCTTAAGTTTCAATAATAATGAAATATAATAAATGAATGAAGAATATATTAATCAATAATCTGTTGGACATCTCTCAGTTTATGTTTAGTAATCACTTTATTGGTGATGAATCTTTCAATAATCAATGTGGCACACGATTCAAAGAAATAAACAACAGCAGTCCTGTTCTACCATAAATAATATGACCATGGTTGTCAATTTTCTGAAGCCATTAGTCCTCGATGTATGTTCACCTATTTGTCATTTTATATTTAGATGACATTAAACAACTGTTCTATTGTATTTCTGTAAAAACTACGAGTTTGACGTTAAAAGCAATGAATGTAACACAGAAACCCATTTCGCTAATATTGTTAAATGGAATGTCTACTAAACCTTTAGTATTAATATTTCATATATCAAAAATATAGGAAAATGTACGGGAAGTTCATAATGAAATACCACGAAAAAGTATTACTAAGCTTCAAATTTCAGTTATTAGATTCATAAGCGTGAATTTTAATTCATTCGAAAACAATTGACAACACACAAATTGTTATACCTAGTTGATTAATAATCTCAAATGTCAATAATCTCAGGTAATTTTCTGGAATATTGTTGAAATTGATTCATAGAAATGAAAATATTCAACTGAATTTCACAAAAAATTTACACTCCACGTATATTTCGAATAGACTCGACATGAGTTTCATCTTACTAAAACTTCATCAAATATTCAATACAACTATAAGGTGATTTTTCAAGCGTAGTTTTTTTAATCGAATAAAATAATCAATTTGCATCATATATTCAAAATTTTTATTGAAATTGATAACTTGGCCTTTGCCATTTACATTTTGAAAATCTCCACGTAAATGTTGTCCGCGGCTCCGTATCAAACGGTCCATTCAGAAGGTCCAATTTTGTGTCACTTTTTCGAGCATTTCGGCCTGTATCCCACGAATTACGAGTGTTATGTTATCCTGTTAGGCTTCAATCGTGTTCGGCCTGTCAACATACACTGCCGACTTTACATAACCCCACATGAAATAATTCAGAGGCGTTAAATCGCATGATCTTGGCGGCCAATTCACAGGGCCATTTCGAAAGATAAGCTGCTTACCAAATTCATCCTTCAGCACGTCTATTGTTTCACGAGTTGTGTGGCATGTGGCACCGTCTTGATGAAACCACAAGTCAACCACAAGTTCAACTCGGCCAACTGAGGCAAAAAAAAGTTGCGTACTTTGGCTCGATATCGTTCGCTGTTGACGGTAACGTTTCTTCCACGGTCGTCTTTGTAGAAGAACGGATCGATGATGCCACCAGCCCATAAACCATACCAAACTGTCGTTTTTTCGGGATGCATCGGTAATTCTTGTATGCCATGTGGCTGTTCATCACTACAGGTGCGACAGTTTTGTTTATTTACATATCCGTTAAGCCAGAAATGAGCCTCATCGCTGAACACAATTTTTCGATAAAATATCGGATTTTCATTAAGCTGTTCTAAGGTCCATTCTCCAAAAATTAGACGTTGTGGTAGGTCATTCGGCATCAATTCTTGCTGAAGTTGAATTTTATAGGACCTTCAGACCCAAATCAACTCGTAAAACTTTCCATGTGGTTGAAACACATGCCCAATTGCTGAGAACGGCAACGAATTGACATTTCACGATCCTCATTAACACAGTGCGCTACAGCTGCAATATACTCTTCAGTACGCACTGTACGCATGCGAGACAATGGTTTAATGTCCATCAAAGTAAAATTTCAAAATTTCTTTCGTGCAGTTTGAAAGACGACAACCCGTGCGTCGATGACTGGCTTGCGAACAAAAGAGTAATTAGATATAGTCGGAATTGCATCGCGAAGTGTAGGCCTCCTTAGCTTACTTGGTAGAGCAACAGGGCGTAAACCTGAGAGACCTGGGTTCGTATCCCAGTCGAGGTGGAAAACTTTTGTGGTGTAATCTCGATTCCAAATTTACATATAAATATTTCTTCATATACTACATATATATATATATATATATATATATATATATATATATATATATATATATATATATATATATATATATATATATATATATATATATATAATGGTTCATTTGGCGCGCACCAAGCACCTTAGCACCTTGGAGAGAATAGGTAGACTGCAGAATTGTGCATTCATCGAGTGTTTGCTAAAAACCAAATTTTCACGCATATTTATTATTAGGAGAATATATATATATATATATATATATATATATATATATATATATATATATATATATATATATATACCAAGTTGCCTATCAAAATGTGGCCGCTAATATTTTTAATTAAATTATTACTAATTGATATGAAAAAATGTCATACGCAAAATTTGGTTTTTTGCACCATTTTGCAGTCGGATCTTAGACTATAATGATTTTTGGATGAAACACTATCTCAAATTATTAATATTCCGGAAAGTTCTATTTCATCTCAATTATTATCTACGGATGGTGCTCTCTGTCGACTTTGAATCATACTTTGCACCAAACTAATCATTTTAAGATGTGCACCTCTTGTGTTCAATATTGTATCATTTGTACATTTAAAAGTTGAGACTATTGTCAATAGAGGACGCTGTTATTTCGCTTACGTTTTTCTAAATTTCTCTTAGAATAGATCGAATAGAATATCTTATCAGAATTCATTTCCGATCATGTTCATTGGTGATCATAGCGTATAAGCTATGTATCATATTTGGAACTCCAAATATTCCGTTATTAACGTCATCTCGTATCGCTACACTCAACAGAAATTAGGCAGTAGACGTGTCCAAATGTCAGAATTAAATATTGACGACTAAAATAATCTATAGCAAAACACGCATAATTCTTTCAAAGAAAAGGCCTATAACTAAAGCAAAGTATTGATCGTAAAAGTAAATACCAAAGCTTCTGTAATGGTATTCATTTCGAAAATGATTCAAATTGGAGCTACTGCTATTGTATTATAGATGGCACTGTTTAATTTCACTTCCTATTCTAGTAATCGAATAAAACGAGTTGAATTGTACTACACTGAGCAGTGTATAACCATCATTAAACTAAAAAAAGGGCTTAGATTCCATTCGTAATCAAAATAGTGAATACCCATGAGTGAAGGGAAAGTGTGGATACACTGAAATAGTTAACTAAATTCAAATTAGAACAAAAATATAATTTATTTTAATTAAAAATCACAAATTAAGATCTAGGCTTTCATTGAAAACAAAATAACAGATTAAGATGTAGGCAATTTAATTGACTTCAAATGTACATGAATGAAATTGGAATGGTAAAATCATAAAGCTAAGCTTTACTATACAACATTCAAAATATTGAATTCACTAGAAAATACTAAGATTACACTTTCTATCGATACTTATATCAATAAAATACGTTCAGTTGAAAATTTAAGATTGTGTTTCCAGTTTGCTAGATCAAAATTAAAATATCAATTATCCATTTGAAAAATTTTCATTCATCATAACAATTATATTACATAGAGCATTTTTTGTAGCATAATGCACAATTGTTCCCAAACTATCACTATCATACTGCACAAAGTAAAAACTTGAAGTATTTTGCTCCTAATGAGAAAAAAACGTGAACTATAAAAACTTTTGAAATTCAACATTTTAGATTGAAATCTAGTCTTTAAAATCTTAGTTCCAAATTCTACAGCAAGGACAGTAGACGAATGCACCTTAATGAAACTGAATGGATTCAAAGCAATTTTTGCAAATTCAGAAATATGCAATTGAAAATCTTGGTGCAAGAGCTTAACACTTCAACGGAAACTTGCACTAAAATTCAATCCTATTATCTACAAAGCTAAGCTCACGATAAATGATTAAATCTTAATATATACATTCTTTTAAAGAACAATCGCACTTCACAAATTTTCCAAAAACTCGAACTGGACGACTTACATTTTATGATACCAACAGAAAACTGATATAGAACACAGTATCGTATTAATAGTATGCATCGATAAATCAAATTTGTTCAAGTTGAAAAGCCTAACGTTAACACATTTAACAAGTAAACCGAAAATATTAGCTTGATAAATATTGATCTGTTGATATTTTGTACTAAAGCATTGTCATTATATACTTACCAAATAAAATTTCAAAAGGAAGATTAAAAATTTTATTTAATCAAAATATTTTCTAAATTTTGAATTTCAATTTAGATTTAAAAAGTATATTAAATTCTGATCACACAAATATGGAGATTCTGAGGGAGTATGAGAAATATTATATTAACATACGAATTTTCTTCTAAAATTACTTAAGGTCATTTGTTTGTATAAAGAACTATTTTACTTTCAACTATGAAAGATTTATTACATAAAGTTAACGAAAAAATTCCGAAAATGCTTAAATTAAAAATCTATCTAATTTCTTTGAAACAATTAGTCGAAAGAATAGTTTCTAAGTATAATATATATTCATGTAATACAGTTGCAAGAGAATAGCATTTGGATATGGGGTATAATTGTACATCCAATATTAGAAATTGACTATAAGGAAATAATTTGAATCAATTTGCGCATATTTCTTAGTTTCTCACTCTCCGAATCTAAAATACTTTATCCGATTTAAATATCATTTCATAATTCAATTGGATTTATATTCCAAACATATATTGCAACAAGCTATTCTTAATATTCAATAAAAGCGACCTGATAAATAATCTAGGTAACATGTAGTAAAAATATTAATGATATCCGAGATTACAATAGTATACCAATGCTGGATTAATGTGCACACAGAGCTAAGAAACCAATGTTCTTAAATCTATCAGTCTTCAGTTTACACCAAGATATTTTGGTAATATATGACAATTAAAGAATGAAGAGTGTAAAATACAATAAACATTTGTGTTTGAATTGATAATTCTATATAGAAATTTATTTAAAAAAAATAAACAGATATCACCTAGAACTGTTGTTACCTACAGTTTGAAGAGTAAATTAAATTAAAATAATACATATTTTTTTCTCAATTAATAGGTAAGCTTTCATTGGAAAACATCAACTTCATAACGCTCACTTCTGTTTAAATGCAGCAACAATATTTTACAATATAAAACAACAAGTTAATACATAATACGATTTTAATTATTTACAATATATATTACGAACGTTTGTCTGCCTACTCCGTCACTTTAGAGGGGATCGAATAGTTTTAGAGTTTTAAAAACTCACAGCAAGTGCTACGTCACTAATTAAAAGGGAAGATGCTATAATTTATGATTACTAGTTAGCCACGTTAGACCTTCGTAAAGCCCATCTCCCGTAGTAGCACAAGCAGGTTGAACATACCAATTTCGGTCTCTAATCCGAGTTAAACCGAGTTTCTCCTGAATTTCGTGAGGTTTCATCGCCTCTGGTAGATCTTGTTTATTGGCAAATATTAATATGATAGCGTCCCTCATTTCTCTATCATTTATTATACGATGCAATTCTTGTCTAGCTTCATCTATTCTATCACGATCTGCACAATCAACAACGAAAATCAATCCTTGTGTTCCCGTGTAATAGTGACGCCAGAGAGGCCGTATTTTATCCTGCCCCCCAACGTCCCACACATTGAATTTGACGTTTTTATACGTCACTGTTTCAACATTGAAACCTACTGTTGGTATTGTTGTTACAGACTGTCCAAGTTTCAATTTATAAAGAATAGTAGTTTTGCCTGCTGCATCCAACCCTAGCATAAGTATTCTCATTTCCTTATTTCCGAAAATTTTTGATAGTAATTTCCCCATAGTGTTGGAAATGCCTCTCTACAGCAATCTGAAACAAATATCATTAGCTATCGTATATTAATATTAATGAAGCAATTAACAACATCCAAAAAATAATAAATTCCTTTTAAATGAGAAGTAATAAGAAATAGTTGTCTAAAAATCACTCACTGAACAATTCTTTATGCGACTAGTTTAGCCTTTTTCGGCATCAAGAATGAATGGAAATGAAAATTTATTTGTAGTTGACGTTTCTCTACAAATTGTAGAAAGTTTTGAACAAGCTAAAACTTGTAGAGGAACATCAACCGAAAATAAATAATAATAATAATAATATATCTTAATACTATATTATTGAGCACATTATTGCTAAGAATCAAGATGAATAACTGTATATGTATGTATATGTACATTGACTTGCATGTATTAGTGTTCCTTAGTTTGTATTCTTGAAACATAGAATTTTTAATATTTAAAAATATGAGAAATAATCAGGTTGAATTTTGGTATATGCATCCAATATATCACTAGTGTGATGTGTAAAAATTATGGTTCATTATTTCATATATGCTGAAACATGTAATAGCTGAAATAACACAACTGTACTAAGGCTTTAGCAGATCATTATGTCCCCAGAAATTCTCTATTGACCAACGACATACCATACAATGTATGTATGGTATGAAATGGGGACAATATATTCACATTATACATACATTCCTTAGAATAGCATCCCTTTTTCTTAAGCTGTTCTGTGGACATTTCTAGAGACAAATTGTAATAAGAGATTTAATTCTTCTAACTAAACGTTATCGAGAATAATGGATAAATAATCGTTGGAGTTTTTTGTCGAAACTTATTACATATTAAGCATATTACAGTATTCACAATAAGCAAACAACAATGGCTAACCAAATCATGTTATATTTTAAAGCGATCGATAATGCCACAAAATCATTTTCTTTTATTCAATCAACGTCTCGTTCCAATTTGCAAATTCAAAATTGCGCTGGCAATATTGCTGAACTCGGTTGCTTCTACAAACAAGAAACCCTTCTACCCTTAAGTTAGTTTAATAGTTGCGCGATAAGTGTTGAGAAGGTAATGTCCATTTAACGGAACCAAAATAAGAAACTGGGTTTACGAGAAAAACGCACATCATGCATCTGTCTTATCTCCACGAAAGATAAAAATCAATTCACATCGGCGGATTTTCAAAATAAGAGTTTTTTCATAAATATCAGGCAGAAGTGCTTCGGTTATTGTCAGAAAAGTGTTACATAAAAAATATTCTAGGCAGTCGAAAACTTGCATCGGACCATTACCCATATTTACCGTAAAATTTTTTAACGCCCCGGACTTTCGTACAAGCAATCTTTCGAGCTGGTTTGGAGATGTTTGCCTAACAAATTGACAACATAACTTTTCACAATGTCAGTCATAAAATAAATGAAAATGAAGCTTGGTATAAAATGTTAGTTCAATTTATTTATCTCATTTTCGTGTACAAAAATATCTTTATTTCAAGAAATAAACCACTTTGAAGCTTATCAAAGAAAACCTATTGTTGATTGGCTAAAATTGATTATCTTAAAAAAAAATTCGAACTGCTATCTCCTCAACATAAATTGTTTTGGCATTATTTATCATTAAAACCCACACACACACACACGCATATATATATATATATATATATATATATATATATATATATATATATATATATATATATATATATATATATATATATATATATATATTTACATATAAACATGGCATCCACTTGCCTCTGAAAACAATCATCTCTTGATTTGCAAATTAATTTTTTCAACTGAATGTAATCATTCTGCTCTCATAGGAGAGAAGTGCTACTGAATCATTAAAACAAAGAAAACAATTAATATCAAATTTGTGACAATTCTGATCATTAAATGTCAATTTAAAATATCTACATACCTACACCCACATATTCTCATTATCTGCTTCATATCACAGGCACATAATTTCAGCGAACTTCTTATTTCATTATAATATATGGCACATATTTTTAAAACAAAATGCACAAATACATCTTACAATTTCATAAGGTTAAAAGTTTCAAAATACAATTTTCCATGAACAGTTAACAAAATATTCAAATGTAAAACCTTACCTTAATATATTTTAAATAGAGTTCCTTTTAAAATTATTGAGGTAAGTCTAAGAAAATCAAATTAAAATATTGGTTACGATAAGAAAGGAAATTTTTTAATCAAGATCTCAAAGATTAATTTTCTATTGAATTATTTAGGTGTTGGAAAGGAAAATATCGACCTTTAGGAAATTCCACTACTAGTTTGCACTTTTCACCCTCTAATTGTAAAGTTTCTTAATAAAACCACTATTTTATAGCATCTAATATTCAAGGCGGTCTAAAATTGTTCCAAACTCCTAATTTAATTACGAAAACGAAATACCTAAATCAAAATATTTCCTTGAGATCGGTGATTTCATTGATGTCATTTCAATTTGACGATACATCATTTTAAGATAGGCGTGTTTGTCTGTAGTATGGCGGGTCATCTAACGGAACAAAATCAATTACAAGTGAATCAAAAATTTAAGTCTACTAATAACTTTCATATTTTGAAAATACGTACCATTCAGCATTCACAATTTTTAAGAAACTTGTAATTTTATACACCTAACTAAATAAACTCGCTCCATATTGCTGAACCGGCCTAGCAAGGAACGAAGCACTTGTTTTGTGACTTGTCTTGTCCTCTTGTCATGTCATGTCAACCATAGTCGGAAACCATAGAAAGAAAACTATATATTTAGGAGAAAACACGGTATACGTTTAATTTCCACATATATCTAGAAAATGAATAGTAGGAGAAATATAACTGAAATCTAAAGAACAATCTTTCTGATTAATATGTTTGACCACGATAAATCGAAATCAAAGTTATTATGAGAAATATTGTTCAGCATTATCATTTGATAGTAAATTAGTCATATTGTTTATTTATTACTTCAGTATATTTCCTGACTCCGATTAGAAATTTTCAGAAATTCGACATGAAGGTTAGCAAAAATTTACAGGATTTCTGGTATATAAGTAATTAAATAAACTGAAGAATTCTTTAAATCTGAATTATGTTGTGTACCAACTGCAACTTGAAATATTAAAGATTGATAATTATAGTGATAATTTAATCAATTCAAAATGACAAACCTCCATTTTTTTTTAATGAAATCAACAACGAACAATAATTCCTCAAAACAAAAAGATTTATTTCGTATATTTTCTTGAGGCTATAACATAAATTTCAAATAGTTAGAACAATACTATATATTTTTCAAAAATTATGAAAATCACTTAATTTTTGCCAGCTCATCTTAATTTTCGAATTAATTTGAAATATTCACCCACGTATTGAATAATTTTGAAAGACTTTATTTCCTAGGGATTTCAACTTCAATTGAGTTGAGTTTTCGAAGAAATTGTTGATGTATTTTAGGAAAACCATTTTGAAAATAATTCCTTTAGAATTAAGATCTATTCTACTATATGAAAAATGTCACTATGCTCTTTTCACTTGAGATAATTCATGCTTCGTTATCCAACATATTTATAACTTCCTGGACTTGTGTATGTATGTATATATGTATGTATATATATATATATATATATATATATATATATATATATATATATATATCCCATGTTAACAACGCCAAGTCGTTTTTGACCGATGGGTAATCTATATATATAGATTATATATACACAACTATACTGAAATTGACCGACTCGAATTAAGATTTTATTTTTGTATTTTATGTTTCCTTCTATAAATGATTGTGGGGTATTTCAGCAAATGAGTAACAGTAAAGAATTGTATATACATTTGTACAAGAAAAATTGAAAATCATATTTCAAAACTGCTTACAAAATTTAATATATGTTTTTATATTATCACTTAATAGAAAATGAACTAATCATCACATCCACTAGGTTTATCATTGAATAACCCACATACAGCATCCTGCAAGTTCTTTAAAATTGAGGATAAAGGTACTATATTTTGACTGTTGTTCAGCTCTACGGTTGGTATAAAAGAAGCAGCTGGATTTAGCGCATGGGTTTTTATTCCATGTTCTTTCAGTAAAAGGGAGCCCTCATTTCCTTTGGCACAATTAAGTATTGGATTGAAGTCTACTTTATTCTCTTCTCCACACTGCAATTTTAAAAAATAAAAATAATTCAGATATACAAACAGTGCAAGTTGTAAAACTCTCATGAAATTTTTTTCAAATTCAGAAATAAAAAATCATATCTTTCTTCTCATAAAAAAGCTCATTTTTATACAACTCAATAAATTGAAGAATACTTCCAAATTTAGAATATTGAGGAGAAATATCTGATTATAGAGATTTCATGGAATGAATAACAAATGTATAATATAATTCAAAACACTTGGCAAAATTGCTTAATACACTGGACATATAGTTTAGTTTACTATCCCATTATCAAGAGTTCAATACAACTAAAAAGTGAGGGAGTTGCATAGAGGCTTGAATTAGAAACCCAAAGCATTTGTCAAGTGTATTAATCAAGTTTGTGCAATTTAACCATTTAACGATTTTAAGATACCAAGTGTTGTGTGAGTATTCATACCATTTCAATAAATGCAAAATTTGTGCCAAATATAACAAAATTTCCATCCAAAATTCAATTTGAACAAAAATTTTGGGTGAAACAATTTTGTACTCACTATTTTACATATAACATCTGGATTATGGTTATTTCTTATCATACAAGCTACATAATTCAGTTGAATCAAAGGATCTTTCACCATATCTATAACACAGGCATGAATTTTGTTGGCATAACATTCGATTTCATCATGTTGACACTTGAAATTAATGGCTCCTTCATTTTCTATAGTCTTGAAAATAAATATTCACAAATACATTTTACATCACATCACTCTAAACCAGTTAACTTACCTGAGCTTTACCGTAAGGAATCAAATCAAGAGTAATGTGCTGTGGTATCTTTTGGTAAAGAGGAAGCAACTGACGAGAAACAAAATGTTTGGAATCGGGACAAAGGGCTTCATAATATACTGATATTTTAATTCCATCAGAAAGCTTCAGCTTTACACCTTGTTCTTTAGGACGATTGTAAATGAAATAAGTTGTTCCGCATAGAATTAAAATAATTACTACAGCGAGCAATAATCTCCATTTACAATTCATCTTTGATAGATAGCCACGTTCAAGATAATCCTTATCCATTCAAGGTATACATTTCATACATATTCAATATTCCTTAGTTCAAAATGTGACTAGCCATTCTGCAACGAGATAACATTAATAAACAAGGTACATGAGGTCAAGCATTGATAGGTAAAATTAAATAATTCATATATAAACAGCTCAACTATCATTGTCAAATGGAAACATCTCATTTATCCATATAAACGATGTTTTGAACAACGAAGACAACTACACAGATTAATTAAATTTTCAATGAAAGTAACCAAACAACTAAAACTAATTAAATGACATGAGTAGTATGGATATGAGTATGTATGAGTATGGGATTGTATAATTAAAGTATACAATCACAAGTGACAGAAGAAACATTGAACCTTAGCGTAGATCTTTAAAATTATGTAGTAGCGGTTGTGAATGGTGAGTCATCTATCATGACGTATAAGCGCCATGAGTAAAGGAAGTTTTAACAAAAAAAACAGATGGCAGCAGTCATGTTCAAATGCACAAAAATAATAAAAAACCAGTACTGTAAGCATTTTTGATGATATTAATGCGGAATATCCTAAATCAATTTTTGGGGACGAATTTTCTTAAAAACAATTTCGTTTTGGAGTACTAATGAAATCATTATGAAAAAAATCAAATATTTATATATCTATCAAACTTTTTATTGGTGGCATAGGTTTGTTATTTCTGTATTGAATAAATCTATTCTAAATAATTCTAATTCCGAAACTTACAGCCAGGATCGGTTCATCATACATATGGCATTTTCTGGATGTAGTGACTTTAATGCATATCAATCATTAATGATATCTTGAACTCACTTATTCTCGATGTCTATAATTTCTTCAGCATATTTATTCCACTTATCCATCAGCTATTTTGATGGTAGTTTTATGATATGAAAGATTTCGAATTATGTATTCAAAATAACGTTTTTGCAATTAGATTGGTTGCTTGAAGGAAGTCCATTATGTATAAAAACTCCTTGAAATTATATCAACAAATACTAATGTGATATCAGCTTGGTTAATTACTTCACAATGAAGTTCATTAGTGAATTAGTTACTTCATAAATAAACTTAATCATAACCTTGGAATGTACGTTCTAATGTGAATTTCGACTTTCATTTAACCTACGTTGAAATGAAAAAACAAGATTTCCTATTAAAGATTCGAAAAAATTATTCTGTAGTTGTTCTCTATAGTGACAAACTAATAATCATATCAGATGATGAAGTACAAAAATTATATATGGTTAAACCATATTATATATAGTTTTGCTTACCGAACTAAAAAACTTACCTCGAAGTTATCTGAGGAACCACCAGTTTCTGTTTTCTAAAGGATAAAAATCTAAGGAATAAATATTCATAGGGCTCATGGACCCCCACAAAATATTCTGTATTTTTTGCCAAGCATTTTCCAGATGGTGCTCTTATTAGAGAAGGTATTTATCTTTTGCCAGATGGATCAACAAAGGCAATACCCGCTAAAGTTGAATTCAATTTAAATGCAGTGCCAAGTATTTTTCCTAATTTACCCCGCTACTTATCAAAAAGAGTCCACATTAAAAAAAAAGGACCAGAGCATTGAAGGAACGTTGTGAGCAATTGAGAATTCCTTTGCCTTGGAAAATTCCGATTCAATTTGTAATTTTCTTGATTTAACAATTATCAAAATAAGATTTGAATATGTAAATCTTGAAATATAAACATATTTGAGTTATAAAATAATTGACCATAATAAACAGCATGTTTTTTTACACTCTAGATTTTCCACCAAATGTAACTGAATGTTCACAAATAAAAAATCAGATTTTAGTAGATGCAGACATATAGGTGCTAATTTAATGTCTTTATTAATAACAATAAACTATCTCTTAATGATTCGAAATAGGTTTTACCAATACCATTGAAATTAACCTAGATGATCTCAACTGAAAAACTTGCTTTCTTATTAGAAATATCAAATGTCAGAATAAAAATCCATTTGTAACCAAATTGAGAGCACCTTCAAAGAATTATTAGATACTACCAATCCATAGTCCTTCCAACCTATACAATATTGAATTGGAATATCTGTTTATATCTTTTGCAATTTTCGTATCCACCTAAAGATAAGTAAGTGTTGTATGTTTTATTATTAAAATTGTTTAAATCTTAAAGTGATAATTGAAGAATAACTTACTCATTCAATGAATTACATTGAAATATTGTTCAAACTTCATATGTTCAAGCTAATAAACGTTTTTAGGTGTAATATAACTATTAGATGTTCCTCTTAGAAAAAAGTGTATAAATAATTTCTATAGATAATTGTGTGATCTGCAATTTTTGTTAACACCATTTTTCTGAAAAATGATTTGAGCTATCCCGTTGTTCGAAGGTCGATCGGTCTACTGGAATCCCGATGCAACGTTGCCAATTTTATGGCTTGTAAGTAAGGTTAGGCTGTGACAATCGCCATAATTCATTAGCTTGACCTTGACGTTAAGGAAGACAATGAGCTTGGATCTCTTAAACGCTTTTTGGATAATTGTAAATAGAAAACCCAGGTTTTTTTAGCACTACTTGTACGAGTGAATTCCTTCCAACTAGAATTTACGCGTGTGCTCACACGCGTTGAATTTGTTTTCAACCAGTCTGATTCTATCTACTGAGCAATTTTCTATTATTTTACGGAGTGTAAAATTTATTGTATTTTATTAACGAATGTTGTTGCAGCTCATTAAATTGAAATACCGCCGAGATGATTATAACGACTCGTCGAATAAATCCTGCTTACATAAAAATAAAAAAGAATGGATTAAACCTTGGCCTTAACGTTAACATGAGAAAACCAATGTCTAGTCTCTAGTGCATGTACTTGCGATTTGATATTTTCCTCATTCTCTTTCTTATTGGTCAATATCATTTTACCACTTAGATAATATAGAAAAGGTAAAGAATTGAAGATATTTCAGAAAATTTAGTTTTAATAACACAAATATAATGCAACATACATGTGTCAAAGGATTTGAGAGTACTATATATTTCTGCTATACATGATACACGATATATATCTTCTTCAAATGAAGGAACTGAAACATAATTTACTATACTTCATTCAATAAATATATGCGTACTGATGATATATATATATGTATATATATATATATATATATATATATATATATATATATATATATATATATATATAGATATATAAAAATAAATAACGTATCAGTAAAATCGTAAACTGTATAATATAAAATTGAATTGTGTCAACACAATACTAGATCTAATATAAAAATTAAAACAAAAATGATTGAGAATAAAACTGTCAAAATAAGAAAACTTCCACTTTCAAATTAAAATATGTGGAAAAGAGAGAATCGATGATTATTCCAATTGAGTGGACGGATACTAAATTTATAGGGGATCAAATCTTTCAAAGTTTCTACTGGGTATGTTCGATTTACTCTTTTCCATTAATATGGTTAAAATCAATATGTCCTCATCGATGTACACTTTTGAAAACAACAATATACAAAAACTAAGACTATACACTTACAAATATGGAATTACGATAAAGGATATATTCTTTTTATACATGTAACTACATATTATACACACTAATTTCTATTGGTAGGCTCAAATGTGCATTTGAGCATTCCAAACATCACCCAACTATTAACACAACTTCTGCACAAAAAATGTACAGCAATCTAATTAAATGTTGTAAAAAAAATTGACAAAAAAAAAAGAATATCAATAGCATCTAGTTGAAGTTAAACAATTAAATTTATACTTAGCTCCTTACGACATTAAACAAAACATTATACATTTTTTGTGCAACAAATCAATAATTAATCTATAATGGGTACATTTATCAGCTCACTTGTTGGCAATACAACAACTCATGACAATTATTACATTCAAGTATGAAAACACTTCAAAACATCTTGGGTATCAATGGTACTTCTGCAATTAAATAAAAATATATCAATATCTTGTAAGACACATAAAATAATAATCGATGAAGAAGTCAGAACCATAAAAAAGTTATCGATATTATTCCATATCGTCGAAAACATTACTACAATAAAATGTCCATTTGGCGATACTTTATTTATTTGAAATAATCCTATTTACATAAATTCTCACCCACTTGTTTGACTAAAAATAATTAATTATTGTGGCGTAATTTTTTTCAAAATAACATATATGTGTGCAACTCTTTTGATAACTTGAAAGATATGCTTTCAATCAAACACTTGACTTTCAAAATGGAATAATTTATAAACTAAATCCCCACTTTGAGAAACTTACAAATTTCTAAAATTCTTTTAATGAGATTCATAAGAGTGAATTATGTAACTTGTCATGAGAGAATGAGATATTTGATGACTATACAATTTTCTAATTGAAACTTATCTTCGAGCTATAATTTGTGCACATTATGCCATTGTATAAAGACTATTTGAAATAGAAATTATATAAAATTAGCTGCAAAAAAATCATGTGAAGTCACTTGACTAGATTGAGAAAGCGTGGATAATGTTTAAATCCAAAATAATGTAGGTATTCGATTAGAGATAAATCAAAACAGTAGATCACTAATATAAAAAATTAATTCGTTATATCTTATCTTCTATACGTTTGAATATGGTAAAGTTAAGGAAATATTCCTCATGAAAATATTCAATATGTTTTCATATATACACAAAGGATTGAAACTTACTAATTTGAAAATTTGATGAATACTACTCTCAATAATACCAATATAACACTGAAAACAGTTTCACTACTGGAATGAAAACTCCAAATTGAAATTTATATAATGGCCACACTGATATTGTAATATCATCACCTGTTAACAATTTAATATTTTCAACTTTTATGATGTTTACAGAACTAACCCAGCATGAGTTCTCTCAAACAGGTTTTCATTAGCACTACTAAAATGAAATACACTCAATGTACTGTTTTAATTCATACAATTTTCAGTTCTGTCCATCACAGTACATTTTATATAGAGTAGAAAAAACTTAAAGACAGCAAATAAGATTTCTTAATTGAAGACATACTATGGTCAATTGGAGGAAATACTTAAAATTGGATTTTCTCAAAAAGCTATCGGATGTTAGTGTTATATTAGCAAAATTCAACTCAAGACTTTATGTATTAATCATGAAACAGACAAACATGTCAATAATCTGAAAGATAAATACATTTTATCTTCTTCCTAAAAGTATGGAGCTCTTAGGCAATATATTTTCATAACATTTACTTAATTGAATAGGTTTGAATCAGCTCAACTGAAAGCAGAACATTTTCGACTATTTTTTGTTAAGAAAATATAAGTTAATTCATTAAAAATCTCTCTTTTACAATTTTTCTTAACATAACTGTTTCATTAACCAATAACATACAAAGCTTCTCTTTTTCCAAGTTTACATTGAAAAACATCTTTATATTTTATCACAATGACAAAATCATAATTAAAATATTTACAATCCCAAAATGTGGCAAAATGATAATTGAAGATCTACATGAGATACAAAGAAATGAATTCAATAATTGACAATCCAAGAAACTGGCTACATTACTGTAAATATTCCTCCCTTATTTAGTCTTGGCGATGAGAAGTAGAAAAGGTGACAATTTAGGGATAACCTGATTAATCACAACAATTGGTGTATGAAGAAAAGTGTCGTCAAAAGGAAAACATTCAGAAATAATCCCCTTTGAACTATATGAAGATGTTATCGCATATATATAGCAAATAGATAAATATGTTATCGCATACATATATGAAGAATATTCATCATTTAATTACATTTTACAACAAATATGTTTGCTCATTTTTTGGTGATTAACACAATTTTGAAGTCCTATACGTAAGAAGGTGACACTTATGTTCCGCCTCAACCAGAGATGATAACCACTTATATAAATTGCATTTTAGCATAGTGATTAGACATTTTTTTCAAAAGACATCAATATATAATACAAATTCATCAAGTAATCAGAAAATTGCTAAATATTATGTTTTTATTCAAATGAGTTTTCATAAAACAATTATATTCAACATTCGAAGGTTTTTATCTTTGAGTGTCATATTTCAATGAGGCTGCAATTCTAGTCTACACGAGTGTAGAACATTAGGTGACACATTCAACATTAAAAATGAAAAGCAAGCACAAAAAATAGCACAGGGACTATGACATATTGAAATAATGGGAAACAAATATTCACTTATAGAATTATACATGTTCAAGTAAGAAAATATGTGTAAGAACGAATAAGATTCTTCTTTCATAATAACCATGTATATACTACTGAATATCTAAATGAAATTAATTTGAATGAAAATATTGAAGTTGCACTGAAAAAAAAAAACAATTTAAGATTAATTGGCTAAATTGAAAGAAAAAATGAGAAAAATCCAATAATTTCTAGAAAATATTGAACATTAATATGCATAATAAAATATACAAGAAGAAACTTTGCACATTCAGAGATCTATACAGTTTACTGAGTGCAGAAGTAGATTTGAATTAAATATTCATTTTTTTCTGATAAAGAAAAAAAGAAAACTTATTATGTTAAGATTGAAAATAGGAGCTGTAAAAACTTTAAATGAAATTGAACAAATCTACCCTCCAAAATTAAGTGATGCATAGGTACATTGAAATATTCATAGAAGATAATCTTTAAATGGAAATTGAACGAAGGTGAATCATTGGAGATGATAATGAAAAAACTGCTAAATGATTTTTGAAATTTGAATTTCAAATAAGTATATCCAAAAGAATTCAGTAGCAAAAGAGAACATCATAATTTACTATTAGCACCATGAAAATAAAACAAGATTGTTAAGAGAGAAATCAATTTAAAAGCCATAAGAACAGTAAAGAAAACAAATGGAAAAAACAAGGAACAAGTATTTGATTTAACAATTAGTATTAAGTGACTAGAATCAGTAGGAGTGTGAATTATAGTGATCTAAATCTAGAGTTGTAGTTTGAATGACACGTCAAATAAATAGAGATATCAATACATTCACAGGCATATGGTACACATCAATTACTCAATTTGAATGAAATTTTCAAATTTTAAATTGATGAAACCGTATATATTTCAATAGAAACACTTTGAACTTCACTGTAATTACTACTAAGGTCATAATAAAAATGAAGTATCTTCTAATGAGTAACACTAATAAAATGCATCATTATAAGAAAAATTTTAGGTCCAATACAAAAATTCTTTTTCTTTTGATAAAAAAAATAATGAATAAATAAGAAATTAGAAATTGTTAAAAAAATGTAAAAATATCTGCTGTGATGGAACGTACTAAAAACATATATAAAAAATAATGTAAAATTTTTATACTTTCAGTTCTAATCTAAAAAATAACATAGTAGCTTACAAAACAGAAATTAAAATAAGCAAACACAATTGAAAAATGAGCAAAAATAATTTCTACAAAATAAACTACGCACAATTTTACAGTAGAATGTACTTTTCAGACAGAAAACCACTGCTCATTCCACTACTCAAGCATGATTAAAACTTAAGCTTTTTGAGCAGAAAAAAGTAACACAACAAACTCGAAAGCACCAATTGTACCAAAACCATATTGGAACACCTACCGAGGCTAGGAAAGTTAAGTCAGAAAAAGCTACCTGCACGAAAAAAGTATCAGTTATCACAATTAGAAAACAATTGGGACATTCTCATGTTACAACGAGCGGGATTTCCGCATTTCTGCTATAATCAAGCTTGCGCTTGCTCAGATCCCAACGCCCCCATACCTTCTGATGGTACTCGTATGCAGTCATTTGAAACGGAACCGTTAATTGTTCCATTAGCCATTGCAAACAGGTCTGGCGTAGCGTTTTCAGGCGGACTGCATAGTGTTTGCACAGCCATATGTAACTGCAGGTAAGCTCCCATCGAATTCCATATACCAGGTCGGCGATTATGATATAATTTGGCATATAGGTAGATGTCTATGTGGTTGTCGTACATGATGTGCTTTCTGAGGGACGTCAAAATGCAGAAACTGGCTGCCTCTGTACCTCCAAATCTTAAAAAAGTAATTTTACAATTTTTTATTAATGATTGTAAAAAAAAAATTAGAGTAGAATTAGAGTACAAGTCTCATTACATTGAATTTTTTATAACTAATTTTCTGAATCTTTACTTCATGTTAGACAATGATAAAACGCAAACGGAAAGAGTATCATAAATTATTTGAAATGCATTGTTAATGAAATTTACTACGAGGTTTATGAATAAAACAGAAATTACAAGAAAACATTTCTGTGGAGTTGGATGATGGACAAATCATTCAATCACTATATTTAAGCAGATTTAATAATATGAATCATCCGAATTTTATTTTCAAAAATTCATTTTTCAGAGCAACCTCACCTGTCAACAACAACTATTGGTCCATTTTGAATTCCAGCATCTAGAACTATATTTGGTAAATGGTAAACTTCAGATATACCAGCACAGTGATGAGGCCAGTTGGTGCAGTGAATCATTTTTACCGGTATCTCATAATCGTCTTGTAGAGACTGCATAGTAAAATCTCTAGTGACATAAGTGGATTGAGCTTGTTCATTGACCAGCTTTATTTTGTATGAATCCGCATCGATAGTCTCCTGGTCCACTGGCCAAAAAACTTCAAACTCTTGGTTGTCGATTATGCTGAGCATGACAATTGTTTGCGCGTTGTGGTCCCACACCATTTGCCAGAAATCTTTAATTGTGTGCTTAAGCGGATGCTGAGTAATTATGAATTCCCTTAGGCTATGAAAACCCTGCATCCATGTTGCATTTATATAATCCGAACCATCTTCTCCCGGTTTGGGAGTTAAATGGACTCTGGAACTTTCCACTGGCAAGATGTCTAGTCTTCTATTCTTTGGCTGATTTATCACTTTGTTTGATGACACTAGGTTGAAGTCTTTACACTGGAAACTTGTCACTAACTGCAAAGTAATTCAATGGAAACATTATTGATGATGTTCAATACAAAAGTCATATAATTTAACATAAGAGTACAACTTGTACCCACATAGACTATATATTCAACTCAAATATACTCCAAACAATATGATATCTCACCTTATACTGAATATCTAACGGCTTCCACAGTTCCGGCTTATCATCTGAAACGATATTCTGCAGTACTTGAACATATTTTGGAAATTGTTCTCTGGCGATATTCGTTTCTCCTGACTCTATAGCCTCCACTAGAGCATCATGAATGAAGATGTACTGTTCCTCAGTCTGCACAAGAAAATTCCTTTGCGAACGTATATGTTTCAGGAAGCCGTATATGTTAACTTCACCACGATTACGGATTTGTCGAAGCATCGCGTCTAACACGATGTAAGTTCCAGTTCTCCCAACTCCAGCACTAAAAGAAATTAAAACAAGAAAGATCATATCAATCAGATCATTTACAAATATCCCACACTATACAACATGATAAACGAAGAAAACTATTGCCAATACGGAATTTTACCTGCAGTGGACTATTATAGGTCCTCCATCTGGTGGGTTGGCAGTTGCTGATTTCGTTACGAAATGCAACACTGGTAGAGGATGGTCAGGTGTTCCATGATCAGGCCAATTAGTATAATGGTATTGATAAACAACCTTTTCAGCCATTAAAGATTTCTTCTTCTTTATCTGAAATTAGAAACTTCGAAAATTTTTCTAACAAAAACATGAGAAAACACTTACCCTAAGATGCCGTATCTGCAGTGTTCTGACTGTATACGTTGCCATAATATCCTCTTTGACGAGTCTTACTTGTATCACGCCGTATGTTTCAGTTCCTTCCTTTGGCCAGTACATATCACATTTTCGCTGTAAATATATACTTTTGAGCACAATGTATATAGGTATATAATGAAACATCAATTTAATTTTTCTCATATATTGAATAATACGCATGACGCGCCTTTCGAAGTACAACTTCTTTTTCAGATTGACATTATTAATTCAGTTGACATTCGCATTGTCGTAGAACTCCATGAGGTACCAACTCTTTTCATTTCGAAAACAAAGCCGAAAAACTGTCCTATACGCAGGAAGAAAATTTTATTAGAAGTAATATAAAGCAAGACCAAGACAGGTACAGAGAAACGAGAGGATAATATTACACGGTCTGAAGCAAAGATCAGATAGCAAATCCACCACGTCTTACAGCACATGATTTAATATTCTAATAATATACATGGAGAATAAAACTAAGGTTTAATTTTTGGAACAATATATTCAATCATTCCCAATACTGTCGACGAAAGACTTCAATAATATGAAATTGAATAAGTCAAGTATTACCTCACAACATAAAATAGAGATCAATGCTAGTTGTTAAATGAATGGAACATATTTTGAAAGTAATTTTCAGAATAAGCGGGGAAATAAACCTAAGTTGAAATTACTTGTGCCACATAAAAACATCGAAACACAAATTTGTGAATTTGAAAAAATAACATTTACTCACTCTGCCACGTTCTACTAAGTTAGTAATCATCACAATAATGTTGACCCTTTGTTCCCAAACCATTCGCCAGAAGCAGTCAAAGGTCGAAGGCAGAGGTCCTTGTGTGCCAATGTAAGCCTTTGACCATTGGAAACCGTCAATATAATTTGCATTCACATAATCGACGTTTTTCTTTTGTCCAGGCATCGGTAAAAGTTGTACTCTACTGTGGTCATCTGCAAACAAAGTTCTCAAACTTATATATATATATATATATATATATATATATATATATATATATATATATATATATATATATATATATATATATATATATATATATATATTGATATTGGATAAACACTGAAGAGATTATGAAAATATCAATTCATGATATCGAATGAACCCACACATATGAAGAAAAATTATAGAAACAAAGTGTGGAAATTATGAAAGAGGAAAAAATACACTAGATAATAAGAATATGTTTTAGACCCGTAACTACTCACAAGCAATTATATTCAAATATCTGTTTTTGGCTCTATTGTCGGGGTGCTGGGAATGTTCCGAGGAATGATCGTCACTTGTAGCTTCAGCTTGAATAGATTCATACTCCTTGCTAAAACCAATGTCACCATCGGCATGCAATTCAGCAACGTGTTTCGCGAACATGTGAACTGGTATAGCACCTTTGTAGTCTGTATTACCATCAGGTGTCGCATTCCAATCCAAAGATGCAGTTGGTACAGAACATGGGGGATCATCCAAATAGTAGTAGGAGGCATGAAAACACTTCCTGCAGAAAATTTATACTGTATATAATTGAAAGTATCAAAACAAAAGGTTATTTTTATATTTGATTATATATGATAATCTTTTGATGTTATAAAGCCTTGACGTTCATCATATCTTGGCAACCAACATATTCAACTTACCTCCACATAATGAATGCAGAAACAGCTAGTAAAAAAGCAAATGCAGCACATACAACTCCTGCTAAAACTCCAGTACTAAGGTCATGTGTTGTGTGTCTCAGGTACTTCTCAATTTGATGACAATTAACTTGCATAAATATCGATTTAGTTTCTGAAGCGTTTCCAAAAATTATTCTGCCAGTTCTATTGCTACGTGTTGATGCTTGTAGTTGAACCTTATATAAAGCGTCAGTCGTAACATTTTTGATAGAGTACTGTAAAAGAAATTATTTCAGTAAACAACTAGTTGAAAAAAAATGCAAAAATTATAAAACATCTCGCACTAGGGCTTTTTTTATCCACCTACTAACGCGAAAGAGAAATTATTTCTGTATTTCTCCTTAAATACATATAATTGTATTTGACGTTAACATTTTGCTAGAAATTAATACAGAAAAAAAAACAGAAATCTTTTTATAAATGATTTTTAATGAATGTCAGTATTGAAGAGACGGAAATAGAATAATAAATAACCAAAAATTTGGAAAGAGCTACAAAATTGAAAGGCAAAACGAAAAAATTCCGAAAAAAATTCGATAATGAATATATCCAATAAGAGTTATCAAAATAACACATTACAATAATGAGAAAAAAATACAGCTTTATAACTTCGAACAAAAAAAAATTTTGAGCAAATTATATATACTTTCTAGATTGGCACATTAAATACAATCACATGTATATAATTATTCAATATAAACGTAAATTCGAAAAAATATATCATCTTCCATGAGCTTTGCAGAGCTGCCCTCATGGCGGACAAACAGGTATACTTCCGAAGCGAATTATGATCCAATATGTTTCGAAAAAAAGTTAATAACAAATTTATCGAATAACAGTAATCAAAATGCAATACATGTAAATAATTATTCAATATGAACGTTAATTTGAAAAAATATATTATCTTTCATGAGCTTTGCAGAGGTTTCCTCATGGCGAACAAACAGGTATACTTCCGATTGAATCTAGTATGTTCCTCTGACATATCAAAAAAGCTATATAGCCAAATTTTTGATAACTGAAATTGAATTCTCGCTTACCTTTTGGCGAAACATGATTAAATATTGATTTAAATCCAACTCTTGGCTTAATATTTGTGAAACATTGAGCCAAGAGTTTGTTCGAAATTGTTAATTATTATTTTGTTTTCGACAGTTTCATACTGTCCATTAGTAAAAATCATTTCCAAGGAAACCGGCGTTAAACTGTAGGTCCACTGAATAAAAATTTTTTTTTAGTGAATGATTAAATTGAAATATTATTATCATTATTATTGTTCAAAGAGCGGAGGTTACAGACCTGTGTAGCTCCGATTGGACCAACAGTTTAACACTGATTTTATTGCTCAGAAGACACCACCTGACCGGCAAAATAGTTCTTTGATTTATGTATATGTTGCGATGTCAGACCTTCAATACCAGATAAATTGAATGTTTTCCCTCATCTACACATACATAGTTCACTTGAAACTGCGAAATTCGGTAATACATGTCGACAAAGATGCCAAGAAATGTTTTCTTTAAACTAATAGCGGGATTCCATCAACAAGGTAAATTGAAAATATTTTTCCATGAACTAATTAATTTACATTACCTAAGAGTACATCAAATTCATAAAACGCAGTTTGCTATTCCGTCCTGGTCAGTAAAAGTAACTTGTTATGAAATAGTACCAAATACAAGGTATGTTTTTTTTTGGAATATAAAATGAAAATACATATTATCAAGAGTATCTTAATCACAAACAGCGAGACACAACTTGAAATGAGCTGATTCGTGTATGATTTACTTCCGTACTTTAAAACCATACAGACTTCAATTTTGCAATAGATAACAAACCACATTTATTTTATCTTCAAATAAACCAAGTCAGTATTCTTAGAAAAATTATAAATCAGAAAGTGAATATGTTACACGTCTACCCATTTACCCAACTACTTTTTACGAAGTGTTCAGAAAATGTACTGTTCTAGAGGTTTAGAATACTGATTTTTAGACTTCAAAATGCCCAGCAGAAATACTCGGCCTCCCTACATGAATTATTTGCGATATGATGATTGGAACGAGAGAAGCAGCGGGTAAAAAATAAATATTCAATAATACTTACGAACAGTGAATTACATATTCCTGTGTTCCAAAGATATTTATGAAAATCATTTCTATCGTGTATACATGTTTTTAAGTGAAAATTATTTGCTAAATTCTAATAATTACCTTGCACTCGGTAATTCCTTTTGGACATACAGAGAACAAGGAACTTCTTAAAAATAATTATGTTCTCTTTATAAGACAAAGAAATTCATTACATTTAAGTAATCAGATATAAGGTATTTATGATACTATCAGACATCAACAAAAAATTTTTTTTCACCGGAGACAGAAGCAGCCGGATCCAGGAAAGTAGAAAAAAGAGTCAGCTTTTTTCATTTAAATATTCAGGGAGCTCTGGGAAAAAATTCGCTGGTAAGATTGACCAACCTAAATCTAGTTTTTGTATGTGTATATAGATCACCTAATAGCGATTTTAGAACTTTTTGGGACATATTTGAAAACATGTTTAAAATATTAAATAGTATCTTGGGTGCAAATGTTGTGATATTGGGGGACTTTAATCTACCATTCAACGATTCGGACAATAAATGTAGTTTGTTTTCTGATATTATGTCTTCCAATGGTTTTGTTCGAACAGTATATTTTCCTACTAGAGGCACCAGTTGTATTGATAACGTGTTTGTTAATTTTTCATTTGACGACCTAAATTCAGAAGTATGTAATTTTGAACTGCCTGATCATTAGGGCTCAGATAGTTGATCTTGGGGTTCCGGCAGTTTCGGTTTCAGACAAAGTACAGAGAAAGTTTCGTCCACTGACTCGGGCGGGGTTCAATCGCTTTCATAACCTTTTGGAAGCTTTATCTTGGGATTTCATCACCGATGGTGGTTATGACTCAAACACTTGTTGCAGTATCTTTAATGAAAATATTGTAGATTCGTTCCAAGTTTCCTTCACCGAAGTGGTGATCAAATCTCAAGGAAAACATGGAGGTATAAAGTAGTTTTCGAAGGAATTCTATCAGTTATGTGAAAGACTGAATCTCGTTAATGATATGTATAACGTTTTTAAGACACAAAATCTTTTATATACACGTAATTATTATAAAAGATGGTATAAATCTAAAATTAAGCTGGCCAAAATAACGGCTAACGATAACATTATTGAAAATTCAAATAGCGTCTAGAAATCCATGTGGAATTGGATAAATATTAAGACTACTGGAAAAAGGCAGGATATTGTTGCGTCCATTTCGGCGCAATACTTCAATAATTACTTTGTCTCTGTTCCTGATGAGACTCTGAAGATGTTGCAGGGTGGGACTCTTGAACCAGTGGGTGAGATCGTTTTGAATGATGGTAACACTTTTGCATTCAAAGAGGTTTCATTTAATGATGTTCGAAGTGCTGTGGCAAGTTTGAAATCAAGTAAAAGTAGTGATTTTTATGGATTATCTAGCATCCGTGCTGTTGAAGAAAAATGTTAATAACATGGTTGCACGTCTGACGAAGCTGTTTAACATGTATAAGGAATAATACATATCCAGATTATTTAAAAATCTCTAAATAAAGTAATTACTTTATTTAAAACGAAACCCAAATGACATTTGCAACTACAGACCGATATCGTTGGTACCTGTTATATCAAAGGTGTTTGAGAAGTTGTTATGCTCACAGTTGACTCTTTACTTTAAGGAGAGGAATTTGTTCACGTTTGGTTTCAGAAAGGGCAGCACACTGGGAGCAGTGCTTAGTTTTGTTGAACACACTCTGAAGTGTTTTGAGGAGGGAAAGATATCGTACACACTATTTTTGGATTTGACAAAAGCCTTGGACTGTGTGTCACATGAGATCTTACTCGGAAAACTAGAGGCTTATAGATGCTGGGCAGATAGCTGTTCAATATTGCCATCTTATTTATAGAAAAAATTCCAGACTGTTTTTTTATAACAATAGTGGGTCATCAAGGAAGACAGTTAATATAGGTGTTCCACAAGGATCCGTGTTGGGTCCTTTTTTATTTTTGTGTTTCAAGAATAATGCCCTCAAATTGGTTCGCCTCAAATAGGTTACTTGTTAGTTGTAGATGGGAAGACGGTTGAGATGATTTTCACCTTGAAAAGAACTGCCGATTCTTTTCTGAGTGATTCTTCAATGTTTTTGGGAATTAATTGTGTTGCATTCGAGTCTCCGATGGGGTGCTCATCCGTATTCGTTGGCTTCTAAGATGTGTAAAAGCATTTTTCTGCTCGAGTCTTTGGCTGATTAGTTCTTACCTTATGTATTGAGGGCGGCATATTTTGCAGTGGTGGAGTGTGGAGTCCTTGATTCGCTATGGCATTTTAGCCAGGGGTAACTATGCTTCTCGTGTTAGAATTTTTAGAATTCAAAGAAGAGCCATACGTATATTGGCAGATTTAGGTTACCGAGAAGATTGCAGGGCAGCTTTTATTAAGGCCAAAATTTTAACATTCCCAAGTATATAAATTCTTGAAGCCCTAAAATTTGCACATGTAAATCGACTCTCATACGTCGAGACTGGCAGTACTCATGGATGTCCCACCAGCCATGGTGGTCATCTGAGGACGGATCTGTGCATTTTACATGTCAACAAAATTATTAATACGCTTCCTCTGTCTGTTAGAAACTTGGAGATGCCTACTTTTGTTGAAAGTATTAAGTCCTTTCTGATTCAATCTGCATTCTATGATGTGAGGGAATTTTTAGACTTTGAGTTTTGAAACTTATGTTATTTTCTGACGTTTATAATTGAAAATTTTAAGTATGACGATGTTTTTTATTTATTTTTGAATGTTTCATACTATTTTGTGCGTTGACGAGTGCAAACAATGTGAAATTTTTTTGTAAAGCATTAAATAAATATTATTATATGTATTACAGACTTCTCTAACAGGTACACTGAAATGGGAAAAGAAGTGAAGCACTGACAATCTATTTCCCAGGCAAGCTGTTTGTGATAAATATTCACTTTGTCTTAATCAACACAAGATCATACATTTAAAGATGATTCCAACAGTGGAATCATCTTTATTTATTTATCCTAAAAACTGAAATTATATCTAAATAATAATAATTATATCTGAAACGAATTTTCCACGCATTTACTGATACTGCAGTATATATCAAGGATTATTTGTAATAATACATCTATTTTCAAAACTCAAATACATTTTTTAAAATTTGGAACCTTATACTTATAACAAATTATTACAACTAAAATTAATCAAATCTAAAATTCACTACTGTTACAAAGTATGAGCATAATTAAAACAGTGGGTTAAATCCTACTGAGAATTGCACATTTACTCGAGATATTTTAGGCTTTAACAACTTCGTTAAATACGCTAATTGATTCCAAATATAGATAGAGAAAACTGTATGCTCAGAGCGTTTTATTACCATTAATTTTTTTGTCGATTTGTTTTTCTAAATTCTTCACTTTCCGTTTTTCTATTTGAAGGTCTCTTGAATGATGAATCATCTGTTTCTTTGTGATGATATCTCTGCCATATTAGATATCTTATCAGAGAAACAAAATGTAAAAATTCGTAGCGAAAACTGAGTACGAACGCGAAAATTTCCCTCATTGATTTATTTTAATACAATAATCGTCACAATCGTCAAAATTGACACACATATGTTACAGAACATGTTCTGCACTGTACATGTTTCAGGTTCCTAAGCCATTGTCAAAAGTTGATGCAGCTGGAGTTAAACAGGTAGCAATCTATATTTACATTGACTAATTATACGGAAAATTTCTTGACCGGCAATTTTGCAGCCGAATCGTCTTTATTTCACAGCATCAATTATACGATAAATCAAATTTTTTCAATTGCTGACTTGATTTCAATAGATCCCATTAGGCCATATTTGTTTTACGAATGTTGTGATTTATTCTTACTATTTTCAACTTGTTGGAACAAAAACCGGAAATAAAGAAAGGTATTCAATTAAAGAATAAAATTACACGATTTGGCATACAATTGAGGGATAAAATGAGCAGTATTTCATCAGCTGCAAAATTATGGAGCCTGAGATTTCCAATAGCATTAAGTTGATGTAAATAGATTAAAAGTTACCTTCTTAATCCGGTTGTATAGACTCTTGGGAATGGATTAGCATTTTAAAACAAGTAATGTAGTAAAACAATTTCGGTAGAATTTAGCCAAGAATTCTATAATTTCAATATAATATGAACCAAATAGCGTTAAAAGATAAGATACCCTGGAAAGAATTTACGATAATCTTGGCTGATTTTACCATTTTCTTCTCTACCAGATGACTATGGGATAATCTGAATTATACTTCATTATACGTAAAATTCAGGTTAAACTTATATTAATTCAACTATGATTGACTTTTTGCGTACCTCTTGATGAAAAATGATTAAATAATTATTTGAAACTAAATTTACTAATGATGGAAAGATTACATAAACGTTTGCTGTAAGGAAGTGAATAAATATTACGTGCTCTTAAAATTGAATATGAAAGTAACTGTCAGGGAATATCAACGTTTCACACAACCAAAGATTAACCAGACCATAAACTCACTTTACTACCAAAACCCAAAAAATTTCAATATAATCAGAATAACGCAAGCTCTAACTCAAACTCGTAGCATTGAAGGTTTCATCAGGAGGTCTATCTAATTCTATGCATTTCAAGTTATACAATCAAGCATATTCACATCAAGAAGTGGCTAACTGAGCACAGCCATACCTCTGCCTTGCAGTCATTATATGTTCAGATATATCTGACTAAATAAGAACAACAAAAATAGAAGTAAATTAAAAAATAGGAAGATATTATATTATGTAATAGTAATAGTAACAATAATATATTTGTATTTGTAATATTAAATTAAACTGAATTGATTAAATTTAAATTAAACACTTTGCGTAATGTTTAGCAAATGTATTTAAGAGTTATACATTGTCTTGATAATAAGATGACGACTAGAAACATGTGTCTCAACGTTACTAATTTAATTAATAACATCAAGCATATTCATTGAAACATTAAGCCAAGTGTTTAATTTCAATTATGAATTAATTCATTTCGTTGAAATAAATACAAAATAGCTTCTGGAAGTCCAAGATCATGAAAAGTTTTCCTCCATCATTAGCATTTTATTTTAATTAAATCAGATGATGTTCAGTCAGCACTTCAAACAGACTATTACCAAATAAATTAATTAATTAATTAACCTAATATTATTTAATTTACTATTTTACTTACAGCAGTTTCCAGATGTTCAGTCTGTGTAGGCAGAGTGATGTTTTGCCATAGATGATTATCCAATCGTATGTAGATGTAATAAAAATCTACAGAATCAAAATAATGAAGTGGGCGCTTCCATTTCAAGTACATAGTATCTTGAGTTTGACATGTTAAATTCAAGATTAACGGCGGATCTGGCCCACCTATATCAGTGGTGTTGACAACTGGATCTGAAGGTGTGCCCTCATGCTTGCAAGTAAAAGCCTTCACCCAAATTTTATATTCTGTCAATGGTTCTGAAAATTAGAGGAATCTCAATAATGATGGAATAAGAGAATTTCGTCGTTAGTTTATATTAATTGTAAGTATACAATTACTCAGAAAAGATATCTGATTGATCTTCATAGAACACATATAATCTAAGGTTGATAAAAAATCTAGCAAGGCACAATAAGGTTTTATCAATGATGACAACAAAACACAGGTATCTAATTTGTTAACAGGATTATTTCTACAAACCCAGATTTTTATTTAGCGTTCATACATTATTTATGCATATTGTTATAAAAAGATGAAAAAACTGCCAAACTTACTTGCCCAACTGAATGTTAAATATTATGCTGGGACATAAGTTGAATATGAATCTATTTTATTAATGTCCAATTTTCATATCAATAGACTTAAGTTTGAATAAATTGAATATTTCAATAACATAATTTGAAAACACGTACAAACTATACTCCAGTTGCCCTATACCTTAGCTTATAAATTAATTTATCAGGTTGGGTAAATTATAAAATTTTAATTTAGAATAAAAAAGTGTTAGTAGACGAGGTACTATTAATCTGCACTAAAGTCAGGTTATTCTCACATATTATGGTGTTTGCAGAAAGAATTGATTTATTAATTGTTATTTTATTATTACCCTACACCTACACGTACAAATGAACTTATATATAATCATATGTGATAACAAAAACTTCTAAATTTGATAGCAATTCAGCTTCTGAATTACAGCAATATTCTAATCAAAAAATCTGTTTTAATAGCCAGAAACTGAGATAATACTAACATATACTTAGCATTATACCACAAACCCTGTATTCAGAGATGTGCAGGGTGCACATCTAGTTTATTACGATGTGGGTGAAATATTTATGATATACGAATGAGGGGATGATTATTGCATGAATATTTGGGTGTACTTACTCAGATTTGTGAGATTGTAGACGACGTGCGAAGATGCTTGTTTCTGAGATTGAACATCTGTCAAATTGGCACGCATGTAATAGATCCTATATCCCTCAATTATACCGTTTACGTTTTCCGGTTCCTGCCATCCTAATTTTATAGAGTCCGAAGTGATATCCAACACCGTCAATCCCCTGGGTTTGCTTGGAGCTGTAAGAGTAGGCGTGTCTTCATATATTAGGTTAAATCTATTAAATTATGAATAAAACAATCAGAGAATTACGTACACGAAATTGTAGGATCTGAAGTTGTTGAAGCGTCACATTCGCTAGTAGTTGTACCTAGATTATGACACCCGCGTATAATAAAAAGTAAATAAATAAAAACAAAAACATGACCCATCATCATATAGAAGTAGTATCTAATTAGGAATTATCACACCGGCCATTTTATAATTACTGAATTAACAGTTTAGCTGCACAAATAGCGTTCTCTTTGCATCGTTTTTTGGACTAATCGACCGAATTATTGTTTAAACCACTGGATAAACAAACAAAAGGATTCACGATGTTAGTCACCCAGCCCCTTAACCCGTGAAAACCGTGCTGACAGCGAACGAAGTAGGGGTCAACCAGCGCAAAGTGAGAATGCGCAAAATCGGTGTACTCACTGGGTTGCCAACATGTGCATTTTTACGAGGAGAAAAGTATATGTCACACACACACACACACACACATATATATATATATATATATATATATATATATATATATATATATATATATATATATATATATTTATAATTGCAAATATAGATGATTAATTGTTTTTGAGTTATATCGTAACTCTTTTATATTTTAGTAACCAAACAATTTTTATGACATAGTTTGAAAATATTCGCAGTGACGACTGAAACGTTATTTCAATATAAACATCCGAAGTAGAGTATTTATTAATATCACACAACCTGTTAAAATATATCTCCTATATATATATATATATATATATATATATATATATATATATATATATATATATATATATATATATATATATATATATATATATATATATATATATGTAAAATGATAAGAGACTCCTCATGTAATTTGTCTATGTTACTGTTAAGAAGAAAAGAGTTATATCTGTGAATGGGTATCTTTCAAGAAGAAGGGAGAGACTTCATTTCAACAGACAGAATTGAAGAGATTCCTTTTCAAATTAAAAGAGATATAGATAAGACGTATTTGTAAAATAATAGAAATAATTGGTGCCCAAATTCAGGACGATTTAAACTCAATTTTCGAATGGTGCGTGGATTGGTTATTGCCTCTCAATAAAGACAAGTGTGTAGTTATGCATATGGGTAAAGACAATCCACGTTTTGATTATTCCATAGACGGACAAAAATTAATCAAAGTTAATTCTTATAACGATCTCGGAGTCACAATAACTGATAATTTGAGTTGGTCGGAACATATTTCTTGCATAACTAGAAAAGCAAATAGTAAACTTTACCTTTTGAAAAGAGCGTTTGCGAAAATATCCTTTCAGGCATCAATTCGATTATATAAAACATTCATACGTCCTACTATGGAGTATTGTGGTGCTGTGTGGTGTCCGGAGTTGGTGCGGGACAGAGATCTACTTGAAAACATTCAGCGTAGGGCTACTAGACTATCATTCAAGCTTAAAAGACCGAATTACCCTCTAAGGCTTGCTTCAGCTGGATTACCAACATTTGAAGCTCGACGACTACGTGGTGACTTGATCATTACTTTTCGAATTTTGAAATATAATTTTGGAGATTTTGGACATTTATTCATTCTTGATGGCAACGGACTTCGTGGTCACAATTTAAAGCTAAAGAAGGAATCATTTCATACATCTAGGCGGCAGAATTTTTTACCTAATCGTGTATTCAGTGTATGGAACAGTTTACCAGCTGAAGTTGTGAACTCTCAGTCAGTTAACGTGTTCAAGAGGGCGGTAGATGAATTTTTGTTTTCATTTTGAGAAATTGTTTTTGCCATATATTTTCATTGTCAATGTGTACCTACTGATCACTATTTTTTTCCTCTTGTTGTTATTGTTTTTTTTTTCTTTTCTCAAATGTTTATCTAATGTATTATCCTCACATTGCAGTATTCTGTAAAAAGAGTTAATGGGCTTATGGGTCTTCAGACCCCTGCCTTCAATTATATGTAATAATAATAATAATAAATATATAGTGTTAAGATTGTAAATGATATAAGGACTTTGAATTGATTTTTTTTAGTTAAGTTGAACTTGATAATTTTAATGAATATTGTAAATAAAAGTTATATTTCTTTTAGAACTAATCAATCGTTTGAGATAAAGCTGTGTGCAATCTTATGAATCAATTTAAATTCCTTATATCATATACAATCTTAACACTATCTATTTCTATTATTTACAAATACGTCTTATCTCACTGTATCTTTCTTAGTTTGAAAAGGAATCTCTTCAACAGAGTTACCAACTCGTGGAATCTTTTCCCCCCGTAGTCAAGTTGAAAAACCCCTAAAATCCCCTAGAATTTTTCGTAAAATTAAAATTTAAAGAAAAAATATATATTAAGGTTTTATTTTGCAATTATAAGGTACTTGAGTGTTTTTTATTATTAAAATTAAAATATTATTAAATATTTATAAAAAATTTCAGAATAAACAATATATGTATTGTAATATATATAGTAGAGAGTAGGACACAAGAATAGTATTCATCAGATAGTGGCAACATCGTCATGGAAGGACATGTAGAATAATGAATAAAGATGAAACGAAAGGATAATCACAGATTTAAACTTCTATGTCTAAAAGGAGGGGAACTCGCCAAACAAGCGCCAAACACACTAGCTGAATAATCTATAAAATACGGGTGACATAAGAAAAGTGCATTGTTTTTGAAAATTTGAATCAATTCAATATAGGTTATTGCTCTGTGTACTTGCCAGCAAGTACACAGAGTGCAACTGAAGTATGAGTCAAAAAATTAAATCAATGTGTTGCCGTTTGAAAGGTAGCTTATAAAACTTCTTACTCAGCAATTAGCTCTTAAATTTCTGAAAAATTACAGTCCGTATATATATATATATATATATATATATATATATATATATAACAATAATGAAGAGCAGTATTGCCTGGTAATTTAAATACAATTGTTATGGGTTAATGGCAAAATAAGAGGCCACTATGAAAATATTTTATCCAATTTGTCTGACTGGTCTATATTTCGACTGTGTTTACAGTCTTCATCACAATTTTTCCTGCATTCAAGTCTGGCCAATTTGTTGTTTAAACGGGCCAAGAGTTTTGAGTTCGTAGCCGTAAGAGCTCCATATATCTTCTTCAAACAAACCCATGTTTAATTTAACAATAATGAAAAGAAGTATTGCCGGGTAATTTAAATAAAATTGTTATGGGTTATAGGCAAAATGAGATTTATTATAAGACTTTTATTTATATAAGACTTATTTTGCCTATAACCCATAACAACTGTATTTAAATTACCAGGCAATACTCCTTTTCATTATTGTTAAATTAAACATGGGTTTGTTTGAAGAAGTAAGAACAACATATGGAGCTCTTACGACTACGAAGTTAAAACTCTTGGCCCGTTTAAACAACAAATTGGCCAGACTTGAATGCAGAATTATCCTGATGAAGACTGTAAACACAGTCGAAATATAGACCAGGCAGACAAATTGGATAAAATCTTTTCATAGTGGCCTCTATATTTATATATACTATAACCCATATACAATTGTATATATATATATATATATATATATATATATATATATATATATATATATATATATATATATATATATATATATATATATATATATATTTTGTTATTTTTAATGTTTTAATGTATGGGTAATTCATTAAACACGCCATAAGTGAAGGGTTAGGGGAGGTAGTCAACGAAATGTGTCAAAGGGTTCCAAAAACGTTTACATCACATATCAAGGCCGTGTAAGATACTCACAGAGGCCGGAGGTTCCCCACCTCTGGTCTACATCCATGTGAGGACAGTTGAATAGGTAGTAATTAAGTTTCCCTTGGAGATATAATCTTCAAGATTTTCATGCATTGGCAAACAGTCAGGGATTTCGCTCTTTCGGAAATTAAATTTTCATTCTATATTCTGCACACATAAAAACAGAAGAATAAGTTGTTTTGGATATCCCATGACTCGTATTTACCTTTATTTTGACACTGGTGACCTTTACGGTTTTTCTCGAAATGATATTATGTATACTAATTACTTCTTTCCATAGATATTCGAATAACAATGAACTTATTTCGTCAGGCAAGTCAATATGCTTGTTAACATATTTCAATTCCGAATTGAATATCTTATATGCATCTTTTTGCTTTCATGTTCCTTACATATTCTATATACTTTACAGTTAATGTTGTGTTATGAAGCATAGATTGTGATTTCAATTTGAATTAAAATATCAGTAAATGTAAGAGAGGTGGAATAATTTTTTTTATTATGTGGTCTAATCTAATTCAATTAAAAACATAATTTCACTGCAAAATATCTCCTATTATCATGTCTGTAGGTACGTTTTAAGCAATAACATGTGCCTTAAATATGAATAAATTCTAAAAAGCATAGCATGTTTAATTTTTTTTTTTTGGGTCTGAAATAAAAATTTCAGTCCCAAAAGTTAATTTAAACAGTCGACGAAGAATCGCTATTGTTTCTCCAGAATCAACTACAGACGAATTTCGATAAAGAATGAAGACTAACAAATGGATTCAATATAAATTATGAAATTAATTAATGTCATAAAAATGTAACATATGTCAGTGATGTGCATGGGTATAATACTAGAAATACTGATAGTTTTTATATCCAAAGTTGTAAGCTCTCTCAATCTAAAAATAGCATATACTATGACGGATTTAAGGCTTTCAATAAATTACCAAATTATATTGAAAACTTGTACTAGTATTAAGATATTTAAGCGTGATCTTACAAAGCATATTTTAAATAATGAGATTGGTATATAATTAAAAATTGACAGTTCAAAATATGTAGATTTTTTGTACAGCTTCAGCTAAATAAATATTATTATTATTAAATTATTATGGAGAATATACATGGACGTAGCAGAGGGAGCAACGGTAGGCAATCTAAAAAAATATTTTTACCAACCTTATTAAATAAAAAGGAGTGCTATTCAACAACATAATTTGTAATTATGTAAACAACATAAATTTGTCATCCTTTTTCATCTATTCAATCCAAATATATAATAACAGAATATAGCTTTATTGATACCAATAAATAATTAGTTTGATTTTCCAAGTATAATAACTATACAATGACAGAAATTAAATCTCATTTTATTACATACAAATAATTCATTTTCAAATTCAGAAACACAATTATATTACTATATTTCCTCAAATGTTCATATAAGAGCTTTGTTCAAAAGAAAAGGTGAATTTTGAATTATCGCGGGCTGTACACATTCGATGATCGAAATTTTTTTCTTTATGTTGGTACATATACGTTTCTCATATGTTGACATTATCAGCCATTTTGGATAGTTACTTTGTTTTTGACAACTAAAAGGGTAAGTCACGTTTTTGTGTTTCTCCGATTTCTTATTTTTGAAAAAACTGGATCAAAGAATCTGTATTAAATTGTGCGTTAAAAATGGAATAAAGTGCTCTAACGCACTTAAAATGTTGACTGTGTCATTCGGCGAGTGTCCTGAAGTTTCAACCATTTGAATAAGCGAAGAAAACATCGAAAATGGTTTTGGAAAATCGTTGAATCCCCGTTAGGGAAGTTGCAGAGGATGTTGGCATATCAATCGCCTCATGTGTTGCAATTTTCTCGGATGTTTTGGGCATGAAACGTGTAGCAAGGAAGTTTATTCCGAAATTGCTAAATTTTGAGCAAAAGCAACGTCGCACTAGTAACGCTCAGGAATTGTCAAATGACGTCAACGACGATCCAGATTTGCTGAAAAAGGTCATAACTGGTGACGAAACGTGGGAATATGTTTATGACGTCGAAATCAAGGCCCAATAATCTCTATGAAAGCGGCCAGAAGAGCCAATACCGAAAAGGTTCGATCAAATGTGAAGGTTTTGATCACTGTTTTCTTCAATTGAAACGGCGTGGAACACCATGAGTTTTCTTTCCAACAGGTCGTACGATCAAGGAACACTACAAAGAAGTTTTGCAACGTTTACGTGAAGCAAGACAGCTCAAACGATCGGAATTGTGGAAAAACAAATCAAGGATTCTGCATCATGATAATGCACCAGCTCACACATAAATGCTTGTTCGTTATTTTTTTGGCCAAAAACAACACTGAAATGCCTAAACCACCGTATTTACCAGATTTGGATCGCTGCGACTTTGCTATTCCCAAAATTGAAGAGACCAATGAAAAGAAAGCGTTGTGTCACAATTGATGAAGTCGGAATCGAAAAACGAGAAGTGCTTCAAGGATTGGAAGAAGTGCTGGCATAAGAACATTAGATGCCCCTATGTCTGAGGGGGATTTCTTTGAAAGAGGCAAAAGAGATATTGATGAATAAATACATGCTTTTCGAAAGAATTCAAAATCCACCTTTTCTTCTAAACAAACCAGGTAAGTCATTGTGCTTTTCAAAAAACAATTTGAAAGCATTAAATTCAAATCTGTCCGGATAGCTTTCAACGTTTCAGGATGTTTCTCATATATTTCAGTTATATTAGAAGGAAAAATCAATGAAACAGGACTGTCTTATTCGTCTTCAATTTGTAACATTATCTCTTTGAAATGAAAATTTGCCCCATCATCGGAAATGAGAAAATAAAAATTCACTTCAAGTAAGGTCTTCATCTATTAAGTTAAAACCGCTGATTCGACCCCCGTTATTTTTGTTATTCTGATTAAATTCATGCAAAAATATTCTCTGAAGAATATATTTAACCGTAAATAATAGAACGAATGCTCATAATTTGCCTTCAATGTTCTTGAGGAATCGATATTCCAATCACGGTGTTTCTTATATCGCGTCTTTGAAGGTTGATTTACATAAGCCTCCTAGGAAAAACGAGGCCAGATATCCAATTTTGGTAAATATCGTTAGTTGTCGCTCGTAAAGTGGGAGACAACGCAAACATCTTTGATATTATTCACCTCCGAATATTGGAGGCTGTTGAAATAATGTTGCACGGAGTATTAGCGATGGTTCCAAGGACAGAATAGACCTTGAGTTAGATATAGAAATCAACGTTTTTCGAAGTAACATCTCTTGGTCTATCATCAATCAAGCAAAATCGAACAATTTCGATAATTCCAAATTAATCAATAACCTTTTCAATGGTGTAAGTATTTTCATCTAAATTTGTAGGAACTGGTCCTATCTGTACTTGTTATTTAAGCTAATTTAGAAATGAATTTGGGAAGGAAACCTGCAATAAGGCTTGATAAAAAAAAGCAAATTAGAAAAGAAACAAGACGGATTTATATAAGGTTCCAAACTGGCAAGAAACTTCAGTATGCCAATAGCGAAACGTCTACTCAACAATGATCTGTATCCGTGGAAAATGATCCTGGATAACATTCATACTATCAGGTTATCGAGCTCAACGATAACTGGAATTTAATAAATGAAATAACTCAGTTGAGTTAGTTCAGTCGATAATGTATGATTAACATAGTAGAGTCCATCCAATTGCGGACGGCATTGAGATATAATTCGGTATTGAAGAAGGTATATTTTTATGTTGAAAAGGGTTTTAGGTTGATTTCCAACGTTGCTGTGAATGCATTGTTTAATTAAAAACTATTTGGAATGATTCGACAAAATTGATACACTCGACAAATGTTTTATTGGGGCTACCAATTCATTATCAAGTGTTTGATACAACTGTTGTATTACTGTAGATGATAGGTAAGAAGGCCATAAACTATGCGAGTGTTAAACAATGTTGTAGGATAGGAGTTTTTAATTACATTATACTTTTAGGTTTTTAAGAGCAAACGACAATTTTGATTACATTCTCTGCTATAAGAAGGGAATTCATAGAGAAGAACCTTATTTTGAAAGACAATATATTTAAATAGAACATATATTCACAAGTTGATTGTACATTGTTGATCTATTGATGAAACATTGTTTAATATAAATTGAACGAAAGAATATTGCCTCAGTTTTACAGAATTCTATAAATGGCTTGACAAATGTCTTGGGGTGTTACCCAATTTCCAAAAGTAAAATTGAATTGAAACTGAACTGAAGCTGAACTGAAACTGAACTGAAACTGAACTGAAACTGAACTGAAACTGAACTGAAACTGAACTGAAACTGAACTGAAACTGAACTGAAACTGAACTGAAACTGAACTGAAACTGAACTGAAACTGAACTGAAACTGAACTGAAACTGAACTGAAACTGAACTGAAACTGAACTGAAACTGAACTGAAACTGAACTGAAACTGAACTGAAACTGAACTGAAACTGAACTGAAACTGAACTGAAACTGAACTGAAACTGAACTGAAACTGAACTGAAACTGAACTGAAACTGAACTGAAACTGAACTGAAACTGAACTGAAACTGAACTGAAACTGAACTGAAACTGAACTAAAACTGAACTGAAACTGAATATATATATATATTCCAATATTCAATATTCCAATATTGGATATTGAATATAATGTTCCAATAACATTCAAAAATATAAAATAATGTCTGTTAAATTCCTTGCTGTAGATTTATACAATGACCTTCGGGATAATATATTCATGACACACTAGAAATGAATTTTTCAGTACGGGAAAATCAGTGGAAATTTTTATTCAATTAAGCATTCTCTGAGTACATCGATGAATGTTTGCACAATAAATATTTAACTTCACCACTGTGAAAATTTCAGCAAATGAATAAATGCAATGTTATCACCACAAAAAATGAGACGGTCAAACAACATTCCATAATGAACCTGCATTCGGACTTAAACAAATAGCACACGCACCATTATTTTTCATGTGAATAATTAACAAGGAAATATATTGCGGATGATTTAGTTCCGGATGGCTTTATTCGAGGGCATAGTAGGCAATTTTTAATTCCACTCAGATGTGATAGGGATGAACTAACCTTTTTTATTTTCTCTTTGAAAGGAAAATTTCACAAGAAATAAAAATATGCGTTTTAATTATTATGTAGAAAGATTGAAGACTTTCCACCTCGCTTAAACTTACAGAAAGACCTTTGTTCCTACATATTTCTGAGAACGATTGACAGAAGTATTCATTTACGAAAATATTAAAGTTTATTTTTACTTCAACAGTTCGGTAAGAATGCAATACAACAGACTGCTATAGGTATTGTTGGTTGCCTACGCGTGCTCAAATTAATCGGCTTCATTTCATTCTTGAATAATGTTTACCTCATGTAAATGGACAAGGCAATTGGGGTTTTACTTTATGTTATTATCACTTTATGGCGTATTTAATGCTGAATTAATGACAATCCTTCTACAGTTCATTTACGATCTCCATTTATTTCCAATTCCTAGAAATTCATGCCGAACATTTTATACTTTCTATTTTTCACTAGAAGGGTTTATAAGGCAGAGTTCAGTTTGTTACTCCCAGTGGAATACGTTACGCAATTGTTTTTTTCTTCATTGTTCTTCAAATGTGAAAATAAACATTGAGTTTGTTTTAATCAAATATGTCATCAAGTGATTTTAATCAAGTAACTGCCTCATCAATTTGAAGGAGCTTCACCTATTCATTCAATGTGTCGGTAAAAGCATTAGAATATTCAGGCGAATAAAGAATTGAATGTGAAAGAACATCCCGAGTATCCTAGAATGCACCATTTGTAACTTCAGAACGCTAAGCAATATTGCAAGAAGGGGAAGGACATGCCATCGAATGAGGAATGGACCCATTTTGGCTAATTGGATTTATTCGATGCTGCGCCAGAGAAAATATGACGAGAATAATGGATTCAACTTAAAGTAAGGACGATCATTTTTGACTCTTTTCGTGGTAACGGATAATCTACTCAATTTTCTTTCCGAATAAAATGTTTTCTATATTTCAATTGCACACGATGATAATAAATTCCTACAACGATTATTAGCATACTGAAAAAGCAGAATTCTGGTCGAAATGAAAGAATTTAAGGGCGTTGAAAAGGTTGTATAAGTCAAATAAATTTTGGAGAAGGAAGAACAGATAATTACAATCAGAATAATAACAAAGTTCATTGAACAAAAAAATTTCGATTTTATATAGAAATGCGAATGTGGAATTGACAATATTTTAAAATTCTAGAGTAATATGTCTATATGAATTTTTCAGTATTGTTAGGGATTATATTCACATGAATATCACAAAATGCATATTTTTCAATGTTCACTTCTTTGTGAATTTTGCAAATCAAAAGTATGATTGCGCGATTTGGTCCTTTCAAAAAACGTGTTATTTCTTGCTATAAAAGAAATGAAATTTCTGGTACAATTTCATTTTCAGTGACGAAAAGTATAAAAACGACTAACAAAGTAGTCTAGGGAGCGTCGTACTTCACGTAGGTAATCTTCATTGTAAATGTGGTTTTGACATATTTTCTACCTTAAATTCATAGATATTTCATGGATATGACCAACGTGTCAAATTCATTATTTTCAGTGTTCTATTGATTACATAGAAGAAAGATTTTCTGTAATAATTGGTCTTAATCATTTGTTATGTTCGGTCATATTTTCTACAAATAATTATTTTCTGTCATATTTCTACTAGTACTAATATTATTGTGATGAGACTTGTAATGTCAGCATGTTCAATATATTTCAGCATGTTCTAGATTCAATTCAGATTTTCTCAGAATTATTAAATTGATTTCTATATCTACTTCTCGCTACTAACCAAACTATGCACAATTGGAAAGAAAGCATAAAATATGCATTAAATCCGTAATTTGAGAGGTATATGCATTTGCATAGGCAGATGTATGAATGTTTAAAATCCTTTCTCAAGTGACAATCTACGAGTATATCAAAATATTGACTTGAACTAGAGGTTCCAAACTTGGTGAGTTCGTGATTATTTTGTTTCGAACTCTGTAGGTTTAACATTGAATTTCGCTGAATATTAAGAATTATTATGAATTTTTTATGTATTGATATTCATTTCGAACATTTTCAATTGCTTTTTGAAAACTTTTAGAGGACAATAGAAAATTTTAATTAAATCCTCAACGAAAATAACAATGTCTATCATAGTTTCTACATGAAAAGAAAGACTGTAAATACACTATGAGTTTTGGTATTCGGATACTTCAAGAGCAATCATTCAATTATGGCCTTTATTACTAAAATTGCATCTGAAATAAGAGAGAAATTTTATCCATTAATCAATATATTTCATTAATGCAATTATTGTAGGCAGTAATGCTTTTTCGTATAGGCCTACTTGAAATTGAATATTTTTAGAGTCATAGAGGCCCATTTGGAGATCACAGATTTAGAGAAATCAAAATGGCAAATAACCCATTACTAGATCTCAGAATTCTATTTGTTCTATTATTTTGTCACGTTTCTTCTATTTCTCCTTTTGAATTTAACTAATCATAATACTATCGATTGGAGGTCTTTTTCTTTCTGGTGTCGTTTGTTTGCAATATTGAATAATTATAAAAACGCATTGATAATCATGTACTTTCAATCCGATGTTGGAATTGGAATTTCGGAACATCTATTTTACTTTTTGGGGCGCCATTTCGAGTGAATTATTGAAACTAGAATTGGCTAACCCTGTCCTACATATATGACCCACCTTTTATAGGTTTGTGTACGGTGCATGTGAGCTCTGGAATCAATATTAAACACGGAGTCTCCAGCATCTAACTGAATAACGGAAATGAAAGTTCTGTAGAGATTATCTAATAGAAAATTTGTTGTCTACGGGATGGCAGTTTAATAGTTTTCGAAACTAATGAAACAATGACAGAATACCACGAAATATATACTAATAAAAAATTGATGAAATAACGTTAAATGTTACACTAAACCTATTCATTCACAAATTGTTCTGAAATGTTCATTTTCTTCCCTCAAATGGCAGTGGCTACCATTCAACAAATTTTTATGGAGGAAATAGCATAGTAATGGTAAAGTACCAATACTAAGGGGACTTCCTTTAATTACATGATGTTTTTAAGCAATTATTGAAGGCACCCTCCTCCCTGGTGATACGTGGTGCAGTTTGAAACCAAACCCTACAATGTATTTGTACTTGTGTATTTTTTTTAGTATGAACATTCGAAAAAATCAGTACAAAAAAATTAATACCCGTGATTATTCTCACTACCTCTCCTCCTTGTGATGTTTTGTGATTTTTTCTGAACCCCCAGCCCTTTTTCGAACCTCACGTGATTAATGGAGGGTCCTTCACCGGTTTAGAATCTTGGATCTGATAATTGTCTGACGTTTCGTTGTTGAATACATTGAATATCGTTGTTGAATACTTGAAAAAGTGCAAGATTTTGTCAGCATTCAACAATGTATAGTTAAAGCTTAAAATTACTCATTTTCTAAAGATTAAAAATCTATTTCTTTTATTTTCAAATTGATTTCTTGAAATATGCTACTGAATTTATACCGATAAATATCAAAAGATATAACGTAGGTGGTCTATATTAGTTACCTTCAATTATTGTATTGGTGCATGTTTTAACGAGTTAAATTTTCCATCTGCACTTTTATGATGTAGGTGAGATGCCTCAAACTGTCTCTCCCAGATTTAAGACCATATTGAAATATGTATTAAGAATTTTTATAGCGTACATAAATGTTGTGTAACATCTTTAGCCAAATGACCGCAAACATTAAGCACCCGACCTGAGACAGTCCATTCCTTCATGCTACGTACAGCATTCACTATTTATTTTTCGAATTGCAGAGTGAATATTGCAATCTGAGAATAACGAGAGCTCATTGAAAATAATTGGAATGTGAGATTCTACTGACGATGAACGAAAATCCTTTCTCCTTTGTATTTAAAAATCATTATTTTCATTCAAACATAATATTAAGGGTTAACAACCTTTCGAAGACATTGTCAATATATTCAAGATAGACGTTTCGAGAAATTTCGAGAAAACTAATTCGTTTACTATCGAAATTTTACTCAGAGAAGTTTCATGATGTAATAATGATGTTTCACAATTATAATGAAAGTTTTATCTGAAATTTATGAATGCTGAATTCTACTAGAAGAAACTATACAAAATTGATTATTTATATTTGATGACACAGAGCTAATTGGGTTGTTTGGTGGAGAATATTTTCATTTAGTGCAATAAATAATAAATATTCCAATACCGATCAAACTAAGACAATTAGAATTTGAGAATTACTGAATAATTTTCTATTTAATAGTATTAGCGTTTACTTGATGTGAATCCATTATAATTGAACATAAATCTAAATTCAAACACTTGAACTTATAATTCACACTTTATTGACTACATAGCACTACATAGCGTTTCGTCGTTACAAACGACTTCTTCAGATTATTCTGTTAGCATCTAAAGAAGTCGTTTGTAACGACGAAACACGTCATGCTATGTGGCAATAAAGTGTAAATCATAAGTTCAAGTGTTTGAATTTAAGTTTATATTCAAGAATAATGATATATTATGTGCCCTTCAATATTGGACCTTCCGAATGGACCATTTGATACGGAACCGCGGACAACATTTACATGAAGTTATCCTCAAAATGTAAATGGCAAACGCTATGTTATCAATTTCAATAAAAATTTTGAATATATTATGCAAATTGAGTGTTTTATTCGATTTATAAAAAAACTACGCTTAAAAAATCATCCGTTAGGTTCATTCGACAGAACTAATTGATTATATTTTGAAAACATTCTAGAATATAAATAAACATTAAATGAGAGGTAAAAATGAATACTTGTCTAAAAATCACTGACTGAACAATTCTTTATTCGACTAGTTTCGCCTTTTACGGCATTATCAAGAATGAAGAACATTCTTGTTTCCTTCTCGTTTACTGATTGGAAAAACTAGCATCAAAAAACCGATTAGCTCTAGTTTTAGAGATACAAGCTACTTTTCATACTTTGTAACTCCTTCTTTTTCAATTTGTGGAAAATTTGTTTTTCGAAATTGGCAACATTGTTAATTATCAGAATACACATAAAACTTATGGCCTTGATTTTAAAGAAGAAAAAGATGATCAACCGCATAAATTGAGTCAATCGGAGTTAAGTGATCTCATTAGAGATCTTGATCTGCCACAGGAGAAAGCAGAACTTCTAGGATCAAGGTTACGGCAATGAAATCTCCTGCAGAATGATGCCAGGGTGACCAAGTACAGACAACGTCATAAGGATTTGATCCCTTTTTTGAAAAGGAAAATTACCTTGTTTATTTTTTGTAATATTGATGGCTTGATGAAAAGTTTGAATATGAAGCATGATCACACTGAATCGAGACTTTTCATGGACTCCTCCAAGCTTAGTTTGAAAGCTTGGTTGCTTGATAATGGCAACCGTCTACATTCCATTCCTATTGGCCATGCGGTACACATAAAGGAGACCTATGCAAACATGGCAGACCTCCTAGATTAAATCAACTACCTGGAAGATAAGTGGAAAATCTGCAGTGATTTAAAAGTGATTGCTATACTCTTAGGGATGCAATTAGGGATACAAAAACACATTATATTCAAGCAGATTGGCTGCAATAAATCTTAACTCTGGTGAGAAAAACGTAATTCTCGAGCTACTCGTAAATACAAAGAATGTTCTTCTTCCACTCTTACATATCAAGCTGGGCTTGATGAAGAATTTCGTCAAAGCAATAAACCGAGAAGGCCAGGCCTTCAAATACTTAAGAGACAAATCTCCCGAATTAAGTGATGCAAAGTTCGAGTAAGGCATCTTTTTTGGGTCACAAATAAGCCAACTTGAAAAGGACATTGTATTCAATTTAATTTTGGGAGGAAAAGAAGAAGAAGCTTGAAAGTTTTCAGGAGAATCATACATGGATTTGCAGGGCACAAATGAGATGACAACTACCCTCAATTAGTTAACAAAGTTCTAAAAATAAACCATCAACTCGGCAGAAAGATGTGCCGTAAAACCCATTTACTCCACTCTTGAATTTTTCCACCTAATTTCGAGGATTTCAGTGAGCATGGAGAATGGTTCCATCAATATATTTCTGTGATAGAACGAAGACAGCAGGGCCGCTGGAAAGAAGAAATGCTTACAGATTACAGATGGTTTAAATGTAGAAATGCTCAAGAGGTCACTCACAAGAGGAAAGCTGAAAGATCGCGATCAAAGGAATCATTTGATTCTTCGTAGATCTGAACACCTGTCAAGTGTTTTTTGAAGAGTTTTTGAATTGCACTATCATTAATGGTTAATTCAAAATTTAATCACTTTAATATTTGCATACCTACCAATTTCTTAGAAACAATAATTTTCATCAATTACATATCAAAAAATGTAGAGCTAACGAATTTTTTCTTTGTCATATTCGTCTTTCTTGACCCAAGATCAGTAAGAATATTGACTCATGAAGTAAAAGAAACATTCAACTTTTTATCTTGTTGCGCAGTGTTATTTATGTGTATTATGTGTGATCATGTTGATAATAATTAGCGTTGAATTGAATTCAACAAAAAAAGTAATAAATAGTTTATAACAGACGAAGAGAAGAAGAAAACGCACAAATGCACATGTAAAGGTCTCTTTGTGGCATTTCAGGATCTCTTTAATCCACACCGACCACCCTTACCACATAAACTCTGCTATGCTTAGCTAGAGCTGAGAGGGGATCTCGCTGGGGTGATCTAACTGCGTTTATACTTGCTAGTGAACTGAATTGAAGGTTTTTTTGTACTGCTTATTTGAGGCAAAGGCCTTCAGGACATATCACATTGAAAGTATTTAATTAGGAAGGAAGAACATGCAAAATGTGCATGGATGACTCACAACACTTATTGAAAGGAAAAGGTCCAATCAAGTGAATGAATATTATGCATACACAGATGAATAAAATAGCGGGCTTTCCGTTGCTAAGTCGGGAAAACCCCGACTACGGTGCGGCAGTATTCGGCTTCGAGACCCTGTGAAGGTATGGGTGTATGTGATTGTCTACGATTTAAGTAGGTCAATGATGATAATTGTTGGGCAATGTGCATTGATTACAAGCCTCTTGGACATTCGGAACCAGCATTAACCTGTAGGTCCACTTAATTGAAAAAATTTATAATATGCATCTCTTCTTCAACCTTAGCCTTTCTAAAATTCTTATGTTTCCCGAGAAGGGTTGAAAAGTTGAAATGAAGAATTGGAAAAGGGTTGAACTTGTGTCCATTCTATTTTAGAATTGCCCCGTTCAACAATCATATTGCCCCCTGTGAGACGTGGGTCCCACTTTGGGAAACGCTGCTCTAGAAGATTTATCTTGTCTTGTTGATAGAGGGGATCACGTGAGTATGTCACTATGCTTTCGTTGAAAGTGTAAATCGAAAGTTCAAGTGATTGAATTCATCTTATAATCCATTATAAGGGATTTGCTATTCAATATTACATTGTTCTTATTATTATATTTCCTTTCGACTATAATTGGCGCAAGAGGATTTAATAATCATTAATTTGAAGTACAATTGTTGTTTTGGTAGTATACAGATTATTCAATCTCATGATTTCCCCAGCTCAAAAGCCATTATATCTCCCTATTTCATTTCAATCATGCGGTAGCAACTTATTATATTTCTTTAATTGGCAAGACAGAACCTCTTCAGGTTGAATTTAATCTATAATTCCGGGCGTTATTATTAACGTTGAAAACAAATGAAATAAATAAGGCGTGGAAACAGAATATTCACTCATAAAGAACGCGGACAAAACGCAAAAACTCTGATGTAGCATATCTGAAAATATTTGATGTTGAATTGAGCGGAGATACTTTTAGCCAGCCCTCAGGTGATCCAGCTAAAAGTATTTAGATGTACCTAATATATCATTTCGGTACAGTTGTTTCGTGAAATATGGAAGAATTTAATGTTATTTGCCCCCAGTCTATATTTTTTCGAGTTTCACATTCTTTAATGGACTTCAATGCATTTTGCTTGAGTGCGATTGTTTATTTCTAAGTATTACGTTAATTCCAGAAATTAATTATAATTGGGGATTCAAAATAGCCAAGAAGAGAAAGTATCCGCCTGAATATATTAGAAGGGGTAAATAAAAATTGAGTATCATAGAGAAAATACACTTTGTTTTTATCACTCTATTTGTTATCTTGCTACTGCAGTTTCGTAGTATTACTACATTTTCCAACAAATTAATTGAGAAATTGTGATCGTTTGAGTGTGAGAACAGAGTTGAGCAGCAGTAGAGTGGGCATTCTTCTTCTTCTCAGTATGTCCCGCACCACGTTGTAGGACATAATGAGTTCTTCTTCATATAGTGAAAATTATATATATATATATATATATATATATATATATATATATATATATATATATATATATATATATATATATATATATATATATATATATATATATATATATATATATATATATATATATATATATATATATATATATATATATATATATTGTATATATATTTGTATATCTATCTACTAAAATAGAGATAACGATTTCATCACTCTTTGAAGTGCTTTGAAGGAGAAGAATATACCTCGGCGTAGAACATAATGAGAAGAAGAAGAATACAAACTTTTGCTGCTAAACTCTGTACCTACATTCAAACAATCTTTATTGATGCGCCATGTATTGATACCACGAAACTGCAGTAACAATATCACTACATAGTATAAAATAAAGTAGCTTTCTCTGTCGCTATATCCCTATGTATGCTTAAATCTTTGAAACTACGCAACGCATTTTGATGCGGTTTTTTGTAATGCGGTGATTGAAGAGGAAGGTTTATATGTATAATAACATCCATTAAATAGTGAAGAAATACTGTTATTGTTGTGGTTTTTAATGTGATGTCTTAAATAATTACATTTATTCCGCTTACATTGCAAACGCAGGCTGAACCCAACGAGATTTATCGAAATAATGTACATAGTATTGTACAAATTGAAAAGGTCTACCGAAAACTCCGCTATGGTATATGTCTATCTCTTATGGATATCCCAGAATAACATTTTTTTGTCATTTACTTTTTACGACAAATAATGGCTAATTTTCGAAGCGATTTTAACCAATACAGTATTAATCATTATCCAATTAAATACCTTAAATATATTGTTGATTCAATATAGATCTATATGGCCCTTTACAGCATATGATTTGAATGAATATTTTCGAAGATATGATAGATTTACAGAGCAAGCATCTTTGTTTTATACTATGTAGTATATATATATATATATATATATATATATATATATATATATATATATATATATATATATATATATATATATATATACGATAATATAAGGAGTATTGCCGTATGATTTAAATAAGTAATAGATGAGTTCTCGCAAAAGTAGGGCCACTATAACTGATACACAACCAATTTATTAACCTGGTCTATATTTCGAATATGGTTATATTTTTCATCGGGACTTTTATGTAAAAATACATGATTGTAAAACAAAATGATCTAAACAAAAAATTACATCCTACGGTTAACTAGGTTCAAGATGTAACCAGACTCTACGGAGCAGTGGAAATAGATGGTAAACAAATGTTGAAACTCACAGAACTAAACTCTATCATTAAAATATAAAGAAATAAAAATTATTATAAAAATCAAATGTCATGACAGTCATATAGGAATAAATACCGGACTATCAGAAAACACAGACAAACGTCACTAGAGATCTAATTTATATGCAAAGCTATGGGTCAGCTAGTACTGAATATAGTGCTGAAAGCAAAGTGTTTTCTTTTCAATAATAAATGAATTTCCATGAATAGTTCCTATTTTTGTGTATTGCCGCTGTTAACCCATTTTTAATAAGAGTTAGTGAATAGTATTGGCATTTACTTGGTGCAAATCCAATATAACTATAGTATAATTGAAACAATTGATTTTGATTTACACTTTTACTTTCATAATGTGACGCGTTTCGTCGGTATAACCGCCTTCTTCTGACGTTAACAGAATATCATTTGAAATCATATTCAATTATTTGAATTATCCTATTGTTCAAGAAAAGTAATGAATGCTGACAATGAATTAGCACCTCTAAACATATATCACATGAATTGAATGATATTTCTGGACATGAACCACGTATTTCAAAAATACTTTCATGCTTTTTGAAGTGACAATTTTCTGAGGAAATATTTGAAGCCTCTGAAAACTGAACTGCCAAGCGGATGTTGATATACTGAGAATATTAATTTATATATAGAGACTTAATTGAAAGTATAAAAATATGTAAATAATATTGTTAATTATATGTGGAGGTGCATACATCACTTCTTTGTGATTAATTTATATCTTACAGGAAGACCGTTACTAATGTGTTGATCATTCATCAAGCTATAATGAAGTAATGGAATACAAATCCACGAGGAGAACCATTGTAAGTATCTGATCACATATTTGGTGAAATATGTGATTTGTTCTTTGATTTGGTGCTTTCTTCGAACCCGCCACTGGCAAACCTCTCTGATCGATTCAAAGTTTACAGAGGAAAGCAGGAGAAGTGAAAGCCACATGCATAAGCCTTTTAGGGTCCCGATTGTGTGCCTTATTGTTTCGTCCTCAGGGATTACACATTAATTCATAAAATACATAATTTCCTTACGAATTCGGCATCATTACACACAGAAACACATTTCACATGCATTTATGTAAAAACTCTATCAGGCCTCGCATAATGGAAAAATGATTTAATTATCTTAATGAATATTTCGTTTACCCAGCTAAGCGTATTATTTCAGCATTTTGCAAATAGGAACAATGGGAACGGTCGAAACATTTCGTTCAATGCATAGCCGCGGTTCAGGGGAATGTCAGAGGATGGTTGAAACGCGTTCGTTTTTTTCATTTTTCGGCATTCCAGTTTCATCCTTTGGTTTTTATAACGGGTACTCGAATACATAGGATATATACGTTGACTGGTAAATCCGAGGTGAAGGCGAAGTAAAACCAAAAAGGGAGAAAAATTCAATATTCTATTGACCACAATCTCTAATAATCTGAGATGGCTCAAAAACGTATAATTATTATTCATCTTTGAAATTGTATGGGTAAAGTGTTATAACGGATTTCATAGTATACGAGGTTTGTTCAAAAGGAAAGGTGAATTTCGAATTTTTTCGGAAACTATTTATTTATTCATATATCCATTTTGTCCCCTTCAAAGTAATCTCCCTCAGATATGCCAGCGCTTCTTCTAATCCTCAAAGCACTTCTGAAATGCGCTTGTCGGTATCAACTCGTTCTCCGATTTCGACTTTATTTCATCAATTCAGGAGAATTGATGCTTTCCTTTCATTGGTTTCTTTAGTGCTTGAGGCATGATGACGGTGTTGTTTTTGGCCAAAAAATCACGAACAAGTGTTGATCTGTGAGCTGGTGCATTATTGTGATGCTGAATACTTGAATTCTGCATCACGTCGTTGAAATCGAAGAAAACAGCTAACAAAACCATCACATTTGATAGAACTTGGCGTGCTTTTTTCGATCTTGGCTCTTCTGGTCGCTTCCACTCGGACTATTGGGCCTTGGTTTCGACGTCATAGCCATACACCCACTTTTCGTCACCAATTATGATCTTTTTGAGCAAATCTGCACCGTCCTTCGTCATCTGCCGAGCGATATCAATCGTCATTCAACAACTCCCAAGCGATACTAATGCGACGTTGCTTTTGGTCAAAATTTATCGGTTTCGTAACAAGCTTCGCTGCCACACATGCCAAAAACATCCGAGAAAATTGCATGGCTTAAGACGATTGATATCCCAACATCCAATGCAACTTCCCTAATAGCGACTTGGCGATTTGCCAAAACCATTTTCTTTATTGTGGTTGCAACTCCAGGATGTTCATCGTCATCAACATCTTCTCGTACTTTTGTGACGCGCTTGTGCCACTTGTAAAAACCTTTTTGAGATAAAGTAAAATCTCTGGATGCTACAGTCAACAATTTTAAGTGCGTTGGAGCCCTTTATTCCATTTCTAACGCAAAATTTAATACAGATTCTTTGATTCATTTTTTTACAAGTAAAGAATTGAAGAACACACAAAAACTTGACTCAACTTTTCAGTTGTCAGAAACGAACTACTTATCCAAAATGGCTGATAATGTCATCATATGAGAAACGCATATGTACCAACATAACCAATTTCCGATAATCGTATGTGCAGAGCCCGCGAAAATTCGAAAATTTACCTCTTCTTTTTTAGAGACCTCGTATATCCTTCATATGACGACTCATTATATGAAAAGTGTAACTCTAAATTACTTAACCTTACTATACATATCAATTCTGGAAGCGAGGTGGAGCATAAATGAAAGTATCACTTTTTTAGCCAACGATCAATTAAGTTGACCAAACAGATGAGTATTTAACACAAAATGCTACTAAAAAAAAGATGGTATCGAGTTCTGAACATCAAAGACCGAAGGAGAATCACTCTGGCAACGTTGACATTAATACGTTTGAAATGTATCGCATAAGCGTATTGGGAGTTCGATATTTGTACCAAGACAAGAGATTTGTCTCTCAGTGTTTCATAGACATACTATCTGAGTTTCAGCAGAATGTAGGCTGCAAGCAGATACGTAAAGCTTATGTTAACGAGGGATCTACCATATTTTGATGTGCTTGCTCAAGAGTTTATAAGCAAAATATTTGAAGATAGTCGGATTTGTCACTTTTCTCAGAAGAAAATTGGGCCTTTCATGCGTAAAGCATATTATATATCATCTAAGCTTATGGATTATTTTTTATTGGGTTATTAGAGTGATTTACTCACACTCCTCCATTGAAAAATGTGGATAGTTTGTGAAATAGTTGCTCAGTGCTTAAATAGAAACGATCCTAATGTGTTTAAGAGGGTTTGACAGTCAATGAGAAGATTCAATGTCAATGTCCAAGCAGATGTTGGCCAATTTTACACTTACATATTTTATATGAATTGATAGTAATAGATATGTAGTTGTTCAAAATTGAAATGAAATAAAATAGAATACAATATTAGAATGAATAAATTTTGGGACTATGAAATGGTGCTGTTGCCTGTTTTTTTGACTGTATTCAAGAAAAAAATACGGATTCTCAGTAATCATCCAACGACAATATAATACAAGAACATTCCAGGCAACAACCCTTTGGATTCTTGTCGAATGCGTAGTAATCATTTTGTATAATGAAAGTTATTTGCTAACGAAAAAAGAACATGCATTACATGGATAAAATTCAAGCGATAAATTGAGGATGGACAGATTGTAGCAGCTTTTTTATAATAATAAATCATGAATTTTGAAAGGACAGTTTCTGTGGATAAACTAATGGCAGTTGCAATAACATGAAAAAAATATATATATAAAAAACAACAAAGTAGGAAATAATATTCAATGAAAACTTTTTTTTATAATCGGATTGATCAAAATTGGACTTCAAAATGATTCCTGTTGAAAAATTCCATGCAATTCTTTTTGCTATCTTTTTCTTTTATGCCAAATGGTCCATTCGGGCAGATTGTCATGTCACTCCGATTATATCGATTTCGCATCGATGTTTTTTGAAATAGAAATTGAAATGTGAAAGGAAACTCAACCGGTATAGATAGGGAAAGAAAATATTCAGTTCTATTCGTGTTCCCTTACTCTAATCTATTTATCTTGGCTAGGGGATTTCTACGGCTTCAGCTGATTCTGTGGATCAAGCAATGTGTCCATCGACATTTCAGATAAATTACCGTGAACGAATTAAAGCACTGGACAATGAAGCGAATTAAAACGTTGAGAACGTAGAATTCGCCTTTCCTTTTATGGTGAATTGTGAGTGCCACTGTTTTCTTCGGTGGTGGTTTCACCAAAAGAAGAGGTATTTGGGGCTATAAATATTTCAAACTCACAACAAACTGATGAAACACTAAAAAAGGTTTCTCGAATTATTCAAAAGAATATTATAGCAGAGCTGGCTATGAGAAAAAAGAACAATGTAATGTCTCCATTGTCCTTCAAGGAATAAATGTTAGAGAATATTGAAATCGATGCCTACATTTATTGGAAACGCAAGACAGTTACTGTTTCGTGCTACGGGATACTCTTCAGTTGCGTCTCATCTAACAGACGAAAGCCTTTCGTTTATATACATCAGTTATAGTTCTTTCAATATCATATATATATATATATATATATATATATATATATATATATAAATATATATATATATATATATATATATATATATATATATATGTATATATATATGTATATATATATATATATATATATATATATATATATATATATATATATATATATATATATATATATATACTAGAATGCGTTCTATGGTGCTTGAGAGAGTTTATCTCGTCTCTCCGATAGAGAGAGCTCACACGATGAGTTCATTAAACGATGTGTGCCTCATTTAGGAGAGAAAGGGCCAGCGGCGTTTGTAACTCCATCGAAACTTGATTGTTTAGATGCATGCCACTGAAAATTCCTATATAAGGATGAAACAGCTTTGTATGGTATATCTAGTACAAACTTGTCTTTCAACAAGTTCGATGCTTTTCGGAATGCACTCAATATCCACCCTCGAAAGTGATAGGTGGTTTTTCCGTTGACATTTGTGTGGACAGCTCCCCGAGAGTTTTGTTTGAAATATTTCGATTGAAAGTCTCAGTATCGACGGAGTATGAGGGATTCGTCAATCTGGAAACTATATATATATACACACACACACACACACACATATATATATATATATATATATATATATATATATATATATATATATATATATATATATATATATATACATGTATAATAGCATGTTGGTCCGGGAATACATCCGTTGATTTGTTGAATGCCTGTTGGAAACTGGCAGACGTTTCGTCAAGGCCTCACTTGACATTATCAATGCTAGTTGCTCGACGTGTCTGCTGGGGTACCTGCGAAGGTTTGCTGGCCACCTGTATTTATAACTTTTTGGAGCTGGCTGAGATTATAATGGTGCTGATTGGTAAGCGGTATGTTCTTGTGAGTTGGTAAATTTCGGTAAGTCGCCTTATTTTTTGATTTCCACGTACTCGACAACTTCAGGGTATCATCGTTTTTCTATTTCGATGGCTGCTCTAATTAATCGATGTTTGCGATTTGTTTACTACTGTCGAAGTTAATTTTGTGGTCGGTTGTGTGTTCGTGCTGAAATAGAGCAGATGATATTTGTTTATTTTTTATAGCTAGTTTGTGTTCCTCTAACCTAGACGAGATTCTACGGTTCGTTTGGCCGACATAGGTTTCGTTACATGTTTCGCATGACTGGTTTTCTAGTGGGATCTTCTATTTTGGATTTCTTAATTTTGTTTCAATAGTTTCAAGTGGTTTAAATGTCGTTGATATATTGCATTTACGAAGAATCAGTCCAATCCGGCCAGTTGTTCCCTTAATGTACGGCAGGATGATTTTTAATTTGCCTTCGGAATCTTCTCTTGGTATATATATATATATATATATATATATATATATATATATATATATATATATATATATATATATATCGGTATTTTTTCAGCATTTTTAAAAACAGACGATGTACTAGTAGAAAAGAAAATAATAGAATGATAGAGTATATTTATTCGACTTTGATATTATATGACATTCATTGCTTGACAATGATGTCAACTGTTATTTTTGATGAATTCAAATTCAAGAATGCTTATGCAGAATAATTTTTTCCATATAGAAATGTATCACTGAGAAACATGGGTGAAGTACTACTAATATTGATGTTACCAACGTAAACTCCACTGGGTGGGTATAATTGGCTAACTCAGGTCCATGAGAATATATTCCATGAATTTGCTTCAGCAGCATTCCCAAACCGGATATGTGTTCCCATCCATTTCCTGTTAGGTTGTTAGTTTGTCTCGGAAGATTTCCGAAATTTGCATAATATATCGATTCCATTTATTAAATGGCTCTTTCAGCTACGCCCCGACGTCCCGGGGGACCAATTCTTATGTCTTATCTGGCCACTATTCAACATTTTTCAAATGTGTGGTCAGAATGGCGTTATTCTTCGAAATTGCTTCGCGAAAGAGCATTGCAATATTTGAAAACATGGCGTAAACCTAATAGAAATGAAGAATATTATAGATGTTTCAAATGTGTACACTTAATACCCATAGTTTTCGATAATATGGAATAATATGGCCTAAAATATGGAAATCGGTCAAAATTGATTATCGTTATAATCGTTAAATCCAAGATCTTTATACGCAATGGCAAATATTTCAATAATTCATAAGACTATTTGATACCCTTATCCGGAGCAAGTTGGAGTACGGCAGCATGATCTGGCATCCTATTTACACTTGCCATCAACGCCATCTTGAGGCTATTCAAAGAAGGTTCTTAAAATTCTTAGTTTGGAGGGAGGACAAAGCTTATCCACAGCGAGGAGTAAATTATTACGAATTATTGAGTCTAGTTTAATTTCATTGCAGAGCAGGAGAGAAACTTTATCACTCGAATTTTTGTGCAAATTACTGCAAATTACTCTCTTGTCCGCTTTGAAATTTCGTGTTCCAAGGCAAAATTCTCGTAATACAGATTTATTTCATCTAGAGACTCCGAGGACCAACTCCCTAGTACAAACCCCCATTTGGTTTATGGAGTCTACATTCAATAGAGTTGCCAATAATTGTGACATTCACTTTGACTCCATAGAATCTAATATTAGGAGTTATGTGAACAAAGGGAATTGACTAAAATTAATTGATTTAGATTGAGTTCGATGTAATATTTCATTAAATGCTATTATTTAGTTATTAGTTACTATTTTAGTTTTTTTAAAATTAGATTGAGCTCTTTGTTATATATTTTTCATTTTAATTATTCAGTAAGTATTCAACATTATGTTATTATTTTCTGTAATTGGGTATTAGGCCGTTTGACAATAAAGAATATATTATTATTATATTTCCAAACCAATTATGTTTAACATTTGTATTGAGACTTTGATTGGAGATACACTTTTAGCTTCATCAGTTCGTCGATAACGTTCATGAAGACTTGTGACTGGAAAAATATACCTGATGTTCACGTAGAACTTTTCACGTTCGTGAATTTTTCTATATTTAATTTTTAATAAACTAGGGTTTCTTATCAATTATTCTCTTCTGCAAATCGTACAATTTGCCCATTTATGGTTTAAACAAAAATATTCCAATAGATATGCTCTTCGAATTAATTAGGACAAGCATTTTTTTCTTCGTTTGAGTTACTGTAGTAAGTATGTGAGTACCAGGGTGGCACAAACACCCTGACACCTGCTTGTTTACCACAATAGGAGACGCGAGGGTTCGACCTTGACCATTATTTACACTCTGACAGGTTTTTCCTCGTTACGGCTAAAGTCCAAAACCTGGCTAATGTTAAGTTTAGCCGGCTAAACCTAACATTAGCCAATATCGGCCTTTAGCCGTAACATATATATATATATATATATATATATATATATATATATATATATATATATATATATATATATATATATATATATATAATTTCATATTATTGAAATGTTAAATTTTGGGAGAAAAATATTTTTAACTCTCTTTCATCTTTTTTTATTTTTCATTGATAACAAGTTTGAAAGGGATAAACATGTGATTGATTCTAAGAAAATATAACTGATTTTCTACGAGGATTCATGAATTAAAATTATGAATCTAATTGATACATACCTCCTTCATCTGTCATGATCAGAACTGTTGTATTAGGGCCAGGTCCTTCTGGATTGAACACTTGAAGCGATACTAAATATTGAGTGTAGGTTTCCAAATTCTGTATAGTATGGCTCTGAAAAAATTCAATTGGTATTTTAATATCAGAACAGGATTTTTCAAATATCGAATAATTACGTAGGCGGATTCAAATAAAGAAGAAATATATACCTATTGGAGTAGATACAGATCATAAGCGATTTTATTGATACTGAATTATTAAGTCCAAATCGTCAACGTGCTACAAAAGAACAAGGATCCTTGGTAATAAAACAGATGATAAAGTACAATATTGAAAGGTTTCTTCAGCAACCGTGTGGATTATTCAACGAGGAACTTTCTATAAAAGAAACACAATATTGAAGTCAATCTCACATAACAAGAACGGAGATGATTCTTGGCACTTCCAACTTTGCATTAACTGATTCAGATGGTGTCATTTCCAGACGCATAAATTTTTAATAGGCTTGCGGTGTATTGACGGACTCTCACAATCACAGAAACAAACATGGAATACTTGAATTTTCATCTTATTCCGAATTAAAAAGAATGTTTTGATCGAATCTGCTTGATATCGACATTTCTGGTATATCTAAATTATTTTGTGTCATTGTGTACTATAACTTTTAAATATTCAATTATTCAGGAATATTTTGCAGTGCATGACACGTTTCTGAAATTGAAAATGAATCACGCGGTACATTAACAGAGATTCACTTTATCGTACCATGACACATGCTCCTCTAGCCTGTGGACGAGCAGAAAATCTCATTATTCAATCCCAAAATTTACATATTTTCTACACTTGGTAAATGACGAAGTCCGATAACGTTGTTTCCTGAAGCAACACACCAAATGACAAATTGAAACCGTTGTATAGGCTAAGATATATTTTATGTAATCCTTAGATAATGTTACTCCGACAAAATTGCCGTATTTTGAGAGAATCCTTGTAGAAAGTTCAAACTGAGAGAAAGTTCAAATTCAAGTGATTTAACCAAATTTTCAATTGAATCCTTAGCTTCCAGTTTCCAAGAAAAATATTTCGACAACCGAATAGTACTAGATATATCATATATTATTAATCCAAACAAAACCCCCAGGAAGCTGCAGAAATATTGTTAACAGGTACACAAACATTGAACAGTCGAAGTGATTATGCAGTGCATTCCGAATATCGAGCCCGTTGGAAATATCATACAGCGATGTTTCATCCCATTTTAGGAATGATTAGTGGCATGTATCGAAACAATTTAGTTTCGATGCTCTTCCTAAACGCACTAACGCCATATCTCTTGAAACGGAGTGAAAAGTCAGATTGACCATTCGGACACACCTCATAAATCTCTGAAGCGTTTGGATGAAATCCAAACTTTTCCAGATTTGCCTTATATGTAAAGAAGTACGTACTACTGACTGTATCACCGAATGCATTCTACCACACTTGAGATAGTTTCGATCTTGTTACATCGACAGAAGGAAGCACGTGATTATCAAAACTCAGTTGATTCCGCCTTTACAAGAGATAAAGCTTTGGTGAGCAGAAGAAATTGGATGAGGTGAATATTTAGTCTCAGAAGATGATAGATTTTGGATCCTTTGACCACATTTTTGCCGACAGCTGCTGGAGTATTTTAGTTGAATTGTATCTATGCTTCGAATAAAAATCTCAGTATATACTGAAATGCTTCTGCAATATATATATATATATATATATATATATATATATATATATATATATATATACTGGGACTCTCGATCAAAATATCGAAATATTTTCAAATAGAAACTCATAGGGAGTTGTCTACACAAATGTTTTAACGAGAATGTAACCTATCACTTTAAATAAATGTTATTTAATTGTTCGTTCTCGCACTAATGTTGTCATGAGTAGGAATCCAGAACGCTAGGGAGTGTTTATTCGTCTTGTCTTCGATAGAGGGAGCTTACGTGAATTTTCACAACTTATTGCTCTCCTTATTCGGATCTAGGAGCTGTGAGCCTTTTGAAAGTCATCGATTCTTGATTGATTGATTAAATACGGACAAGTGATTTATAATAATGATGAAACAATTGTATTCTAAAAGAATACAATTGTTTCATCATTATTATGAATCACTTGTCCGTATTTCGAATATAAAATAATTCTATTATTATCATTCAACAAGATCGATGATTTTTTCGAAGCGCACTTAATATTCACTCTCGAAAGTGATAGGTTCGTTCTCGTTGACAACATTTGTGTTGTCACTCTCACACTCTCAGCTCCCTGGGAGTTTTATCTGAAATATTTTGATATGTCGATTTAGAGTCTCAGTATTTACTAGTACTGATTCGTGAATCTTGAAACTATATATATATATATATATATATATATATATATATATATATATATATATATATAATATATATATATATATATATATATATATATATATATATATATATATATATATATTCAATCAATTATGTATATATATATATATATATATACATAATTGATTGGAAAAAGATGGCCCCATAGGGTGCCAACTCCAAGTACAATTCTGGAGTCACTGAAACACGTTATCAGGATAGTGTGATTGTGATATACGATAGCTTATATCGTAATAATGATCTATCTAGTCGATGTTGTTGCTTTTGTGTCATACACGATGGACGTTATATCCAACTTCAACATAATCGAATTAGAACGGCATTTCGAGTGAAACTGGTGACACACAATATGTTTGTCGAAATGATTCAATCATTTACCAGTTAGAAGTAGAAAGGTAATGATGTTTGATATACAAAATGGGACTATTCTGAATATTTCAGTTAAAATTGTTTCAATGAGTAAAAGGACACAGAACGGCACAAAAGTGCTTTGATGTTATAATGTGATTGTTTCAGATTTCCCTTTTCAATAAAATTCAGTCACGACCTGCAAAATGCAACAATGAAATTTATCGAGACTACACTGCTTTTAATTACTCGACAAAATCCACTGAAATGTAGACTTCATTTAACACCCTTTATGATTCTATTTTACTTCACGGAATGGAAAAGTTTTTGAAACGGAAATTTTTTTACATTCTATGACCTTAGGTAAAAACACTTCGAAAAAAATTAAAACATCAAATGAACATCTTATTGACCGATTTGATACATCGCTATCGTATTAGTGAAACATGATTAAATATTGCTTTAAATTGAACAATTGCCTTAATGTTTCACGAATTTGAAACATAAAGCAAAGTAATATTGATTATTGATCATTGTACGTTTTCACGCACCTTAGACAATTAACATAGATCAAAATACGAAAAAAGATTTCCTAGAAACGAAAACTAGGAAAGAATTTTTGAATATGTAAGCAAATAAGACCTTAATTTGGATTGAAGGTATTGATCAAGTATTGATAGTGGTAAACAAGATAGTTCACAACGATTATATTCAAGAAGGAGATAAGCAAACTTATATACAAATCAACGTTGCTCCATGATCGGCAAGATCATCGTTGCAATCACCAGAGAGCCTTTATTCAAAACGGTTCTGTAAGTTGCGCAGTTGTAACTGATTAATTGTGACAGTTCCTAAAACAATGGTTTTCTGCCTCTGATAAGAAGAACCGATAGCCGCCATTTATCTTACTTCAGGAAAAAAACGCTTGAAAGAGTACATAGAGAAAATTACCTTACAAATCAGAGCATCTAGATCTTTGAGAATTGTGGCGACTCCTCGTAATATATGGGCGATTTTCTGACTGACCGTAAATTCTTAGTGGGGTTCGTTTGGTGCTTGTACATTGGCGAAGAGGTCCCCCATGGATCTCTTCTCTGCACCCCATTGTTTGCGGATTATATTTCAGAACTAAGTCTTCAATTATAGTCTAGAAAGACAAGGTTTCGCAGTCGATACGAAAATTAATGTTGTATAACAACATGCTGTGTAGAGAAATCGAATTTCAACTTCATAATATACAACAAATTGGAAGCAATTCAGTCATATTTATGAAGTTAGAAGGAAAGTTGGGCTTTGCATTTTTGTGCTGAATTTAAAAACCAAGCTGTCAAATTACTGCTCGGTAATATTTTTCACCCTTTCAGATGACTTATTATAGTTCCTAACAGATGAAGAAGTGAACGGTCCTTATTGATAGATTCGAAGATTAGATGGATAACTAAGACAAATTCTAAGATGAGAAATAGATCAGTTAATGTACTAGATTGAAGCATGCAATTGGGTCAAGATAATTGTATTTTTAGATTTCATTTCTGTTTGATATCGAGGATAATATTTATGAAGTTTTGTTATGTTTCTATGAGAAGAATTAGCATTGGATTGATTGCTACAGATAATAATGTGCCATTTCAAAACTATATTGCAGTGAATTTAGAGAATAGTAACTGCAGTTAATGAACTGATGATACTTTGTTTTATAGCAAATCAGAAATACAGATGTATTTCTAATAGATGAAGGATCTAAAGCAAGTATCTTAAGGGAAGAACCAGTCATTTCACGATACACTGGAGATATTTCAATTTAGCTATCGAAATACTTCAGAGAACTGGGGTTTAACAAGCGATTCGATAGAAAATTTTAAAAATCGGCGATACTCTATACCTACAGTTCGACCTGTAAAGAATTTTTTGTATTCTTGGACAACATGGTAGAAGACGCATTATCCAATTTTTATCTTTAGGGTACTTAAACTTAAAATAATGAAAAGGTTCGGAACATTATTAAATAATAAGGTGAATGGTTTCAATCATACCTTGAGGAAAGAAGACAGGAAACAAGGTATAATGAATACAGATCTTCGAAGACCACAACCAGATATAGAGTACCTCAGGGGACTGTGTTGGGACCCTTGCTGTTTCTTCTTATGATCAATGATATGTCTAAATATGTGAAAAAAAATGTAAAAGATAGCTGTTTCATGATGATGATGCTGATGATATGATGATACGGAATGATACTATAGGATATGGTTTCAATGGTCAGTGAGGATCACACACTTATCAATAGTTTTCTACAGGATAACAACCTATATCTGAATTCAAAGAAATGTAAATATATGATTTTAAAGAATAAAAATATTGATATTTGTAGTACACCTGCAGTTGCCTCGAGAACATGTATTGGAAAAAGTGGAGGAATTTAAGTACTTGAGTGGAGTGATCGATGAAGGCCTGACTTTTTCTAATCACTTAGAGTATATAAGCAAGAAGTCAAAAAAATTGGATTTTTTGGTAGAATTAGCAAGAATTTGTCTGGGTATTCTAGAAGAACAACATACTGCTCACTGGTGCATCCTAATTTCAACTATTGTTCGACAATATTATTTTTAATGAATAAAATCCAAATTCATGAATTACGAAAGCGTCAAAATTGGGCTATATGAATAATATTAGGATCTTCTAGAAGAAGTAGTGTTGTTTCTATGTTGGATGTTACAGGTTTTTTAAGTGTCAGACAAAGTATTGTGCTCAATACAGTAACATTTTTATATAGAATTATTCACAATATGTTGCCAAAACACCTGTTAGTAAAATTTGAATTTGTTAAAGAAAAACATAATTATGGGACAAGGCAGTCTAATGATTATTACATAAATGCTGTAAGGACAAATTATGAGAGTAATGATTTGTTTCACAAAGGTCTTATCTTGTTTAATAGCTTATCTAGAGAAATGAGAGATGTTAATGAACTGAAGATTTAAAAAAAAATTGTATTGCTTTTGTTAAAAGAAATTATTTTTATTATTATTATTCTTATTATATTATTATTCTTGCATTGATTTCTAATGTTAAGCTACAAGTCAATTGACTTTATTTTTGAAAAATCTCATTATATCCTAACTCGAATTGCAGCTTAGGGTTCCCACAGCAATATACATACGTCTTAAGAAAACAGATGTCCATGTCGGAAGCACAAGATAGAGTTGGTCTGCTCACTACGTTCTAGTATTGTACTGCAAATTGCCGTGGGTCCCCTAAGCCTGCCCTTGTGAAGCAGAATGGGAATGTGCTTAATTGGGAATTTGGGCATCGAATTCGATTCGTCTAATGAATCTTGCTAGAAGGGAAGGGCCAATACACCAGTTTTCGTGTCAGTCATTTATGATAGCCTGGTCATCGGAATTAACACGTTTCTATGACAGGAATCCGTTAGCAGTATTCAACGCTACTGAAATTGAAGTTTGGTCGTTGCTGCTATGGTTGTTAAATGAGGTCCACAAACCTCACCTAGATTGAAACATAAACCGTAAACCACTGTTAACAGTTTGAAAAGCCTGCTTTAGACGTTTAAACGACAAAGTTTAACGCGAATTGCAGAGAACGAATAAAATTCCTAATTGAATTGTGGTTATATAAAAAACAGTTACAATCTTTACTTTGCATTGACTATAAAGTTAACACTATAGTAATTTCAAACATTCCCCATTCGTCGAATATTTTCCTGGAACTGACGACATCGGTATTTTTGCAAATATAATGAGTTTAATGCCGCAGTGAAAGTGGAACAACAAAGAGAAATGCCAAAATACGATGAAGAGGCGCAAGGGATTGAATTTTACATCTTATTGAAATTAAAAAGCCACGGAAAGGGGAGAGAAGAAACAAACCCAACCAACTTGAAGGTGACAATAATGTTCGTAAAATATAATAGAAACATTAATAAGAGAGGGTACAAATACATAGATACTATGGAATATGTACACACGTATGTCCACTATCAGATTATTAAATAACGAATATTTTCAGGAATGTGCATAGCTGTTGAGTAAAAGTTCAACAATTAACTTATAGAGGGTGTTTTTTTTAGAGGTATAGAACTTTAAATTGCAATAAAACAACGAAGGATCATTCGATTGACAAGAATTTTTTTTATTCGAAAGATAATCTTGTGGCATTACATTTTTAATATGATTTCTGGCATATGACCGCCACGGCTGGTTCCGATGTAGTCCAATCTGGACGTCCAATTTTCGATGACTTTTTCCATCATTTGTGGCCGTATATCGGCAATAACACGGCGAATATTGTCCTCCAAATGGTCAAGCGTTTGTAGATTATCCGCATAGACCAATGACTTTACATAACCCTACAGAAAGTAGTCTAGCGGTGTTAAATCACAAGATCTTGGACACCAATTCACAGGTCCAAAACATGAAATTAGGCGGTCACCAAACGTGTCTTTCAATAAATCGATTGAGGCACGAGCTGTGTGACATGTTGCGCCGTCTTGTTGAAACCACAGCTTCTGGACATCATGGTTGTTCAATTCAGGAATGAAAAAGTTAGTAATATTGGCTCTATTCCGACCACCATTGACTGTAACGTTCTGGCCATCATCGTTTTTGAAGAAGTACGGACCAATGATTCCACCAGCCCATAAAGCGCACTAACCAGTCAGTTTTAATGGATGTAACGGTGATTTGACATACACTTGAGGATTATTTTCACTCCTAATGCGGCAGTTCTGTTTGTTGACGTAGCCATTCAACCAAAAGTGCGCTTCATCGCTAAAAAAAATTCGCGCGATACATTTTCCGCACAGAACCATTATTTTCGAAATAAAATTGTACTATTTGCAAGCGTTGTTCAGGCGTGAGTCTATTCATTGAATTGTCAAACCAAACTGAGAATAAATCACTTCTCAGCTGTTAAATCGGTCGCCATTTTCAACAATAATGCCAAATTAAAGTTCTATACCTCTAAAAAAAACTCCCTTCATTATATAAACTGTTATCAATTGAGGTTTTAAAAATCATGAAATTGCATTGTTCAGTGCGTCCATGTCTTCTTCATATTAGAAGACTTCGCAAATATGCAATGATTGAGATCACTGTGCATCTATGAGATTGTTTCAGTCTCAAAATAAATCCTATCTTATGTCTTCTAGTTTCAGAATACAAAAACGAGCATTGAAAGAACCGATTAGCTCTCGTTTTAGAGATACAAGCTACTATTTTATTTCAATTTGTTTTTCGAAATTGGCAACATTGTTAATTGTCAAAATACACATAAATTTTATTTGTCAAATTATAATTTGACTGCCTGAAGATTACTAAGTGTGATATTATTGCGGAAACAATGAAATTTATAGTATTTCATGCATATTATCTTGTTTTGAAGTGTTTTGAAGAGAGAAATCAATATGCCAAGGAAATGTGTAAGCTAAAATAATAATTTTTGTTACATAATTTGAATTAACTAATTAGCTTCATTCACGATGTACTTGATAAACTTCAGTTTATCATCTACATCTGATGAAGCCACTATGTTGGCGAAACAATATTCTTATGTTTGACTAAATTATGTATAGTGAAAATCAAAAAACTACTGAGTTTTATTTAAATTATGTTGTTAGATTTTATCAAGTATCGGCTCAATAGATTACAATTTTATGTTACATTTGTGGCGAAATAACGTTTACCATACAAAAACGCAATTTGACGAATATAGCAATATAAATAGCAGCATATCAATATTATTTTGGTATGAAGGTAGGAAACCAAAATAAGCCATGGGCTCCACAGACATGTTGCAATTTCTGTTCAGTTATATTACCTGAATGGCTGTAAGATGAAAAACGATCTATGGCTTTCGCTGTGCCTGATTTGGCGGGAGCCAACTAAACAAATGGACGATTGCTATTTTTTCTTGAGTCCATCTATAAAAGCAGGATTTTCAGTGAAAAAAATGAAAATTGTTAAATACCGGAATTTTCCATCAGATACTCAATCTATTTCACATTCAGACAGATTACCAGTTCCTACACCACACAAGACTTATGAGCTGAGAGCAGAAACTGAAGACAATGTACAGGGAGAACTCAAAGAGCCCTCAGCATCTTATGACCCTGATTTTGAAGAACAAGAGACATTGATTTGTCACACGAGAAGGCAGAACTTCTATGATCAAGGTTACGGCGGTAGAATCTCCTGCAGAATGATGTCTGGGCACCAAGTACAGACAACGTCATAGTAATTTGATTCTCCTTTTCTATGGACCTCCAACTCAAATGCAATATGTCCCTAAAAATTCATTTTCTCCAATACCATCTTGATTTTTCACATCTAATTGCGGATATGTCATTGATGAGCATAAAGAACGGTTCCATCAAGATATTTTTGTGATGGAACGAAAATATCAGGGCAGCTGGAATGAAACAATGCTTGCAGATTACGCTGGTTCAAATGTAGAGTTGGTCCAGAGGTCATTTACAAGAGGAAAGCTAATAGATATCGATCAAAGGAATAAGTTGATTCTTCGTAGATCCGGCAAATATTTTTTGGAGCATTTCGAATTTAAATATGATTAATGACACTGTAATGTTATTATCATATGTACTTCATATTTACCAATTTCTTAGAAACAATTTTCATCTTTGTTGCGCAGTGAATTGGATATATTTTTGTAAACTCTCCACTTCTTTAAGTATAATTATGTAACAAAAGTCATTCAACCACTTTAACCAAGATCTTTTCACCTTGTAAATGTGTGACTCCTCTTTTCAATGATCGGAATGTTTACTAAAATTTTTCATTTTATGAAAGATTATCCAAGTGCCTAAGAAAATTCGAATAAAAACAGAGTGAACTAATTCATACGATATATTCGAAGTAACTTTATTTGCAACTGAATGTTGAAACAATTAAATTTGTTAATTCATCCTCTGCTATCTCTCATGAAATATATACTGCTTTATAATCCTCATTGCTCCAAATATTGCCGTAGGATTTGTTCGAAAAATTAGAGATGATTGCGTAGATGGAGTTCAAAATTTTCATATAATTTATAGCCAGTGGAACTGTGATTTATTCTCACTATTTCACTTCGTGATGGGATCGAAGTCAGGTACTCTATTTAATGAAATATATACGAACTCTCGGTATCGGTATTTGAGTTCACTCCAAGATTATTCGGTTGAAAATGACATTTTGTCCAAATTCAGAAAATTCGTAGATGTTGAATTGTGAAAAGAAGAAATTTGATGGAAATGATACAATATTAGTTTCTCTCAGTTTTATAAAGATATAAATGTATAAATCATTAATGTACATCGTACAAGATAGTGAAATTATTGGCTATTGTTTTTGTTTTGCCTTGAAACACTCATAACGAATTCTACCTTTGTTGTGAATAATTTCGTCAATAATATAATAATATTATTGACGAATTATAGTCGTCAGCAATAAAGGCCTATTATCTCTGAACATAATATATATATATATATATATATATATATATATATATATATATATATATATAATTCGAATGTTTTTAGCAATAACATGCTTATTTTAGTGGAATGGTATATGCAATGGTTAGAGAACCAATGCCACATTATCAGTAGAAGTCATTTATTATATATATATATATATATATATATATATATATATATATATATATATATATATATATATATATATATATATATATATATATATATATATATATATATATACAACAAATCTCTTTCTTGTTTTCGAATATATGAAAGAAAGAAGGTCTTCAATTGAGTAACACCACGATGTTGGTTATTTTGATGACTTGTTTATTCCATGATAATAGAGAAGTTAGAATAATTATTCGTAAAAATAGATGTATGCCTGTGAATCTGGTTGTTTGGAAATCGAGAGGCGGGTAATATGAATCTATTTTGTTATGATTAATGGCTTTGAGTCACACCATATTGAGGTTGTCGACTTCTTCGCAAAGACAACCAATTTATCTACGAAGGAAATGTACACATTCAAATGAAAGTGGTGTTCACACACTGGATTTAAGATTTGAATGTTCTTATATTTTATGCATACTCAAATTTTGTCAGGATTAAAATGCTCATGATATTGTGATGCAGTTACAGTCGATGAGGATATATATCCAAGTAATATCTTTCTTCGTAGCAGTGGATTTTTGTGACAGGATAAGAAGATGATGGCAGGATGATTCGACCAGGAATGATTCATATGTGTCTAATATTCAAAGAATTAATGATGAATAGATGAAATAGGTACTTGCATACAAGTGGTAAAATCTTGAAAAAATCTAAAATTTGATATCCTCGAATTGTTTGTTCTTTATTGAGAAATGTAGCATTACTAATGAAACATTGTCAGAGAAGTCGAAGAAAGGATTATATTTAGTATGAACCCAATTCATTCTCAAGTAACACACTGGTTGTAACTGCAGAAAAATCTATTCGCAAACCCGTTAAGCCGTTGCTTGAGCTGAATTGAATTATTGGACGTATTTAAACTTCAATAATAGTCATCTGGAATCCGATATAGCCTGAGTAGTATCGAGGATTCTCAGAGAGTACTGCAGCTCTGTATGCTTCGAAGCATTTGCTGTTGCCAATATCCGATAATCCTTTCAATAATTAGAGACATTCTCTTTATTTCCAGAGTAACGCTGATCTAGAGCAAGGATTATATTTAGTAACCGCATTCAGATTAATCTCTAATCGGGAAAGATTTGGTCCTACAGGAAAAGCTCACAGAAAAAGTTGATTTAATGAGGAGAAGAATTATGATCCTAATTCATTCTCAAGTAACACAGTGGTTGTTACTGCAGAATAATCTATTCGTAAAACCATAAAGCCGTTGTTTGAGCTGAATCGAATTATTGGACGTATTTAAACTTCAACAATTGTCATCTGGAACGTGATATAGCCTGAGTAGTATCGCGGATTCTCAGAGAGTACTGCCGCTCTGTATGCTTCGGAGCATTTGCTGTTGCCAATATCCGATAATCCTTTCAATAGTTAAAGACATCCTCTTTATTTCCTGAGTAACGTTGATTTAGTACAAGGATTATATTTATTTACCGCTTTAAGATTAATCTCTGACCAGAAAATTTTTGGTCTCACTGGAAAAGCTTAAAGGAAAAGTTGATTTAATGAGGAGAAGAATTATGACCCTAATTCACTCTCAAGTAACACAGTGGTTGTTACTCAAAAAAAAAACCTATTTGCAAAACCGCTAAGCGTTTGTTCGAGCTGAATTGAATTATTGGACTACTTAAAACTTCAATTATTGTCATCTTGAATCCGATACATCCTGAGCATTATAGAGGATTCTCAGAGAGTACTGCCGATTTGTACTGCATTTGCTGTTGCCCATATCCGTTAATCCTTTCAATCATTAGAGACATCCTCTTTATTTCCAGAGCAACGTTGATTTATGAGCGACTTAGCTGCAGCAAGCCTTAGTAAATTTTCGCAGTCAGCCACTATTCCATTTAATGTGTGGCCAGATTGTGTTCCTAATGCAGTTAATCGACTGATAGAAAATCCCACTAAGACTGCCCACATTTATAACCCTACCTAACATGAATTAGTGGTAATACTCCTATATGTCACTGATATCGCCGGCCGTCTGTGCCCTGCTACTTTTTATCGCAGGCGCGTGTTCAAGGAACTTTTCGCGAACGTGGGATATCTTTATCCTCCTAAGTTTCCTAAATGTATTATTTTCCTGCAGGGTTCCAGCAATGAGCTACCTAATTCTTTTTCGATTATGTAACTTACTATCTCGTAACAGAAAATATGGTTGAGGCAGCTGTGCCATCAAATTTATGACAGAGATATCTGAAAATATAACTTTTTCGCACAAACAGATTGGCAATGGTGAAACTTTTCTGATAGATTTCTACCTATTACTTTCCTACTGTCTGTAATCATTGTCAATCTTCTTCATGTTATTCTGCTTCTTATGCTCGAACGTTGGATGTATCAATTATTCATAATGGTTTCGTACACCGGAATATATGTCCAGTGAACCGAACAATTTTCGTGAAATTTAGCTGTATTAAATTATTAAACCTTTGAAAATCTTGTACAAATTGTTGTTCTTGTCATCGAATGTCATAATACTTGCTTTAGAGAACAACATAAACTTTGAGGGGATCTTCTAAAGGTGTCAATACTTCGTCGAGTTTTTGATGAAAATGTTTCAGTCTGTGCGATTTCAAGTAAAAGTCATCTTTCAACAAAGATGGAAGGATGGAAGCCGTATTTGATTTTCGACGAATATGCTTATCGATTTGAGAGATACCTCTAAAAGATGACATTTGATAATAAATGATATATTAATTATATTTGATAATAAATACGTTTAGAATGTAAGGTAGTTGAAAAATCTTTCGTCGATGATAGATTGAAATACATAAGGACCATGAATATATAGAGAACAATATGATAGAACAAAGAACACTGAAGGATGTTAATTGAAAAAGAGAAATTTAGCAGACCGCCGAACGTGAAGATTACAGACTAATTCTGTGGAATGAAATCGTGAAAATTAGAAATTGGTATTAGAATAGATTGTAATCCTAACTTTAAAAATCATGAACAAATCGTTCTTTACAATGCGTTGATTCTTTCTTATTCACAATACTAATCTAGTTTGCTGTATTCAGTTTCCAATAATAACCTAGAATATCCGCCAATCTCAGAAAACAGATGTATGCCTAGTATACTGAAGGCAAACGAATACACACTAATCCAAGACTTAGTTAAATTACTGGACTGTTTTAAAATAGAAAAACTTCTGAAGTATCAAGTCTCGATATTCAAAAAAAAGCAGTTGGATTTCTGACAATTGGTTTTCGAACACATGGAGCATTGTGATGTATGCAGTCAAGAATGAACAAAGACAGTCTTTGTCCGAACGTGAACGACAGCGCATCGAGTGTACCTAAATTAAGATAAATCTCTATTAGAAATATAATAATTTTTGAAAACCTTTCTTCTTTAGAATATTGTTTCATAGTATAATAATAAGTATTGTTTTTTTGTTTGTGTGTTGATGACAATATATTGATGAAACTCCATTTGAAAAAGGCCCAAGAAAAGGACCGAAACGTTATGTGATGTAGATGTTTAATAAACATTTTTGAGAACCAGAAAACCCAATAATTTTTTTCTGAATATATATATATATATATATATATATATATATATATATATATATATATACATATATCTGTTTCTGTGTGTACTATTGAAACATACCTCAACATTGGGGTCTCTGATGTATATTTCCTTGAATGCCTCATCGCCTCTGTCTCTAGGCCGGTAGGCTATTCGGTAGCCTAAAAATTCGCCATGAATGGTTTCGATGTGAGGCGGCCTCCAGCTGATATGAAGTGAAGTTGATGAAGTATTGTGTGCAGTCGTTATAATGGGTTTACCGGTTGGAGCTGAAAGAGGAAATAAAGTTAGGAGTAGGATCAGATGCTTTTTGGGGGCAGCAACGCATTCACTTGATGTCCCTACGCATAGAATGACCGTATCCGTATTTATATGTCACGGAGCTTGCTAATGTATCTATTCATAATTCGAACAGAATCTTCTAGATTGGGTCAAGATAATTGATTTAATTCTTGTGAAATGAATCGAAAGCTTGAAATGAAACGCAATGAGTTTATGGTTGTTTCATTCTATTAATCATTACTATGTCCAACAGAAAAGTGACGTGGAAAATGAAAAAGATATATCCAAGTGACACAAAAGTTATTTATAAAGCATGACAAGGCAAATTAACCTCATCTGATTTGTGTTATGGGAATTGTTTCTCACATAATGATCTATCATGCTTCAATTTCAATCAGTTAATTTAAAGTTGAGACAGAAATAGTCTTGGGTTTTTCCGGCAGGTAGAGCTGTATGTACCTCTCTGATTTCTTGTTTACCTTAGTCTTACCATACATTCTTGTTTCCTGAGTAGATTTGGCAAATATCTCATAGTAAGTTTTCATAGTTAGAGGTTTCAATTCATTTCTAAAGTTGACTGAGTGTTCCTTGATCTCTTGTTGAAATATTGTTTAATATATTAAATGAAAAACACTTAGCTAGGTTTCACAAAATTTATAATAAATAAATACTTGACAATTACTTCGGCGTACCCCATTTTCAAAAGTGGGACTGGGAAACCAGTCTAACTTTTGAAAATGGGGTAAAATTGAAAATTTTCTCACAATATTGTCAAACTATGCAACAGTAGAAGAAATAAAGACTATATTATATATATATATATATATATATATATATATATATATATATATATATATATATATATATATATATATATATATATATATATATATATATGTTCAGGTAGTGTTGCCGTAATGATAAGAATTTCGAAAATATTTGGTTTATAATAATAATAATGTATTTATTTAGCAGAATTGCTACATCATATTACAAAATATAGTAATAACAAGTTAATTAAAAATTAAAATAATGAAAATACTGTAAATTAAGTAAAGTATCAATCTGTGTAAATAACATAATATAGTAGAAACAAAAAAGTTATACTTAGCACCTAACTAATATTACAGAGTAATAGCAGAAACAAAGCTCAATTGAGTTAAAGCGACTTTAAACTGTATTGCATTTGGTTGAGATGAACGTTCTCAAAAGTCTTTTAGATACTTTTAAACTTTCAAAGTTTTTTATATGTGCAGGAAGTCCATTAAATTCAATTGAACCTTTATACAAAATAGATTTGAGCTTTTGTGTGGTGTTACATTTTCCAAGGATAAAGTCTGTTTTGCATGTCGTATTATAAGTATGTACATCTTTAAATAATCGAACTCTATCACTAATGTAGGTTGGTAACATATTTCTTTTCAGTTTAAAAATGAACACTTGTACATTAAACACAACTCTTTGGCTAACAGATAAAATATTTAACACATTAAGCATGGATTTGACAGGTGTATATCTATTACACTTTAATATAAATCTCATAGCCCTATTTTGTATTTTTTTTAATCTACTTATTTGATATTGAGGACAATTAAACAATAAGGAACAACAGAATTGTGAATGAGGAAGTGCAATGGCTTTATCGGCAAAAGGTGGAAAGAAATAATTTAAACGTCGTGTTGTGATTGTTTTCTGTGTCAATACAGATTTGTACGTTGATGTGTCATACTATACGTTTATGATTTAACCTCGCTTTATGACTTTGTTTCACATATCATTCATATATCTTACGTTGTTGAGCAGTGTCGCTTTGAAATTGCAAATAACCGTTTGATGACTTTTGTGTCGTTTTTGTTGGTTTATTGAATTGTCAGATGTAGGTTTCCTTGTCTACAATTTGTAACCAATGAATCAACACCTTGTCTATATTTTTAGTATTCCTGAAGAAGAACGGAATTTCGTTCGAAATATATAATTGCTGACGATTAGTCGTTTAAATTAGTTCTGCCCGTCTTTTGCCGATAACCCAAATATTTTTGTAAGTATATATATATATATATATATATATATATATATATATATATATATATATATATTATTATTATTACAATTGTTCCCCATGAGGAGAGCGACTCAACTTGAATTCGCAATTATTAGGACTTTTGCTTCATCTTTTTTGCCTCCCAAAAACGCTTCATCCTCTCTGAATGCTCTTTCTTCCGTTCATCTGTCCACTTTACTCCAGGTTGACGATTTGATTTCTGCTCAAACTTTGCATGTGCGATTTTATAGCGACATTTAGTGCGATCTTCGAGATTTTTTATATTGATCTGTTGTAGATCCTCTTGGACCTCTTTTAGCCACTCTGTTTCGCATTTACTATTCATAATTATATTGAGTAGTTTCTTCGGTATTCTGGACTGTTTCATTCTGTAGACATGTGCATAGAACTTTGCTCGTCGTTTTCTGATTTCTTCCGTTATCGTATTTGTCTTTTGATACAGTTCATTTTGAGGTCTTTTCATCCAAATACCGTTTCTATTGATTGGCCCGTAAATCTTTCTGAGAATTTTTCGTTCTTGTTTTTCTATTTCTCTAATTCTTGAATGACCGCCAATAACCATTGTTTCAGCTGCGTAGATTGATTCTGGAAGAATCGTTGTGTTATAATGCCTCAATTTGGCGCCTCTCGAAATGCACTTTTTGTTATAGTGAGCCCATGTTAGTTTGTAGGCTCTTTGGAGCTTGGTTATTCTCTGTTCATTAGCGATTCGGTTTAAACCTGAGGACTGTATAACTTCCCCGAGGTATTTAAAATGGCCTACTTGCAGAATTTCACCATGTTTTCACCATTGTTATAGAAATGTTATGGGTTATAGGCAAGAAAGGAGGCCACTATGAATTAATTTGATTCAATTTGTTTGCCTGGTCTATATTTCGACTGTGTTTACAGTCTTCATCAGGACTCTAAAACAGATGTTTACACAGAAATCATGTCAACATTTAGTTTAACAACTTACGGCTAACTAGGTAATAAAAGTATGGCCAACAACCATCAACAGGAATGTGTGAAATTCAAAGTGTAAGTGATATTGCACAGGAATCGAATATTAATGTTAAAATGTAAAACCTTTTGAAAAAATATATAAAATTATCTTAAACCAACCACCACAGATAGATAAACAATCGAGTATATATGACAGAAATTGTCCCCGAAAAAAGCACAGAGGTGAGAGAGTAAATCACCGTAACAACAAAAGTCACACTGAACAGGTAACATATAAAGTGTATTGAGATTGTGGATTGTCTGCTAGGGTTACTTAAAATGATCTGAAAGTAAATAACTATAAATGCAGCTCAACCTGGAAACGTCCGTCTTTTTATTAATGCTGTTGGTGTTGTTGTTGATGTGGACCATTTCCAAAAAATCACTTTTTTGGTAACTGACAGCTACATCCAGTATTCCAACATTGTCAAAGTCAAAACGATGTCCTTGTTTTGCGGAGTGTATTGCCAAAGCACACCTGTCTGGCCAAAGTCTAACATCACGTTTATGAAGAGTTATTCTTCTTTTAATGGTCTGAGAAGTTTGACCTATGTAGACTCCTTCACAATCTAATCACGGAACACTGTAGATGCAATCTGATGTTAATGATGGATTATCTTTAAATCTTGTAAAAACACTTCTGCCAGTAATGAAGTTGTATTTGGCAAGTTTTAGATCATCTATTGCACCGAAAATGTGACACAGTTTTGCCGTGAGAGATCTATATCAAGGTCAGTTGTAGAGGTGGCAAACTTTGTCAAAACTTTTGACAAAGTTGTGATATACAACGAAAAGTCAACGAAAATAAAGTTTTTCGTATTAAAAGAAGCCTGTTATTGCTAAAAATATCCAATATATATATATATATATATATATATATATATATATATATATATATATATATATATATATATATAATGAATTTCAAGACTTTACTCCGAATGAATTCACCCCGAATTATTACAAGAAAGATGGGAATAAATTCGTCTCCCGGAGAAAGAAGGAATATTTCTCAGATATAAATTGCGTTGCCTATTGGGACAAAAAACAATACGTAAAATTAAATCAACGTCGCTTCAGGAATCGACGGTATTTGCCTTATCTCACTCCTAAACAAAATACTTCGAAAAAATAAAACGTTGAAATATATGCAGCATATTCTGAAGTAGATTTTCAATATTCCAGCCTACCGGGAGTGTATTTACATCTAAATGTAATTTATCGGAAAAATGACAACGGCTGATGAAAGAACCAGGCGGATGAATTCTTTTATTTAACCCCGACGGTACGATGTTATCAGATCTTTTCTTTGCATTCCATCCGAAGTGACATTCCACTGAAATCATAACCTCTTCTACCTATTCCTTTATATTAATACCTTGGTTCTGCTGTGCTGAAGATATCTCTCTGAAGAAATGAAATCTACAGAAACACAAGCTTTATTTCATAGAAGCCGTGTTGAAAAAAAATATTGGACAGGCCCATACAGAGAGATTGTCCCAGGAAATTTTTGAATTTCAAATAGGAAATAGTGGATTTCAAGGTTTTTCTGAGCATTTTAGAGTTGAATGATCACATTAGAAACTCGAAAACTAGACTCCGGATAACTCTACGAACCCGACAACATTTTTGACTTCGAAAAACGAAGCAAAACATAAACACGCACAGTAGTTTCGTAAGAAGCTAATTCAAATCATAGTGAAAATTATGCTTATGGAGTTTTACAGAGCAGTGAATATAGATCTAAAAATAATAAACTTATATTCAAATGACTTCTGAAATATCATTGAAACAATAACACATAAAAAATTGCACAGCTATAGCAAACTTCATATTACGATGATCAAGAAACGAAATCACCCAAATTAGAAATATTTGTATATTGGATTGAATATTTATTATGGAAAATTATTATCCATAATGAAAGTCATAATTTGATGAAAATACGCATGACGCGTTATTTATATATATATATATATATATACATATATATATATATATATATATATATATATATATATATATATATATATATATATATATATATATATATATATATATATATATATATATATATATATATATTTCATTCAGTGGACCTACAGTTTAACGCCGGTTCCGAACGGCCATTGGGCTTGTAATCGATGTATGTACATTACCCAGCATATTTCATTATTTAAACTACTTAAATCATAGACAAACGCAAACACCCATGCCTTCATCGGGGCTCGAACCCGAGATTCAGAAGCAATATGTTCTATAGTCATCCCGCTGTAAAAGAAGAACAGTGTTCTATGGTCATTCCCACCCCACAAACTTCAGGATAAATATAAGCAATCCACAATGTAATAGCTCAGTTGATCATCAACATCTGATGAAGCCACTGTGTTGGCGAAACGATATTCTTTTGTTTTGAATTAATTATAGTGAACATCGAAAAACTGCTCAGTTTTATTTAAATTATGACTTTATCACGATTTATATAACATTTATTCCATATATATATAATGGCGATTTTGAAGTTGGGAATTATATATAATTAGTTTGTATTTGAAGTTGGAAAAATTATTACATACTTTTCATTTCAGATCTAGATTTAGAATCGGATCACACTTTAGTGAATATATATGAATGAATGAATGACACTATGCTATTTAGTGAGGAGTAACTTATCTTAATGATGCCAGAAGAATCCACCACAATTCGAGAGAATTCAATTCCAAAAAATGTAACATGGCTGTCATTTTACTCACTTGACGCATATATAGGTAGGAATACTCCACTTTTTAATTAAGCTTTATTGATAACGAACAACACGCTATAAATCTCTTTATGAGGTTTTCCCATTGAAAGTTTGTCGATTGAACACGAATTTTTCTATTCCTAAATTTTGAAGCGCAGTAGTCACCACATCCATCGATCAGTAGCCCATAGAAGCAGAATGCAACCCCTGTTGAACTGTTCTCTTGTGTGTCTATGCCATTTCCATGATTGAAACCAACTCACACTAAACATCAATCACTCAAAACTTTTGTCATTATTTAGCTCAGTCGCAACAAGTTCGTTGATTATTCTCGTTACAACAGACATCTGACGATTTTTCTTTCAGGAGTTTCTGTTGCAAGAAAGGGCCAACTATCGGATGTGCAATGATCGAGGATCCAAAATGAAATAAAGCGGCAGTCGCTGAGTGATTCTCAGTCAATCCTCCCTCACGCTATAATTGTCAAAGCCCTGATGCAATGAAGAGATGAAACGATCAGGGTATAGATCGGATTCAATGTTCTTTGAAAATGTGGGGGATAAGATTTAAACTCGGTCTTTTTTTGCAGGCAGAATGGATAATTCAGGAAAGAAAATTGAGTGAGCATTCTTATTCCTGCAGTCGAATGTAGGCTGGTGAAATGTATTCCTCTGGTACATTGTGGAATCCTTCAATTTCACGGTAGTTAGTGGATATTCACTCACAGCTGTTCAACATGTTGGTAATATAATAAAGGAGATCCTATTGAAATATGAACCTTGGATACTCACCATCATGTTGGAAGTTATGTTTTAGGAATCGTGTAGGCTTTCACGGCCGGTGTCCATTGTGAAACATGGTGAAATGATTTTCCGGGCTGATTGGCCGTGGTCAACTGGAACTCCTCCTCTTCCAGACGTTTCGTCCCTAACTGCGAGAGACATCTTCAGTGGCGCCACTGAAGATGTCTCTCGCAGTTAGGGACGAAACGTCTGGAAGAGGAGGAGTTCCAGTTGACCACGGCCAATCAGCCCGAAAATCATTTCATTATGTTTTAGGATTAGCTCGAAAGTTGTATATATATATGACACTATGGTGTGCAGAGAAGAGCTGTTATGAGGGAAAAAAAATTTTCTGAAGAAGACAACATTGGTTTGTCGAAAACGTTAAAAACTATATGTAAATAAAATATAGATTTACCAACAGTTACTAATAGAGTTAATAGTCCAAGAACTCCATTCAATAAAATATATATAATATATATATATATATATATATATATATATATATATATATATATATATATATATATATATATATATATATATATATACCTATATATATATATATGTATTATGAAATTGATTTATTGCCTGTTTAAGACAGTTTAATTTAAATGTGTTTAGCAATAACAGGCTTCTTTCAATATGAAAAACTTTATTCTATTCTCGTTGACGTTTCCTTGTATATCACAACTTTGTCAAAACTAAAAAATTCAATTATCCATTAGTTTTGACAAAGTTGTGATATACAACGAAACGTCAACGGAAATAGAGTTTTACATATTAAATGAATCCTACTATTGTTATATATTTCCTTATATATATATTTATATACATATATATATATATATATATATATATATATATATATATATATATATATATATATATATATATATATATATATATATATATATATATATATATATATATATATATATATATATATATATATATATATATATATATATATATATATATATATATATATATATATATATATATATATATATATATATATATATATATATAAGGAAATGCTATTTTAGCTACTTACTCTCGTTGGATGAGAATGGTTAAATTCGAAAAAATAGCTGAGACCAACGTTCAGACGTCCTGTCAACAGTTACAGAAAACACTCGTAACTTATGCGTCAATTCAAATAATGTTCTATGTCATGAGAAACGTCACTTTATTATATTTTTCATGTTTACATTATTATCTACATACTTATTCTTAAAATAACTTTAATGCAATTGTAATCGATTATTGAATGACTTCTGTATTGTTTTTTGTCAGTTTAACCACTTATGTCAGATGTAGGTATTTTTCACTATCATTTATAATTACTTAACATCTTGTAATACGTTTCCAGCATTCCTGAAGAAGAACTGAACCTTAGTTCGAAATATAGAATTACTGACGATTAGTCTTGGATTAATTTAATAGCCCAAATTGCCAATAACCCAACAATTTTACACTTATATATATATATATATATATATATATATATATATATATATATATATATATATATATATAAATATTAATAATTGATGAGGCCGATACTTGATGTAAATCGATAAACATAATAAAACAATTGTTAAACTGATTTACACATATATTAAAAATAATACTGCATGACGTACGTTTCGATGAGATTCACCTTTTTCAAATGCTACGTGCAGACTAATGACAATTTCTCGAATACATACCATGTATGTATTCGAACGTATTATATATATATATATATATATATATATATATATATATTATTTTCAAAGTTTTCGTTGTTATATTACAACTTTGTCAAAACTAATTAGTTTTGACAAAGTTGTAATATAACAACGAAACGTCAACGAAAATAAACTTATTCATATCAAAAAAAGCCTGTTATTGCTAAAAACTTTCGAAATAAAATATCTTAAACAGGCAATAAATCAATTTCAAGATATATATATATATATATATATATATATATATATATATATATATATATATAACGTTAGGAAATTTTCCAAGTACAACAGATTTCGAAATTTCCATGTCAGTTGGAAAACGCGAAGAAAAAAGACGAAGACGGCCCATCCCAAATATCCATAACAATAATCACACAGAATTATAATACGACGTGCGTCTAATCCAAGTTTTAATTAGGATTCCATTTTATTTACCGAAGCTCGAGATAAACACTTCTAACTTGTTTGAAAGAGGATGTCCACTAAATATGCTCTCTCAGGCGCTCCTATTGATTTACTGCTCCAAAATGTGCTGGAGGATATTGTTTTCTGAAGTAGAAATTATTTGGATGAATGAATTAACCCTCGGGGTCATTGTGCATTCGAGCAAATATTCTGTTAATCTCCTCCAGTTTATTTTCCATTCTGTGGTCAACACTCTCACAAAAATCGATTTCAGTTATGCCACCGACATAAAAAGATTGAACAATTTGAAGTTAATTTGTGTACAGATGAAAAAATAAATGGTTTTGTTTTCGTTAACAACTTGAAGTAAATTGGAAGTTTAAAAGCACCTGACTAGATCTCAGTATTCATTCACAAATTGAGTTTCCTGATGTCAAACGAAGCGTGAGTAGAATGATCTCAATTATAATTACGCGAACACCACTCGAAAAAAATTGTTGAAAATGAATATAATTCGAAATGATCGACTACATTCAACATAATTCAAGGAAACTTTTACAGTACTTCGGGCTATCCTCTCAATATCGAGAGATAATAACCCGACCATTGAATTCTATTATACCTTATAGAAGTGTATAGCTTGCAATAAAACGCTACATACATACATTTTGTTCATTCATTCTCCCGCATTGAACCTTATGATTATATTATTCAAATCCTGGGTTTCAAGGATCCGTATAGGATAAATAGTAGCCTCGTAATTGATCAAATCTCTCAATCCGAAGAGTTCGAGTGCCAAATCATGAAATTTGGTGATATTTTTCACAGGAGTCTTTTCTGTTTTTTCGAACTTCATGTTTGCACACCTTGAACTCGGCTACGCCGTTCTGAAGACAGCATATATGCTCGAAACGTGTTTCAACGGTTGTATATATATATATATATATATATATATATATATATATATATATATATATATATATATATATATATATATTGCTGCCTGTAGAGAAGATGTAAAGTTTTTGATAATATTTTAAGCAGTAATAAGCTGTTTCTATTGAAAAATATTATTTCAGTTGATGTTTCGTTGCAAACTGCAAGTGTGTCATAACTAATGATTCTTTACTCACCACATTTTTTGGTTTTCGTGAGATTAGAGAATGATGTTTCTATTTGAGGCTTTTTGTAGTAAATTATTTATGACTCAACAAGCATTATTTGTGAAATATTATTATTGTAAACCCAGACATTGAATGAAGATAAATACAAAATATATTTATAAAGATATATACAAAATATGACACTTATCGCAGAAAATTCGAGAATCCATCGAAGAAAGGTATTGTACTCAATGGAAATAACATGGATTCTTAAATTTTTTCAGATCGATCTCATATTTTGTTTCAGAATTTATTTGAATCTATAATTTCATTAGATCGAAAAAACAACCTAAACTATAGGCCAGGAAATGAATCGGAAAAGCTGATATTCAGTTGAAAATATTACCGAATGATTTTAGTCCGCCTATCAAATAGCTGAAATCAATCTTGTTGAAACCATGTCTTGCATGAAATTCCATCTTTGGAATTACGTGCTATCAATCCCAAGCCTATTACATTCTCAAAACAGGGTCTGAACTGAGAATGAGATTACGAACAAAAACCACAGACTTCCTTTTTCCGAGTGTATGCTTTCATCGCTTGTTATTTTCCGTAACGTATTATTTGAGGGTTGAGGCTTTCTTTCAAATGAAAACTCAAATGAATGGGTGACAAGGGGGATCATGAAAAATGCATGGACACGAATTCGTAATTGCGCTCTTGATTTTTAAGCAAACAAATTTGTCTTCATACATTTGAATTTCTGTTACAGTTTGCTGGATATTCTGAAGGTCGTGAAACTTAAATAACATTGAAAGGGAGTTTATGTCGGTAATTTGGTGAAAATAGATAGCAACCTCATGATTAATCAATTTATTCCAATTAATGATTCTGATTATCTACTTCAAAGTAAACCCTTTCAGATAATTTTATGTTGGTATTGCCGATGATGTGTTTTGGTAAGCCATGATTCGGTGGTTTATGGTGCATATAAAGGTATGACGTTTTAGCAGTTATGACTCGGAAGTGAAAACAGAAACAAATATTTTTATTATAATTGTAGTTTCTCAGTATAATATACAGTATCACATGTGTTATGACATCTCATAAATTACTGATAAATATATTCAGTTTCAATCACTTTTTGTAATTGCATATCATACTTTTTTTTTATTTAATAAAACATTCAATTTATAATATTTAATTTATTTACATATCGTATTGTTATAATTTATATATCAATGATACAAAGTTTTACCAATTATGACAAGTTAAAAAGGAAGGAAATATTTGTGATATAAATGGAATTTCCCTGTTTAATATGAAGTATTATATGTAATCTACTCACTTATTGATTTCACTGAGGAACAATTTGTAACAAAATTTCTGTTAACTTTGATATTTAGGCTGTTTTAGAAGTACATTAACATGCTGATTCAAAAACATTAAATAGTGTTTTCCTATCACGTCAAGTTTTTTTTTACAGTTGCTGCGCATACTATTACGCTTCATGGAACTGAACGTGAACGCTTCTTAAAAGAAGAAGCTGAAGTCACCCACTTTCAATCGAGAAAAAGTGCATTTCTGCAGTTCTTTCGGAGTGCTGATAGATTTGTGTATTGCCATAACATAGCTGGTTTAATGAAATTCTTGGGAATTTCAGACTATAACGAAACTGAATGCCGATTGTTTATAGGTAGCTCAAAACGTAGCTTGAAGTATGTTCTCCACCACAATGGAAATTTATATGGTTCAGTCCCACTAGGTCATTCAATTTCTTTGCATGAAGAATACGAAGGCATAAAGAAGGTCATTGACTTGTTTCAATATAACTTACACCAATGGATTATTTGTGTTGACTTTAAAATGGTTTGTTTCCTTCTTGGACAGCAATGAGGATATATCAAGTACCCCTCTTCTCTACGTATCTGGGACAGCAGAGCTCGTGAGAAGCATTGGGTGCAGTCAAAGCGGCTGCCAAGATCTGACCTGAAACCTGGTGATCAAAACATTCTAAATCAGCCGCTTGTCGACAGAAAAAACATTATATTTCCGCCTTTGCATATAAAACTAGGTCTTATGAAGCAATTTGTTGAAGCTTTGTCAACTGAAAAGGACTGTTTTGAGTTATCATTTCGGCATTTCCTAGCTTGTCATCTGTAAACATAAAGGCTGGTGACGTTGACGAGCCACAGATCTGGCAACTTATTAAGGATGAACGTTTCATTGAAATAATGACCAAACTTGAAAAGGATGCTTGGTTGGCATTCAAAAGTATTGTCAGGGACTTTCTTGGAAACACACCATCCCAGAATTACGTCGAAACTGTTCAACAATCTTAGAAAGCTTTGAAAAGCTTGGCTGTAACACAGTTTCATACATGAGTATCAAACTGCATTTTCTTACGTAGCCATCTTGCTAGCTTTCCAGAAAATCTTGGCGCTGTTAGCGATGAACAGAGTGAGCGATTGCACCAATGTTTGAAGGTCATGGAGGCAAGGTATCAAGGTAGATGGGATGTCAGTATGATGGCTGACTACTCTTGGTGCATCAAGCAAGAATTTCCCCAGGTTGAACTTTCTAGGAAAAGATATAAGCAAAAATTTTAACCCTAATAGCTTTTTAAATTTTTTTTGTATGAACACAATTTAACTTTTAATATCATAATAATAATTGCATGAAGAAAATATTCTGATATGTTTGGTAAGTAACCACTTTATCATCATCTTCATGCCCGTTTTGTATAACTTTTATGATAAAGGGACCCTCTCTTTTATCCTGTAGTATAAAAAATTGACGCGATATAGAAAAATTGATAAAATTTTCAATTGTTCCATCATCATTATGAATCATCAGTCAATATTCAATCTATCAATCATGAATCGATGACTTTCAAAACGTCCATAGGTCCTATACCAGAATGACGGGAACAGTTCTCAGTGAAAAATTCACGTGAGCTCCCTCTATCTGAGAAAAGACGTATAAGCTGTCCCTAGCGTTCTAGATTCCTACTCATGACAACAGTAGTGCGAGTGTAAGGCTTTGTAGACATTTAATTCGAACACTACAGAAAACTCTCCGCCATGTGTGAGAATGGTCCATTGCCTAACCGCCCCAGATCACGCCCCAGCGGGCAAAAGTATATCTAGTTTCAAGATTCACAAATCATTTAACACTGGTAAATACTGAGATTCTTAATCGAAATATGGAAATATTTCAAAAAACACACTCAGGGAGCTGTCTACACAAATGTTGTCAACGAGAACGAAACCATCCCTATCGATAGTGAATATTAAAAGCGTTTCAAAAAAGAGCTCCCTGAGAGTTTTATTTGAAATATTTCGATATGTCAATTAAGAGTGGCGGAGAGTTTTGTGTAGTGTTCGAATGAAATGTCTACAAATCCTTACACTCGCGCTACTGTTGTCATGAGTAGGAATCTAGAACGTTAGGGAGAGTTTATACGTATTTTCTCCGACAGAGGGAGCTCACGTGAATTTTCACTCAGAACTATTACCCTCATTCTGGTATAGGACCTATGAGCGTTTTGAAAGTCATCGATTCTTGATTGATAGATTAAATATGGACTGATGATTAATAATTATGATGAAACAATTGTATCCAAGTATCATTCAACAAGATCGATGAATTTTTGAATAACCTCACATATCTTGAAAGATTATTTTCAACTCTTGTCAAAAAACTGTGTTCTTTCATATACTTTATGTGAGACATTTCGCCAAAAATAGTAAAATATATGACATGTGTCCAACAGTCATATTTCGGAACGTATCTCAAGCAATTAAAATATTTCAGGTACTTAAACAACGCAACTGTGCAATATGTAGAGCAAATAAATTTTCATTTTTCTTGTATTCAAACGTAGAAAATGAGATTTTGTCCAATCAAGAATGAACACTCCGAGTCTACAAAAATATAACATTGACAAACGAGCAGTAGAAAATAACCAGCTTCTGGAGTGTGGTATAGTGGAAACACAATGTGCCATAAAGCACGGCAATTTCGCATCTCGAATTTTCAGTTATAAAACACACTGAAGCATCAGGGAAGTTTGAAACTTTTATCACAAAGGATATATTGGATTCATTCATCAGCTACAAGTTCGAAGTTTTTGTTAATTGTTTTACTTCCGCTTTAAAATTTTGAAGGACTGGGAAGTAATGAATAAAATTTATAAATCACTTTAAGTTTTGAATGAGGCCGACATTGAAAGTTGAGCCTCGATTTGCAAATTAATTTATAGAGGAAATCAGAAAATATGGTATATTTCAGCAAGACTCAAAATGAAGTACGACATGTGACCACCGATCCTAAAAAGAACTCGATTTCCTCAGCTAAGAGTCTTCTCTATTGAATCTAGGATGAACCGTTCTGATGAGAGTTAATAAGATCGAAACATTACTTTCGTATGCGTCTATGTTAAGAAACCTTTGAGAGCTGAATTGGCAGAATGAAACTGGTTATTTTAGTCAGAACGAAAGAATTAGACCATGATAAGACAAGTTCTGCAATGAATACACTTTGGGAAAAGAAAGTAAAAGAGATACGTGAAACCCAAAAGTCAAGGTTTCGTCAGAGGATTCGCTAAATTCTTTCACCAAATAGCGAATTTGGGTGAAATATTTTTAAGTGACCTCTATCTCACTGAACGGATTTTTGCTACAATGTTGAAAATAAAATAACTTTGCCAAATCATTTTAGTTCAACAAGTTATAAATACTCAGCAGCCGAACGATCTAATGACCTTAAATGGCTCTCGGTTAACCTATGTTCGTTAACTTATTATCATTATGTGTTCTTTTGTGTTGTTTTGATTATTCATCAAGGTTTTATCACAATGAATGTTTCAATAGTGTGAAACGTTTGTACACTCTAATTCAAAACTTTTGCATCACCAGTTGGCGCCACTAGCGCCTGAGGTCAAGGAGTGAAGCTGTCAATATTATTATTGCTATTTAGTTTGCATTCTTGGAATTGCTTCGAATGTGTGCTCCTCTTTTACTCTGAAAGTACAATCAGCTAAAATATGTGAATCCATGTGAAGAATATTTTGTAAGTAAATAATAATCTTTTCATACGATTTACAGTCTTTAAAAACCTTCATTATATACAATAGTAGTTTGTTGGATGGTATAACTGAAACATTACATTATACCTTTTTCCAGAATGTTGAAGAAACTTGTGACAAAATAGTCATTGATACTGCAAAGAAACTTGTATCTGTACAGTGCAATTTAGGCACTTGTGGTCAGGAAAAGAGCTTAATTAATACTGCCAATGTGTCAGAATATAAACGCAGTAAGGAGTGTACACAAATCATGTTCAGAATTGAGAATCTCGAAAATAAGCCTGATCAAGTACAATTTTATACTGGTTTTAACAATTACAACCATTCTTACTTTATTTTAACCTTTTTGGATATGAGGTAAACAATTTGAAATACATTGAATCAATGAAGTCAGCTCGAGGAAAGAATGCATTGTCCCCTTGTAATCAGTTTTACTTAGCAATGATTAAATTGAGAAGAAATGTGTGCAATAATGAATATTCCTTTCATTTTGACATAAGCAAGAGTTCTGTGAGTAAGTATTTTATAACATCGATTAATTACCTTTACTGCAAGTTGAAGCTATCAATATATGGGCTCCAGAGGAAGTGATCGATGAAAATTGGATGTTTTTAGATAAGACTAACAACTGCACTATTATTATAGATTGTATAGAATCAAAAATTCAAAAACGACAAAATCCACTTTCACAACAAGTTACTCAAAGAATAAATCAGCAAATATACTCAAAGTATTGGTAGAAATTTCAAACTCTGAAAGTGTAACCTTTATATCAGAAGCATATGGTGTATCTATCAGTGACAGACAATTGTTTGAAAAATGTGGTATTATTAATCTGCTTCAAAAAAGTGCCATTATTCTTTATGATCGTGGTTTTAATATACAGGATCTAGTTTCTCATATGGATGTTACTGTAAACATGCCACAGATCCTAAAAAAATGATGTAACCAAATTGAACCACATCAGCTAGGAAAATCCAAAAAAATGTCATCATAATATGTAAATGTTGAGCGTGTTATAGGTTAACGGAAGATATTTGAAATTCTAAGTAATACATTAGGATCTAATTTGGTACCACTTGGGGGAAGAATAATATGTTTGTGCTTCATGCTCACTATTCAGGAATAATATTATGTGAATAACCATTATATATGATTCATTCAAGATATTTGCTAAATAAAAATTGAAAGAAATCAATAATGCTGTCTTTATTTACTAATTAACAAAATGTTGTATACAGACTTTGTTTATCCTACTACTTCAAGTAATATTTTTTGGCTATTACAGGCATTATATAAGTATTATAAAATTCAGTTACTTGAAGAATTATTGTTTCACAAATGAGCTGGACATTTCTATTCACACAGATTCTCTTTTCATTCTTATTTGTCCATATAAAAAATTCACAAAACCTCCTTTCAGTAACAAGTAAATGTGTCTGTATTTGGAAATAATGCGGACTAGTTTCTTTCGAATGAAATTCACCATTGGCAGTTTCTATTTGCTTAGAATTCTGTTCTATACACGTTGATATTCACAATATTCAACTCAAGTAATATACTTTTTGAAGTTACACTGCTGTAAAAATTGTATGTTGGCTACTCAACAGTATACACCAAATTGTTCATCATTGTCATGATGAATTGCCAAACCAAACTGAGTATAAATCATTTCTCAGCTGTTAAATCGGTCGCCATCTTCAACAGTAATGCCTACTTAAAGTTCTATACCTCTAAAAAAACACTCGTTATATCTAATAAGCGGTTCTGTGGGTATATCATATGACTTTAACTATATTGAAAGAGGCGGTGAAGAATTAATAGTATTGGGAATTGTGGGTCAGAAATTATTTAATGAGGATATATGTAAAAATTATCATTACAATTGCTCTGTTTTGAACATTTTATCAAATATATCGTGTGATGGACAAAGGAATATTACTCGTGTTTTCGAAACGAAAACTGAGGGAAAGCACGCCCTACCGAAGTGCTGTTCACTGTTATTTTCATAATATATCTCGTTCATATTCAACTGAAAACAAATTCATATTCGTATGGCCTTTATCTAATCAATAATATACAATTTGTGTCAATAAATTCCATTTGAATAAATGTCAGTTTCATATTGTTTCACGTTGTTTAGTGTGAACTGAAATAACGAAATATTTTCATTGATTCAGAATGTCTAAAGGAAGCATTCTGTTGTTTTCGTAAAATATAATTCGGCAATCTTGGCATGTTCTTCGTGAAAAAACTGTTCCAATTCAAAATCCGTAATTCTCCTCTCTTGGAATTCGATTTGAAGGATTCCATGCAACGTACGAAATTGAAGGAGAATATTCTTGTTATGCGAAACACGCTTCTCGAGATCCCCCAAGTCATCTAAATCCTGCACGCCACTCTGGCCCGGTATAACAAACTTAAATGCGACATCACACCCACATGCACCACAAATGTAAATACTAACTAGCGTTAATTGTCCCATTTTGCAATTTAAGTGAGATAGTACGTCTGTACGTCTGTAACTGCCATGTCGTTTTCCTCATGCTAATTCAGATGATGAGAGAATATGCGACCTCCTTTCTGCCTCGTCTGTAGTGCCTCAGAAAACGGAGAATGGTACAATGATATTTCATCACACAACAATAAAACTCATGAAAACAGTCACGTAATTAATTTTATTTATGTTAAAGCTTTCAACGCTGCATTAGAATATTAATCGCAATCATGAATGTTGGGCTTAATAACAGAAACATGAAAATATTGAAATATCATTTCACTAGGTTGACTATCATAACATGTCATGAACAGATTTTGAACAAGGTTGGGTGAGTCATCAGATGAGAAATCAGAAAAATCATAAGCTAGTGTCATACTCCTGGGACACAAAATAGAAAAACGATTATATAGTTGAAAAAGATAATTGAAAACATTTGCAAATAAAATAATAACATTTTACTATGTACGTTGTCATTATTTTCAACATATTTGCGTATGTTCAACAAAATTATTTTTAGTATTATTAGTATTTTTCAAAGTGCGGAGGTCAGAGACATTTTACGAAAGATTTTTACGAAACGAGTTTTACGAAAGATTTGTGAAATTGAAGTCAATTTCCAACCAACAATGAGCCTATAATATTCTTGAAAAAGGCCTAGAGCCGAAACATATGTCGAATAAATAATTACTCCATCAAGTTTAAACTGTGCTCATTCCCAAGAAACCTTCACACTTATATATATATATATATATATATATATATATATATATATATATATACTGCGTTTCTTATGCCCCAAATACTTACCAAGAGAAACAGATGACATTGCATTTCCAACAAGCTAGAGCATCTCTTTGAAAAGTATCAAATATAGTATTGATGTAACAATTATTGACCCATTATTTCTGGTCTCTTTTCTGAAATAGATTGACAAAAGAACGAAATTTTATTGCTCAGTTCAGGTTATTCAACATCATTTCTTGTCGTAAACAGGTGTAAAAATTTCTATTCATGAGAAGTTTTCATACTTTATTTCATTTTACCTCCATAGCGTGTTACTCATTCAGAATTAGCATACTTCTTGTTGTGCTGTCATGTGACTTATAATAGATTTTATGAAAGCGTATAGCAGGACATGTTCTTTTTGACGCATAAGAAAGGCATAAATTATAGCAGCCTCAACCCTTTTCTACAAATTCATTAGGCACAAAGAAATTTCCCATAAATCATGAGAAGCCAAGTTAATGGCAAATTGGGAAAGTCATAAAGTTCAGCAAGAAACCTTTCAACAATTTCCGAGAGTTGTTCATTGAACACACGCTTTGAATAACAATATTTTGTTTAGAGGTTACGTAACCCTGTTGCCGGGTCTAAACAAAAAACCTGGAATCTTAGGAAGAATTCGAAGTCACCCAAAAATATTGGTGTTAAATATGAAAATTTAGTAATACACCAAATGCAAAGATAGTTAATCATTCACGGTTACCGCATATTTGAGCATTTTCTGAAATAATCATCAATATTAGAACAAGGGTCCCTAAGTCCTGAAGTGTTTGCACGTCTTCAAGTTAAAAGTGTGGAGGTACGACGGCAATATTCACATTTGAACCTTGTTGAAAATGCACATTTTTCGAATGCACAATTTTACATCATTTTCGGACTAAATACCTTTCACAATTTTCAGAAAGAAATCGACATGTTTATGTCAACGGTCTTTCAAAAATTTAATAATTTGAGAACAGATTCACGAGTAAGAATATAATTTTCTGAATTAATCTTCGAAATAATCAATATTTTCCAGAGTTTTTGTCCATGTGCGCTGAAAGTATCTCGGCTTTTACAAATCATTTATATGCTGTCGATTTAATTTTGAGTTTTACTAAAATATGACCACCAAAACTAGTTTCGTATCTTTCATATAATTTTTTATTTATAAGTATTTTATATATATTTTATTCTTTATATTTATATTTTATACAAAAAGTAATATTTGAGATAATATATTCATCTCGTATTTTTCAATCAATGTGGAAAATATTTGTAATCACATTTATTTTTAATTAGATACCATTCTCTTGAATTCTTTTACTAGTTCAGTAATTTAATGGCTAGAGACTAATGATTTCATGGAAAAAATCTAACTGAAAAATGTGAAAAATTGAAATTTATCTTAGTAGCTCAAGTTGAGATTACCAAATGACGAGGAATGTTTTATTTCATTCCTTAAAATTCATTTTTAATTATTTCAGTGATTATATTGCCAGATGAAAATAGTGTCAGGTTTTCACTTCGAACATTTACTCTGGATAAATCAATCTTTACTTTGTAGATAGTGTGTACCAAATAGTTAACACTATAATTCCGATACATGACCACGAATATGTCATACAATCTGTACCAAAAAAGGTAAACATGAAGTATTTGAAAAATATCGCTAGAAGTTTGAAAAATACAGGTAACTGCGAAAGTGAAATAACAGTCAAGATACTGAAGAACACTTGTCACATTTCTGGAATTAGATTTTTAGATTCAGTTAACACATCACTGACACATGGAGTATTTCCAAGAGATTGGAAATGTTCATTAATAATACCTGTGCCAAAAATTTGCAATACTGTTAAAATAGAGCAATTTCGATTCATAAATTTACTACCACAATATGAGAAAATTCTAGGAATAGTAGTAAAAACCATGTATTAGAATTATGTGACAAATTCTCTGTCATTTCTGAGTTTTAATTAGGATTCAAAAAAACTTTTTTGAGACAGTAATATTGAGCATATTTGAGGAATCGTATAGCGCTATACATAAAGGAAAAACGATTATAGTAGTATTATTGGATTTTAAAAGAGCCTTTGGAAGGTTATGTAGATCATTATTATTGAAAACACTGAATAAAATTGGATTTGAGGGAATAGTAAATGATTAGTTCGGATCTTACTTGGATTCGCGAACACAAAAAGTTGAGTTCAATGGCATGCTCTCGGATAGCACGAAAGTGGATGTAGGCGACCTCAAGGAACTGTCTTAGGTCCGTTGTTGTTCTCCTTATGAATAAACGATATTGGCTCTCATGTGAAAAAATGTTGTATACGTTTATTCGCTGATGATAGAAGAATATGAATATGAATAAGGATATAATTATGAATATTAATGAACAAAATATTAGAAGAGTAGTAATTCACGATTCCTCTTGATGAATCACTTTCGGCAGTTTTACCCTACTGGTATATATTCTATTGTCAGGCTGACCACATCTTTCAGATTATGGGATCGATGAATTCGCTACCAGATTGGAGTAGATCTATTATGGTGTTAATCTCACAAATACGCCAGTTCTAATCGCGTGAAGAGTGGATGGGAGAACATTGAACACTGATTTCTGTTAGCACTCATCATCTCCAGTTGGTCGAACTTGAATGGGGCGATGAAGCTTTGAACGAATTCGATGGAATGGTTTCATCAAAGAAGTAAACATATATATATATATATATATATATATATATATATATATATATATATATATATATATATATATATATATTTGAAAAATTCAAATTAAACAAGAGAATGTTATCAGAAATAATTAGAATGTTATTTATTAATGAGAATGGTGTGACTGACGAGTTCTTTGCAGAAATATATATGTCTCGCACTTCCATCAGGTGTGGCATCGATTTCAATATTTCTCCAACATTTATCCCTCGAAGGATAATGGAGACATCACATCGTACACGTTCACATATATAGCTCTACTATAACATTCTCTTGCTAAATTTGAATTTTTCAAATGAATGTTCTAGTGTTAATTTTCTTAAATATTTCATTCAGGGCCATAAGCACAAAAAAATTTTATTTCCTTAAAAATATCGCCGATTAGGCTCCTGAAATACGGGAATAAACGCGAGCGTACTACTAACGTAACCTATTGACATTTGAAAACATCGTATGATGATATTTATCAAATAGACATTGCAATTTAGTAGATACAACGGGTATAGAAGATATGTGAATTTTCGATGCTTGGTGTGTCTGTAATCTGAAAAGTGTTTTCTACTGATTACTTTAGATGGAATTGTGCAGTACTCATTACTCTACGGACTTCCAGTTGGAGTCACAAGAAGATGCTTGGAGGTTGAAATCGTTGCCGCACTTCGATGGACGTGGTGCGACTGACGAGTTCCTTGCAGAACGAAACACATATCTCTCTCCCTTCCATCAGGTGTGGCATCGATTTCAATATTTCTCTAACATTTATCCCTTGAAGGATAATGCAGACATCACATCGTACACGTTCACATAACTAGCTCTATCATTCTCTTGGTTAATTTGAATTTTTCAAATGATTGTTCTAGTGTTAATTTATATATATATATATATATATATATATATATATATATATATATATATATATATATATATATATATATATATATATATATATATGGGAAATAACGGCAACCAATGAAATTGTGTAATCATCCAGACCACATCAAAAGACATTTTAATATCATACATAAAAATCCCCACTGTAAATTAACGTTAAAATATTAATTTGTACCGCAGGTATTTAATTTATATCCGACATTATGATGGAATAATACAGCATTGAAAGGGATTGGAAACTGTATCAAGGCGTTATTGAAAACGTCATTGTCCCGTGAAATATTCAGCCGAAAGGGATGAATACAAAACTGCACAAAATTGAGCGGCTTATTATATCTGAAATACATTGCCGCGAAAAGTAATAAAGAACATTGATAAACTAAGTATAAAACCCAAAAATTGTGATGATATTAATTTATAAAGGCATTTGTTAGTCTTATAAACAAGGATTATGAGTGCCGTAAATTTTGAAGAGCTTTTCATTTCGAAGAATGTTTTGTTCTAGTCTATGAATTAGTTTTTGAGATCGATAAACATGAAATCAAATGCTTTTTCGAAGCAAAAAATTTTGTTTAGATGAAATGCATGCTTTGTATACTAAAATTATTGTTGAAAGTAGTCAATAGAGTGTATGTATCGGGTAATTATTCGACAATTAGATTCGTGATTGAACTTTCCTTGGTATGATGAAAGAAAATAATAATAATAATAATATAATAATAAAGTTTATTAGCAATAAAAGGAAATGAATTGTAAGAATTTTTTTATGAAGTCCATAATTATCTATACTCTAACACTTGCGAATGAACATAATCGCAGGTACTTGCATAAAGTCTGTACGCGATAATAAACATAATCAGGCAGAATCATCATAATTGGTGAATATTGTCCCATATCAAGTAGAATCGATGTGATTGGTTATTGAAATTGGATTAATTGAAGAGTGTAGTTGTTATATGTATACAACTATACATATTCATAATTATTTATTTACAATTACAGAACTTATTATGTTAGTCAGTCAGCAGTTCACCAACTCCATGAAGAACGTCCATCTCCTACCGAAAACCCTTTATTAATGTGCTTTCTGTATGTATGCAAATTATGAATTGCTCTAATATCCTGGGGAATGAGGCTATATAGTCTGGGAGCCAAGTAAGTGTAAGTTTTTCGTTCCATACTTCTTTGTGCTCTTGGTTTCAAAAAATGATCGTCTTATTTCTAGTTTTATAGATGTACCCTGAAGGTATCAACGTCAACTTTTCCCTCAAGATACGCAGTAAAATCTGATTAGCAAATAATTGTTAAACATGAAAAACATATTATATACTATACAGCTCTTCACTGGAAAAAGTAAGTGGTTTTACATAAATAATTCTCAATATCCATTTTCGTAAAACTTATAGTTTTCAGGTATAGGCTGGTACCCCAGCCTATTATACCATAATCGATTTGGGATTGAACCAGTGCATGATACCATATTTTTAAAGATGGAATATTCAAGTAGTTTTTAATATATCTGAACTTGTGTAGCAAACTTCCCTTATTTTTGACACGTTGTTTGATGTGCTTGTCCTATTTCATATTCTGAACTAAAATAATTCCCAACTAACTAATACTTTTGCTGCAGGTGTCTGACTTCCATCAGGAATATTAAGAATGTCCATGACAAGTGTACAATTGTTTTATGACGAGAATGGCATATATTTCGTTTTCTGCAGGTTGAAAATCATTTTCTGCTCCAGATTTAACCGTTTTCCAGAACTTATTACTGTATGGCACTATAGTGTCATCCACAAAACGAATTATTTTACCTTCTGTTCCCATCGATAAGGGACCGTTATTGCAGGAGACAAAAACGATAGGTCCGAAAACAGTACCTTGTGGAACCCATACGTTACTTCGCGCAACTAGCTTTTATGGTTGTCGAGTTTACTACCTGCTTTATATTATTTAAGTAGCTCTCTAAGAAGTCATAAGTTTTATCTCGGAATCCACATATGTAAAATTCTCTGAAAAATAATGCATGACTGACTGTGTCGAATGCATTTGCAAAGATCCTAAAACATCCAGTGATGATTTTTTCTCATCTATGCATCTATTTTTCGTGAGTTCAGCGATAGATGTTATCAGTTGATTCATTCTTATAAATTAAATTGAGATATTAATCAAATACTTCACCATATAATGAAAAAAGAACATCAACAATTTCTTCTTAAAAGATTCTCTTGAAAGATTGAAATAATGTACTCATTTATTGGAGACGAAGGGATTGAAAATAGTGATATCTCGCTATATAGCATTCACAGTGTGACTATACACACCATACAAAACCGTATCGAAATTGAAAAAATGCACCAAATAAACAAAGAATTCGAATCGAATATGAATAATCAAATTATTATTGAAAGCCATGCTAGTAATTGACATTGATTCACAAGAGACACATCCACCGTCAAATAAGGCAAAATTTTCAGCTCCCAAACACATTCTTATAAATAGAATGAAGTGATGAGATATTTCATAAATTCATATATCAGAATCGATGAGATCATGGACACATTTAGCATTGAAATGTAACAAATCTGTATACGTGGGTATGTAATGTACGTAGGTGTTTATATATTTATAGATGTTTACTATATGTAAAAAAAATGAAGAGAGGTTCACTAAATTGGATAGTAACCATGATTTTTCAACAAGGAACAGTAATTTGATAATTATTCCTAAGCATAAAACTGCTAAATTTGAGCACTCACTCTATTATCAGAGTATTAAAATCTTCACCCATTTAGCGTCAAATTTGAAATTACTGAAAGCTTATTCGTTTAAGAAGAGAGTTGAGTCATTGATGTTAACAAAGACATACTATGGTGTGGCAGAGTACTAAGCAATTATGTATGAATCAATTTTTTGTATCATATGTTTATTTTTTACCCCGAATATCCCTCACCACGTGAAATTGTCTCAAATGTTCAATATTTCAGGTATTTTTTTTATTTTCTTTTCAAATATAGTTTTATATTATTGTGACTATAAACTGAACCAATATTCTTGTTTGAACCAATATTTTTGTTAGCTGAATGCGAGGACTGAATGGACTCAAAATTGAATTCGGTCTTTTTGTGAGCATTCTTCTTACTTGTAACTATTGTATCAATTGAATAAATGTAATTTTGCAATGTAAGGAATTTTTCTCAATAAATTTTATTATTATATTTTATTATAATCTTAGTAGTCCTCTTCTTCGTTATTTCAACTAAAAATACCAACATAATATGAGAGTATATTTCTTGATTTCTTGATTCCTTCATTGCTGAAGCTTTGGTGAAATGGTGTCTTCGTCGAATCTTTCAAATGAATAGTTTTCACCAAGAAACTGATTATATAACGATATTCCATAGCAACGACTGATATCTACTCAGATTCTGCTATTTTGAAGAAAATCAATTTCATATAAATATATTGCAATCAAAATAAGTGAAGATATTCTGAACATTTTGGGTGGATTGGGGTTAGAAAAGTCCCGAAGCTATAAATCGACGCTACCAATAAGTTTACCAGTAGAAACGGCAAACATCATTTGTATATAATTGAATATAATCCCCACAGAAAATTTGTGGGTCAGATAAATTAAGAATCATGAAACAGTAAAGCTGTCACACCTTTTTACCGCAACTCCCTCATCATTGATTTCTTGAGCAAGGCAAATTCTTGACATCATAATTACAATAAGAGCCGTAAGGTTGATTTCTAAGCTGGGTTCGAAGTCAAACATAACTCTGAGATAATTAATCAGCATACCATTCAAACGAAACCAAAGCTTTACTATTTGAGAACTTGATTATTATCACTTTCGGGATCAAAACTTTGTGAACTTTCCCAATACTTTATCAAACATGTAAACCGAAAGAGATAAGATCCTCTGCTGGCCCAGACCAACTCCATCAAGAAATTGCTCCACTCCATCACCATTCATGCAGCTCCGCAGATAAGACATAAATTTTCAATCTCAGTTGCGTAACGCTATTTCGACCCTCCTTATAAGTATTTATATATATATATATATATATATATATATATATATATATATATATATATATATATATATATATATATATATTCTGTTTGTGATTATATTATCGGGAATGCGGTCTATTTAAATTAAAAATTCTTCACCTTTAATTCTCAATATTTCGTCAGTCATTCACTGACTTCATCAGGAGAAACTACAAAAGACAATACAAATCAATAGAGATATCCAAGAAAAATTTGAACAAAAATATCACTTACAATGAACATGAGTTATTCATAAAAACATTCAACAACTACAACACTGAACAAAGACGAGACATGTCTATGCAGACAGCAACAAGACGAGACTAGGAGATCAGATGTATTCCTACTAGTCAATATAAAAATGTATGCTCATTTCAGTCTATCCAAGATATTGACATAAATATTACTCAGTTGACCAGTATCGGTTTTAAAATTTATAGCTGTTTTTTCTTATACTTTTATATGTAACATCTCCAAAAACAACCTGCTTGCATATCTATTTTCGTGGTCAAGAATATCGACATTTTCGAAATCAAAGTTGTGTCCTGTTTTTTTGTGATGTTGTACCAAGGCGCATGAATTCTTGCCTATGCTACAGTCACTTCTATGTTGACTCACCCTTGATTTGAGCCATTGTTGTGTCTGACCAATATACTTTCCCTGGCATGCCATACAAGAAATTCGGTAGACCACGTTGTTATGGTACATGGTTGGCGTTTGATCTTTCAGCCTGGTATATAATGTTGAGTTTTTTATTACATTATATTTTACTATTTTGATCTTAGGAAATTCACGAAATATTTTTATTAATTCGTGTGATAGGTGCTGTATGTACGGTAGTTTTTTATACATTATATCGAGTTGATTATCTTCAGCAGGTCGATCATTAAGAGATCATATCCATTATTAAGGAATATTACAAAGAGTTTTTTAGAATTAGTATTTTTGTATAAAGGGTCACTAATATGTAAAATTCTGTTCTTTATCGCGATGACAGCCTTAATCTTCTGGTTCATGGGGTGGTTATAGTGGTAATTCAGGAAACGCCCGGATGATGAAGGTTTTTGATACCAGTCTAATATTATTTTATTTTCTGACGTATGTATGTATAATATAATCACAAACAGAATTCATATCATACGGTGGATATAAGATTGAAATTAATAATTATATATATATATATATATATATATATATATATATATATATATATATATATATATATATATATATATATATATATATATATATATATATATATATATATATATATATATATTCGTATTCATTGCTATCTTGAACCATTTTATTAAAATTTTCAGAAAGAAATTATTGGGTTTTCTGGTTCTCAAAAATATTTATTAAACATCTATATCACATAACGTTTCGGTCCCTTTCTTGGGCCTTTTTCAAATGAAGTTTCATCAATATATTGTCATCAACACACAAACAAAAACAATACTTATTATTATACTATGAACCAATATTTAAACGAAGAAAGGTTTTCAAAAATTGTTATATTTCTAATATAGATTTATCTTAATTTACACTCGATGCGATGTCGTTCACGTTCGGACAAAGACTAGTCTTTGTGTTGACTAAAGAATTGTTCAGTCAGTGATTTTAAGACAATTATTTCTTATTAACTCTAATTTGAATATGAACTATCATGAATTTACTAAGAGGTAACAACAAAAACACTGAAAATACATATTTACAGTCATTCAACTATATAAATATAAATATATATATATATATATATATATATATATATATATATATATATATATATATATATATATATATATATATATATATATATTCGAAATGAATCATCGAAGGTTGCAGAAAAAGAAAAAGAAATTATTTAAGGTTCACTCTAAGCTTCATGGAGACAACAGAGTAATACCAATAGAGAATTTTACAGTGAATGAAATGAATAATTCATCATTCACTCTATTTTTAAATGTATTAAAATATCTATTTGATGTTTCAGTAACATGTGGAAAATGGTTGTACCTATGCACTATGAGTTTCTGATAATTACTGAGTAAGTTTTTCGTTCTGAATAGATAGAGCCAAAATTCGAATTGATTAATACTCATCAAAAACTAGGACAATTTTGCTGAAATACAGGATAATGGAGTTGCAGATTACAGTTGGATTATTTTACATTATGGGTTTCTCATTTCAATGATACATGAAATTCCAGGTATTTTCTAGATTCGAATTTTCAGTTGGATTTAGGCATTCATTCGAAATCACGTTCTATACTAGGTAATTTGATAATTCCACTACAAACAGATTCAAGCTTAAGGAATAAACCAGTTAGCACGTATGCAAAAATTCGTTAGCACTGAAAAAATCAATAAAAATGAAAATAAAGAATCAATATACTTCTCTGTAAAAGTATGCGTAAATTCCAAAAAACTTCAATAATGAAATAAGCTACAACAGTGGTTTTATTATCACGTGCAATTCGCATCGCGTTGAAATATTGTAAACATCAACTGTTCCATCTGGGTGTGTTACAGCAAATAACAGTTATGAACTTCGGAATTTCCCTCGAGTTTTCGCGTAAACTGCAGCCTTATCTTCTTCTAGTTTTAGGTACGAAATCGTTAATCAATATCAGTGTTGTTGAACAAGCGGTTACGTGCCTAAAATCATTTATGACGCTCGTAAAAACAGCAACAAAATTTTTGGCAGATAAAGTTTTCATTGTATTAAAACCATTAAACGCGCCGATGAAAAGGTGGCAACTCTGATCAAAAAAGATATAGTCGTATTACTACCGTTTTACTTCACTTCAGCTCTTCTTTCTTGAGTTGAAAATATCCGTATAAAAGATTTTTTAGTAATTAATTATGGGTCTGGGAAATGAAAATGAATATTTTTAATTTAACTCTTGACATCTGAGTAAGAGTATCAAACAAGAAGTTAACACAGTTTTTTAACAGATTGAATAACTATCATTCACACTTCCACTACGAAATGAGAGAAAAGAGAAAGAGACTTGACAATAGGAAAACCAGAAAACCTTCTCAGAAAACTTCTGAGAACCAGAAAACCTTCTCAGAGGTTCAGTAGTTCACTAGCATAATGACCCTATAACACTTCTTGTTTACTGATGCTGGTGGGTTCTATTCCCACCGTGTTCTTGGGTTGCTCAGAATCGGGTTTGAACTGTAGGTACGAACTTAGGATTTTTATAGCCTATTTACCTCTATAGCCTATTAATTTATCTGATCTCCACTCTTTGAGCAATAATAATAATAATATAGTGAAACAATATTTAGAAGTTTTTCATAATTTAATAAAATAACAATGACTGTTATTTAGAATTTGAGAGAGAAGTAGTACTTTGAAACGCGTCATTCCTATTTCATAAAATTATGAGAAAATTCTAAATATGGTTTCATTATGGATATTAATTTTCTCTAAGTATCGGCCTCATCAATCATAAATATAATAATAATACTTCTGGTACTTGTCCGTACCAGACAGCACTTCCTCAGCAACATAATGACTATGAACCTGTTTAAAGTCACTGATATATTTTTATTTCATTTTGTTAATCCCTCATAAGTATGAGTACTATTGACATATGCTATTTTTGTATGACTCAATCTCTTTGTTTTGAATTTCATGAGACATATATATCCTCTGCTCTCATTCGAAACAATAATAATAATAATATAATTTCTCTACTAGTTATTCTAGAGATAATGACACTATTTGTATTCGACAACTTTAGCTTAGAGTCTGTTTTCAGGAATATCGAGAAATATTGCTAAATTATATTGAAAACAAACTGGCATTGCATATGCAGAAGACTAAGATCAAGACTTTTAACTTACCGAAAGACAAAACTGTATTGCACCAAGATTGCTATAGATTGCGTGTATTTCTCCATAACATGTTCACTAGTTCGAAAAGTCTACATTTTGATATCTATAGTGATACACAGAATTCAATTATTCATTAAATTTGAGGAATTTGTGATATACAACGAAACGTCAACAAAAATAAAGTTTTTCATATTGAAAGGAGTCTGTTAATGCTAAAAACATACGAAATAAACTATCTTAAACAGGCATTAAATCATTTTGAAAAAGATATATATATATATATATATTATATATATATATATATATATATATATATATATATATATATATAATATTTCTGAAATATATGAAACATATGAAGAGAATGCACAGAAGGAACGCTTTGAACGTTTTTAGTCACCTGTGAAAAAAATTAAACTCCGTTGCTATGACACTGCATCTGTCAAATTGACATTGTCAAAAATCATTGTCTATCATTCTGCACGACTTGCGAACTGTAGAAATTAAACAAGAAAAACCGAAAGTATGATGGCTAATATGAAGAAGAAATATGCTGAAATCGTTTCAAAAAATGGGCCATTATTTAAGGTGAGACAAATAGAATATTCTTGGAGAAATTTGGAAAAGTTATCTCGAAATTAATGAATTCACTATTTACAGAACCTCAAATATTTGGAACGCTTGAACATGGAGGACTCCTCTCTGGCGAAAGAAAAGTGGACAACAGAATTATTCGAAAGAGATGTTGAAGTCATGCCGATCATTTTTGAGAAAGAGGAGGATGGCCATAGAGGTGAGTTTTTTGAAAATTTGGTAAAATGAAACCTTTCATATTTTGACAAATAAAAAATCGAAAAATTTCTTGTAATGTTGAAAACTAAAGACAAGATCCACTTCAGCCTAATATGCTTCAACATTTCTTCAGTTTAACTCACCAAACAACCAATTTTCGAAATTAAATTGGACTAAATGAAACGATTTGTAATTCGAACAAAATGTTTGTTTTTTCAGATGAACCGATGGGTCAATTTGTGAATGAGAATTCCAATGAAACCTTATCCCAAACCAATAACCCGGCAGTTCCATCTGAAGAAGAGATGGTTGATGATGAGTTACAAAACTTAAGAAGAGCTTCAGGTGGTAAAGCTTGGTGGATTGTACTCAACGAAGATACTCAAATTAACCGTTTGGAACAAACAAACCCACTGATAATGCGTCCGTCTCCAATCGAAAATTCCAAGACTTGTCTTGAAAATGAACCGGAGAACAACCCTGCACAAGAGGAAAAGATGGAAATCCTTTTTGAGAAAGTTGCAGAAGCTCCATATGAAAAAGAAAAAAACAGCAAGGAAATACGCCCAATTGAAGATACCCATCCTATTGAACAACATGTTCATGATGCTACCTATTCACAGCAGGATGTTGGAACTTCTGCTAAGCCTTTGGTGGCATCCGATAATCTTGACCCACTTTCATCTGCCAATAAGAATGAGAAATCAGAATTGAAATTTCCGATTTCAGATTCAAATGAAAAAAACTTACAAGAAATCAAATCTGGACGTATTGCCAGACCTCTGAGCGGCAAATACTGTAATCAGTTAACAGAGGACAATTTACTGAAGCGCACAACCAGTGTGATGGATCTACCTGTTCATACCGATAAGAGTGATCTTTCATCATTGTACGACGAATTATATGCTGAAATGATTGAGAAAAAATCTAATCCATTTTCAAGAAAGCCAAAGGCCATGCGTCCTGTTTTGGAACTCTTCGACAATCCCAACTACGGGAAGCTCTTTGGTAAAGGTTCCTGTAAGAATCAGGCAGCACCAACTAACCCCAAAGTGGTAACTGATTCTTCTCAAGTCGAGAAGAAAGATGAGAAGATTTCAAGAAAGAGAACACATCATGATGTGTAGACTTACCTATGGTTTCATGAAGAGATCGTTGAAAAAATAGTTTTGTTTCGAGATTTGTGGTTTTCGTTATTTGAGTTTGATTTGAATTAATGTATTTTTTGCTCTGTATTTTTCTGTTTTTTTCTAATAAATGGATGAACCAAGAATCTTCTGTTTGAACTACTTAAATTAGGCCAATCGATAGTGAGGTACATATTTGAGTATTCATCGAAATTTATTCCATTTATGAATTAATATATATATATATATATATATATATATATATATATATATATATATATATATATATATATATAATATTTTTTTTTTTGTGCTTATGGCACCGAATGAAATATTTAAGAAAATGAACACTAGAACATTCATTTGAAAAATTCAAATTAACCAAGAGAATGTTATAGTAGAGCTAGATATGTGAACGTGTACAATGTGATGTCTCCATTATCCTTCAAGGGATAAATGTGAGAGAATAGAAATATTGAAATCCATGCCACACCTGATGGAAGTGCGAGGCATATATGTTCGTTCTGCAAGGAACTCGTCAGTCGCACCACGTCCATCGAAGTGAGGCAACGATTTCAACCTCAATATGCAAGAAAGGAGGCCACTATAAATAAATTTTGAGCAATTTGCTTGCCTGGTCTATATATCGACTGTGTTCACAGTCTTCATCAGGACTCTGAAAAACAGTTGCTTACACAGATATCATGAAAACATTCAGTTTGACAACTTACGGCTAACTAGGTAAAAAATATGGTCAACACTATCAACAGGAATGTGTGAAATTTAAATTGTATGTGATATTGCACAGGAAATCGAATATTGAAGATAAAATGTAAAACTTTTCAAAGGAATATAAAAATTATCTTGAACTAACCAACAGAGATATATAAATAAATCTGTGATCCAGTCATATCTGCTCGATTATTTATATATCTCTCTTGGTTAGTTCAAGAGTGATATATAGAGTGTTAGTTCAATTTAAATTGTATGTGCAATATCACATACAATTTAAATTTCACACATTCCTGTTCATGGTGTTTCTCATATTTTTTACCTAGTTAGCAGTAAGTTGTTAAACTGAATGTTATCATGATATCTGTGTAAACATCTGTTTTTAATGTCCTGATGAAGACTGTGAACACAGTCGAAATATAAACCAGGTAAACAAATTGGTTGAAATTTATTTATAGTGACCTCCTTTCTTGCCTATAACCATTTCTATATATATATATATATATATATATATATATATATATATATATATATATATATATATATATATATATAGGGTCGGTCGAAATGAAGAAATGAACAGAATGTGTTACACATTGTAGTTCACTACACGTAATAAATGTAAATTAAGTACAACAAAACAAAGAAAAATAACACAAACATATGATGTTTCAATGAAATTCATGGAATATATTGCATATATTTGGTGATATGAGATGTGGGTATATTTTTATACAAGAGTAACGAAAACGTAGCGGTATAAAAGGTGCTTTATTGCTCTGCCAGCGATGTTGTGGGGTAACATCAAATGGATCAGTGGACACTGGGGTCTGGGGACCAGATTCAGATTTACGACTGATTTTAATTTGGAAATGATCGTCTTTCATAGAAAACGCGTACGTGACTAGATTGAATGCGATGCTCCCTATAATCTGAAATTGATTGAATTTCATGAAACATTTCATCAAATTTTCATTTTGGAGAAATCTATATTTTACAATATGTATGCACACTCACACACACACCCACATATCTATATATAAATATATATATATATATATATATATATATATATATATATATATATATATATATATATATATATATATATATATAGTGTAAGGGATTGTAAACGGATGGAAGAAGAGGCCACTTAGTGTACTACTTTTATTTTCGTCAACGTTTCGGTTAAACAATCGTAACCATCATCAGGACTCTGCAATATGAGCCGATGTTATAAAAATCATTACTGAAGATGAAGACTTACCAAATAGTTGAGATTATAAAATAAGTTACATGGCAAGGAACAAAAGAACTGAATTATTTATATTTTATCAATAACTAAAAATGGATACAATCATCACTGAATATACTTCTAAAAAACTCTCATTTACATACAGCAACAAGGCATCAACAATTAAACTATATACTAAAATCTTAAATCTACACATTCGTATTGTCAAAACAATTATGTCTGTCAAAGGCGGGATAAGTAAGGTTAGCTCTGAAATTGTTTTGCTTCCTGTGAGTGACGAAGAACCAAAATGTCCATGCTTCTTCTTTCTTTATATATATATATATATATATATATATATATATATATATATATATATATATATATATATATATATATATATATGAAATATATGAATAATGTTCAACGCGAAGGAAAATTTCATGTCGGCATATCCCGCTATTAGTAGCAGCCGTTGACACGTGTTTCGAGCTTATTGGCTCTGCTCAGAACGGCGTAGCCAAGTTCTAGTTGTACGAACCTGGAGATGGAAAAACAAGAAAGAAACAGACACTCCACTGAAGGAAGTCGACACATTTCAGGCTACTGCGTTTTTACTTTCCGGGTTGGGAGATTTGGAAAAACTACTTTGCCCGTGAAGCGACCATTCATCCCTCAAGGATGCCTCTAGCTGAGAATTTATACAATATATGAATAATTCATTTATTCATATATTGTATAATTAAATTAATAATTATTTCTGTTATTTAAAAAGCAGTCATAAATATCTCTTCGAAAGATTCTAAGGGAATGACTATTTAACACTGGCATCTTGAGCACTTCACAGTCTACAATGGCACCATAGTTACATATGACAAGATCAATGTGAGACTCACAGCCAGAGCACAGAGATATATGCGTATTCTAACTTACAATTTGATTCAAATTGTTGTCTTTTTTTTGAACATTAATATTAAAAACCCCTAAAATTATAATATCCTCTAACCTCTAACACTAAAAATATATTTACTGGTGCACTTGGTGATCGATATATACCAACTAAAACAAATGTCTCTCTACTGTTTTCTACGTCCTAGAATCCAATAGTCATATATATATATATATATATATATATATATATATATATATATATATATATATATATATATATATATATATATATATATATATATATATATATATATATATATATATATATATATATATATATATATATATATATATATATATATATATATATATATATATATATATATATATATATATATATATATATATATATATATGTATGTATTTTATTTCGAATGTTTTTAGGAATAACAGGTTTTTTAATATGAAAAACTTCATTTTTGTTGAGGTTTCGTTGTATATCACAACTTTGTCAAAACTAATTAATATGAAAGAATTACTTAATCAGTTTCATTTTCCAGACCCCTTTCAAATATTTCAAATATTTGTATATGTCTTTCAAAATTGAGTTATATTTTCATTATTGACGTAGTTTTTGCCATCATGTCACTGTCAAATTCTTGGAAAAAATTTTTCATCGAAACTAAGATTACTATCTTCATACTTATTGGTTTTGACAAAGTTGTGATATACAACGAAACGTCAACAAAAATAGAGTTTTTCATATTAAAAAAACCCTCTTATTGCTAAAAACTTTCGAAATAAACTATCTTAAACAGGCAATAAATAAATTTCAAATATATATATATATATATATATATATATATATATATATATATAATATATATATATATATATATATATATATATATATATATATATATATATTTCTTGAAATTGATTTATTGCCTGTTTAAGATATTTTATTTTGAAAGTGTTTAGCAGGTTTTTTTTATATGAAAAAGTTTATTTTTGTTGACGTTTCGTTGTTATATTACAACTTTGTCAAAACTAATGAATAATTGAATTTATGAGTTACTATAATATGAATTTATATACCATGAGTTTTTCAGAGGTTTCCTCATGGTGAAGAAGACTAAAACTTCCGAAGCGAATGCTAAGCCAGAAATATTCCTCTGATAATGAAAATCAATAAGTGGAGATACAAAAAAACTAATTTGATTTTTCTAAAAAATAAGTTTGACATTCGATATCTATAGAAACTCATAAATTCAATTATTCATTAGTTTTGACAAAGTTGTAATATAACAACGAAACATCAACAAAAATAAACTTTTTCATATAAAAAAAGCCTGTTATTGCTAAAAACTTTCAAAATAATATATATATATATATATATATATATATATATATATATATATATATATATATATATATATATATATATATATATATATATATATATATATATATATATATATACATGCAAATAGTTCAAGCAAAAAATTATATTCATAACAGAACAGAACAGCAGAACTCATCATTATGAATTTTTTGCTTTATTTTTCAATACATTCGTGAAACATTAAGACAGAGTTCAGTTTAAACTAATACTTATCATTTTTTTAATGATAAAACTAAGTCAAAACTTATTAGTTTTAACATAGTTGTTATATAACCACGAAACGTCTACAAAAATGAACTTTTTCATATCAAAAAAAGCCTGTTATTGCTGAAAACTTTCAAAATAAAATATCTTAAACAGGCAATAAATCAATTTCAAGATATATATATATATATATATATATATATATATATATATATATATATATATATATATATATATATATGTGTATATGTGTGTATAATACCATAAATCCATCATCTAAGGTTGGAGGAGGCTTTTGCCGATTGGCAAACAGATCTGCAGAAGATAAAAAAATCTCGAATAGTAGAATGAGATTAAATATTAGTGTAATAGTGTTTTGATGTAAGATCTGAATAAACGGCTATATTAATATTATTATTATTATATATATTTATATATGATAATAATCGGAATATTGATATGTATTTTCAGTTATTACTTCTGCACTCTTCAATATTGAAGGTAAAGCAGACAAGATGAAAAACTTAATTAATTTAATGTGTTAATAAGAAACTCGATTGAAGTTCTTCTGTTTTTATATAGTTACCTTTTTCAAGATTCAATGGTTAACAGATTTACACCAATTTTGTGTGAAACCCAGATGTATTTCTGTGGGTCATTTCTTGAATTGTGTGTAATGGGCATTACTCACAATTTTATTTTGTTTAATTTATATTTATGTTTCAGCCCTCCAGATATTAATTAATTAATAATCTTCTTCAATTTAATCCGTTTAATGTCACTATTTTAATTTCATATTAATCATAGTTTGTTCCAGAATATGAAATTGAATCTATAGGCAATGGAAATACCACAATATAATGAAGAATCTTCATCTTCCAACAGAGTTACACAAGAATTGTAATACTGTTGGACATAATATCAATGAAATAATTTGAAATTACTTTCGGAAAATAAATGCGCTTGAACTATTATGAATACTGAAGATATGAAAAATTGCCAGTAAAATATCATTGACAATAAAGATGTCAAAATAAACAGGAAATATCTATAAATCTTTCTTGCAACCCATCAGTTTTGTGTTCGGTTTATACAAACCCCACTGGAGCAGTTAAGGGTTAATTGTGGAATTGTTTAGCTCTCTTCCATAGCAATGTTACGCTTGTGCACCCAAAGATTCGAGGTGATTCATTGCGTGCATTTCATTTCAGCCTTTAGATTCGAAACGTTGTTGGATGTTTCTTCGTTGATTTGTTGGACACATTTATACAGACCTTTCCTAATGTGATTGCATGCTTGTTCCATGGGTAAACTTCAACGAAGAACATAAGTTATGGCGAATAGGTTCCTTTATTTATGTAATATTATTCAACGGGAATCGCATGAGTTTGTACTATTCAATGGCGCAGTAGAGATAGCAAGAAACTATATTTTTTGACCGACCACTAATCTAGCTTACGACATATAATTTTATTGGCCCTAGACTTATCCACTATGAATTGGCATTTTCAGCATAGGATTCAGACTAATAGAGACCCCTGGCAGCATAAACACAAACAACATAGGTTCACTTCGTGAATAACTCGGTAGTAGTTCCTCTACAACTTCCTTGATTTTTAGTGATGCACCTCTTGCATCTGCCAATATTGAAACTTATGACTCAGAACCAGAAAATACTGATCAAATGTGTCTGTAGTGGAGTAACTTACTCTTTATTTCAGACAAGAAATTTTCCCAACATTATACTGGGGGGTTGTCACTTTATCTCAAAGTACAGCTTACTTACAACCATGTTGGAATTGAGACAAATAACAGAAAATAGAGAAAGATATTCTGGATTCACATTTCAGGTGGAGCTTTCAAATTGGAACATTGATTGGTAAGCTCAGATGTTTATTACCAAAATTTGGAAAACTGTCACATGTTCTGGATACAAGTCATCTGACAGTTGTTTATAGAGCGCTGGTAGAGACACACTTGAGATACGGAGTCATAGTATGGGGAGGCGCTTACAATAATGTTATGAGGAAGTTTGAGATACAACAGAAGTGGCTACTGAAGATTATACATAGCAAAGGTACAAGATTTCCAACGGAGCGGCTGTTTCAACTCTCTAATGTATGGAAAGTGCATCAACTTTTTTGTGCTTCAGTGTTAAATTTTACTAAAAAGAATATAAATAAAAATGTTTTCATAGAACATAAAGTAGGTACTCGGTTCAGTGAAAGTTCACTGTATGTACGTAGATTTAGTGAAGCGGTTTGTTAACGTAGTCACTTGTATATTGGTCCAAGAACGTGCAATGAAATACCTCTTAACTTAAGAAATATTTCTAATTTGAAAAAGATCAAAATTAAGACAAAACATTGGGTTAAAACAAGAAGTAAACATTATATCCATAAACTTATGGAAATAGCAATTGGTTAACGGGATGAGCGTAACAATATTTTGAAATTTTTTACCTAAATTGAATTGTATGTATTGAGTTTTATTTAGATCTAAATGATATATTTTTTAAGGTGAGTTCACCACAGGCCCTGGTCTTTGTGAGCTAACCATTTATGGTATATTTTTGTTTTTATTCGGGAAATGTTATTATCTGAAACCCATAATATTGAAATCATTTCTGAGCATTATTGTATCCATCAATTATTCTCGAATGAAAATATTATTATTATATTATATAAAAACGGCCTATTCAAAATTTGTATTATCTTTGCATATTTTCAAGACTGTAAGAAAAGAGTGAATAAAAAATTTTGATTTTCTGCTTTATCATCCAAAAAATGTGTCAGAAATAATTTTTTCTTATTTATGGTATTGTTTAGGTTTTCGATTTCAGCAATTATGGAATGAAACACCACATCGTGACCATTCAAAATTATATTATTGAGAAACATTCGTCTTGATCAAATGTAAGGAGGATTTTTATGGCATCCAAGCTCATTATTATCACAACATTCACATAAAATAGCACATCACTTCTAATGTAAACATTAAGGAAGATTCTTTAGTTACCAAAAATATTCAGTTTCATACATCCTAGATTGTTTTTCTAAATTTATGTAGGCATATGTTACCATTTTGATAATGGTCCATACTATATTTCAATCGTCAAAAATTCTCAATATCAAGACTTTCAAACAAGTAGCTACAATCAGAACACTTTTGAAGATTTGAAAAACAAATACTTGTCACTTCTCTAGACTACGCTGTTTTCGGATTTCAGTAGAGCAGAACAAACTGATGATACTGTTTTTCTAGTGGCTTTACGATATGGAGAAATTGCATTTAATATTTAAACCTATCACGTACTATATCGATTATAAACCTCAAGCAGAAATCTCAAATTAGACTCCAACTATGAACACAAATATTTGTCGAACTAAATTGAATATAATCGAAAATTCACGACAAGCGTAGTTTGAGTAATGATTATTACTGGCAGGCGTTCGAAGATGTTTCTCATATTTAACGACAAATGAAATATATCATACCACTTCAAACCTCTTAGACGAATATTATATCTGTAAATCCTTACTAAAGCAAACCAGAAGAGATAAACCGCATCTGTTTGTTCATAGTTAGGAGTAGATTTCAGAACGGAATTAGCTCTTACAATTACTATCGTTGTTAATACAGCTATTCCTTTAGGAATATAAAACGAAACAATTGTTAAGCCAAGATTTACACATATATTAAAAAGAATACTGCATGACGCACGTTTCTATGAGATTCACCTTTTTCAAAGGCTACGTGCAGACTGGTGACATTTCTCGAATATATACAATAGGTAAACTTAAATTATGAATACAGAGAAAACAGGTAGATAACAGGTAGAAGGTATCAATTCATACTGAACTTCTATATAGGAAACTAAGTAATTTTGAAAAGATTGAGAAGGGGGCTTGTGGTATGATCGATTTGGCTGTTCAAAAGGTTGCCAGAATATTTGTATTTATCAATTTGAAGTGATTCTAACAAATTAAGCTTCATTCCCTTACTTGCGTTATTCAAAATTTCAAAATCAGAATTGAATATATATGATTTTCATTAATCAATTGGTTTGCATAATGTGAACCTGTTTTCTGATTATCGAAGATACGTTTATGTTCAGAAATTCTTATTTGAAAACTCGTGAACGTTCTACCAATATAAAACTTATCACAACTACCACAGTTCATTTTATATACTACTGATTTTTTATTTTGGTTACCATTAGCACTTTTTTGTCAGATTGGTAGCTCATCTTCAGGGCTATAATCTAATTTTGACTATTTGCAATAGATTCAAAACTATATGGGATATTATTCCTTATCGGTGTCAGTCTTCAGTTTTCTCGAATTATCGGAAACAAAGAACTCGCTGAAAAATTCAGAATGAAACAAGTGCATTCGACTTTCTAATATTAGAATTAATCATTCAGATATTGCTTGGAACAAAAAAATTTGTTGCCATGAAAAAGTGACAATGTCATAATCTTTCAAAGTGACATTGTCATAATTATATTTTACAAGTTTTTACAATTTACCTTATCGAGAGTTTCACACAAAATACGAGATTTCTGAAAGATATGGAACGAAAATATTCTGAAATCATCTCCAAATATGGGCCACTCTTCGAGGTAAGTTCGTTCAATTCATCGAATTTTTCAAATGACAATAATATGAATTTGAAAGCTGTGTCTGTAACCTTCCATTAATTTTCAGAATTTGAGATACTTAGAACGTTTAAACCTGGATAATACTTCCCTCGTTAGAGAAAAATGGACAACTGAACTCTGTGAAGACGATGTTGAAGTAATGCCGATCATTCTTGAAAATGAAGAGTATAGCCATCAGGGTGAGATCAAGCCATTTGTTATGCCATTTTTTAACTAAATGTTTGCCTGTATATTATATAGTTTGCGAATGTTGAATGATGAAAATACTTGCTACCTCGGAATATTTAAAGTTAGGAACACTGAATCGAATTATAAGAAAATTAGAAAATTAGAGAATTAGAAAAATTCCATAATCAGAAAATTTCACAGATATATGTAATCCTAGTAGGTTATTCAATAGTTAATATTGAGGCAACAATTCTCAGGTTTTGCAAACACTGATGAGATAACTTAAAAATAATAACCGAGTGATTCATTCAAAACAAGTGACATCCCCTTCCATATTACCAGTGGCGCACCGACAGGATTTCTCAGGATTTATACTTTCATGTCACAAAATTTTTAATTCGATAATTTCAAATTCGTAAATTCGTTAATCAATTTTCCGTATGTTTAAAAACTTACTTTCCATTCATCACAATGTTTTTGAATTACAACAATTTTTAGATTGTATGTTTTAGATCTTTGGAATTGTATACTGAGATGCAATAATGAGAATAATTCTCAAATTCAATTTGAAATTTTGAAAAATTCGTTACACGAATTATTTGTCACTTTTAGAAGCGTCTATTTCATTACAAAATTTTGGGTCATATCTCAATTAATAAACAGATGGACATAAAGTAATCAGAATTAATTCCAAAGTACGTTGCCATTGTAAATAAGAGTTATTCAGGCAACACACATAACAGCCTGGTTTAATCGAACGATCACTTTGAGCATTTCATTTCTTCCAGATGAAAATGAGTACGATGCTTCATCCGAAGTTGGGCTGAAATTTAATAACGATTTACATGAACACGATATTCATTATCTTTCATTTGAAAACGAGCAGGTTTATTCGAGTAATAACTCAAATATGAAGCAATGTTCAAAAGATGATGAACCACCAACAATTACATATTTTACCACATTTGGAGATGATCATCTCCAAAGTTCAAATATTAGAGGACCAGAAGAGACTTTTGCAAGTTTAAGATCTCTATCATTCGATTCTTTTTCGTTTAATTCCACAAAGACATACTCTGACGACGATCGCAACGCTTTCATTGTGACCGATGATGAAACAGAAATTCTTTTCACCAAGAATGATGAACTATCGACTGCTAATCAAAAAAAAACAATGTGCTTTCGAGACGATGCGGGTACTTCAAAACCTCATTTTGAGCCTTCTCTCTGTTTCTTGGAGAAAGTTGAGGCTTGTACTAATCTTTTACCACCGTCAGAATCCTTAGGAAAATATGTATCTTTACACAGAGGTGAAGCTGGAGTACTGGATATTCCCAATGAACTATCATCTAAAAAAACAATTCATGGTCTGAATTCTGGTCGAATTGCTCGACCTTTGAGTATGAAATATTTTCTGGAGAAAAGAGGCGAAACAAAAATGAAACACATAAACAGGAAGAACAGTGTCATGGATTTGACAAATCGTGCAAATGAACATAATATGAACCTTTCATCAATGTACGATGAATTGTGTGCTGCTAACATCGAACAGAAGCAGAAGTCCAATGTTAAAACATCCAATGGACTCAATTTTGCTCTCGATTTGTGTAACAATAATTCATCAAATGTGACTATACTGAGTTCGGAAAAACTTTACGTACAACCAGATATCCCGAAACCTGGTACTAGTGGAATCAGAATTGGAGAAACTAGTACTGAAATGCCAATAACGGACTGTAGCAGAATATCAAAGACCAACAAATACTCAACAACTGATCGAAAACAGGATTCCGTTATTTCAAACATTTCTGATGATTCCTCATCAGGGGAATTCCTTCCACTCTTCGACAAAGAGGAGAACTAAATTCAAAAGAAGAACACAATTGAAAAATTTTTCCGAATCCATAAATTTGAGTCAACTTTTAGAACATTGGAAATTCTTCGTCCTACTCACGATATCAAATAATTCAACATTTATTTTGTATATTTTTATGTTATTATAAATTTATCAATAAATATTTCTAACAACAAATCTTGTCAAACAAACTCTCCTCACAGAAATAACCGATCATGATTGATTTTTATATGTAATTGATCCAAGAGATAGTATGAATCGAAATAACACATACTGAACAATAACAATTTTTATCTACAAAAAAAAAGATTAACACGTTTAATAAATTATACATAAATTAATACTTATTTGTGTGGGTATTCCGAATTGACGCATCGAAGAGACACAAACATATTTTATTTGATGTGAAAGATTGGTTTTGAATAATCCCATAATTAAGAGTAACGATCACAAGTTTGATTTATTCAACGCATTATTTTTTTGTGACCGTTGAAATCAGTATTATTCAGTCATAATCTTTGCTCATTCTAATTTATTTGTTTTCTTATAGTGACTTAAACTGCTAGGACAATTTTGTTACTAGTTCGTTCATAGTAGGTACATCAGTTACTAGTAAACACGCAAAAATATTAAATCACAGCCAGAAAAATGAATTATTTGTAAATACAATAAAAAATACAAATAATCAATCAAATGAACAAATTAATGAATACATGAATAAATGAACATATAATGAAAAAGGAAATACTCATGAGAAATAATAGATGATAACAAATATAGATATATAAAATAAAAGTAGATATAATGAATAAGAGAAAAATAAATAAGTAGAAGAAAACAATTTCAGTTCAATCATATCTTCGTGAAAATATTGATTTCTCTGAAAATGACACGAGATATAGCCTCCATAATGACATCCAACATGTCAAATGGACGATACTATTCAATTACTGGTTTAACAGTCACAACATTAAGTGACCACAAATCAGAGCACATTCGAAAGATCTCCTCGGTTAACCCAAAAATATATAAATATATATATATATATATATATATATATATATATATATATATATATATATATATATATATATATATATATATCTTATTATTATTATTATAACGATTATTCCTCATGAGCTCATGAGTAGAGCAATTAAACGTGAATTCGCAATTATTCGGACTTTTGTTTCTTTTTTTTCACCTCCCAAAACACTTCATCCTCTCGGTATGCTTTTTCTGCGTTCATCTGTCCATTTTATTCCAGGTTGGCGATTTGGATTTTGCTCAAACTTCACATGTGCGGTTACTAGCGACACTCAGTGTGATCTTCGCGATTTTTTATATTGATCTGTTGTAGATCTTTTTGGACACATTTCAGCCACTCTGTTTCGCATTTACTGTTTTTAATTATATCGAGTAGTTTCTTCGGTATTCTGTATTGTTTCATTCTGTAGACATGCGCATAGAACTTTGCTTGTCGTTTTAATTTCTTCCGTTATCGTATTTGTCTTTTGATAAAGTACACTCTGAGGTATTTTCAACCAAAGCCGGTTCTATTGATTGATAAGTTTTTCTGAGAATTTTCCGTTCTTGTTCTTCTATTTCGCTAATTCTTGAATGATTGTCAATAACCATTGTTTCAGTAGATTGATTCTGGAAGAATCCTTGTGTTATAATGCCCCAATTTGGCGGCTCGGAGAAACAGAAATACAAGGACGGAAATTTCTTAGAAAGACTTACAGGCCAATCAATAGAAACGGCATATGGGCGAAAAAACCTCAGAATGAACTGTATCAAAAGACAAATACGATAACGGAAGAAACCAGGAAACGACGAGCAAAGTTCTATGCCCTTTTCTACAGAGTGAAACAGTCCAGAATACCAAAGAAACTACTCGATAAAATTATGAAGAGTGAATGCGGAACAGAGTGACTGAAAGAGGTTCAAAAAATCTACAACAGATCGATATGAAAAATCTCGAAGATTGCACTGAGTGTCGCTATAAATTGGACAGATGAACGGATGAAAGAGCATTCAGAGAGGACGAAGCGTTTTTGGGAGGCAAAAAAGATGAATCAAAAGTCCTCAGTATTGTGAATTCAAGTCCAATCGCTCTCGCCATGGGGAACAATCGTCATAATAATAATAATGATATGTATATATATATATATATATATATATATATATATATATATATATATATATATATATATATATATATATATATATATATATATATATATATATATATATATATATATATATATATATATATATATATATATATATATATATATATATATATATATATATTTCTGAATACATCGGCAATGCTCAGTAAATAACTTTTTCCAATCATTTCAGTATAAAGAGTTCAACACCATTGTAAATGAGTCTTTCTCACATAAATGAAGACTAACACATTCGTGTTAGACCTTCGTATTCCGTAAATATCAATAAAACATAGGCTTCAACCAACAACGCTTTGTGCTAACAAAGAAGAGTAAATGCGCGTATCAGAAAAACTCAAGACATAAAACGAACAAATTTTGAAGGAGAAGGACCGAAGCCACTGTGAGTTTAATGAACATTCATTCAAGTATTTCGGAGTACCTCTACTGCAAGCTTTCTATCTGATAGCTTGCGTATGGAATGGAAGATTTCTCAATGAGCACAAAATTAAAATTAGCTTTCAGAAAAAATATGCAGCGTCTTTGGATGATAATAATACAATTCTGTATGTTGATGTATGTGCTTATGAAAAAGCGGAAATTGATGAAATGAATAATCAGATGACCATGTCTTTGATTGAAGACATAGCTGCTCATCCATTCAAAATCATAATAGTGAGAATATTCATATTCCTCATAAAATGTTTTACATGAATATTTCACAACCATTATGTTGAAGGGGTAATGTTTGGAATTTTTTCATTTGGATTCACAACAGTTGAAATAGTAGAATCCAATGGTCAAAAATCATTTTCATATCGATTTTAAACTCACCTTCTCTTAGAGTCACCATGTAGTATGATTCTTTGCTTGGTTGGCTAGCACCCATTGCACTAACTGCTACAACTCTGAAGCTGTAAACTGTGTACGGTCCCAGATCTGTTACTTGGTAGCTACTTTCGTTTGTCATTGTTTGTATTCCATTCATGGTGTTCCATTCTCCATCCTCGCCAACCCTAGAAATAAAAAAAATCAATTAGATAGGTATTATACCTGTGTGATCGTTGATGTTTCTGTCACAATTATACTCTTAACTTGTGAGCTTCTCATAGTTTTGATAGCTCTGATTTAACGAAAATTGCTACGTTAATTTCAGGTCCTTGTCTATGAGATTTATCACGAGAAGTACATGAGTTTCTAGCCTTATATGGATATTTTCCATAAACCTATCCAACGTTCTGATAATTGACCCTTCAAATGATATATAATGAAGAATACTGATGCTGCTTCTCAAGAGCCCATGAATACGCATTTTCATGCATTCATGAAGAAACTTTGACGTCTTCATCTTATTCATGAAGTTCTGTTGCCTACATGTGACTTAGTTATAAATATTATTTTAATTTTAGTTGTTTCAATTGTTTACTATATAATACTTTTGCAATCAAATCGATTGTATTTTTATTCATTGAATATATTTCGTTACTATATGGTCAACTTCTGCTGACCATACGTAACTTTGTAACCGACGATATTTTATTTCATTTTCAGTTATCTGGTTATTGTTAGGTACAATTTCAATTTTTTTTAATCAAATTTTTTCGTTGTATATATTCGCTTATACTCCCTTTTTTTTCTCGTTCATTTTTCTTATTCATTTTTATTTGTGTAAAATTCGTTATTATTTCTCTGTAATTGTATGTATATCTGTTGGGAATAAATTTATTATTATTATTCCCCCTGACATACGCCGAGTTGCAAAATGTTCGGATTCTTGAGAGATGTCATTAGGCACAATAGCAAATTATCATTTCAATAGACTTGACCTTGACCTTGACCAATAAATAATGACCTTGAAAAAAATAGGTAATATCTCAGGCACAGTTGGTCTTCTTGGATAAAGAAGCCTTGCTCTTCTATCATGCCTTCAACATCAAAAATCAAAGGAATCAATTAAGTAAATCAATTAGTTGTTAAAGCTGATTCGCTTCTCAAATCAGCTGCCACCAATCAACAAAAAGATGAGGTGCAGCTCTTCTGAGTTGCCTCAAGAAGGATTTATATATTTGTCTAACATATTTGATGTGGTAGAATGTATTTCATTTGTAGTTGGATCTGAGGAATACCCTCGAACGCTTGCCTCTAATAATCATTTCTCAAACTATGCCTGTCGTGAATTTTCGATTATATTCAATTTAGTTCGACAAATATTCGTGTTCATAGTTGGAGTGTGATTCGAGATTTCTGCTTCAGGTTTATAATCGACATGTTAGATGAAACGTTTCAGAAATGAAGCAGTTTCTAAACAAGGGTATAACTACTCGAGATGAAAGGATCATAAACGACTATCAACATGTTTTACTATGATTTAATTTAGGAAATACCTTCATTATAGGAGTAAGAAGTATTTCTTCTTCAGATTTGCAATTTTCAACGCAGTTAACTGCGTTGATTGCCTTCAGATTGGAAATTATAGATAATTGAAGATATGAACAATAATCGATTTTGAAAGGAGCCTTCACATAAATTCATCGAATTGATTCATTAAGGATCTATGTAAGTGAATATTTTCGGAAAGAAGAGATATTCATTAATTTATAATGTGGTTTTTCAAGCTTGGATATCCCAGAATCCCCTGTGTCATTTGAACACTTCTCACTGAGAAAACTTCTCCCTCTAGCAAACATTTCTATCACTAAATTGATCATCTAGATTTGGACAATATTGAAAATCCGAAATATTAGAATTATCAGTACGAACAAATATTTTCCCTAATATTCAATAACGTGAATGAACAAAATATGTCTTGAAACTCATGAGTGTGTAAATTCAATGTCCACATTGTGATTTAATTCCAATGGATCAAATTATAACAAAATAAGGCACACAAAAATTACCCTTCCCTCAAGTGGCGGTGAACGGATCTATTAGGGACAATTCAAATTCAGCTGAATATAGAAAATATAGAAAAAGGTCGCTATCAATACTCTCGATAATGGACTAACCCTCCAAATTATATGCTTTACCAAGCGATGATCCCTTGAAATGTCACAAAACCTCCCTGTCATTTGAAAAAAAAAGTAAAACGTTGAGCTACAAATCCTTGAAGTTTTTACGTTTATAATTTGAATTTATAATATGAAAATGTTCCTTCAATGAAATGATTTTGCTCCTGGTTGAAGGTTAGCTGCTCAAAGCGAAAGTTTGATGTACCTATTGATTTTTACGGAGAATTAGCATGTGTTTAATTTTATTCTTTTATTTTTACTTTTTGGAAAACGGGGATTATATCGGAGAAAACTTTGATATTCACTACTGTTCTGATTATATATATATATATATATATATATATATATATATATATATATATATATATATATATATATATATATATATATATATATATATATATATATATATATATATATATATATATATATAAGAAAATGAACACTAGAACATTAATTTGAAAAATTGAAATTAATCAAGAGAATGTTATAGTAGAGCTAGATATGTGAACGTGTACGATGTGATGTCTCCATTATCCTTCAAGGGATAAATGTTAGAAAAATATTGAAATCGATGCCACACCTGATGGAAGTGCGAGACATATATGTTTCGTTCTGCAAGGAACTCGTCAGTCGCACCACGTCCATCGAAGTGAGGCAACGATTTCAACCTCCAAGCATCTTCTTGTGACTTCAACATTTTCTTGAATATTTCATTCAGTGCCATAAGCACAAAAAAATTTCATTTCCTTATATATATATATATATATATATATATATATATATATATATATATATATATATATATCAGGATTTCTAGCTAGAAGCCAAGGCCTGATGATGTTAGTATTATTTAAACTTATTGAAATTATAAATATTATTTTGAATTATTGAAAATAGATATTTTCGAAAAACTTGATACGGCAGGTTTGAAACCTATTGTGAGAAATCTGAAAAACACAGGTAGTTGTGAAGATGATATAAGTCAACCAATTTGATGATATAAGTGTTAAGATATTAAAAGATGCTTCTGAAATTTGTGGAAATAGATTTTTAGATTTGATGAACACATCACTGACTTATGGAATCTTTCCAAATTGGAAAAATTTCGACCTATAAATTTTTTTCCACCATATGAAAAAAATTTTAGAAGTAGTTGTCAAAAATCAGGTTCTAGAATTATGCGAAAAACATTCAGCTATTTCTGACTTACAATCGAGTTTCCAGAGTAATTTCCAGAGATAGCACTTTTAAGCATATGTGAGGAATGGTATAGATCTAAAGATAAAAAAGAGATAATGATTGTAGTATTTTTGGACTTCAAAAGCGCATTCGAAATTTTATGTAGATCATTGCTGTTGAAAAAACTGAATAAAATTGGTTTTGAAGGTTTCGTAAACAAATGGTTCAATTCTTATTTACATCCGCAATTTCAAAAAGTTAAGATCAATGGTGTTCTTTCGGGCAGCATTGGAGTTGATTTTGGCGTACCTCAGGGTACGGTCTTAGGCCCACTACTATTCTCCTTATACATCAATGATATTGTTTTTCATTTGAAAAAATGCTATATACGATTGTTCGCAGATGATGCAATGACTTATGTTAGTGGTAAAAATATCCAGACTATGACAGAATGGATGGATAGAGATTTGGCAGCATTAACTGAATGGCTAAGCGATAACAGTTTATCGCTGAATATCACAAAGTCTAAATTTATAGATTTTGGAACAAGTAAAATTCTTATGGTAAATAGTAACGAAAATATAAAAGTATTGAAATTGAAAACCAAAACACTGAAAGGGTGAAACTTGTTAAATACTTAGACGTTATGTTAGATGAGAAATTGAGTTTCAATGATCATGTCGTCATCATATCGTCTAAAATCACCAAGAAAATCAACTTTCTCAAAAGAATTTAAATCTGACGACATATATGAAGTTTTTGCTCTTTAATTCAACAATAATGCCACACTTTGAATATGGTTCTACTTTGTTATTGAGATTGAGTGAAGAAAACACTCAACAGCTACAAAAGTTACAGAATAGAGCTATGAGAACAATTTTGAAATGTAATAGATATACTCCAATCCGAAGCATGCTTAATTGTTTAGAACTAATGTCTGTTAAACAGGGAATACTTTTTGCAACAATATATTCAAAATTACAAACAAAATGTTTCCATATAGAGTAACAAAAAATTCAACATAATTCAGTGATGTGCACAGTTATAATACAAGAAATACTGACAATTTCTACATGCAGGTTTGTAAGCTTTTTAAATCCAGAAATAGTATATTTTATTATGAAGGATTCAACGCATTTAATGAATTGCCTAGCTTCATAAATCAGTTAGTGACCTTAAGGTATTCAAGCCTAAATTAGCTAAGTTCGTTTTAAACATATAATTGTAAATATTATATTCTGAACTTAAATGTATATATGATTTTGTAATAGCTATTGCTAAATAAATATTATTATTATTTTCACTGAAACTCCTAGCGAAATGCGTTTCAATTATGCGAGAATTTCAAAGTCGTTGACACTGTGTTTTAATATTTCAAAAATGTTATCGAGTGCTTTTCATCAATTGAAACGATCATCAATGATGGTAGTTATACAGGTTTTTCAGACAAAATTCCTTGAACTATCTCAATAATGTGCACGATGATAATAATGACAAAGAACCTTAGTAGAAAACTTAATATTGGGGTGAATTTTCTTCCATATTGCAAGTTGGAGTGAGTCAGTGCTTATAACGTTCCACATTTCATTTCCGTCAGTTATAAAACAAAACAGTGGCAAGAAAAACATAAAGGACTTCAACTACTTATAGTTGAGTAAAACTTTCTACAACTCATATGTTATATATTGACCCTGAACACCGTTATTTTTCTTCCAACTTCGAGAGTTTCCTTCTGTTCCCACTATTTTTCGATTTTGGTCGCTATCTTCAATAAAACCACATCATTTTCAAACTTTCTCAGCTTCATTTCAAAGACCTGAATATCGATGCATTTCCACTGGAACATAATAATAAAGATGCATTTCTTAATAGTCTCCTGAAGTTTTATGTAGACCTGTGTTGCCGTAAATATTCAAATAGTTCTATTCCTTACATTTTCAGTTCTATCAAATTATGAGGGAGAATTGATTCGCTGAATATATTGAACAACTCAAGGTTACATTTATCGAGGAAAACAAAGTACTATGAACCCAATATTACTCACAGATTTTGAGAAATTTTTAACAGTACATTTCTGCAGTTAAATAATTGATGTTACTCCTACTATTTATATCTACGCAAATAGAAATGATTTTGAAGGTTTTTCGAATGTTCCTCTCGAGGCTAACTGTCATGGTTTTTCCTAAGAATGTCATGCTGGAAGAATTGCACCAAGGAAAAGTGAAGCAAATCCACGTCCCCATAGAGTTTCCCCCCCCAATTTTTTTGTCATCGAAAAACTTCTATTTCACATTCTGCTCCTGATTTTTCAAGCAAAATACCCTTCAACTAATTTCTGTCCAATGCTTGTGCAATATTTATCACGTCTATTGATGCCAAGCTAAATTTCTCCAGAAAACGGTTTGCAATTCCTTGGAAATCTCTGCCATTCAGCCAAATTTGATTTATTTCACTGGACAGTTTTACGTTTGATCTTAGAATTTCTTCTAACGTTAAATCCACAGAAATTGAGATTAGAAAATTCAATGGATGATCAATGCTGACATCAAGCCACAAAAGTTTAGTGCCCCTAATGAGTTTAAGATAAGGCGATGTGTATCTTTTCAACGCGGAATTGGCCATAAAAAATAGTTATGACAAGATTTGACTAACTTTGAGGATCGAGTTCAGAACAGATCAATCACTTAAGTGATCCGTTCACTCAAAATTTGTTCGTATGAGCAATTACATTTATATAACTCAGAATATTCGACACGGAGGTCAGATGAAGAAATCTATCATTGTTCTGTGGAAGGATCCTATATGTGTCATATCATGTATGAAGTTAATAATTTGTTTGAAACTATCACGTCAATCAGATCACGTCAACTTGCCTTATGATCGAATCGTTAATGAACGACATCTTCCTATCTGAAATCATTCTCAATTGAATATTTCGATAAAACTTGTTCGATATAAATGTTAGGTAAACTGATACAGAAAGTGAACAATGGGAATTACGTACTGCATTTTAAATAATGGAAAAATAGAAATTTTGACTATAATTCTTAGAAGGCAACGCAAAGAAACACACAAATCTCGTAACATGTACTGCTATGATTTCGAAAATCCCTACAACGACCACTTATTCGGGAGTATTGATGTATTGTCATCTACTATAATGGAATGGCAAATTGTTTTTCCTTTGAATGTTGAGCTCATCGCACAGCTCATTTCGCTCGTTTCATAGGTCTTGAAGTTGCACCTGAGACAAGAGGACTGCAATAAGTCTCAATCCGAATTGAAGACGGGAAAATAACCTGCAGGTAGATTGATGCGCATGAAACTGAGTTCCATTATTTTTATTTACGAAGTTGAGGTAAATCGATTACTAGAAAAAAAGGAGGTAACTTATATGTGTGGTTAAAATTTGTGTTCCTTATTATTCAAAACACTTGGTGAATTTTGTGTGATTTTTGAAATTGAAGAGATTTATTAGCCAAATATCTTGATTCAGTTTTCACTCTTCCAGAATGCTCCAACAAGTGTTGTTTGTGCCAGAAGATAATTGATCTCGTTGGTTGAGGAGGGAAATACGTGTTGAAATCACGTCAACTTATTAATGAATTAAACACATTCTAAAAAATACTTCATATATTGTCCACTACAATATTGTTTCGGTATACAATACCGAAATAATTTCGAGACCTCCGAGAAAGTTAACTTTCAGGGCTTTTTCTTCTATGTGTAGGATCTCGTAATTGTTGTTGAAATTATGTTGGTTATCGATTGAGTGGTCTGCAAATGTAAAATCTGATTTTTTGATCTGCTTTTAGGTGTCCTCTTATTCTGGTTTCAAATGTTTTACCTGACTGTCCAATGTAAATCTATCCTTGTTTCTATGAACTTTCCTGAAGTATTGTAGGCGACGAACTAACTCATCTAAGACTTGAAAATTATAACCGTTATCAGTTTACACCTATTGCGTACATTGGACAATCCTTAGATAAAATGAAAAACTTGTTAAAAATACAGAAAAGCTTGTCGCCTACAAAACAAACAATTATTTTGGAAGCTTATAGATCTAGTAAGGGATCATATTGGGTTGCCTATAAGTTAACCTGTGAATGTGGGAAATGTTTCATTGGACAGTCTGGTGGAACATTTGATACCAGAATAAGAGAACACCTAAAAGCTACTAGAACAAAAAATCAGATTCTACATTCGCAAAAAACTGCATCGACAACACACATAATTTCAAGAACAATTACGAGATCATATACATTGTAGACGAAGGCCTGAAACTTAACTTCCTGAAAAGTCTTGAAATTAATAGATACAAGTTCAGCCCTTAACGAGCAACTCGAGGTTAACAACTCCCCACTACTGAACCTTCGGTTTACTAGCAGTATATAAACTGAGTTATTTCATTTATGTACTCAGTTTCTATCCAACTGATGAAAGTATTTGGTACCGAAACAATATTCTAGTGGACAATATATGAAATTTTTTTGAAATTTTTAAAATGTGTTTAATTTATTAATAAATTGACCTCTGTCTCTTCATCAGAATATTGAATGGTATTAGTGTTTAATTGATGTAAATCCATTATAAATGAATATAAGATGAAACCCAAACACCCGAACTTTCGATTCACACCATTGAAAACATAGCATTACGCGTTTCGTCGTTATAAACTATTGCTTAAGACTCTAATTGAATACGAAGTATATTCAATTAATCTGAATAGTTAAAGAGATATATGGATGAATGTAGAGTATAATAGTTTCTCCAATATATAGAGAATATCTTGCGTACGCATAATTGAACGACGAATACGCACTTTGAGTGTGTTGGTTGTGTCCAATTCGCCAATAAAGCTTTGGGAACTAATCGGCGGATTTCCTATAGAACGAATTTGTTTATATATTTCTTCATTTTGTAAATACTTAGAATACTCAAAAAAGAGAGATCGTGAATTGAATGGACCTGTTGTGATCCAGACAACATAATAAATTGAATTGAACAAGCTAGAAATTTTCCCATGAGGACAGATAATTGATTTTCATGACGAAAAAATATCCGAAGCACTTAAGGAACATTGATGAGTATACAAGAACTCTTGATATGAACTTGACATTATTATAGGACTGAATATTTCTGAATGCAACATAATGTCTTTTTCTCGTAAAAAAAGTATAGTTCATTTCGACTACAATGTGAATAGTAATAAAATCAATAGATGTACCCAATTCAGAGAGTAGGAGTAACTGTCAACACAAAATTAACTTTTTTTACTCACATTTATGATATTGTTTCAAGTTGTTCAAAAAATTCTAAATGGCTCTCTCAATCTGAATCAAATATGCTCCTATACAATACCTTAATACGTTTAAAACTAGAATATGCTAGTGTCGTTTGGAATCCAGGATACTTGTGTAATATAAGAATCTTGAATCCGTGCGAAGACAATTCTTGAAATATTTATGGTTTTGCTGCGACGTTCTGTATCCAGAACGAGGTATAAATCATGAGTTACTAATTACAAGATTTGATGTTTCATCACTTGAAACACGTAGGAAATATTTGAAAATAATGTTCCTATACAAGCTAATAAGGTTTTCTGTTGATTGTTCTTTTCTTATTTCCTTCATAAATTTCCGTGTTCCGAGAATATCTTGTAGAAATATGAACATTTTTTCCACCTCTGGTTCGTACTAATGTTCTGGCTTTTTCACCACTTCATAAAATTTGTGATGACTTTGAGGCTTTTCATGACATCATCGACATATTTGCATGCGTGCCTGGCGATATCAGAGGAGCTCTCGCCTGACTGTTTTTCAGTTTTAGTTACATATAAGTTTATTAAATATCAGTTTTTCCTATATCTTGTGGGTGAGCTTTAATGTCAGCTTGCCCACAGAGCTTTCGTTCAGGTGTATTTTTTGTACAATTATTATTATGTCTAGTTTATTTTTTTCTCAAGTTTTAAACTATATTGTATTTTCCCATTCAGTAATTGGCCCAAGCTGTTGAGTGGTGTATTTGTAAATAAATAAATTATGTACGTAGTACATGAATTATTTCGAGTTCAACTTCCAGCCACACTCAAATCTGAAGCTTTTAAAATGCTTCATTCATTGATATCAGACTTTCATTTCTAAAGAATACAATTTCAAGTTTGTTAAGGAAACCGTTCTTTCACGACTCCTTATGAATGTCAGTTATTCAGAGCTCACGTTGTTTTAACTATTGATGTAAAATTCTTATGGTTACATATAAAGTGAACGTTTATAACTATGGGTACAATAAACATTCTCATAAAACAGTATAGGTAGCCAACTCAATATTTAACGTCTTACAGACGACTGAAGTAGGCCAATACGTTACATCCTGAATATACAGTTTTGTGTGGAGAATATTTGAATTGAATTACGATTATTTGAAGGTTATTCGTGCTTGCATGATGAAGTTTGTTGAAATGTTAGAGGAATAATGTAGCAGCTTCCTGAGAATACAATTTGAAATACTTCGATTTTTTATTATTATGTTTTAACCACTAGGACATTGGTTCAAATTATATTCCCAATTTTAAGGACTTAAGTTTCAGCTTTTTGTCCACCAAAAACGCTTCATCCTCTCAGAATGATTCTTTGTACGTTCGTCTGTCCATTTTATTCCAGGTTAACGCGTTGATTTTTGCTTAAACTTAACATGTACGATTTTATAGCGACACTTTGTCCGATCTTCGAGCCTTTTTATATCGATTTGCTGAAGATCCTTTTAGGCACTTTCTAGCCACTCTGTGCCGCATTTACTTTTTGTCATTATATCGAGTAGTTTCTTCGGTTCTTTGGACTGTTTCATCCTGTAGACATGTGCATAAAACCTTTTCGACATTTTCTGATTTCTTGACATATTTTATTTGTCTTTTGAAAGTTTGTTCTGATATCTTCTCATCTAAATACCGTTTCTAATGAGTGCACCGTAAATATTCCTGAAAATTTTTCGTTCTCGTTTTTCTGTTTACCTCATTTCTCAATGACCGTCAGTCACCATTGTTTCGGCTGAGTAGATTGCTTCTAGAAGAATCGTTGTGTTATAAGGCCATAATCTTAAGCCGGATCAAATGCACTTCTTATTAAATATTTAGGGGCCTACAAGCTAACGTCCTTGTAAGTTTGTACTCCTTTTGAATCTTATGAATCTTCTGTTCGTTGGCGATGAATACCACTACATAATATAGTATATATATATATATATATATATATATATATATATATATATATATATATATATATATATATATATATATATATATATATATATTATATATATTTCTTGAAATTGATTTATTGCCTGTTTAAGATTTTTTTTTTGATGAAATATCTTAAATAAAAAAAATTAATTTTATTTGATTAACAAAATTAATTAAATAAAAACAAATATAAGATATTAGTTTTGACAAAGTTGTAATATAACAACGAAACGCCAACAAAAATAAACTTTTTCATATCAAAAAAAGCCTGTTATTGCTAAAAACTTTCAAAACATATATATATATATATATATATATATATATATATATATATATATATATATATATATTCGAAATTGATTTATTGCCTGTTTAAAATAAATTATTTTGAATGTTTTTAGCATTAACAGTCTTCTCTTTTAATATGAAAAGTTTTTTGTTGACGTTTCGTTGTATATCACAACTTTGTCAAAGCTAATGTTAATAATATATATAAAAATGTCCAATAATTGAATTTTATGAATTACTATGGATATCAAAACGTGAAACTTATGTTTTTGAAAAAAATCGAAGCGACTTTTTTTGTTTTTTAGTAACGAAAATGAAGTTTTTAACAATGAAAATAGCCTATTATATATGAATAGAACAGGCTATTATATATATATATATATATATATATATATATATATATATATATATATATATATATATAGATATGTTTTTTTCAATGTTTTAGCAATAACAGGCTTATTTCTATGTGAAAAACTTCATTTTCGTTGACGTTTCGTTGTATATCACAACTTTGTCAAAACTTGAAAATAAAAGTATCTTAAACAGGCAATAAATCAATTTTAAATATATATGTATATATATATATATATATATATATATATATATATATATATATATATATATATATATATATATATATATATATATATATATATATATATATATATATATATATATATATATATATATATATATATATATAAGTGTGAAGGTTTCTTGGGAATGAGCACAGTTTAAAATTGATGGAGTAATTATTTATTCGACATATGTTTCGGCTCTAGGCCTTTCTCAAGAATATTATAGGTTCATTGTTGGTTGGAAATTGACTTCAATTTCACAAATCTTTCGTAAAACTGAATTGTGTGAGAATTAGAGTCTATGGGTAACATCTGTATAATATAATATATGTATCTGTTTAATTTTTTGATAAGTGTTATGTTATTTCCACTTATGTTATTAAGCAAAGCACAAGAAAACTAAACGAATTATATATATATATATATATATATATATATATATATATATATATATATATATATATATATATATATATATATATATATATATATATATATATATAAGGACGATATGGAGGCACGAATATGCTAATATTCCCTGAGAAAAGAAGCGTTTAGTGGAAGCATTGGATCATGCCTAATTTTACAATATGTTTTTGAACTTCGAGTTCTACAATTTATAAAGCAGCGTCACATAAATCTTCTACAGAAGTTTTGTCTCCACTTGAATTACTTTCAAAGCTGTCGTGTAAAAGTTGGTGACAAAACCCTGCCTCTTGTGAATGCCGAATGATTTTGAACTACTTTGGGCGCAGGAATTGAGGAGAATATATTGTCTTACTGTCAGGGAAAACCTCTATAAAAAGGATATGAAACTAGAATTATCTAGGGGCACTGAAATTGATTAACACAGAGTTATTTTGAAAAATTACCACCACTTACATAAGTAAGCATAGTGGCGAATATACATCGTATTTTTTGGGGAGCCAAGACCAAGGTTATATTATATAATTTGGATGATGAAGTAGTTATGTATACTTAATGTTTCACGTTACTTTTTGAGGCCGATTTCAGTGGGTAAACTACAACTATATTATTTAAATATTAATTTTGAATGATGAGACAAAGTGTATACAAGTGAAGAAAAAAAGGTAATTTGTTTATTATGAATACTTATTGACAATATTACACGGTTAACAATATTTACAGGGATTACAGAACAGATTTATCAAAAACTTCTTGGTCTCCTACAATAATATCCCTGCTGATGGAAAGTAAAAGTAGTACGTTGAGCTCAATTTCGGATTCACTGTTTTCTGAGTAGATCTTCAGTTTTCTCAGGCTTGAGAAAGATCATTCCATGCTGGTAACAGAAACAGAAAGAATTGGTAGAAGTTTCAAGAGGATATGAATATTATGGAAGAAAGTCCTGCTCCAGTCGCTGACAGTGCGAGAGGTCCAATAGCATTTTTGAAATATTTTCAGGCTTTTGCTGTCTCTACTGCTCGACTCTTGAACTCAACGTTTTCACATGAGTTGGTTTTGTATTAATTTATGTGAAAGCTTCTGTTATCGTCTATATATATTCTAGATATATAAAACGAACTCGTGTTAGTTACACGTTGGATGATTTATAATTTAAGAATAACTGGACCAATCTTTATGATTTTCGTGTTTTCAAATTTGTCTTCGACCAGAATGACGTATTGATTATTGAAATAATTGAAAAAAAAACGCGACTACACGAAGCTCTGACATAAAGCGGCGAAGTAACGTTAACATGTATTTGCTGAAGAAGTCGCCTGGCGTCGTAGAGGCAGCACTATTTTAGAAATGAAAGTGATGAGTCATCACTGATACTCGTGATAGGAAAAAAGCGTCGATGTTTTTTACATTATATCCAAATTTATGAAAAAAGGCGTGTTATTTGAACTTATATCGTGATTATAAGTTTGTATTCTTTTAATAACGGTCAATTGAAAACATGAATTGAATTAAGATAAAATGTATCACATTCATCAACTGTTGGGCATTACGAAGTTCGCCAGTTCGTTTATATATATATATATATATATATATATATATATATATATATATATATATATATATATATATATATATATATCAGAGTGAAAACACTACAAGAATAGAATTCTGTAGTTCCCGTGCTACGTTATCGCACTTGTAGATAATACTACTTATAGAAATTCGCCATCAAATTGTACATTATAACGTTCTTTCGATAATTCTTGACGAATTATTCCAAAGAATATTATAGCGGAGCTGGCTATGTGAAACATGAACAATGCGATGTCTCCATTGTCCTTCTAGGTATCAATGTTAGAGAATAATAGATTCTCCATTATCCTCTTCATGGGAAAAATGTTAAAGATCTTGAAATCGATGCCCTCATTTATTGAAAACGTGAGACAGTATACTGTTTCGTACTACAAGGTACTCAACAGTCACGCCACGTTCAACGGATGAAAGGCAAAGATTTCAATCCTCACATACCCTCTAGTCGATTTTAAGACAGAAATACAGAGTTAGTCTACGCCTATATAATGCATAGATTAAGGTACATCTCAAATCTTAGAACCATTGAAAAGCACATGAAGACATCTACATTGAAAGTTTCACACGTCCTTATCAATTGAGATACTACATTTTACAAATCTAGATTTTCGAGACAATTTCATCTAATTTGATGAAGTAAAGCGCGATCTAGTTTGTGTTTGTAGAATCGCTCGTTGTGATTTTTCAAAATATGTCAGAGTGAAAACACTACAAGAAAAAAATTCTGTAGTTCCCGTGCTGCGTTATCGCACTTGTAGATAATACTACTTATAGATATTCGCTATCAAAGTGTACATTATAACGTTCTTCTAACGATCCCTTCTAGGGATCAATGTTAGAAAATAATAGATTCTCCATTATCCTTCATGGGAAAAATAATGAAGAATCTTGAAATCGATGCCCTCATTTATTGAAAACGTGAGACAGTATACTGTTTCGTACTACAAGGTACTCATCAGTCACGCCAGTCGAGACTCACATATTCTTTGGAATAATTCGTCAAGAATAATGTACGCTTTGATACATATATATATATATATATATATATATATATATATATATATATATATATATATATATATATATCATATAAATATATTTGACCAGGAGGTCTGAGGTAGTTTCTCGAGTGTCAATAGTGTGGTACAGACGTATAGTGAAATATCCCGATGGATATTTTCGATAATTAGTAAACCCATCAATTACGGTGCACGACCTTTTATAATGACTATGTGTGAAGCAATGAACTACAACAATATTGAGTGTCTATATACTCAACCGTATACACAGATAATATCCCCAGTGACGCAGTCAAGTGCTTGGAATGATTGAATTAAAACGCCAATCCGATTCTGGTCCCTGAATTTCGAAACTGCTGCGACTCAAATCATAATAGCCTTTTATGATAAAATACATACTGAAGCAAAATCATATTTCATTATTTTGATCTATCAGGAATTAGGGGAAGAATCAATCCAATTCTTCAAAACGAAATACTAATTCTCACGAATTCGATTTGTTGCTATTGTTCATTAGTTGAAAGCGTATAATAAGGTCGGGATTTATTCCGTTCGCGATAAAAGTGTATATTGAATTTGTTCGGTTTCGAATAGGATAAAGTGGAAATCAATGCTTCAGAATGTCACCAGGCGCTACTAAAGCCGAAATGAACGCTCTTTGGATTTCCATTCACGTAACTTTGTTTTATCTTTGTGTAATTTATCATTCCCGTGATGCATGAATTCTTGATGGTGAAGCCTCAAGTGTTATTCCGATTGGTAAAATGTTTCCTTCATTCATTCGAATGTTTTAAAATGATGTTTGACGAAAGAAAAATGGTGACATATTACGGCGCCTTATTAACATTCAAACGATGTTTTAGGTTTTTATTGCGTTACCGGAATATATCAAGAAATGAAAAATGTCGATAAATTCGCAATTCAGTTCACAGATCTCTATTAGTTCGAATGATTCTGACTCATTCCATTGGGACATTTGCTTCTCTACAACCGCAGTTGGTACGACTGAATCGGTGCTTTTAATTGCCAGGCAAATTCGTTAGGAGTAGGAAGAGTCAACAGCCAATCATTTCCACATCTCCCCAACCACTTTCTCAATGACGCTCACGGATCAAAGCAAGAAGTACACCCTTCCCTAACCGCAGATCACAATAATAGAATTTCTTGTTTGTCACGCATTCGAAGCAACAAAATTTTTGAAATTTGATCGCATAGTTTGACATTGTCAAGTATACCTGCGCTATAAAGAATTTGAGTAAATACGAGATTGTATAGAAAACCGCCAAGAAAATTGTAGACCTGTCACCAGTTGCACAGAGCTCAACATTTGACTGATGTTTCAGAAACTGTAGAAAAAAGGGAAACAAATTGAAAAATGTCTAGTGGTCATCGAAAGTACCCTATAGTTTCGTTAACTGTGTGTTAGCTTAGTTCTCCTCTTTTCAACTGAGAATTAAAATTTGAGCCATGTGGAGACCTGACACTGCCTTATTACAAAGTTATAAAACTTTTCATTCCTCTAGGTCCACAGAGCAAGAATCTGTTGCGCCACTCGAGTTCTTGTAATTCGAAACAATTTGAATGTCTGTCTTTGGAAATTGAACACAAACGTTCATATTTCTTTTAATCATTTCTGAAAATTATCGAAATGTCTTGATTTGAAAGATTTCGAACATCTCGAAACTGAATTCATTCATACATTCAGAATAATACGCTCTATTCCAGTTTAAAGACGATTAATTCACGTAACACCGATACAGAATGGTCGAAATTCTCTTGTTCAATAGACACTGACAAAAGCCTCTGAAAACCCTAATAATTTCAGGTGAAGACCGGAAAATCGAGAAAATATCGCCTGAACCTTTCCGAAGATGCAAGTTAGAGGTCTTAAGTGAAGACATGGAATGCTATTGATCAAGTGAAAATTTATATCCCCATTTAAAGCATGCCAAACCGCTGTCAAGATGTAATGGATAATACAGCATCACAGAAGACCACTATTTGTCCTCCATTTTAAGCATTTAATTCGGTGAAATGAATTGAGGAGAATTTGATAACCGTAATGGCGTAAAGATTAGTTGGAAAGCGTAAAATAGCAAATCTATTTTTGACATATGGTTCTCATCTCTTCGCAATTATTTCGGTTAATTTTATTATTTGCTGACTCATACAATTAGTTGAAAATACAATTTGGTCGATCAATGATGATGACAAGAGGAGGTGTTGTACGAATATAACGGGTGTTTTTCTAGGGGCATAGAACTTTAAGTTGGCATTACTGTTGAAGATGGCGACCTATTCAACAGCTGAGGAGTGATTTATTCTCAGTTTGGTTTGGCATTTCATCATGAATAGACTCACGCCTGAACAACGCCTGAAAATAGTGCAATTTTATTTCGAAAATAATGGTTCTGTCAGGAATACGTATCGCGCACTACGTCCATTTTATCGTCGACAAAATCGTCCATCAGAGCTGTTAATTCGATTAACCATGGAACGTTTTCGCACCACGTTTACTTTTATTGATATCTCGTATCCCCAGAGACGCCGTGTGGTGCGTACAGAAGAGCTACTGTAGAGCGTAGCACTGAGGAAGACCCGAATGAGTCCATCCACTTTATGGAAGATTTTGCGGAAGGATTTTGGTTTGCGTGTTTACAAAATCCAACTCGTGCAAGAATTGAAGCCAACCGATCATCAAGCAAGGCGTAGATTCGTCGAATGGGCCCAAAACGAGATTGCCGTTGTTCCAGATTTTCATAAGCGAATTTTGTTTAGCGATGAAGCGCACTTCTTGTTGAATGGCTGCGTCAAAACAAACAAAACTGCCGCATTTGGAGTGAAGATAATCCTCAAGTGTATGTCAAAACACCGTAATATCCAGAAAAACTGACTGTTTGGTGCGCCAGAATATTTGTATTTATTAATTTGAAGTGAAGTGAACCTTTTGAACAGCCGAATCGATCATACCTCAAGCCCCCTTCTCAATCTTTTCGAAATCACTTAGTTTCCTATATAGTAGTTCAGTATGATCCCTTCTACCTGTTATCTACCTGTTTTCTCTGTATTCATAATTTAAGTTTACCTATTGTATGTATTCGAGAAATGTCATTAGTCTGCACGTAGCATTTGAAAAAGGCGAATCTCATCGAAACGTTCGTCATGCAATATTCTTTTCTAATATATGTGTAATTCTTGGTTTAACAATTGTTTCATTATGTTTATCGATTTACATCAAGTATCGGCCTCATCAATTTTATCAACATATTAAACCCGATCAGTACAATGTGCAGGCCACCCACCACTTTGTGGAAGAACATCAAGGAGACGAACCAGGACAACCTTAATATTCCACCGACCCTGAACGGAGTTCTCTGGATCGAATTTTTACGGGGGCCCCAGATGAAATGGATTGGACAAAGAAGGAGATTTAAATACAAGGAGCAACCAGTTGTATTTTCTGAATATTTACTGTTATTCCGTGATGAAAGTCCATTATTATTACAAAACTTATATATTAACAGAAACACTGGCTTTCACAATTCTACCAATTAATTTGGACGTGCGTTCCATAATTCAGAAACATAAGACAGAAATATTCCTCTGATACTTGAAATCGATATGTGAAAATACAAAAAAAATGATTTGATTTTTTTAAAAAATAAGTTTGACGTTTTGCATTTTGATATCTATAGTAATTCATAAAATTCAATTATTCATTAGTTTTGACAAAGTTGTGATATACAACGAAACGTCGACGAAAATAGAGTTTTTCACATTAAAATAAGCCTGTTATGTTATTGCTGAAAACATTGAAAATAAACTATCTTTAACAGGCAATAAATCAATTTTAAATATATATATTCATATATATATATATATATATATATATATATATATATATATATATATATATATATATATATATATATATATATATATATATATATATATATATATATATATATATATATATATATATATATATATATATATATATATATATATATATATATTATATGTATATAATTTCAACATATGATAAACGTATGTGTACCAACATAACGAGGAAAAATTGGGATATTCGAATATGCAGATCCCGCGAAAATTCAAAATTCACATTTTCTTTAGAACAGACCTAGTAATATATATATATATATATATATATATATATATATATATATATATATATATATATTTATATATATTCATAGAAGTAAATTCTCAGACTCTCAATCGAAATATTTCTAGTAACACTCTCAGGGAGCTGTCTACACAAATGTTGTCAAAGAGAATCGAACACTTTCAAAACTGAATATTAAGTGCGCTTCGGAAAAATCATCGATATTGTTAAATGATAATAGGATACAATTGTTTCATCATTATTACGAATCAAAAATTTAGTCAATCAATAAAGAATCGCTATTCTTGATCCGGATATGAGGAGAGCAACAACTTGTGAAAATTCACGTGAGCTCCCTCTATTGAAGAAAAGACGAATAAACTGTACCTGTGTAAGTATGAATCTTGAAATTGTGATTCGTGATTCTTGAATATATATATATATATATATATATATATATATATATATATATATATATATATATTATATTACTAAAAAGTTTCGATAATTATATATTATTTTATATACATATATATATATCGTTTTTTTTTTGGTTTTTAACAGAACAATGTTTCACCAAGTGTTTTGTGATGACACTGATAAGTTTCTTCGAATAGAAAGGAACAATACAAGTTAAAGTTGAAAGTACACCTAACTATTTATCAGATTGTATATGATTACTTCAGGTACCTGAAAAAATCTTATTCAAAAAAGTCATTCAATAATTAATGCGATAATGAAATTATCGTAGGTACATAAGTAAACAAAAAGAAACAGGTGATTTTACAATCTATCTGAACAATTCATAGTGTATTCTGAAAATTTCAATTAGTAAGATGCAGTATAGACCCTCGTTATCAGGTTATATGCGAATGCTGAAACCATAATTTGAAATTCAAATCACCTTGGTAATATATCCCGATAAAATAAAACCGAGATGCTGGCTTATACTTGGAATGATTATTCAATTTAAAACGATTCTGCTGTACAAAAAATGTTTCTTCAAGGTAAAGAAAACATCAGCAATGGAATGAGAACAGCCAACAAAACTGTATGAAGATATTAAATACGGCAGAAGTTCTTAAGTGTACTTGAATTTTTTACTCTGAATTGGAAGTTAGCGTAGACTTTCTCATTTTTCTTTTATGTGTCAGAAAGTGGATTTTTTTGCAGGTAGATCTTCATGAATTGAAGATCGGAATGATTTCGGATGTCAGTTGATTCAATTATGGGAATTCTGCCTTCGCTATCTCAATTACTCTTCAGAATTTTCAATGACATTGTTATGACGATGTCATTTCGTTTTGCTGAACAATGGGGAATAAATAACGTTGGCAAAAATCATAAATAATAATACTAATTGATTATTCCTATAAAACGTAGTGAAGCATCTTCAAAGACTGAAAAGCTTACACACAGAACACTTGACCAAATTCCACAAAAATGTTATGTAATTATATGTATACAGGATGGTAGAAGATACTAGGTACGTAAACATGTGCCAAACTTATTTCTTTGCTAATTTCAAGATGCTTTTCTAAAAACCTATCTGTTCCAGAAATTCACTCCGGACTTTCATATCGACGAAGACAGTTTCTGAAGCACTTTTCAGGATAACCATATGTAGGCAAATGAAAATTCGCAATAGGTATGTGAAGACAGTTTTTAACATCATATCGCGTTGAATGGATTGAAATTGTCGGTGACTATCTTATTGGATCACCATTGTACCACAAAGACTTACTGCTGAGGTCCATTGCAACCTCTTGGAAGCAAGGCTAAATGAGTTTCTGGAGGATATTCGTACGTGACATGATCTGCAATGAAATATATGTATGACGATGCAACACATTTCAGTTTGGTTGATTGTGATTCCTCAACAGCAGTATACGCAAATTGATGTATTTGTCGAGATGAGCCTTAAGCATGGCCTGCTCGATATCCAGACTCAAATTCGCTAGATTATTTCTTCTATACAACTTAGAAGTCCGTTGTTCACGAACCTTCATTGGAGAGTTTGGATAATCGAATTTGAAGATTCGATAAGAATGATAATTGCTAAAAGTAACTCAATTAGAAACATATCTGGTTGCTGAGAAAAGGTTCAGCAGTCCGTGACGACAAGATACATGCTTATATCTACGCTGAAAGGGGCAATATCCAACATTCATTTCAGATTGAGCAACTTTACGTGTATTTTTTGATGAAAAAAAAGTGTTATCGTCACAAATTTTGATTGTTATATTTCCTAGACAAGAAAGGTTTCTAGGAGAATTATCAGACAACAAGAACTTCAGAATAGATAAATAGACGTAGTAGAATAGATGAATGGATGTAGTTTTATAGAAGAAGAAATAACACTTTGACTACTTGTCGCATATATGCTTCCTATTCTTTTTATACCAATGACGATTTTTTAAATTCTTGCAAAAGTTTGGAATTATCATTGCACCCTACGTAACATAAGTAATTTTCTTGTGATAATTTGCAAAAACTGTGGAACCCAACATCAAATATTGAGTTGAATTGAAAATTTTCAAATACAGAAAGTCATATTTTTATGAAGAATAACTTCTGCTCGTTTCAAAATGTTCCAAGGAGTTTTATGCAGTAAAATATTGCCCAAGAAATTTTCATTATACCAAATTCAATAACAGCATCATAGCTGAATTTATTTTTATAATATATCCCATCCCGCTGGTAGAATTAAAGTTGCAAAAAATATTCTCTCAAACGATATTAGTGGAGGAATTTGTGATAGAATAGCTATATTAGTAGAGAACGTGGTATCAACAACATTGATAAAAGCACAATGTAAAAGAATTTTTATAATCTAAAACGCGCTCCTATTCGATCATGCTGCGATGAAAATGAAATTCAATATTGAAGGTTATTTCTATAGAATCAAAGTCGGATATATATTTGAACTTTTTAGTCTATTTAAAATAGTTCGATGTTTTGACGGAATAATGTTTAACAATAAGTTTACTTATCTATTTTATCTTCATCTATTTAATAGTGTTGGCGTTTACTTGATGTTAATCCATAATAATTGAATTTAAACTAAAATTCAAACACTTAAACTATTGATTCACACTTTATTGACAACATAGAATGACTCATTTCGTCGTATTCGCAGTATTATGTTAACATCTGAAGTCGTTTGTAACGACGAAACGCGTCATGTTATCAATAAAGGGTAAATCAATAGTTCAAGTGTTTGAATTTAAGTTTATATTCAATAAGATTTTTGTTAAAATCACATACGTTGGTTCATTTTATTTACAAAATATGAATAAAAATTTCCTTAATTGACAAGAATTCATAAACGCATTGTTTTGAGTAATATCAAGATTAGTAGAATAATGAACAGGTGAAATTGGTGTTGAACTGTGTACTCTTTGAGAATAAATTTTGTGCACTTTGATTTCTTCCCGAATTTTTTTCTCGTAATAATTCTTTCCGATGATAAAACCTCTACTTCGCGAAATGTTTATTCAAGCCAAGTTTCAATCAAGATAAACCATCTTGAAAGATAGGAAAATAAGCAGGCGCAAATACCTTTCATCAATTTAACAGGAGGTAACCTGTACGTCAGCTAGCAATTCCTCGAAATATAGATGGAGAATGATGAAAATTCTTCTTGAACTTCCAGCGAATAGCGAAAGATTGATTAAATATCTCAGAATCAATTAAAGTCTCATTAGAATGAGGTCAATTAGAAATCTTCGCACATATGAAGGATCGTGTAGGAAGGAAATGAATTCAGTCAGCTTAATGGTTCGATTAATTACAACTTATACGCGATGTGTTCTTCCCCCACCTCCTTATTCCTCAACTTCCATTTATGTTTGAAGTACACTGTTTGATGATTGCGTGTAGAAATGAGCAATGAAGAATTTCTTTCTTAGGGATACTCAAAATGGAAACTGCTTTGAGTAGGTCGTAGGATATTCAAGCTCGTGCGATAGATGTCGTCACGTCAGTGTCATCAGTTGCATAACTAATATTCTCGTTTGTTTGATGTTATGAATCCCATGTACAAAATAATAGTACAGAATAATACTATCATGCCTGATATGAGTTTTTCATCTCGAAAAGGATTACTGTTAACATTTTTGCTTATTTTTTCTCATATAAAAAGAAATTTATCCTATGGTTTTGTGAACGAAAGATCACTTGAGTACATACGTGAAATATTTACAATAAGGGCATTTCTTATTTACCCACAATATGGAATAACGGAAAAATATGAACATTTCGAATAATTACCTTATCTTGTTGAATAACTATGAAGGTATGTCTAGGAAAAGCAAGTTTTATAGAGGGTTCAAAGATGAAAAATTTATTTCTACAAGAAAATGCATTCAATTGCTGATAATTGTGAACTGTCCCAAAAATATTGAAGTCACAATTCGTATCTTCAGTTTTAATCACTTTGATTCGTCAGAGTACAAAACTAACGGTTCAATAAATAAATAATATCGTCAATGAGTTCAAGAAAATTTTCCAGTTGCGTTATCCTTGCGGCCATGAATTTAAGAGATACGAATATTTTGTTCGTCTGTTACGTTCTCTATACATATTCCGCATCAGCATTGGGACAACCTGAGCACGCATTATCCAGCTGAACAAAGCTTGTGCTTCTACGGATCTCTAAATCCAGATGAAGGATGATTTTCTCATTAGAGCATTTTGAAATCACTTCAGTCCCGAAATTGTTTTAGAGAAATCATCTTTTAAGAACTGAAGGGAGTTTGAACGTGAGGGATTTTGGTTACGAACGTGCTTTGAAACGACGAAATTTGTTTTTGGCGTTAGAGACTCGTATAACAACATTTGCTTTTTCTGGTCAACATACAGGGTGTTTTTTCTCAATTCCTAAGAAGATTACAAGATATTAAATTGAGTTTCTATGAATAATTTTCTTCAATTACAAGGAGTTCATTTCTAAAATTTTTAGTGATTTGTTTGTTAATCAGAGAAAATGAAAAACGCAAAAACCTAGCATTAATATTTGTAATTTCATCCTTTCCAAACCATGAAAAAAATGAAAATTTTAGAAATCTTAATTCAAGATAACGGGGAAATTCGCTCTGAATGGGTTGAAAATATGAATATATGATGAATATTTTACAGCAAACACGTATTTGATTTAGTCTGCTTTCTTAAATTCTAAAAATTATTCTCATAAATGATCGTCTTATTTTAATGTCATCAGCACTTGATGAAAAAATATAGCTAATACAGAATTCTCAACTTAGCTGGAACGATACAATAGGATAATCTCAATTATCTGATTGTCTGTAATACTCCGTAACATTTGTATAGGGTATTTTTTTAGAGGTATAGAAATTCAAGTTGGCATTACTGTTGAAGATGACGACCGATTCAACAGCTGAGAAGTGATTTATTCTCAGTTTGTTCTGGCAATTCATCACGAATAGACTCACGCCTGAACAACGCTTGCAAATAGTGCAATTTTTTTCCGAAACGAGATTGCCGTTGTTCCCGATTTTCATAAGCGAATTTTGTGTAGCGATGAAGCGCACTTCTGGTTGAATGGCTACGTCAACAAACAAAACTGCCGCATTTGGAGTGAAGATAATCCTTAAGTGTATGCCAAAACACCGTTACATCCAGAAAAACTGACTGTTTGGTGCGCTTTAGGGGCTGATGGAATCATTGGTCCGTACTTCTTCAAAAACAATGATGGACAGAACGTTACAGTCAATGGTGATCGGTATAGAGCTATGATTACTTACTTTTTCATTCCTGATTTGAACAGCCATATTGTCCAGGAGCTGTGGTTTCAACAAGACGGCGCAACATGTCACACAGCTCGTGCCACAATCGATTCATTGAAAGACACGTTTGGTGACCGCCTAATTCCACGATTCGGACCTTTGAATTGGCCTGCAAGATCTGGTGATTTAACACCACTAGACTACTTTCTGTGTGGCTGTGTAAGGTCATTGGTCTATGCTGATAAGCCACAAACGCTTGACCATTTGGAAGACAATATTCGTCGTGTTATTGCCTATATACGGCTACAAATTTTGGAAAAAGTCATCGAAAATTGGACGTCCAGATTGGACTACATCCGAGCCAGCCGTGGCGGTCATATGCCAGAAATCATATTTAAGATGTAATGCCACAAGATTATCTTCCGATTAAAAAAAATTCTTGTCAATCGAATGATCCATCATTGTTTTATTGCAATTTAAATTTTCATACCTCTAGAAAAAACAACCTTCAGCAAAAAACGATTGAAAGTATTATTGTGTTGTGTTAGGAAAACATACAAAATGGTGAAAGCGCTGGACCACGGGTTAGACTAACGCAGTCTCAAGGATTTTTAGTTCCAATTATTCGAAAAATTCACATATGTTGAATAAAAATTGCTTAGCGTGGTGGTGAAAAAATTTGAGCTCTGTGAAATTGAGCCAAGCGCTTTTTATTCAATATATTTAAGCATGTTTCATCAAGGGATCAGCGAACATTCAATCATCTTCAAATATATTCACTGAATCAATTGTAACTCTATTCAATTTTGAATACTGCATGAACTCTATGAAATGGAAGATTTCATCAATGATTGTCCAAGGAGGCGACTTTCATCCTACACGATCATTCTATACTGACTAGTCAGTATGCTGTTAGCATCTGAAGAAGTCGTTTGTTACGACGAATCGCGTCAATAGAGTGTAAATCAAAAGTTCATGTGATTGAATTCTAGTTTATATTCTATATATATATATATATATATATATATATATATATATATATATATATATATACCTGTTATATTATATATATATATATATATATATATATATATATATATATATATATATATATATATATATATATATATATATATGTATATATATATATATTCGATTTTGTTACCGTTTCTCTCATTACATATTATGAACCGAATAACTAATCAATTTGTTTCTTTCGAACCAGATGATTTGGGATCTGAAGTGAGTAGTAGGTCTACCAATATGAAGTTGAAATGAAAGTGTATTCTTCTACTCACAGCGAAGTGAATCCAGCACTTTGCTAAAGATCGTTTGAAATTCTTTGTTTTATCTCCTTTCTCCTCTACATCGGATTTCAGAGGAAACTTCCAGATTTAACCTACTATGACGCCGAAATTGCATTCGAATTTACAGCATCCCCACTGCTGAAAATTAGGGGAAGGTATGCACAGACCTTTTCAACATGTCGAATGAATTTCCTAAACTTGCTGTGAAACGTTCGTGCAAGATACTCACTGAAATTGAATTTTAATTCCGAGTGAACAAGTTCTGTGAGATGATTTGACGAGGCAGTGTCTAATTTTGAATAATGAATCCATGGAAACTCAAAAGTCCTGGAAACCTCGTCAGAAATTGGCGGAATGATTGACTTGGCAGGCGTTTGTGATGTTGTCATGTTGAACAAAAATATCTTCCAAAGAAAGATTTATCCATATTCATAATTTCTTCGAAGCAGCTGCAGACAGGAGTTATGAGGTTTTCAACTTCCATCGAAAGGTCGAAGCTAAGTTTCAGTTCAACAACTTTGAAGGTGAAACATACAATTCAAATTCCCCTCAAAGAACAGTCAGATTCATGATTAATTTTGAAACATATGCACTAAATCTTTGCTTGGCCACAGAGTCATCTAATTCACACTAGGCTACTGCGTTTTGATGAGAGCCAATAAGTGTGAAACAAGAGTCAACATCTGTATTTGTAACTTGAATACTGACGTCATAAATTGCAAATCTTCCTATCTGAAAATTGAATTCGGAAAGAGGTGCTTTTTCTTTGCAATGGATTCCATTTTTTTATATCATCTTCAGGTTTGCATGATTCAAACTGGGGTACGCCTGTATGAGATCTAACAAGCTACAAAATGATACAACGGATGATTTCAATAACTTTTCAGTTATTTCATAATTTTAACTACGATAATACATTTTATGAAAATATTCATACATAAATTTATCAAATATTAAATCGGGTATAAATTTGATAATTTATGAGGACAGATAAATATTCATTTTCCTTCTAATGGAGTACCTAAAATTCTCTTATGAGGTTACTGAAATTTTTGATGGCCCTTCAGGTGAGTTTGGTGTATACAAAGGAACAGAAACGCCAGAGAAAATATTTATGACATTGTGAAAAACAATAATTACAAAACATTATTTTGTTGTTAGTTGTGGTTTTCGTTACTCGTGGTGAGTTACTGATATATTTTCAATTAGGGATCCCACGTTCGTTATTGAAGCCTCTTTCGCAGGCCCAAGGAGCGGGTTATAACCTGGGGAAACTACCCTACGATACTGGGAATACGCAACTGGTCAGTTTGTTGAGGAATTTCAGAACATTCAACTGAATACAGTTCAACGAGAATATGTTTACAGAATTTTCGAGTATCATCGAATGAAATCAGAGCTGATACAGAACTTTATGATATTGAAATTTCTCTCAACCGTGAAGAATTTCACTTCTGTTTGTTGATATTCGAACTTTTCAATGTTTGGATATGAAGAATTGAATTGATTCGAATTTATTGAAATAATTGCATTAATTTCGAAGTGGAAATTCACCATTCACTGATGGTTATTGTATGAAATCATTTCGAAATAAAACAAAATTATATCTCAAAGGCAGAGTTGTGTAGCTGAAATATTTTTGAATCATTCGATAGTCAAATTGTAGCATTGAAACCGACTTTATTTTCACGTATTTCGACAGCAGCGATATGAATTTTGCCAGTAGATCTGAAGTTACGAAGATATAGAAACGATGAAATAATATTCATCGTCAGGTTCTCACACTTGTGAATGACAAATTCATGTTTTCTATTTGAATACTGATTCAAATACAGTTCAGCAGTAGTTGCCCTGAATTATGAAAAGTTGAAGACAAAATGGGAGAACAATCATTGTACATTTAGCTGCAAGTTAATGTAATGCAAAAATCAAAGTTGCCATGGAAGTGAGAAATAACTGATGAATTAAGAGCTCTTTATTCGTCGTTTCAACCACGAATTGATAATCGCCCTTATACATTCTGTGTTACACTTCAGCTCAAAGTTGAAAGTTTTCAGCATGAGGAATGCTGGCTGTCTGAGAAGATCACGAACACTGAACTAATCTAGCTTAGAACTCATAATTCTACGAAATTTCGTCCACAATGATGATCACCAGTGTAACAGTGTAACTTCTTGCACGAGAAAATGAAACATTGAAGTGGAATTTGTAAATTTTGCTTACCTGGAATGGAAACAGTTGCTTCTGTCGAATGGATATATATAGTTCTTTTGAACAAAACACTCGAAAACTCTTCCACGTTTCGTACCTTTTTCTGCTTCACTCAAAAAATACACCACTTTCAATATATATACGTAATAATAAGATTTATATATTGACAAATTCAAGCTCCAAGAAAAAAACCATATCATCTATATTTTCAGGAAATTTTACATGTGTGATGAAAACTTTTTTCAAAATGAAGAAAACAGAATGAAAAATTTGACGAAGTTGTGATATACAACGAAACGTCAATGAAAACAAAGTTTTTAACCTTGCAAAAAGCCTTGTATTACTGAAAACATTGAAAATAGTATATATATATATATATATTCCCGGAACATACTCCCGGGATTTATGCATATATCCCGGGAGTAAATTATTCCTAATTTTGTATATGAAAACCAAGACAATAAAACAAATCTTCATCAGTATGCTGAAAATTTTGAATGAATTATATGAAAATTCATTTTTCATTCAAAATTGTACATACCTTTGACGTTGACCGAGAAATAAATCATAAATTAGTGCAATAACCACCATCCAGATGAATTACAAATTATTGCAAGTGCAAAATCCTGAAGACATTTTTGCCTAGTACCCAACTACTACTCATTAATTCTTAAATAATACGGCAACAATTCCTCAATCTTTTGAATATATATATATATATATATATATATATATATATATATATATATATATATATATATATATATATATATATATATATATATATATATATATATATATATATATATATATATATATATATATATATATATATATATATATATATATATATATATATATATATATATATATATATATATATATATATATATATATATATATATATATATATATATATATATATATATATAAAGAAAATGGTGGGCTATGACATTCACCGAGGCATTTCAAATAATCTAAGTGTATCCATCTATTAACTCTAATGTTGTTTGATTCGTTCCAAATAATCTCTCACGATTTTCCAAGCTTTCCGAATCACTGGAAATAATAAACAAGCTGACGTAAATTCAATATTTTCCTAATGATTATCGGACACTGGATGGATTCTCTGCTTGGATTTCCTCAATTTCCTCAACAATATCAATATCTATAAGTATTTGACATATCACTTCATCCTGTTTTTGTTTTCTTCTAGAATTCCCACAAATGATGCTCACTGCACTTAAAAATAATTTCAACGGAAGTACACTTCCTGAATATATCGCTTCAATTAATCCTGATAATTATCAGGCACCTGTTCTGCTGAAATTTCTCTTACACAATAGATAAGTTTAATTCTCTATTAATCCTCGTCCATTAGTATGATTTTCAGAGTCATCAGAGCGAAAATTTGAATTAGTCTATAGGAAAATCTTCTCATCAAATTGAAGACTGAAGTACGGAAAACTAGGTGGAAAAAATGATAATTTACCCACTCCTGGTTACCAGGGGTGGGTGAATAATTCGAACGAATTGATAATACCGACTGACCTCTCGCACAACGCTTCCTGGAATGACACTCCAGGTGAAAATAATAACATCTTTCGAAACTTTCGGAGGAATTTCACCAAATCCGTTCAGTATTGGCTCTTGAAAATGAGTTGAAGGTCCGAAACAATGATAAAGCGAAGTTAAGGATTTACGTTTGTTTGCTTGCAGGGTTTTAGCGAAAAGTCTCGATTATACAAACTGATTTTACTTAGATTTGCAGAATTCAATGATATCTCCCCTTTGGAGGAGTTTGTTATCTTTCAAACTTGATTTTTTCTATTTGAGTACACATTCAGTTTTTGATTGATTCGGGCTTTGATGTACCTATATATACCCGTTTTACACTGCTTCTAGGTAAACCTATAAATAAATCGTGGCCTGTAGGTGATATTTTTCATCGATAAAAGCAGCGATAAAAAAATATCTCATTCGTCGGGAGCAAAATTGACTCACAGGAAAATTCACAGCAATATTCTACCGAATGAAGCATGTTTATCAACAGAATTCAGTCAATAATACAGAATTTGTCGAAGGGATAAATTACTTATTTGTTAAACATAGGAAATTGAAATGTGTATACTCGTTACAAAACTAAGTTATTTTATTTGTGATTGTCTTCATATGTCCGTTGAACACAAAAATACTGTTTCGCCAACATAGTACCTTTCGGGTATTGTAAATGATACACAAATCTAATACAATATGAGAAAAAAAGAGGATACATTATGAACAAAGTGGGTTACATCTATGTTGAGTGATTGCTCTAGGAAACAAACAATAATATCGAAATCTTCATTTAAAATTGTTCATATTTCAAATTAGGTATGTTATTAATCTCCATCGCTTCTAACAAACTAATTTTGTAGCTTTGTGTTATCTCCGCATTTTTATCTTACGAAACTTTTAAAGTTTATATCAAAAAATTTTCATCAAAAATCTGTCAACAATTTGAAAGGTTGAATATCAAAGAATACGATTTGACAAAATGACAAGTTATTTCTTCGAAATGTGAACTGTGATCCTTATAACAATTTTCTATTGATTTATGTTTTCATGAGGCAAGGGTTGGAATACAATCTGGAACATAACGGCAGTGCCCAAAAGTCATTAATGAGCAAGTGACTCTCCCATGGTCGATTAACTTAATCACTGTTCCCAAAATTAAATGGTCGAGATTTAGACATCTAATGAAATGAGATATGGAAAGCTGAGATGGAATAAATCAATACTCATTGCCTCTGTTGAAATTGAGAACACAAAAAGAAGAGTTATATTATGTTCTGAGTAACCCTTTTCTGAATCGAATAACATTTTTTGAAAGTTTGAGAATCATACACAACCGAAATAAAAGGAACAAACTAATGATATTTCTGACTTGCTCATAATTTACGAAGGTACTGTTCTAGAATTCTGTAAAATTCGTTGCGATATTTATAGTCAAAGATCTTTTAGGGTAATTTCGTTGTTTTCTGATAGCATCCGTGCTGAATCATGATTTAAGCATTGGTACACCTTGATAATTAATCAAATTTTCGTAATCTGAAAACTCTGTGAACCAGAGAACACAATTCTTGGGTGTTTTAGTCATCTCTTTTTCACTTCTGATGTAGATATTTAAAACTGAAAGCAACTTTCGACCCTTTTCTTTTATTATTGTGTTAGTTTCATGAAATGAGACCATTGCTCCGGAAATATATTTTTTCTACTGAAACTAATAACTTCGAACTCGTTGATATATAACTCATCGGAGTGCATTCAGAAAAAAATTAAGAAATAAAATTTATGAAGTGAATCGATTAATAGAAAGTTCGAAAGATGAAAATTTCATAAACAATAAAATAGATGAACTTTGTAAAGTTCATTCCAAGTTCTCAATGAAAAATATGGACATGAAATTGTGTTCATTTTAAGGTTAATTTTCCTCTATATCTCCCAGGAATGATTTTTCTCAACGAACTACGGTTTTCTCCTTCGACAATCCAGTGGATTAGGTATGACTTCAGTTAAATCCTATTGAATAGTCATTTTCCTTCATCAAAATGCGAGTGTATTATACTCTGGCAGGCCTCCAACTTTCCAACACATTTGTCACGTTTCTTTTCGGTTAATTAAGATTTGATTAAACTGTCCAATTTATATTTAATCTCGGTAGAACTTTGCTTTTTCAATGAAGTTTCAGATATCATCTAATCGATGAAATCTTAGTCTGAAACTTTGTACATTTTGATATGTTTGAATTATATCATAATATACCTCGAAATCGGTTGGTCAAAAAAGCATAAGTTACCTTCGTCCTTGGCCTAATAACATATTTCACGAGTGGATATATGGCTATTGTCGGTCATCAGGTTCGTATTATGTCTACTACAGTGGTCACTCAAATTGTTTCGAAAAATGTTTCGAAAATCATCATAAAATGCAATAATCGCAAAATAGACCAAGAAATAAACTTTTGAAATTTCGCCATAAGTGTACCTAACATCCTGAATGAATCGATAATTGAACTACTCCATACCCATGATCGAAAATTCTATGTAAATTCTAGTTCAGCTCGAAGGAATATCAACAGGATTCAAGATCATTGAGTATATAAATTAAGTTTTTCTACTTTAACCTCATACCATCATATATAATAATTAATGAAGATCCTTGTTAAATTCTTAATACAATGTAAACACTGCATTCCTGCTGGAGCGGTCGTGACGTCGTTGCCTAGACAAATTTTCACTCCTGCATAGTTTGGGACATGTTAGTATGGGCTCATTTAGGTTATTGTAGATTGTACCTGTGGGCACTAGATATTATTTTTTGTGTGACAAAAACGACCTGTCGCATATAGTTCAACTGTCATATTATTATATGCTCGAGCTGGCATATTATTTCACGTAGGAATTAACAATACATTTTACTGACAACTGAGGCAGACCCTAGTGCCCTTTCTCCTGTTCTTGCTCTGACTTGTTCGCAGTTACTCGCAGATTCATGTTAGTTTCAGAACTGTGAGATAATCATCCTCTACTATCTACTATCAATAAGCCGCATATACCTAATCTGATATATTAATAACTATAAATAAATATATATACATATATATATATATATATATATATATATATATATATATATATATATATATATATATATATATATATATATATATATATATCTTGAAATTGATTTATTGCCTGTTTGAGGTATTTATTTTGAAAGTTTTTAGCATTAACAGGCTTTTTTAATATGAAAAAGTTTATTTCTGTTGACGTTTCGTTGTTATATTACAACTTTGTCAAAACTAATGAATAATTGAATTTATGAGTTACTATGGATATCAAATGTCAAACTTAATTTTTAGAAAAATCAAATTAGTTTTTTTGTATATTCACTTATTCATTTTCATTATCAGAGGAATATTTCTGGCTCAGCATTCGCTTCGGAAGTTTTAGTCTTCTTCACTTAAATTAATAATAATTCACTTTAGTGAAGAAGACTAAAACTTCCGTAGCGAATGCTGAGCCAGAAATATTCCTCTGATAATGAAAATCAATAAGTGAATATACAAAAAAACTAATTTGATTTTTCTAAAAATTAAGTTTGACATTTGATATCCATAGTAACTCATAAATTCAATTATTCATTAGTTTTGACAAAGTTGTAATATAACAACGAAACGTCAACAGAAATAAACTTTTTCATATTAAAAAAGCCTGTTAATGCTAAAAACTTTCAAAATATATATATATATATATATATATATATATATATATATATATATATATATATATATATATATATATATATATATATATATATATATATATATATATATATATATATATATATATATATATATATATATATATATATATATATATATATATATATAAGAAAAAGAACACTAGAACATTCATTTGGAAAATTGAAATTAATCAAGAGAATGTTATAGTAGAGCTAGATATGTGAGCGTGTACGATCTGATGTCTCCATTATCCTTCAAGGGATAAATGTAAGAGAAATATTGAAATCGATGCCACACCTGATGGAAGAGCGAGACATATATGTTTCGTTCTGCAAGGAACTCGTCAGTCGCACCACGTACTACTAACGCAACTTACTGAAATTTGAAAACATCGTTCGTTGGTATTTGTCAAATAGACATTGCAATTTAATAGATAACTACGGGTATAGAAGATATGTGAAATTTCGATGCTTGATGTGTCTGTAATCTGAGAGAGATGTTTTCTACTGATTTCTATAGATGGAATTGTAGAGTATTCATTACTCTACGATCTTCAGCTGGAAGTCACAAGAAGATGCTTGGAGGTTGAAATCGTTGCCTCACTTCGATGGACGTGGTGCGACTGACGAGTTCCTTGCAGAACGAAACATATATGTCTCGCACTTCCATCAGGTGTGGCATCGATTTCAATATTTCTCTAACATTTATCCCTTGAAGGATAATGGAGGCATTACATCGTAGACGTTCACATATCTAGGCTCTACTATAACATTCTTTTGATTAATTTCAATTTTTCGAATGAATGTTCTGGTGTTCATTTTCTTATATATATATATATATATATATATATATATATATATATATATATATATATATATATATATATATATATATATATATATATATATATATATATATATATATAAATATATATATATATATATATATATATATATATATATATATATATTATATAATATGAGCTGTTGAATGAACAGTGGATCGAAATAAATTAGCATGTCAAAATAAAAAAGCGGGTCCGTCGGTATGGCAGTTCTAAGTAGGTACATAAAAGTTTAATTCTGAATAATTTCCTTCAACTCTATATCTGATCGGCTAATTGGAAGCGCCGACATCGCGTTATATAATTAATCAGTTGAATCAGTCGCAGAAGTTAGTTCAACCTCTCATTTCGTTTCGAGATTTGCTATGTACGATTTTCTATTTATTCTCATAACTTGTGGTTTCGAACTTTTCCATTTGGCTAATTTTTCAATTTCATCAAAAACTTCCATATTAAAACTTTTGAAGAACAAGGTAAACAGGTAATTAAATTAGATGCTCCGGCATGCTTCGCATTAATTTCAGATTCAACTTTGAAAACCTCGATGTCTTTTTGTCGAAATCTCCTCGAATCGAGTGTATAAAAATGGAGTTCATATTTCGAGAACAGAAGTGTATTCTGTTGAATGAATATGATACTGAAATTTCACGGATGCTTCATAATATTTTCGTTCTTCTGGAAGGAATTATTAGGGTAAAACTTAGTAGACTTCATCATTACTTTTATTCATAGGAACTTCGAATTATAAAGTTATGTTGATAATGTAAGAAAATCTTTGGCAAGTATGAATTGATGAAGTCAGTTTGGAATTTTGATTTTATGGAAACGCAATAATTGTTCTGCAATGCATTCCTTCTATAAAATGTCTATAATACGCAGGTACACAATGTTCGTCTGACAGAGCTGATGTGTTAGAGAAACTATTATCATTGTCAAAAAAAAGTCACCAGAATGACCGGTTAAACTTCTGAAAATGAGGTTATACCACGAAACAATACTCAAGCGACAATATCATTCTTTGAAACTTATCCTAGTGTTTTTATACAATTCATAATCAACAAAAAAAGAGGCTAATTTCCTGAATCGAAATTCTGAATTTTCATCCAGTAACAGGGTAATAAATCAGAAAATAAAACACCCATATTTAGCAAGTGTATCTGATTCATTGAGCCATAACAGAATACAGACAAAAAGCGCCCTTCTTGACCATAGAACAGACTAAAGATCATAGAACATGAATCCCTTTTTTACATTTTTATTCTGTGATTTTTCTACTTCACTTCTTTATGGTTCAGACGTACTTCATGTGTCGTATAGTTTTTGTTAGTTGTCTAATACAGTGTAAAACATCACTCGTTCACGTGATGTTTCAACGATATGTTATAACTTGATGATTGATGAGTTCGATACTTGGAGAAAATTAATATCCATAATGAAACAATATTAAGAATTTCCTCATAATTTGATATAAATACGCATGACGTCGTTTCGAAGTACTACTTCTTCATCAAATGCTGAATTAATACAGATTTATTAATTCAGCATTTGATAATGAAGTAGTACTTCGAAACGTCATCATGCGTATTTGTATTGAATTATGAGAAAATTCTAAATATTGTTTCATAATGGATATTTTATAACATTCAACAATTTGTTGTAATTATATTCATGCTGTTATTAAGTCATGTGTTTTCAATTGTACTTAACCGAAAACGTATTTTATCTTGAAAATGGTCATAATAGTTCAATTATTTTCAGATATTGAAAAATATCGAATAAAAGAGAAATATAAGGAAAAATTATATCATATGGTCACTCAATTATCATTATTCATACAATTACAAATATTAAAAATATATTTGAGATCCGTAAATGATAATTGTTTGGAAAAGTGGATGATCAGAATTATCACGAATGAGTCTGTATAATTTATAACAAAAAACTCACAAGAATTTCATTGGTTTCACTCTCTTCATTTAAATTTTCCCCATTCAACACGAGACACGTCAAAATGAAATGATTGATAGCAAGAAGATCCAGTCCAATGTTCTTTACTTAGAATTTGGTTAATGTATAATAGTTCGGGGAGAGTGATTCGAAATCAATAGTTGAATTTGATACGGAATGAGATGAAAAAGCATTGAGGGAGTTTTCTTATGGAATATCGATGCCTATTCAAGCAACGTAAAAGTATTCACTTTTTTGCACGGTGTTTTGTGTAACATTTCTGGACAAAAGAGGCAGAAAGGAAGATAAGAAACTAAATGTATTCCTTATGAATACCAAAGGCACAGCTGCATCCGCTAACATGGACCAAATTATCCGATGTAAACGAAAACGTGGAAAATATTTCCCAAGAATGGGGTTGCACTTTTTCTCTTATTTGTTTCATAAAACCTCAATCCCAATGAAGTTGAACTCTTAAGTGGAACCTGTAAAAATAACTGTTTCTTTTGGGTAATCAAAATGTTGAGAAAATTTTCGAAATCATAGACTGAGAATAATACCATTTTTTTCTCCATATATTGAACGTTTCATTATATACAGCCTGAGTAAGCTCAACACTATAAGAATTCCCTTAAAAAATAATATGACTGAATAACAACAACTACTATTCCAGATCAATGAATAATGAAGAGAGTTTAAGAGAGGCCTATGAGAGGAAGTACTACGTTTTTTTTGTGTCAAAAATTCATTAAAATAAACAGATTATAATTACGAGATCGTGCTTTTCATAACGTTATTTACATACATTATTTGAAAATTCTGAAAATCCAGAAATGGATAAGAATGATGGAAAATTATATATTCGGAGAAAATTTGTGTATAAATTTTGATTATGTTTTGACGAAAGTCTGGATAAGAAATATGAGGAATATTTCAACAAATGTGGAATATAGTTGTCTTCTTTTTTTAGAGAATTGAATGTGGATGGTGCCAATTGAATTGAATATTCGTAAATTGGACTCAAAACTTTATGTTTTATCATCGTATCGTATTGATACTTATACTCATAAGTTTTTACGAAAATGTAGAAATCTCCGACAATTTCGATTTGTCTGACATTGGTCTGTAATGATTCTTCAGCATTTTACACAAAACTTTTTACGTTCAATAAAACATTTCATCATTTAATAATGATATTAACTTCGAAGCAATCCAGCTGCTGAACCAAATTGTCATAATAAAATAACCCTTTTTCTGTCTAAAAATTTGTCTAAAATTTGTTGAATTCCCCCAATTGTAGATCTAGATATTCTTAGAAACATAATGATCAAATACAAAATGTTTGATTATATATATATAATAGTAATAATAATAATAATATTTAAGGTTCTCGTAATAATATAATATAGGTGAAACAATAGTAGTATTCTAATTTTAAAATATATCTTGTCAATTTTGTTGCCTAAACAAAGATTATACATTTTCTCACAAAGACCGTAACATCTAGTGAGTACGAAGAATGTCTCTTTATATTCTGCAATATTCAATACCTACATTCGTACATATCGATGTAGCTATTTCAATAATAAAGACTTATCAATATGAAAATTTAAGAAGAATATTGGGGAGAAAAGAATATCAATATTATAAAAATGTTTAACACTATATATATATATATATATATATATATATATATATATATATATATATATATATATGTATTGTTTTACAACCGTTTTAGCTTTTAAATTTAACCAGTTGATGAATCATATATCTGTCCTTTGTTTTCATACAATTCTTTATGGCAGACTTGAATTTTTTAATGTTACCTATAGTTTATAATTCAAATGGCAATTCATTATAAATTCTTGGTTCCAAATAGGAGTAGGTACGAAGACATATGGATTTACTGTATTCCGCAATTGATGAAGAGTTTCTACTAAATCTGGTATTCATGCTATGTTCAATAAAGTAACAACTGTATATCGTTTTTTTCGTGAAGTTTTGCAGCGATTGAACAAACAGTTGGCGTATTTCCAGTATGTCAGCTTCTTTATACAGAAAGTCAGTAGGATATCTGATACCTTTTTTATGAAGGATTTTCAGCAGCCATTTTTGTTGAATTTCGAGCTTCTTCATTACTGCATCATGGGCACCACCCCATGCAACAATACCATATCGTATCAGAGACTCCGCCAGAGCTTTGAAAATTATTGTTAGATGTTTTACGTTAATAATACGCTAGAATAATTCACAGATCTTTGAATTTGGATATTAATCCTAAATAAACGATTAAGCTTCTGACGTGGGAATCCCATTTAAGGTGCGAATCCAGTATAATTACTAAGTATTTACATTCGTATGTGCAAGGAGTGGTAAATGTATTTCCTGCTATTTTAATTATCAGTAGTTTCTGGGTGGAGGTAAGCGCTTATCTACAGCAAAAGAAATGTATTTCGTCTTATCTATATTGATAGATAAGAGGTGATGCTGTGACAAATTATAGATATTGAAAAAATCTGATTCAGCTTTGGCTTTTATATCGATCCAGTTGGCTCTTGATTGAACTATCGCAGTATCGTCTGCAAAACTGATTATTTTACCTTCAGTCTATAGATGGTGATTAGCATTTGTCCTTATATTGTGCCCTGAGGTACACCAGTTTCTATCATCTTTATATTACTGAACACCTTGTTCACCTTTACTATTTGGTTTCGATGGAATCTAAGATGGACACCATTAATTACAATCTCTTCTAGAAGGCTGTATGTTCAATAGTGTCGAACGCTTTTGCTAATTCTATACAGTAAATACGAGTCTATATAATATATACGAGTATATATACATATATATATATATATATATATATATATATATATATATATATATATATACGAATATCTTAAGAGAAATCTTTCAAAAATATATAATTTGTTATTGTATATTTATCTACGTTATCTATTTTCAAACATCGAAACATATTTAATAGTGATGGCGTTCACTTGATGTAAATTCATTATAACTGAATATAAACTTGCATTCAAAAACATGAACTTGATTTACACTTTATTCACTACATAGCATGACGCGTTTCGTCGTTACAAACGACTTCTTCAGATGTCGACAGCGTCATGCTATGTAGTGAATGAAGTGTAAATCAAAAGTTCAACTTTTCGAACTTAAGTTCATATTAAATTGAAGCATGTATAACAACTTTTTGAAAAACCCTTCGTCTCGTCGTAAAACAACGTCAACAAAGTCTCTGGTTGATACTTCACGAAACAGGCAAAACATACTTTCCAATATGTATATAGACATTGACATAAAGCATCGTGCCATCGATAAATGCTTAATTATGTGATTTCCAAGTAAAGTATGACTAAGAAGTTGAAGTTTGAAGTTTCATATATCTCCGCAGGTTCTTTGATACTTGTTTCGTTCTCGAAGTTTCAGAGTGGTGATGAATATATCTTGCTAAACGAATAAATCGAAACAGGCGAGTTGAAGGAAAGTCCGGACCACTAGAAGACAAGAACAATTTTTCGTCTCCATCATTATTCTTTCCTGAAATTTGATTCTTAAATTGATATAAGAAATTTGTCATTGTTATTACTTTGTATAGAACTTTCTTTCCTAAAAGTTAGCTTGTTATATTTGATAGCTCCTCTGGCGTAGAATGTTCCATTTTTCATTTTTACCCTCCTTTAAAAAATTTTGATGCTCCAACACGTTTAGTTTTAGCGGATGATCTGAAGGAATAAATGAGGAAACAAATTTCACCTAATAGGTCAGTCATAGTAACTATTTCGTAGAGGAAGGTTCTCAAACCTTTTTTTCTTGAAAACCACTTTGAAAATTTCGCTCCATCTGCTAGATATTTCTACTTTATTTCCAAAAATCGTCAGATAATATGGAGATTGGATCTGATTTGACAAATTTGAGTTGGAACAAATCCCAATCAACAGTTTTACAACCAATTTAAAAAAATGGTATATGTCATTATTTTTCATTAGTAATATTCTCATTTTTTCGTGCAATCTATTGAATGCTAGTTATTCTTTCATAAACATTATGTCACGGCCATCTTTAATACAGGCAATGGAATGAATATCTGTCATATGTCAGAGGGTTGGCTAACAATCCCGCCATTAGTTGAGCTGGTATACTAATGCAAACAGGACGCTTCCCAAAACTTTCGCAGTTTGTAGTTGAATAATTTGAGCTTTTGGTATAAATTCTATATTTTTCAATTATGTACAGTGAATTAAAAGTGTTGATGTTGATAATTTGTTGAAATCTCAACATCAAACACTAATAAAACAAAGTGTTCAGTTTGTTTACAAATTTCAGTGAAACGAAATCAATTTTGTGTTGTTCAAGACTTTCGTAGTTTGAAGTTGAATATTTTACGATTTCAGTTCTAATCCTCTATTCATCAATTTTCTATAGTGTTATTTAGGTGCTAGTGTTGATAGTTTGTGGATAACATAACATCAAATTATAAAAACGAAGTGTTTTGTGTGTACCGATTTAATGGAATCGAATTTGTGTTGTGTTTTGAGTACGGATTACTTATAAATAATTTTTTTGTGAAATATAGTGTAGAGAATAGGTATTCCGTAGATGATTCAGTAAGTTTCAAGCTTGGAATAGGTGAGTTTCTCATAAGTATATTTTCTTAAAATGACGAAAACTTGTTGCATTCCTGCTTGTGAATCAAATTATAGGAGCTCCCTGGGTGCGGGTGGGAAACTAGTATCGACTTTCAGTTTCCCCAAAAATGAATTTTTAAAGAGTAGATATATGAAAGTATACCACGAGATAATTGGTATTAGATTGGGATTAGATATTGAATAAGTCCTCGAAAGATTTTTATTGTTGCTGTTTATGTGGTGAAGTCAATAAAAATATTCTGAACATGCTGTGTTCCATTTTTTCGAATATCTTATTGAATGACTGTACAAAAAAAAAATAATCAAGCTGCATACGAGAAAACTGAATCAAAAAATACACGAAGAAATCTCAATACTTTCATAAAGTAGTTTGTTGGTTGCGTTATTCAGAAATATAATATTTATATTTACTTAGGTATATTATTGAATTTGAGTAATTCCTAAAGCGTTTCTTTCAAGGTTCCTATTCTCTCAAATAATTCAATATATTTGGTTAGGCAACTTTTCATGTAAATGAATCCCACTGACTAATAGAAGTATTTTTTTCAACAGTTTTCCAACCAATTTAAAAGAATTGGTATTTTTCATATTTTTAACTAGATCATGTTTCAAAATTATTCTCATTTTATAAGAATACGAAGGAAATGGAACCCACTAGTACCAATAAGTCGAGAACGTTTAGGTCACTATACCGTTTGGATATTGAGCATCTTACCCTCATTTCGAGAGGTACCTATTATGAAAAAATAGCATTGTCTTAAAATAATTTTTTTTGCTGAGAAAGTGATATTAATTTCTCAATTGTTTATTTATGTTGAAGACGAAACTACGACGTTTAAAACATCTGGAGTTTAAAGTTGCACTGAGTATAATGGTGACACATAGGGCAAACGAGTAGGAACTTTGTTGCAAGATTCAAAAACTATCAAGAGTCATTTAGGCTAAACAAAGAAAATTTGAATTTTGCCAAACATTTCTTGATTCAGGACATGCTTTTCCAGGTGCAGATAATTCAAAGATATCACATATAACTTCGAAAGGTGAAAAACTAGATATATAAGAATCTGAAGGATTTTATAAGCATAATAGAAATATCGCTGTCAATTTTTCAGTTTTTCAAGTAGATAAAAATACATTCACTATGAAGCTTTTTGGAGAAAAAATGTACTGTGGCTCAAGATATCATTAGAAGGAGAAAAATGCGAACTCTTCTGCTGTTCATCTCACTCATATTCAAACAATCCCGAATTCTTAATCAATGTGCTGTAAATGTAATATTAGGAAAATGCATGCGCAATGTAATAAATAACACAGGCCTACAAAAAAATTTTTTGTGCAGCCTATGGTGAATAAAGTAGTTAATGTACAATATATTGACATATGTCATTTTGACTCATCAGCTCTAGTTTTTCTACTAACCTCTTTTCAAATGTTTACCGGTCTTAATCGTAAATAGTCATTATTACTATAACATCGATGAAGTTTATGTTACTATTTCATTTTTACTAGCTCGTGCAGATGTGTTAACCATCCTGATATGTTTTTTTATGTCTGTGGCGAATATATACTGAAAGATCATCGTAAATGGATTACAAAAACTGTGAGTCGTTTGTATTTTGCTTACTTCGGTATTGAAATTTGAAATCAGGAAAAAGTGTGGGCGCCTCATAGTGTATGTAAAATATGCATTGAACATTTGCGACAATGGGAGAAAGGGACACGTAAGTCTTTGAAGTTTGGAGTGCCTATGATATGGCGAGAACAAAAAAATCATTATGACGACTGTTAATTTTGTATGACTAATAAAGTCGGCATAAACAAAAACAATCGCAATAAAAGGAAAAACCCCTTATATTTCTTCAGCACAAATACCTATTTCTAATTCTGAAAATGTTCCAATACCAGCTTTGCACTGGGTATTGCCGAAATCTCAGATCGAGCTGAAATACGTATTTCTTGTCAAGGATGAATTTGAATACTGCGGAAAAACATCAAATCTTAAGCCATTTTCACAGAATGAGCTTGATGACCCCATCAGAGACTTTACAAGGAACCAAGAAAAAACTGCCTTTCTTCAAACGTTGGAGGGTCTACATATCGCACGAGAAAACGAAGCTTATTACAGTTTTTTCCATCTGATGAAAATGTTGTGTATTGCTGTAATATCAGTGGTTTGCTGACTTCCATGGGTTTGACGAGATGCTCTTGTTGCTGGGAAAATAAATGTTATCAATAAACCATTAGTTTCAAGAGAAGAAATTATTATTTCGCCATTGCATATAAAAATAGGACTAATGAAGCAATTTGTTAAAGCTCTCGATAGAAATGGTCAATGTTTCCAGTTTATTTCACGGAAGTATCCTGGTTTAAGTACTGAAAAACTGAGAGCAGGTTCTCCTTGACGGACCTCAAATACGTCAATTAATAAAAGACACCACTAATTTTGATATTTCAATAAATGATCTGGAAAGACTTGCTTGAAAACCATTTGTAGCAGTTGAACAAAATTTCCTTGGAAATAATGAGGCTGACAATTATATAGAATTAGTAGAGGAAATGGTGGAACACTCATATGATTGCCGACTATTGCTGGGGAATCATGTGAGATTGTCCAAGTCAGTTTCACTCAAGAAAAACTTTCAAAAGGCAATTTCTTGAAGTTTCATGCCAATAACATTAATTTTTTTTTGTGAAAAGCGATTTTTTATCTCAGGAAATAGAGCTGATAGAAAAAAACCGGTAACATTTTTGATATCGCCATATAGAACATACTTCAAATCAGTTCTGAAATCCCCGCCACCAAAATCGTTGTAGGCCTGTGTAATGTGATAAAAAAAACAGAGTGTATTTTTCTCTGTGATATCATTTTTGTTATTGGTAATGTTAATTCCCTTAAGCGCAGTATGAACGATAGGTTCGACTCTGAATGGTTCACGAATCACTTGAAGAGTGCGTGCATTCGTTTTATTTCAGTAGCCTCTTGGAAATTAATAGAGTGCAGAATATAATCCGAAACTATTTTCTATTTCCAATTGAAAACAAGTACCTATTGGATGCAGCTCAAATCCTAATCAGTGCCAGTTCAAATATTGAACAACTAGAGAGATATTAAACTTTCGTATTACCAGAATAGATCCGGTATTCAGATTAAATACGCCCAATTCAGATGCCGTTTCTAGTTGTAATGAAGTTTTTGTACTGCTTGAAATTCGATTGGATTCTATGAAGCGGAAAATTATTAGAAAATAAAGAATTCAATTAGAGCAGGTTGATATTTCATTTTTGCTGCACTAGCTTCGTCAGTTTCAAGTTGTGAATTGCATCGAAAGTTTGCGAGAAACATGAGGTAAACTGGATAATGATGAAGATAACAGAAACGAACAAAAATTAGATGAACAGAATTATTCGTTATATACATCACTGTAGCCAAGTTATTAGAATTTCAAGGGATTTTCCAGCTTGAATTTAAACATTTATTTTCATGGAAAATATATGACTTCAATTTTGGGAAAGCCGGACTTTGAAAAAATATTCATTACGAATGAGGTTACTTAGGAAGTTCTTAGTATTTTTTGTTTATTGTGTGTACTGCCCGTTTTCGGTACTTTTTTTGAGTGAGTCGATTCAAAACTCGCAGAAACTGATATTAATATTTAAAGCTTGATCTCAGATATCGCTCGATAATATCAATTTTTTCATCTTTCGATGTGTTTTTTTATTTATCAAAAACTATCTGCTACGCAGAGCGGAACTTATGGTTTACTTACACCCTTTCCGGGTAATATTCAATTTCATGGTTCGTCTATAAATTAGCAAATATATCGACGGAAATAGATTTTCGTAGAAACGTGAATCTATTCGAAGCAATAATTGATAGTGTTGGCGTTTACTTGATGTAAATCCATTATAATTGAATATAAACTTAAATTCAAACACTTGAAATTATGGTTCACACTTTATTGACTACATAGCATGACGCGTTTCGTCGTTACAAACGACTTCTTCAGATGCTTACAGAATAATAACAATAAATTTGAAAAACACAGGTATAAATATAAGGGAATTTGAGATTATATGTCTTTGGGTTTTACCTAAGATATTCCATTCTGAAATCTGATTTTTATTACCTGAAAAGGTTTAACAAGGGAGAATTGTTTAATTCTATCTGTTCATTGAGCAAATTTACAGAATTTTTATGCCGATTTATTTCCACTTTTTCCCAAAAATCTAATTGACTACTTTTCTCTATATTGTGTAAAATTTTGAAATTCGTATCAAAAGTATGGTTTTCTGTTGATAAATAGTTCGAATAGTTCGCATTACTTTTGTTATGCGGTTATACGTAATGGCAAATATTCCAATAATTTCTCAACATTCATAGGACTATTTAATACCCTAATCGGTATGGAGTATGGCAGCATGATCTGGCAACCCATTTACACTTGCTATCAACGCCATCTTGACGCTATTCATAGAAGATTCCTGAAATTCTTAGTTTGGAGGGACGATAAACATCATCCACAAAGAGGAGCCAATCATAACGAATTATTGAGTCGATTCAGTTTAAGCTCATTGCAGAGTAGAAGAGAAATTTTATCACTCAATTCAATGTGCAAATTACTGCACAATAGTATTGATTGTCCTCCTCTCTTGTCCACTTTGAAATTTCGTGTTCCTAGACAAATTTCTCGTAACAGAAAATTATTCCACCTAGACTCCGAGGACCAACTCCCCAATACAATCTCCCATTTGGTTTATGGTGTCGACATTCAATATATTTGCCAATAATTGATTTGAATTGAACATAGAATTTATTATCAGGAGTTATGTGAACAAAGAAAATTGACTAAAATGAATTGATTTAGATTGAGTTCTCTGTAATATTTTATTGAATGCTGAAATGTAGTTATAAGTAGTTATAAATTACAATTTTTTTAGATTTGATTGAGCTCTTTTTTATATCTTTTTCATTTCAATTATTTAGTAATCTATCAACATTGTTATCATTTTCTGCGATTGGGTGTTATACCTGTTGAGAATAAAGAACTTATTATTATTATTATTATTATTATTAAAAGCTTTCCGAAAAATAGAGAAAACAGGTAGTCTACAAGATAAGTAACACTATAAAGAGTTACCTACATGTTGACAGATTGAATTCTTTACAGTATTGGAAATAGTAAATATTATACTGGATAGTCAGGAAAAACATTAATGTTTTAATTTTTTATTATTTACAAAAAGCCACCGAAGAAATTGAAACACTAGAGGAACTATCGAAACAAGAATTCCGTTCTATAATTTCCAATGATTATATTGAAAATACACATAATTTTCAAAATGGATACGACATCCCAGATCGTGGACAAAAGGTTGATATAGTATACATAATTCAACTTCCTCAGATATTTTGAAATTGAAAAAAGAGAATTTGGTTTCTGTAATAAAAGTCTTTCATTTCTGAACTCTGTTTTATATCAATCAACTATTTTGAATTATGTTGGATTACGCTCAAGTAACCATGCTTAGTTTTTCATTATTATTTTTTTGAAACTTGAGTATTCAGCTTTAAGTATATGGATTTGTTGATCATTTTTCATTGACTGAGTTATTACCTGAATATGTGAAAAGTTATTTCTTCTCTTTAAATATTTTTCGTGTGTTGAAAACCACCGTATTGTTGACAAAATAAATAATTAAGCATCTCATTGAATAGCGGAATTAATATTTCAACTCAAGTGAAAACATTCAGAATAAGAGAGAAAACGAAATAGAACAAATTCCTAACCAAAGATGGTTGGAGAGTTCGTACATAAGTTATGTTTATAAATTGCTTCGCAGCAAATATGAGATGAAATCGCAACATTGAATAGCAAACTCGAGGAGTGAATGGGAATTCCAAAGTTTGTCCAAAAATGGGATTAAGAAGTTAGTTTCCTAAGTGTTCTGAGATATTCCTCATGCATACAAAATTATTCGAGGTCCTTGTCCTTATTACGCTATTTCATTTCACCTAAGGAGCGGCTATAATATTTGCATATTGGAGACCATAAACTATAGTTGAGCCTCCTTGAGCCGGCTACTCTTTAATTAAGGAATTCGACGATTTCCCGAAATAATTCCTCAACTTACGGTTAGAGGTGAATGTCAAATAATATATGAAAGTGAATTCAACATAAAAAATAATACCTGAATCAACGACAACATAAACAGATTCTTCAGAACATCACAGATCCAATAGTATTGGTATTCATTCCACAGACAGCACTTATTTCATAAAAATCATTCCAAACGTTTTGTACAATACAGTCCATACCAATTGAAAAACTGATGATTTAGTTTCTTATTATATTATTATTGTCTAGAATTCTAAATAACAACTGTATTCGAGATTATAAAAGCATAGCCTTATTATGTGAGAGTAATAAAAATGAAATACCCCCAAATATACATTGCAGTACCGAATAAATCATTTTAATATTTGCTTGGGACACAATCAATTCAAGAGAGTCATTTCTAATTATAATGATAATAATAATAATAATAATAATATGTCTTTATTGTTCTTAAGCGGCAGAGTTTTCTTAAACATAAGAAAATATGTATACAGTAAGAAAAAAAGAAAATATTCATTACATACAAAATGATATAAGCTAAAGAACAATCACAAGGCGCAATTCAAATAAATTGCTCTTCCATTGAACCTTGAAATAAGGATAATTTGTTTATGTTCAGAGAAATGCCTACATACAAAATGAAACAAATATTTATTTTACAAATTAAAGAAAAAAAAATAAAATCAATAGGAAAACAAAATAAGAACTGGTTCGTGTCGAGCATGGCGCGAGCGAGCACTCAGGAGAGCTTCGTGATGCAACAGAAGTATGAATGAAAACATGAACTCATCTTTGGCAGCCTAACAGATGATTACGGATTTTATTAATTATAGTTGCGGTTTTCAATTTTTTATGGTTCGGGACAAGGGCCTTTAGGTTGTTTATTAATTTGTACATGGTAAAAGAAAATGATCATTCAAACAGAGCTGTAGAGTGAACAGGAGGAGAAATTAGACCCTTGAACCGAACGTTGATATTGTGTACATCCTCGCGGAAAGTTATTTTATTGTATAAATATGGTGGTTGTTTGAATGCAAATATATTTAAAAATAGGGAGTAAGTTTGCAGAAGACGTCTATTACTCATGTTCAGCCACCCTAGATCGTTTAATTTGTGAGAAACATGATCAAACTTCTTTATACCGAATATATATCTAATACAAGAGTTCTGGACCTTCTGCACTAAGTCTTCATTTTTTCACGGTTGCAATTTATCTATTCATTCGGAGCAACACTACTCAACAGCTTGAGGTAATTTCTACATGGTAAAGATGCAATAAAATGAAAAACTTATGTACAATTCAACTAGAAACAGAACCAAAAAATTATAAACACTATATATAAACGATGTTACTCTGTGGGTCAACTAAAATGAAAATTTAAGCACAAAACTATACGAAAATCTAATATCTGAAACACATATATCTAGAAAACAGTCAGACGAAATCTTGCCTGATATCACCAGGTCTGCATGCAAATGTGAATGACATCATGAAAAGGGTGAAAGTCACCTAAAATTTGAGGAGGTATGGAGTTTTATGAAATTGAATGAACAAAAACTTTATCAGCTTGTACATAAATGAAATTCTCAAATATTTTCTACGTCTTTCAAGTGATGGAACATTGAATCTTGTAGTAACTCATGAGATATACTTCGTTATGGGATGAACACCGACATAATATAACCATAAACATTTCAAAATAAGTCAGCAACAAGTTTGGGTACCTTTATTTGTTGAAGTTATTCAAGGATAGTGGAGGCAGATAGACCTGTCCTTTGACATGATACGAGTAAAAACATGATACGTTGTATCACTTCACACTTCAATATTCAAAGAAATTTGAAAAATGAAAAACGTATGTTCTGTTCTAAGCCGGTTTCCGTGGTTTATGTGTTTGTCCACGACTTAAAGTAGTTTAAAGGTGATATATGCTGGGCAATGCACATTGATTTCAAGGCCTATTGCCGTTCGGAACAGGCGTTAAACTGAATGTCCGATGAATTAAAATAAACATATTTGAAGGGTCCGTACCATCCGGTTTTGTGAAAGCGTAAGTGAAATATAAATCCAAATATTAATGTCTCTCCTTCTCTTCTCCAAATTGATTATTGACTTTTGAATGAAACATCGATTAAAATTGAATATATTCTGGCAACATAAAAACACAAATCAGAAATAATTACAAAATTAAATAAACACAAAGATATCCCTTTTCAACGACTGAAATAATAATATATTTTAAAAGAACTCAGATGGCAACTGAAATTGGAGACATTTCAAAACAACTGATTTCGGAACTCTATAAAATGAAGTGTGAATTGTTCAATCTCAACTATATTTCATTGCCTTCTGTTGACTACGTGTGACTTTGTAATAGATATTATTTTATTTTTAGTTTGTTAATTTCGGTTATTGGTTATTACTTTTTTAATTTATTATATTTTCATTTTCGTTGTATACGAGTTCCCTTATACTACCTTTTTTGTTTTTTCTTTCGTTTTTTCTATTTCATTATTTTCGTGTACAATTTGTTATTTTTTTCCAGTAATGGCATGTATATCTGTTGGGAATTAATGTTTTATTATTATTCTCATAAGTAAAGCCTCTGTAATTTCGTGTTAACCAAGACGCTTAGCTACTTTTACTCACTTCGATGTGGTTTCATAAATAATGTGTGAATGAAGGTTTTGCTTCCTCACATTGTGTGGACAATTTAGACATTATGTATGACGACCAGCCAATATATGTGTTAACCATTTGACCACCATGACTGTGAAAATAGATCGTTATTATCGCTCACAATTAGGGTTAATCCAAAATCCGACATTTCAGAGAACCGGTTTTCGAATAGTAACTTTTCCAGAAAACCGGTTTCAACTGGTTTCGAATTGAGAAACATTTTTTTCCTCGAATATTCTGTAATTCGGACAAAACACTTTATCCCAGAACTAGCGACCCGCCCCGGCTTCGCACGCCGCAAACGCTACGCCCCGCAATTTTTAAATCTGTAATATCTTCGAAAATATTCACTTAAATCATACGGTGTAAAGGGCCATGTATATCTATATTAAATGAACAATGTATTCAAGGTATTCAATTGGTTATGGATTAATGCTGTATGGGTTAAAATCGCTTCGAAAATTAGCCATTATTTCTCGCAAAAAGTAAATGACAAAAAAAAGTTATTGTGGGTTATCCATAAGAGATAGACATATACCATCACGAACTTTTCTGTAGACCTTTTCAATGTGTACAATACTTAGTACATTATTTTGATAAAACTCGTAGGGTTCAGCCTTCGTTTGCAATGTAAGCGGAAAAAATGTAATTATTTACGACATCACATTAGAAACCTCAAAAATAACAGTACTTTTCCACTATTTAGTGGATGTTATTATACATATAAACCTTCCTCTCGAATCACTCTATCTATTAAAGAAAACCGCATCAAAATCCGTTGCGTAGTTTCAAAGATTAAAGTGTACAAAGGGACAAAGGGACAGAAAAAGCGACTTTGCTTTATACTATGTAGTGATTTAGAGTGATTAAAAGCAGTTTTTGACTGAAATTATTTACTGTTCAGTTTTATTGATGGTAAAATTTTTTTATGCAATTTAGTGGAACAAAGAAATATTAGTTGACCAGGATTGAATAACTTTAAAAACAATTGTTCGTTATTATGCATAATTTTCACATATAACGATGTAAGTATTTTCATAATAGTGAAACGAGTTATTCAGCAAACGGTTCGAATGAATAAAAGCAATTTATTTTCATATAATGTCATACAAATCTGTATTGACACAGAAAACAATCACAACACGACCGATGGTCCTAGCTAGGGTTTATACAAAAACCGACATTTTAGAAAACCGGTTTTCAAATAGTAATTATTCCAGAAAACAGGTTTTAACCTGTTTCGAATTTTTACAAAAAATTATTTTGCTGGATTATTCTGTAATTCGAACAAAAAATTTTAACAGAAAATTCAAAGTGATTAAAAGCATTTTTTGACTGAAATTATTTTCTGTTCGATTTTATTGATAGTAAAATGTTTTTATGCCATTTAGTAGAAAAAATAAATCATAGTGGACCAGTTAAAATTCAAAAACAATCATTCGTTGTTCATGCATAATTTTCACATATAAGGATGCAAATATTTCTGTAATAGTGCAACGAGTTATTCAGCACAGAGTTCGAATAAATAAAACAATATATTTTCATTTTTTTTAATAACCATATTACTTTATTAGAAAAGAATATCATTAGATACGGATGGATACTTATTAAAAACAATTAGAAATATATAACTGAATATAAACTTGAATTTAAACACTTGAACTTATGATTTACACTTTATTCACTACATAGCATGACGCGTTTCGTCGTTACGAACGACTTCTTCAGATGCTTACAGAATAATGAATAAATGTGTATTATATAATGTAAATTATAATAAAAGCCGAAAGACAAGGGTAAATAAGATTTATGCATACATACTTATTAAAATCAACTTTAGTTTTGAAGGCAATTGAGCAAAGGACCGAGTATTCTCTATTTGGGGAAAATTGGATACAAATTTAAATATTCTATTCATTTTGTTGTTTATTGAAATATGATTTCAGAAAACAGAGGATGTCTATTCATTTGATATGGAGCCGTGTCCTCAGTTTATTCACAAAATTCCCCGAAATAGAAAGTACCGTCTCACTTGCAACCGAACTAGGCTTAATCGTTTTTTAGCCTAATAATTCAAAATTGTTTGTCCTTTTATTTGTGGCTTCTAGGGCCAAACACTCTTTTATTAGAGTTTGAGTAGATGAAGTCACTTCTTCCGGTTCCCTTAAATATTTATTAATTGCCACTTCCAGAGCATTTTTCAATAAAACCTGCCTCTCGAATATCGCTTTCATCACGTTTTTGAATATCACGTTCTTCCCCTGTATAGTAATCTTTATATTATCTTGATGAAATTTGTCTGGATAACTTAATAGTGCATTTTTTCGTGTTATTCATACATTGAAAACCGATATTTTGTACTAGAAAACCGGTTTTCGAATTTCATAATTTTCTCCAAAAAACCGGTTTTCAAAACCGGTCTTGAAAAACCGACAAACCCTACTCACAATATTATATTGCGATAGAAAGGCATCGAAATACAAATTTCGTCGATATTATATCTCATTCGGCTATTGTAAAAACTGAATAAAAAGAAAATAGAAGGTGTATGAGAGGAACTATCGCAGCGTACAATCGGTCAGCTTCAATACTCATTGTTCTTCGGAAGTGACATTGTTATCGTAGAATTCGGTGCTGCCAGCATGATACGTACGATCGTGATTCTGATGACAAAACGATTGAATATTGATTACTGGATCAGTTCTATGTGAATGGTGTAATGATCAGTAACTTGAAAAATGACAGTTTTTCAGTTTCATATTCAACTGGGTGATTTCCTTTTATGGCTCCACTCCATTCGTATGTTTATGTCCATGCAAATTTTATCCACACAATGTTCAATCTCGTGTGAACCTATTATCGTTAAATCCGCTTCTATTATAAATCGAAACATTTTGTTTCACACGCAGTTTTTTGTGGTGTAATTCCTCCTCACGTATATCAGCATAGACGAATGCATTCGAAAATATTGATTGCGTGGGAGTCTTGAATAACTCCATGAATTGGTATTTATTCATGAACTCATCTGAACTTCATCAGTAGATAAAAACATCAAGAATCGTCAACGCTCGTTCACTGTTCGGAATACCACAAATGTTTTTCAGTTATCAAAATTTAAAACGTCGAATTTCAAAATGGTCATGTTCTTTCTTCTCTCAGTGCAGTAGAAGTCCGATAATCCGGCACGTTCGGGAACGGCTCGGTGCCGGACTACCGGAAATTCCGGTGTATCGGGCGGTTTAGGAACAATTAGGTTAATAATTAAACAACAGATATAGTATGCGAATAAATATAACAAAGTTTATTTCACATTTCATATAATGTATGTAAAACATATTTCACTTAGATTTTTTTAAATTGTAGAAAGTGGCTCAGATGCCGAATCGGAAGAAAAGAAAAAAATCAGCTGGGCAGAAGCTGTAAAATCACTCAATAAGTTCATCTCTTTTTCTGAGGATAGTACTAGCTACAGTGCTTCAGAAATTATTGATTTCCATATCATTTAAAAAAAATTATTTTATACTAAACGCTAAAAGTCAAGAAAACAAAAAGATATTCGTGATTTAAAAAAGTCACAATTACGGAAAGTTTCTTGACTTTTGGCGTTTAGTATAAAATTATTTTCTAATGAGATGGAAATCAATAATTTCTGAAGCACTGTAGTACTATCCTCAGCAAAAGAGATAAACTTATTTAGTGATTTTATAGCTTCTGCCCAGCTGATTTTTTCCTTTTCTTCCGTTCCGGCATCTGAGTCACTTTCTTCAATATTTTGAGTACGCTGAGGGTTTACTCCAATGTTGATAATGTCCTCATCGATTAGTTCTTATTCAACAGGCTCATTCTCGTCGATTAGAAGCCACTCCTCTACCTCATCTTCAGGCAGGTTTTTCAAGGGTTTATTAGCACTTCTAACGACATCCAAAACTTTGGTCAGAGCATCTTGATGGTTTTCTTCCTCATCAGTCTGTAGAGTTAGGTCAGACGCAGGGTTTGCAGCTAGCCAAAGGTTTCTTCAGCATTTTTGGAGTGTCGTATTTTTGACCTGGTTCCAAGAGAGTGCAATAGCATACGCTATCCAGCTGTTCCAAATTTTGTTTTTTTAATGTTTGTCTAGAAGTCAATTTTTCAGTTGTTACCGATTGAGAAGCAAACTTCATCAGTTCATCTTTTCGTTTTTAATGTCATAAATAGTTGATGAACCAATATTGAACCCATTCATTAAAACATTTCTATTCTTGACTTTTTCTAGCCGTTTGATGATTTCTAGTTTCTGATTGAGAGTCAGTGTTTCTTGTTGTCGTTTCTCCCCTTTTGAACTCGAAGGCTTAGGTTTTGAAAACATGGTCACTGTACAGAACGAAAATCACTTTTTTCATAAACAGTTTCAAAAGCTACTTTTACTGCGATGTGCAAGGACACGAAACAACAATCAATAAAAAAATGGCGAAGAAGCTTCGTGATTGATTAACGGAGCTGCACTGTACCTAAATTTGTTGTGACAGCTGAGACTAGCCGGCCACTTATTGTTTCCGAACAATACCGGACGTTTCCGGATGATCCCGAACTACCTCGAAAACTTCCGAATAGCTCTCGAGCGTTTTTATTGGCTTTGAAGACACACTTTCAGTGAAAAACTTTTCAGAAACAGACATTCCGGTCTGTTGGATGCCGGACTAATGGACTTCTACTGTATAGGAAATAATAGAATTCATAGAAGAAAATAGTTAATAGTTAAATTCAGGTACCCAGGAATATACATGCTCTCATGAATAGAATAGAACAATATTCAACCATCTTGGTTCAATCTGATATTACTGAATACACATTTGTTTGAAAAGAGTTGGGTCTTTGTTGTTAACAAAGGCATAGGTACTATAGTATATCTTTAGTATAGTACAAGAGAGTACTTTGAAGATTCGAATATGAATTTGATGTATGAATTAATTTTTTCTAACATAAATTTGTTCATATTTTCTCATTATAACTATCCTTCACAATATCAAAATGTCTAAAGCAATCATATTTTCAACGTTATTCTTGTTTTTCAAATGTCGTTGTATACTATTATGACATAAAGTTTAAGTAATATTTTTGTTTTGTGCCTGTATGGAAGATCACTCAAAATTGAATTCAGTCCATTTGTGCGCGGTGTTCTCAATTGTAATCAGTGTATTGATTGAATAAATATGATAGAACAATGTAAATAATGTTTCACAATGAATATTTTCATTATTACTAAGATAGAAAACAACAAGTTTTCTGTTGAATCGATTATATGCCTAAATTGGGTCATATATTTTCAAAAGGTTGAACAAACACGATATAATGAAATGGAGGAGGTTTTATTACATTCAGAATTGGAAGTCATTGGAAATTTGTTAATTATAAATAGATGTTGATTGATAGTATTGTCTTTTTTATTGAGTACACTGTTTGAAAATTGGTAATATGAGATCGTCATTTGAGTATCAAAATATATCAAATGGGGAATACGATTTCTTCTATTAAATTAACGCAGTAATAAATAAAAAAGATAATATCTTAATATGAACTCTTTGGATTTCAAAGAGCATTTTTGGCAGTAACGAAAACTATTGAAAATAAATTAGAGGGAGGGAAATTTGTAGAGACACTTTGGATTATTTTGGGAATAATAACTGGTCAAATGATTATCAAATTGCCATTTATGATACATAACGTAATCTATGAGAATTTATACAATTCGTAACCTCCTTCAGAATAAAACAACAGATCCGTGATGCTATGAAATTTTTTTCTATTATATCAGTCAACCACTGAAAATTTATTGGAGATTCATTGAAAAATCTATTACATAAATTTAAGCATTATATTAAATTTCAGGAAAATTATTGAAAATATCCGAGAAATGCATTGGACTGCACCATCAAAAATTGAACGAAACTTATACAGTTCAGTTTCATTATAATCTTGGTTCCAGAACCATATTATATGATCTTGATATCATATTTAGCAGATCGCCTTTTTGCCGTGAAACATGGAGAAGAAACATCCTTTCTTTTTGTAGAACAATCTGGAGTACCACAGGGGAGTATATTGGGACTACTTCTATATTTTATTTATGCTCCAGACATACCGTAAAATAGGAACACAACAAGCGTCTTTTGCAGACGATATAGCCCAAGTTGCATCTCACAAAAATGCCGAAACAGCTTCTCAACATATACAACAACAATTGAATGATCTTGGGCAATGGTATCGAAAACGGCCATTCTACATCAAGAAACACAAGTCAGTACCAAGTTTCACAACAAGGAAAACAAATTGTCCTCCAGTCAAAATATTTGAGAATTCCAGATACCAAAGCAAAGTATCTGGGCATGCTTTTAGATCAACGCCTCACTTGGGTGCAAGATAATCAACCTGACAAAAACTGAAAATATCAAGAGATCTATGCTGAATTTTCAAAATAAATTGAATCTATAAAGAAATTATCGAACCGATATGGACATATGGCATCCAATTCTGAGGTTGCGCTAAGACGTTAAACATTGAGATTATTCAAATATTACAATAAAAAATATTATGCTCAATGGTTACCGCATCTTGTTATAATAGTTAGCGCACCAACTAATTGATCAACTAACTGAAACTGGCCAAACGACTCAATTTGAAGTTTAAATAATGAAGAATGAAATTTCAATACTTCAGAGTCGTCAGAGACAAAACATACATTACATTTACTTAATACTTTCATGAAGTACATTGTGAATCTCAATAAATGCTACAACAACAAAACTTATAATCATGGTAATAGGTCACTTTCAAGAAACACATGTCAAGTTTTCGAAAAAAACAGTTTTTTTGAAAATTAGTTCTGTGCTTTTAATTATATACTTTTCTATTTCTTCTTAGTATTTCCCACCTTAGTGAGGTAGTTTCTTAGTCAAAGATTAATATGAAAGCTCAATAATGAAATGAGTTTGACTCATCAATCCCATTGCAGTTTAAATAACTCCATGTTTCGTAGATGTTGAGGTACAATAACAGTATAAGGAAGCAAATTAATTCTCCATATTAAAAATATCAGGTAGTCATTATAAGTTAATTTAAATGTATTACTAATTCAAATGAGAACTGAATACATTTCTCATTTTGTCTGAGAAATCAATTAGGTGTTCATATAAATATGTACTGAAGGTATACTTTAACTTTCTTTCGACAATTTTTTGACGAATTATTCAATGAAACATTATAGCAGAGCTGGCTATGTGGAAGATGAGCAAAGTGATGCCTCTATTGACTTTCTAGGGATAAATGTTATATAATATTGAAATCAATTCCTACATTCATTGGAAGCGTAAAACAGTTAACTGTTTCGTACTACAAGGTACTACAAATGAAAGGCAATGGCTTCAATCCTCACATGCCGTCCTATCGATCATAAGAAGAAATATAGAAATATACTAAGTCGTATATAATAATAATAATAATAATAATAATAATAATAATAATAATAATAATAATAATAATAATAATAATAATAATAATAATAATAATAATAATAATAATAATAATAATAATAATAATAATAATAATAATAATAATAATAATAATAATAATAATAATAATAATAATAATAATAATAATAATAATAATAATAATAATAATAATAATAATAATAATAATAATGATAATAACATTAATAATGATGACAATAATAATAATGATAATAATAATAATAATAATGACATCTTTATTAGCTTCTGGCTAGTTTTTACAAAATTACATAAAAAATTACATATTGCGTTCATATGTGTACTTATGGCTATTTACTCGATAAGAGATGATGTTTCAATCGTTTTTTAAATATGACTATATTTTGTGATAACTGAACAAACTCTGGTAATAGATTATATAACTTGAGACCACCGACAAAAAGAGATTTATATAGTGTGCCTATACTTTTCTATGTGATATTCTTCCATATTCCTCCATCCGTATGATATCATAGTGGACCTTTTAACCAATGGTGCCAACAAGCATTTTGGTGCTATATTATTCACAAAACTTAAGAAATTTAGTCTTTTCAACATATCGTGCACTGTAGTGCATCTATTACATTTTTATAATATTCTCATCAATAATAATCCATAAATTAATGTACATCTCAAATCTAAGGAAACAATGGAAGCACATGAATACATCTAACATTGAGTTTTGCACGTCCGTATCAATAAAGATACTACATTTTACAACACTAGTTTTTGAACAATTTCATCCAATATGATGAAAAAATGTTATTAGTTTGCGGTTGAAAAAACGCTCGCTAATCATTTATCAAAGTACAGTGGGTTGCCAAATTAATAGGGACAGTCGCAAAATATTGGTTTTTTACACTTCATTGGTCCATAACAAATTTAAAACGTTGTTTTAAGTTATAATTACATTTAATAATATTAGACACATATGTTATAAGTAGTTTAAACAAAAAAATATTAATCTGTAGGTAATTAAAAAATATTAGCAGGTAGTATGAAAATGGCAATGAGATATTGCAAATATTTTGTCACATTTCCTTTAGCCTGAATGAGTGCTTCGATCCGCCTTGGCATGCTTCCTATGCGCTGTTTGACACTCTCCTTTATTTTAGGGTTGTGGTAACACATTTATTAATTTTTCGATCAGTTTTACCTTGGTGGTTATCATTTCCTTGGCAATTTCCGCCTTGGTAATTTTCCATAAGTTTTCGATGGGGTTCATGTCTGGAGAATTGCCAGGCCAAGGTAAAACTGGTATATTGTGGTCTGCTAAAAATTTCGTCACACTCCTTGCTTTATGGCATGGTGCTGAGTCATGCATAAACATGATTTCCTCCCCCTCTGGGAACCATTCCCGGAGTTGCGGCAACAAGCGAGTGTCTAGGACCTGCTTGTATTGGTCCTGTCTCATGGTTCCCTGGACAATGTAGAGACACCCAACCCCTTTAGCGCTTATGACAGACCATACCATAATTTTAACAGGGTGTTTAACGCGTTCCACAATGCAGTCAGGGTGAAATTTCTCGCCTGGGCGCCGACTGACAAAATTGCTCTTATCGGCTAGAATCTCAAAAGTTGATTCGTCTGAGAAACACACCTGAAAAAAAAGTATTTATAACTTTTATGAAAATGTTTTTAATTAATATATCACAACATTAATATGAAATATAAATTTACATTAAAACTGACCTTGCTCCAGTCTTCAACACTCATCAGACGGTGTTCACGAGCCGAAGCAAGTCGTTTCTTCTTCATCGCCTCTGTCAGTCGCGGTTTTTTAGCTGGACGATGACCGGTCAGGCCTTCCTCTGCCAACCTTCGCTGTACAGTTCTCTTGGAAACTTGTATTCCAGACTCCTGTACCATCTGTGTTAACAATCCAGCACTTTTCTTCCTGTTTTGCAAACAGATATCCCGGATTTTCCTATCGGACCGTGGTGTTGTAATCCGTTTTCTTCCGCATTTGCCTTTTCTTTTGGGCGAAAGTGGCTGATCTTGATCCAGATTTATTTTTATTTCATTCACTACAGACTCAGAAACATCAGCCAGTTCTGCTATCTTCCTCTGGGAATGATTTGTGTGCAAAAGAATGGTTTTAACCTCAGACTTTTTTCTTGGAGATAAATCTACCCCTCGACCCATAGTAAAAGCTGTAAAAATAAAAAATAAATTATTTTCATCCTGAAATCAGCCCCATAATACTTTAAATTTAATAACAATAAAGTAATACTTACTTCAGTCAATAATTATGTCACTAAATCACAAAATAACTTTTAAAAATAATTATTTACGTATTTCACTTTTACACGTGTGAAGGACTGTGCGTCTCTCCTGATAATAAAATATTTTTACAAAATAAACAAATCCCATAACACTTGAAATTTACTTTCAAGTTGATTTGTAGAGGTGCTGTGAACGTAAAAATACATTCCAGGACCACTTACGCCACTTGAAATAGCAGTCAAACGCGTCTAAAGAAAAAATATGATAAAAAATGTGACTGTCCCTATTAATTTGGCAACCCACTGTATACTGAAGTGACTACTTGAAACATGAAAGAAATTTTTCACAAAAGAAATGATTCTGTATTTCACGTGCTATATTATTGCACTCGTAAATATTCAATATTAAAAGCATACTATAACTTTTTTTCGATAATTTTTCGAAGATCTATTCTGAAAATAAAGTCGATGCCTGTCATTTGTTGGACGTAGCGATGAGTAACTTGTAGTACGAAACAGTTAACTGTCTTACACTTCGAATGAATGTAGACATCGATTTCAATATTCTCTAACATTTATCTCTAAAATGGAGACATTACCTTGTTCATGTTTCGCATAGCCATCTAAGCTATAATATTCTTCTGTATAATGTGTCGAAAAATTATCAAAAGAAAGTTATAGTGTACTTTGATAGAGAATATCTACAAGTGCGACAATATAGCACATTGCGATAATATAGTAAAAGAACTACAGAATTCTTTTTCTTGTAGTATATTGCTCTTGTAGTATAGTTTTTCTTCTAGTATAGTTTTTTCTAAGGTCAATTGAGTCCAGGAACCACTGCATAAGTGTTTAATATATTTTGAGTGGAGCGGTTTATAACCAATTCAGGAATTGTTAGATATTAATTAAACGATATATACTCGAAATGAATTTGTGATATTCCCATTGTTTGGTTATGCGAGCTACCACAAACCGGCCGTTAGAGCTGTGGGCACCCTCAATTTTAGCAATATCGAAACTTGTTTATTATTGTTTCAATCTCCCTGAAGCGTGGAGTCCTTCTTGATTCAACTCAGAATATTTGCTTTTATGCCAAGCGAATTTCGAACTTTGATTCTGATTGTTTCCTGCTCTATTTCAATATATCAATGTCACATAGCCTACAGCATTGTAGCGAACGCTAGGATCATTGAATGATCCATATATAATATTCGTTTCCAATTTGATGTAAAAATTCCACTCAAATCTTGTCAGATATATTCGTCAAATTCATGTCCAAATAAGCCCTAAAGACTTGGGACATATCTTCGTTATAATATTCTATTTTTCAGAATATCAACTAAATAATCATCTGAAATTTAAATCTCCAAATTTGAAATGTTTTTGACTGAGACAGAATTTGAGTTTGACATTTTTGACAGCACATATCTTATAGTATGAAACACTCAACACTAAGCCTATTTATACGCCTGATTTTTGGATCAGGACCCCTGCCGATCGATTTTCAGTTGGCAGAAAGTACTCCCAATGCCTTGTGTTCATACTTTGCATTGTTTGTTGTTTGTTCGATACAGGTTATTGAATCCCACAAACTTACTCATTTTCCCGAATATAATACGCGGAATAAGAACACGTTATGTATTTCCATATATGTTACCTCCAAGTTTCAGTTATCCGCAAGTTACGAAGGAATATAACTGTACAATCATCTTCCACAATGGATTTTAAGTTCCCAAATGTCATATATCTTAAGAAGAAAATTTAGAAAATATTATTTAACTTTTGCTTTTACAATTTGAATGTTTTTTTCAACAGACTCTGTAAATGGTTTCTTATTATATTATTATGTTATTATCAATTTCTATTTGTTAATTTCTATTTCTATTATGTTCCTGTGACGAATCCTTTACAATTAATGTAATGTCTGAAAGGAAAAATATTATTATTATTATATCATATGTAACGGGTGTTTTTTTTTAGAGGTATAGAACTTTAAGTTGGCATTACTGTTGAAGATGGCGACCGATTTAACAGCTGAGAAGTGATTTATCCTCAGCTTGGTTTGGCAATTCATCATGAATAGACTCACGCCGCAACAAAATCGTCCATCAGAGCATATAATTCGATTAACTATGGAACGTTTTCGCACCACGTTTACTCTTATTGATAACTCGCATCCCCAGAGACGCCGACGCCGTACAGAAGAAGCTAGTGCTACTGTAGAGCGCAGCATTGACGAAGACCCGAATGAGTCCATCCGCCATCAAGCACAGGAATTGGATCTGTGCCCATTCACTTTATGTAAGATTTTTCGGAGGAACCTTGGTTTGCGTGCTTACAAAATTTAACTCGTGCAAGAATTGATGCCAAACGATCATCAAGCAAGGCGTAGATTCGTCGAATGGGCCCAAAACGAGATTGCCGTTGTTCCCGATTTTAATAAGCGAATTTTGTTTAGCGATGAAGCGCACTTCTGGTTGAATGGCTACGTCAACAAAAGAAACGATGATGGCCAGAACGTTACAGTCAATGGTGATCCATAAAAAGTCATGAATACTAACTTTTTCATTCTCGAATTGAACAACCATGATGTCCAGGAGCAGTGGATTCAACAAGACGGCGCAACATGTAACACAGCTTGTGACAAAATCGATTTATTGAAAGACATGTTTGGTGACCGCTTAATTTCACGTTTTGGACCTATGAAATGGCCTCCAAGATCCTGTGATTTAACACCGCTAGACTACTTTCTGTGGCGCTATGTAAAGTCATTGGTCTATCCGGATAAGCCACAAACGCTTGACTTTTGGAAGTCAACAGGCCACAAATGGTGGAAAAAGTCATCGAAAATTGGACGTCCAGATTGGACTACATCCGAGCCAGCCGTAGCGGTCATATGCCAGAAATCTTATTCAAAATGTAATGCCACAAGATTATCTTTCGAATAATAGAAAAATTATGGTCAATAGAATGATTCATCGTTGTTTTATTGCAATTTAAAGTTCTATATCTCAAAAAAAACACACCCTTTATATTGGCAAGTCAGTTTGGAAGAATATTTACATCGGTGGAATGAAATGAACATCAACCAGCAGTTGATAAAACTTTCAGAAACCGAAACTGAGAATGATTTTAAAATATAATAGTAAATATACAGTATATCACTCGATGCAAAACAGTCCAGCTCCCGCATACAAATGGCTGGTTATATCTTAGTCTACACAAGCAGACCAGAAAATGCTATCGCCTCTGGTGTTGACTCTTCTACACCCGATCCGAATGGGTATTCAAGATAACACGAATGTGTAAGTCTCGGATGAAATTATGTCGATATGAGGATCGCAATTTTACCATTCCTCGTTTTTATTCACGTATTTTTATAAATTGGATTTGTATTCCCATTTGATTTTATCCTTCAAAATATGTGTCTCTATTTCCTTCTTGGTTCGAACAGATTTTTTTTTCCTTCGAAAATATTTAATCGACAAAATATCTACTATATGATATACAATCACTGTGATAGAAACTGGTACAAAATTTTATTTTTGATTGGGGGATAAATTAACCTTCTTCGAATTTTCTTTCATTATCAGCAATAATAACTGACACACTGAAATATATATGAAACGTACAAAAAAGAATAAGAATTCTTTTGAGAACTTTAAATTTAAAAATTAACACATTTTACTTAAGTTCCACTGAATATATTAAAAACTACATATGTTTCGGGTGGTTAACCCATTATCAAGAGTATACAATATAACTGAGTATTACCAGTTACTATTATCTATCTATTATTTACCAGTAATATTTTGATAATGGGTTAACCACCCGAAACATATGTAGAGTTTTTAATAGTCATATTCAGTGGAATTTAAGTCAAGTGTGTTAATTTTCAATTTTATAGTTTTTAACATAATGTTTCACCAAGAGATAAGCGGAACCTCCATGTCAATTCTTTTGAGGCACAGAGGGAAGATTCCACGAAGAAAGAGACTCAGAAATTTCCGTGATTCAAGAAAAAGATAACAACCAATTATGTCCATACCAATAAGAGTTTCTATCCATACTGAGCTACAGAAGTAGATTTTACCTCTGTAGTTCGAAAATTATTTTGAGAATACATAGCTATATTTTCCTTCTTTCATTAGTTTTTTCAGAAATCCATATTATGAGGTTATAATAATCGAACTTTCAATACAACAAATGATCACTGAGATTGAGCAACATATTATATAAGCAAGTCAAAAATTTTTCTGAATGATATCTCCAATTCGACAAGTTTAAGTCTTTTGAGAGTTTTCATTTTACAAATGCATAATGATCTATTTCAAAGGAAATCAAAATTCTTCGTTTTTATAACGAATGTGGGTATTCCAATAATCTTGTATCCAAATTTCCAACAGGCTGACTCTTCCATATAGAGGATCAATCAAAACTTACAATAAAATAATTGAACCAAGTTATATCGATCTGTTAATTGAGAGATTGCTCAATGTTGCCCTCAATAATGCCTGGTAGATCTTCAGAAGATCTTGAAATTTGATAATATTCGTTCATTGAATTAGCTGTGCAATGAAGATTGTTTCTCTATTGCTATAAAATCCCAAGCGTTCTTTATATTTCGCAGCAATACGGAGACATTTCGACCCACACAATACTCATTTTGTGAATATTACACAGGAAGTTTGAAATATTTCATGAACTCGAAGGTGAAAATGTTCTGCTAACACCGCTCAATACCTGATTTATCTGATTATATATCAGCAAAAAATGTGAGATATTATTTGACTATTGAATGAATGAATACGATATTGTTGAAATTACAGGAATTTTTCGTATCAGATTGAATCACCATTCAGTTGATATTAGAAAACCACAAAGGGACACTTTCATTTGAGAAACATTTAAACTTTCATTTGTATATTAGGGAAATTTGAATGTAAAATGTGTGTATATTATACGCAATATGAAGGCAATATTGTGAATCTTCAGGAATTGTCCTTTATCATCAAAGCAGATAAGATGGAAGAAGAGAAGCCATTCCATTGAAGGTTCGTAATTTCTGCATCGATTTTCGGAGATGCCAACTAAATACCTCATATAAGCGAGGAATGAGAAAAATATGAGATTTCTAAAGAATTTCACAAAAGTTCGAGAATCGATTAAACCGAGTAGTCAACTAAGGACATTCCAAAATTTCTGACAGTTCACGTCAAAGGTTTTCATTTTCGTCAAAGACGATGAATGCTACTGGCAGAAAAAAATCTCACAATTGATGAATCTATGGTCTGCTCCAACGTGAAATAAGTGAGAAAAATGCTTATAGTCTATAGAAAAGACGAAAATCCGGGGAGCAAATGGTGATAACAAAAATATTCGACATTGAGTTCCGTGAATTGAAAAAAATCTGAAATTTCTTCGCGTCATAGTATTTATGTATCTCAAAATTATATAATCGAAAATCAAGCAATTCTTGCCCATTATCAAGAGTACCTCCAGATTATTATATCACTTGTATTAAACACTTAATAACGAGTTCGTCGCCCGAAACATATCAGGAGATGACATAGCATCTTGTATATACAACGCATTCACCAAAAAGACGAATTCCTTGAAAGATAAAGAGCTCTAATTATTCAATTCATAATTATATTCATGAAACAAAAAGCCAAAAGTTCCATTTAAATTATTATTTAATCATGTTTTAACAAGAGGTAAGCGATAATTCAATCTCAGTTATTATTATATATAATAAATAACTGAGATTGTATTATCGCTTAGCTATTGGTGAAACATGATGAAATAAAACTTTTGGCTTAAGTTTCACAAATATATTGAATAACAAAATGAAATAACAACGTTTACTCGACATGTTTCGAGCGGTTAGCGCATTATCAAAACATGTCGACCCAACGTTGTTATTGTATTTTATCGTTCAATATATTTTTGAAACATTAATCCAAGAGTTTGATTTAAATTTAAGTTTTGAATATAATAAAGTTGATTGAATGTTAGCTGATCTCTAGGTGAAACATTGTTGAATATATTGAATAAAGAACACTCTCACAAAAATTATATTATTTTGATTGCTTGACAATTCTTTTGGGGTGTTACTCCCTTTTCAAGAGTTTGACCAGTCTAGCCAAGTCTATTTCATTGAAAATAGCATAGTTTATATTCCAAACAAAAGAACGCAAAACTAGCATTAATTCCAAATGAATTAATTCGTAGGATGAAGCTGCGAAACTGTGTAAAAACACTTTCAACATTTGATTATATAATATATAGGGCCTCACGGGATATGGTTTACAATCCCTTATGTCGGTTGAACAAGAAATGAGATCCACAGCTTGAACCCTAGCTAGACTCTGGAGGCCACTTAATTATCTGGTAGTCTTGGGCCTTAAACAAATCTGGCCGAGTAGTCCTTGTTTCATGGCCAACAATGAAAAACGGTGTAATGACATAATGTCTTTCAATGGAGATGAATAGGGCCTGGAACGCCCTTATTTCTTTTATGTGCAGACCCAATTCTTTTCCGACAGAAGGTAAAACACTAAACCCCCATCGATACGTGCTTCTATCATTTTATTCTTAGCGGAGTGAGAAGCAAAAAAGAAACAATTCTATTTGTATAAAATACATTGAAAATAGTATATTGAATATATTTTTTCACTTATCATGACTACCAGCAAAATTTGATGATTTCAGTCGAATTGAAGATAGTGACCACTAATTATTTCATCTCAACATAATTTGAGGAATCATGAATTCGGTTGAGATGTGGAAAAATGTAGAAAATTAAAATGAAAAAATAATAGAGCTGGATCAGAACTAGAATCAAAAGTACAGTATGCTTATTACAAAATCGAGAAAACAATGAATGCCCATGTCTATGATAATTCAGCTTTTTCAGATTTGTTTCTGCATCTTTCTATGATATGGTTTCAATTGAATTCGTTTGCATGTATAATATATCCAAATTTCTTTTACATGATTTTATGAAGCAAGAGAAATGAGAAATAAAGTAGAGAATTGTTACTCTGAAAGAATTACTTTCAACTTAGTTTGAACCCCTGACTGAGGAACACATGTTAAGTCCCCAGATGCGATGTCGATATGTATTAATGCAACATTATACTCAATGCGAACGAATGTTTCTGTATTCACTTTCCAATTACACGGTTTTCCACTTTTTATTTCGATTCCGCTCCGATCTTCGCGACTCCCACTTTTGAGAAATTGATACCATTTATCTCAATTCCTTTTTTCGAACTTGCTATGGAATGCTCATTTCTGATGGCGTATAGGTTCTTCAGAGATTAGGTTGAAATTAAAAGATTTTTTCGCTCAGTTGACAGCAAAATTCAACACAATTTCATCTCAAAAGTGGTCGCTATTACTTGAGTGGTACTTGAAGATATCGTAGAACCCTAGAGAATACCATACAGAAAAATAAAAAAAAATGTTTCGAGATGATTTCAAGTTTTCAGAACAAGTATCTGCATTAATTTCAATTCCCTAATTAGCTTTCGAATGAACTAAATATTCAATCATCTGGAAATGTCAGTTTTCATTAAGTAACAGCACAATTTAACAAACTGTCTTCGAGGTGTACATAGATGAAAATTTCGGATTATAATACATTTTATATGAAACAAACATAATGGAACATTTTTGCAAGAATTGGAAACATAACCAACTCATATATATCAATGTACCAGGAATATTATATGGCTTGAACAGTGGACGACAAAAGAACTTAGTGGTATCTATCAAAATCAAGTCAACAATGAAAATGGACGTATTCAAAGAAATAATGTTATTTCGGACTTTGAAATCTCTCATATGAGTAATATATTTCCAGAACAAGGAAACATTTTACTTTAAACGAAATTGTGAGTTAAACCATAGGAAGGGAAAGCTGTAACAGAACCGCTGTAACAGAAGTTACAGCGGTTAGTTTCTTGATATTTGATTACAAAATCGAGAAATTCTTCCGCTTAGATGTTTGAATTTGCCGATAATCGTAGGCGGAATACACATAAAATAATTTCTCATCGCGCTAATGAATACATCGTTAAATTCAGCTTAATTCTTTAATATCAGAATCCGTACAAATTGGTATAAATAATAAAATGAAAACTGTGCATCAATTTCGAGAAAAGTCGCTTTTTAACGCCAACGTAATTATCGACTTCATTTTAGAATGATATTCTTTTGTGTTTCAGATAAAGCTCGTTCAAATGGCAGCCGTGAAGAATAACATCGCTTTTTTCATTAATGTTTTAAAAATAAGAGGATATAGAATTCTTCGATTCATAAAAGTTTGAAAATTGATGAATATCAGAATCATGAAGGAAATTCTCACAGCAGAAGTTATCTACGTATAACAAAGTATATTTCTTCTTCTGGTTGTCTCCGTGTCTAACAAAAGTATAAACATGAATATTGTTCCAGTTTTGAGCAACCATTGGAGCTTGAAAATATTAGAAATCATATTTAAAAATATCTCCAAAATTGATTAAATACTCTCTTCTTGGGTTTCAATTCCCTATCATATGTATGAATATTTCTTGTTTTGACTAGTTCTAGGAAATTGAGAATATTGGCAAGATAAAGAAATCATATTTTTCTTGTGACTATTTTCAAAATTGTGGGGAAGCATGTTTTCTCTTTATATTTCTCTTGTCTATCAAATGTATATTTAAAAAATTTTTTCAGTAAATTCAATGGACGATGAATCTACTCTGTGATAGTTCATAATTAAATGAGAGGTAATAATAAAAACTTGTCTAAAAATCACTGACTGAACAATTCTTTATTCGACTAGTTTCGCCTTTTACAGCATTATCAATCATTCTTGATAATGCTGTAAAAGGCGAAACTAGTCGAATAAAGAATTGTTCAGTCAGTGATTTTTAGACAAGTTTTTATTATTACCTCTCATTTAATTAAATTTTTTCAGGTTAAGCAATAATTTTCTCTTATCTTAAAAACATCAGGAATCATATAATTATATCCGAATAACTCCAAAATTGAGTATAATTGAGTAAAAAATGATTTCCTCCATTCTGAGCAATACTAGAAGCTTGAGATTACTGAGGGCATAAGGAATTATACTTATATTTCTAAACATCTGCGAAAGTGAGTAAATTTTTGCCAGTGATTTCCTTGCCTGACATACATACTTCTACAATTTTTCCTTTTTTTTTAGGCGGTTGAGAATACTGAAAAACATCAGAAATTACGCAAATATTTTTGAGAAAGAAGTTTCGATCTAGTTCTGCTTGGTATAAGTAACCAAAAGACAACTATGAATTATTAATTTATACATTTCGTCTACACATTGGTGTGAAATATATTTTATAGCAAGAAATACTCAAATCACTCAAACCTGCTAGCTTAGTCACTTGGGAGCATTATAAATATGGGTTACAATGTTGAAAGTCGTCAAGGTTCATGTGTAACAATAAAATAGTTGATCGGTATATAACCTACGTACAGAAAAACCTACCAGACGAAACCTGTCAGTCTTTCTGTTTCCATCTGACTTGAATGGTGATAAAGTGAACTTATTGGCCAGGGTTAGGACAAGTTTGAAATTATTCGTTGAGTTTTAGTTTGATTATTTGTGAAAATGTCAGATCAAGAATGAGGATAAACGGCTCCTAACCGAAGCAATGTTTTCAATGAAGCAAGCTACAAACGGAATGTTATTCACAACACCAAAAAGAAGGGTGGTGGTAGAACCTCAGGAAATCAGACCTGCTACCAATAAACATAAGAGTACTTTGAAATTTTCGAAAACATATACAATTGAGCAACTGAAAATCTGTCAGGAGAATATCGAAAGTTACAGGATATATGTAAATATGTGTTCATACATGCTTAATATCACAATAGGGAAAATCTGTTATTTCAGATCAATCTGTCAACAGAATTTCCGAATATGAGAAAGACAGAAGTTCTGAGATAGTGAAATGCAGAGATAGGGATGGAGCAATTTTTGGTATTATCTACCTAGTTGTATGAAAAGTATAAGACTATTTCCAACTATAAAATATTGTGAAATACTAAAAACTATATCATCATCATCATCATCAGCCTCTGTCTGTCCACTGCAGAACGAAAGCCTCCCCCTGTCTTTGCCAAGATTCCCTATCGGCAGTCTCTCTCTTCCTGATATATATGTATATATATATATATATATATATATATATATATATATATATATATATACATATATAATATGAATAATGCTTCATGCGGGGGAAAATTTGAATAGAAGTTAACATTATGAGCATTGGCAGCAATTGGTAATTGACAAGAAGCCGTTGACACGTGTTTCGAGCTCATTGTCTCTCCTCAGAACGGCGTAGCTGAGTTCAAGTTGTACAAACCTGGACACGAAAAAATGGAAATTTCTATGTGAAGGAAGTCTAATGTTCCATAGATCTAGAGTTAAGGAGAAAAGTCAACTGTTAAAATGGTAAACGTAACCATATAGAGATGTACATTTTGCAAAAAATGCAAAGTCCACAAAAATCATAAAGTTACTCAATATAAGAAATCAAAGGAGCGTCATGCAGCCAGAAGAAGAAGGCGTTTCGATATAAAACAACAAGGGTTTGATGGCCAAACTAAACCTTTTTTCCATAAAAAGGTTAAGACCACAAAAAACATTGTGCTGAGAATGGAATGTACAGACTGTAAGTTCAGGAAACAGATACCATTGAAAAGGTGTAAGCACTTCGAACTTGGCGGTGACAAGAAGCGTAAAGGTCGAATGATTTAGTTCTAGGTCTTTATTATGTTATGTTTTATCATTTTTATTAATGAACTCCTTATTCCTTAAAAAAAAGTACACACATTTCAGGCTACGGCGTTTGTATTCTCCGGATTGAGCCAAAATTTGACCAAACTGCTTCGCCTTTAAGCAACTATTCAGCCTTTGAGGATCCTCTAAGGCGAGAATTTGAATAAAATATGAGTAGTGTTCAATGCGGTAGTAAATTTCAACAGAAGAGAACGTACCTCATGGGGTTGCCAATAAGTTCGAAACAGGTGTCAATGGCTGCTTCCAATTGCGGGCTATGCCGATAATGTTCGCTTAATGTATCGAAAATATTGATTATAGTGATAAAATTAAACAAGGCACTAGTGCCGTAACATATTTCTTATGTAATATAAGGCTGGGAATTAGTTCATGTTTTTCGAATATCGATTTTGAACATAAAGCATAAGAAGACTGCAACACTCAAGTGAAATTTTTCATATAGCGACTGGTATTCTGAGCGTTTGTCAGATTTTTAGTCTGGAAATGATATGACATTCCCACCTCAAAAAAATTTCCATAATAGCATCAAATCATGCGCAGAACATTAGACAGAAGAAAATCACATACACATATCGAAGTGTGAGAAAAGAATATTAGAACGGTCTTTCGACTACATGCTTTCGTGGCAATTAGCAATTGTACCTTCATATTAGAGAAAAAAATTGTGAAACATCCAAAAAAAATAAAAGAGAGGGGAGACTATCTGCAAACAACTTAATTGAAAATTTAAATATATGAGAGGCTTGTGCCCAATTACCTCAAGTAACTCAGTAGATGTTCAGTGAATTTTTATTTGAATTTCATTGAGGATCTTTTTCAGTGATATAAAGTGAGTTTAATTTTGTTATTTATGATTCCAAATGACCTCTTTCTTGTTATAATTACATGATTGTTTTCTTGGTCTTCAGTGGTCATTGCTGAAGTTTCATACCAATGAAACTTTTTTCAAAACCTAGAATATATTTTCGAACAGAAAATATTTGAAGATATTTTAGATAGACCGCCTTGGCTTTCGATATTCTTGAGTGGCTATTGTATAAAAACGTGAGAAAAGGCATATAAATATTTGGTAAGTAAAATCAAAGAAAAAGTGTGAACAAAAGAAACTTCAAATAACTTCGCCAGGAACTCTGAAACTCTGGTAGAATTGAGCAACTTCGTCAAATTCAATTGAATTCAGCATACTGAGCTCAGATCTCGGCTAATTTATTTTGTTCACTTAACGGAATTTTCGAAGAATCTAAGTCGAATCGTTGACTTGAGAATGCTGCAATTCTGAATTCTGATTCCAAAATTCCTATGCTTCAATTAATTTCAAATATGATTCAAATTGTTCCAATCACACGTCTCCAGAACGTGAAGGGAGGAATACTTAGAGCTAATATAATTTTTCATGGAATTCAATTAAATCACTGCGTTTCTCGGGTTTTTATCGATTCAAGTAATTTAATCCGAGTTGAGAGAGAACTGTTGTGGCAAATACTCTAAAAATGTTATTGTAGTCGTCGATGAGAATGTGTTTTTTGATTTATTTTGTTGAATATATGTATTCAGTTCTCACTGAACGTTTTTGGATAGGAAAAAGAGAAATTTTTCTAGACGAGTATTTTTTCTTCATTTTATTTTCTCTACTGTTGATTTTTATCTTCTATTTGAGCAACTATTGCCAAATTACATTGGAAATGTTCGAATTCTTGTAAAGATTAAGTAGAGAAGAATGAGTGGAACTAGATGACCTAATCACTAGATATTGAAGCCACAAATGGCTGCTTCCTCTTTGTTAGACTTCGTTCGTTTCTTCGTCTTCAAATTCGTGCATCTAAAACTTGACAACGCCGTTCTGATGGGTGCCAACAAGCTCGAAATTCGATCATTCGATTGACAAGAATTTTTTTATTCGAAAGATAATCTTGTGGCATTACATTTTAAATGTGATTTCTGGCATATGACCGCCACGGCTGGTTCGGATATAGTCCAATCTGAACGTCCAATTTTCGATGACTTTTTCCAACATTTGTGGCCGTATATCGGCAATCACACGGCGAATATTGTCTTCCAAATGGTCAAGCGTTTGTGACTTATCCGCATAGAACAATGACTTTACATAGCCCCACAGAAAGTAGTCTAGCGGTGTGAAATCACAAGATCTTGGAGGCCAATTCACAGGTCCAAAACGTGAAATTAAGCGGTCACCAAACGTGCCTTTCAATAAATCGATTGTGTCACAAGTTGCGTTACATGTTGCGTCGTCTGGTTGAAACCACAGCTCCTGGACATCATGGTTGTTCAATTCAGGAATGAAAAAGTTAGTAATCATGGCTCTATACCGATCACCATTGACTGTAACGTTCTGGCCATCATCGTTTTTGAAGAAGTACGGACCAATGATTCCACCTGCCCATAAAAAGCACCAAACAGTCAGTTTTTCTGGATGTAACGGTGTTTTGACATACACTTGAGGATTGTCTTGACTCCAAATTTGTTTTGTTTTTGACGTAGCCATTCAGCCAGAAGTGCGCTGAATGGAAATGGACGTACTGCGCGATACGTATTCCGCACAGAACCATTATTTTCGAAATGAAATTGCACTATTTGCAAGCGTTGTTCAGGCTTGAGTCTATTCATGATGAATTGCCAAACCAAACTGAGAATAAATCTCTTCTCAGCTGTTAAATCGGTCGCCATCTTCAACAGTAATACCAACTTAAAATTCTATACCTCTAAAAAAAACACCCTTCATTTATGTGTCTATTTTCATTATATCGAATGAAATAATTTTTTGCTCATCATTATTTGATTATTAACATTTTGTGAACTACTTACCCACATATTGGTATCTTTTTCTAGTCAATAGAAAACACTGATTCGAATGTTTCGTGTGTATAAACATATTATCCTGCGATATTCAATAACATATCGGTTGGAAATTGTAGTGTTTACATGCTACGAGGTATTACTAAATATTTTATCTACAGTTCTATATTTTCCAAATGATTCTACCACACTTGAATAAAAAACAATTTTATCGAATCAGTTGATCTACTATATAAACCCACGAAATGCGAGCCTTGGAACAATGAGCTTTGTTTGAAAATGGAATGTTTCTCTCAAAAATATCATATAACGAGAATTCGCACTATTATATCACTCCACAGGAAGGTTACAACCTTCTAGAAATTACTACAATTTTAATGAATTTCGGTATTATTGCTGTGAAAGATAATAGGAAAAATATAGAAATCAGGTAAGTAGGAGAACTTTTTCATTCTTGACATGGGGAAAAATATTTCCAGTCCAAAACTTCAGAAGTAATTGAATAACTATTTTCAGTTTTTGTTACGCGTTATGGGCAACTAGATGCACTGTAAGTAATCATGAGTTCAGAGTTTGAGTATTAGTTTGAATATTTTTCATTGTTCAGAGATTCAGTTAATTATTTAAAAACTTTGATTTTTCGTGTTTTCTTCATTCGATTAGTTTTGTATTTTCATTCGATTTTATTTATTATGAATAATTCTGTTATTGAGTTGTTACTTGTTGAAAATGAACGCTTATTATAATGAATGCTTATTATTTTCAATTGTTGATAATACAAATCTAATGTCCCATAATCAATATAACAATTTTTAGTGGCTATTTCATCTGACCACATTATCTGGCCAAATATCTGAAATGAAAAAAACATTGCTTTAAAATAGAAAAAGGTAAGTGAATTTGAAACGGCAATTCGTAGCGGTGTATTTTAGAGAGTTCTGACAATTCCGGGATGCATTTCGGTGTTCGGATTCTTTGAGGTCGAAGTTCTCACAAATCACCGATTTTCGATAGAGAGTGGTTCGGTAAAGCCGAAACACGTGATTAAACGTGAGGGCGAAAATGCCAACGTTTCGAATCGATGCCAGAAAAGCGGAATTTCAAAATTTGTCCCTTTATCAGGAAATGTCCACTTTTTATCGAATTGAAAGAAACCAGAAAATATTTTTAGCGTGAATTTGAAAAGAGGTAGTTTTTCATACTAAAAAACCAAACTTTTTTTGTATGAAAGTCGAAGTAACCAAAAACCCACTCATTTAAGAATCAACCGAGAATTTAATGAAAAAGTATTTTTTTTCAATTCACAACAGCACTCAAAAGGCCACAATTCTCAATTTATTCTCATACTAGAAGGTCGTGAAAGTTTCGAAAAAAACCCTCGAAAGGTGAATTTTGAAGATGGATCAGGTTGAAATTCGATCGAATTTTTTTTCATGAGTACATGATATTAAAACTATCAATTTCTATGTTCGAAATATATATTTTCAGCTTACACTTGTGAAGATTTCTCATGCTTGGACCATTTGAACGATTTTAGTTCTAAAATACGTAAAATCAGTTTTTTCCATTTACTTGCGCTATTTTTTGATCATCATCAAAAAATAGCGATGATTCGATTGAAATATGCGTTTCATGCTTCAAATTGTGGATTGCACGGATCAACTTTTTTTCATCTAGAATGCCTCACAACTTTAGATATAACATAGTGTGTTATGGATTAGAATTTGAGAAACGCCTACAAAAACTAGATTATAACACATAAGAATTGGGTCAGTAAGAAGCCACTTATTAGCGTATCTAAATTCCTGGAAATCAACTGGAGTACCTCTGTTGTGATTCGACTCTTTCTTCTTCTTTTTCTGCGTCTGCCCATTCACAAATTCATAATTTTTCTTTATCTACTGTTCATTCCTTTTAAATCATTTTCGTTATTTCACTTCTGTGGCTTTGACCAACCAAACTGAAGGCATGGCATAGCTATTCATCAATAGGTTTGCTAAAATGACATAGGCCTGCGTCCCATGTTCATATCTCATCAACATCCTTTGAAATATTTCATTAATATAGTTCCACAAATTCAAACTCAACTACACCATTATGAAAACACAAATTCAGAATTCTATTATATCTACTTTTAGAGTCCATATTTTATACTGAACATCAGCCTGCATCCTGTGTTCATATTTTACCAACATCCTTTGAAATATTTCATTGAGATACCTCCACAGATTCAAAGTGAACTACACTTTTATGAAAATACAAGGGCTGAATTCGATTATATGTACTTTTAGAGTCCATCTTTTATACTTAACATCAGCCTGCATCTCATCTTCATATTTTACCAATATCCTTTGAAATATTTCATTGAGATACCTCCACAGATTTAATCTGAACTACAGTATTATCAAAATACAAATGCAGAATTCGATTATATCTACTTTTAGAGTCCATCTTCTATACTAAACATCAGCTTGCATCCTGTGTTCATATTTTACCAACATCTTTTGAAATATTTCATTGAGATACCTCCACAGATTCAAAGTGAACTACACTATTATGAAAACACAAATGCAGAATTCTATTATATCCACTTTTAGATTCCATCTTTTATACTCAACATCAGCCTGCATCCTGTGTTCATATTTTACCAAAATCCTTTGAAATATTTCATTGAGATACCTCCACAGATTCAAAGTGAACTGCACTATTATGAAAATACAAATGCAGAATTCTATTATATCCATTTTTAGATTCCATCTTTTATACTCAACATCAGCCTGGATCCCATGTTCATATTTTACCATTATCCTTTGAAATATTTCATTGAGATACCTCCACAGATTTCAACTGAACTCCACTATTATGAAAATACAAATGTAGAATTTTATTAGGTCTACTTTCAGAGTATATCTTTTATACTTTTAATATATTTCCAATCGGTTCTATTCTGAAGATAATACCAGCTGGTACACTTCTAATAAAATTATATAGGGAACTGGACATGTATGCTGAATTTTCTCGTTTTAATCGATTTGAAACTTATGATAACAATAATACCTGTTCGCATATTTTGTTTGGACGTAAAGTCTATTAGCTAAATCCAATTTTGCCCCTGAATAAACTCCATGAAACCGAATGATATCAACTTGCCGTAAAGCCTTATTTATACGCTCGTCGTGTACAATGCAATGTTGTTATTTCAATTCAATAATAATTTGCTTTCTCGACGCTGATGCAAAATCGAACATCTACTGACCGCAGACACGTTGGAATGAATCCAAAAAAGGTCGGTGCACTTTTGCCTGGAGCTATAAACTTTATTTCAGAATACAAATGGTTAATTTAGAACACGAGTCAGATTGAACGAACGGCGTCTTTCTATTCTGCAAATTTCAACAGGATGTCGTTCGCAAAATAAGCAGAATTCATGTAACAAACAATGACTGAAGTCATTGTTGGATTCAGTTATGAAACTATTTCAAACGAAATAATCATGAGCGTTATACGTAATGAAACTACTTTCATTAAAATCTGTCAGTTCTCTACATGATATTCCCTCCATTGAATCTTCTGGGGAGAAAGGAATGTATACTGGTATAAATTTCTCAGATTCAATAATAACAATTTCAGATTTTCACAAAACGTCTCATAGATATATTAAAATACACAATACACCAGTATTCCCAATTACAAATAAATTAGCTACATATCATAGTATGATTCACAGCTGTTTTGTATTTCCATGTCTGAAGATATCCTGAGTAAGAGTTCATAATTGTTGAATGAAAGTTGAATAAAAATCAATAAATCATATATATATATATATATATATATATACATATATATATATATATATATATATAATAAAAATTTTGTGCTCATGGCACTGAATGAAATATCTAAAAAAATGAACACTAGAACATCCATTCGAAAAATTCAAATTAACCAAAAAAATGTTATAGTAGAGCTAGATATGTGAACGTGTACGATGTGATGTCTCCATTATCCTTCAAGGGATAAATGTTAGAGAAATATTGCAATCGATGCCACACCTGATGGAAGTGCGAGACATATATTTCGTTCTGCAAGGAACTCGTCAGTCGCACCACATCCATCGAAGTGAGGCAACGATTTCAATCTTCAAGCATCTTCTTGTGACTCCAAGTGAACTATCGTGAATACTCCACAATTCCATCTATAGGAATCAGTAGAAAACGTCTCTCAGATTACAGACACAACAAGCATCGAACTTTCACATATAAAAGAAAGATATAAAAAAAATAGATGAAATATATAAAAAAAGTATAGAAGATATGTGAAGGTTCGATGCTTGGTGTGTCTGTAATCTGAGAGAAGTTTTCTACTGATTCCTATTGATGGAATTGTGGAGTATTCATTACTCTACGGTATTATTTCACCTTGTTTTGTGATTAGAATTTTGTGAGTCTAATTTGTGAGGACTGGATTCATCTAACTGCGCCTGTAGATCAGATAATAGAATGATTGTACATGATGCTGATGTGCTCGGTGCGAATCCAGGATAAGATATAGGCGTTTATGGATGCTTATGAGATGAATATTTTAAGGCATTTGACCTCAAAAGAAGTACTGACAATTTGATAATAAACTATTCGAAATATAAGGAGTTGGTTGTGATAGATGGTGTCGAGAACACCGCCAGAGCGGTGCAGTGTGGGGTACCCCAAGGTGGTGTTCTGTTCTGTTTTATCTGTATTTTATAGAGCGTTCAGTTAATAAACATAGCAGTTGGGTGTTGTAACTAATAGTTTTCTCTGATGAAACTAACAAATTGCAAACAGCGTTATGAAATAAATATACATTTTGCAAATGTATGAGAACTGCAAAGAAAGATTGTGTTCGAAGAAATTTGGTTGGAGGTAGAGCACTTTATTAGCATGTGAAGAACCTGGAAGCATTTTTTGAGATTAATGTGCAATAGATCTAGCACCTACTCATCTGATGATTCGTTTACTCATTGTGGCTTCAGTTTATCGTCAACATCTGATGAAGAACTGTGTTGGCGAAACAATTATGTCATGTTTTGAATTAATTACATGGAAAATCAGAAAACTACTCACTTTTATTAAAATTATGTGTTTAGATTTTCATCAAGTATCGACCCAATCGAATAATGGCTCAAGATTACTATTCAATATAATAAACCTATCTTCATTATATTATATTATGTTATATTATATTATATTATATTATATTGTATTGTATTGTATTGTATTGTATTATATTATATTATATTATATTATAATATATTATATTATATTATATCATATTATATTATATTATATTATATTATATTATATTATATTATATTATATTATATTATATTATATTATATTATATTATATTATATTATATTATATTATATTATATTATATTATATTATATTATATTATATTATATTATATTATATTATATTATATTATATTATATTATATTATATTATATTATATTATATTATATTATATTATATTATATTATATTATATTATATTATATTATATTATATTATAATATATTATATTATAGCATATTATATTATATTATATTATAGTATATTATATTATATTATACTATATTATATTCTATTTTATTGAATTATGTTATATCAACGAATTTTTCCTAATTCGTAAAAGGTTGTGTATTTTAAAGTGAATAAGTAAAAGAATATATTGATGATTGATGGAGCTTATACTTGGAGAAAATATATATCCGTAATGAAACAATATTTAGAATTTTCTCATATATGAAGAATGTACTATATGAGAAAACTCTAAATATTGTTTTATAAAAATATATAGCCAGCAGAATGTTGAGATGGAATATGAAATATTAGTAGCATTTATGGCACTCTGAAATTCATGCTATTCAATTTTATCCTCATTCAGTTTCATTTTCGGATGTAAAATACTTACTTATATGTGTGAGTTATTCAACTCTCCACATCGGGGTAGAAACCACCGCTGCACATTGGATTATTTGAGACTCGGATCAATATTCGACTTCATTCTCCACACATTTTCCTGAAATTATACCGCGCTGTTTCAGTACTACTCCTGACAGGGGGCAACTGCAGGGCATTGTTGAACCTAAGCACATTATTAAAAAAGTCCTCGTGAATTGTATTGAGAAAATTTTCCTTCCTTTTATTCGCATAAGACGTTATAACAGGAAATGTGTATTTGATGAAACTTTATTATTAATTAAAATTTCCCCTCTGTCATCTCAAATGCTTCGATCAGGCAGGTTTTGAAATTTTATTCTATATCTGATTTCAATTAAATGAAGCCAAAAGTAATGTGCTCAATAATAAGAATGAAGAGAACAAAAAATATTCAGATCCTGAATAACTTGACAAAGGTCCACAGAAATGTTAATAGATCAGTATTAGGTAATCTCTTGCGGTTCTATCTGCAATCTGTCGTGCAACTTTGCACAGTATTGCCAATTATGCAATAAATATTTATTAAAATATGTGAATATAGTAATTTTAATTTTCCCGAGACCAATTGGCATATTGATTCATATATTAATGAAGGACCTATTCATTGAGATATTCGGTATATGAGAGCAAATGTATTAATATTCATGTTATATACAATATACATGAATTCGTATATGCTCACACATGTTTTCCTTTTTCCATACACACACACATATATGTATATGTGTATACATATATATATATATATATATATTTCTTGAAATTGATTTATTGCCTGTTTGAGGTATTTATTTTGAAAGTTTTTAGCATTAACAGGCTTTTTTAATATGAAAAAGTTTATTTCTGTTGACGTTTGGTTGTTATATTACAACTTTGTCAAAACTAATGAATAATTGAATTTATGAGTTACTATGGATATCAAATGTCAAACTTAATTTTTAAAAAAAATCAAATTAGTTTTTTTGTATACTCACTTATTGATTTTCATTATCAATATTTCTGGCTTAGCATTCGCTTCGGAAGTTTTAGTCTTCTTCACCATGAGGAAACCTCTGAAAAACTCATGGTAACGAAACGTCAACAGAAATAAACTTTTTCATATTAAAAAAGCCTGTTAATGCTAAAAACTTTCAAAATATATATATATATATATATATATATATATATATATATTTTTTTTAAACTAATTTATCGGCTGTTTAAGAAAGTTTATTTTCAATGTTTGTAGCAATAACAGGCTATTTTCAATGTTAAAGCCTTTGTGCATGCGTCGAATGGGTTTGAAGTGTCGTACAGCTGGCAATCGCTTTCCTCGTCTGACTACTGGTGTTACGCGCTAGCTCTCACTCTATCCTAAATATTTACCATCTTCAATAGCCAGCAACCCTTATTTGCGGTCAGATTTAATTAGGCAACCGTATATCATAATAAACAGAAAAAAATTATTTTTAATGTGATATATAAATAATGAATGTACGTTATGAACATACAAATGTATCAAAATCATACCTGTCACACCTGGCTGTCAAGACGTGCGGCCAAGTTCGCAACGGCAACCGTGATTTTTCATATTAAACATATTAGCGGCCACGTTTTGATGGGCAACTTGGTAGATATATATTCTCCTAATCATAAATATGCGTAAAAATTTGGTTTTTAGCAAATACTCGATGAATGTACTAATTCTGCAGTCGGATCTTAGACTAAAAGAAGATTTGCTTTGATATATCCAGATTTTTGTTTGCAGTATGAAATTTTTAGAGCGATAATTAGGTTAGGCTTGTGTGGAGAGTATGATAAATATTTCCGATAACGCCCTGAGTGTGTAGTTTTGCGATGACAATCAATGACTAATGCATAATATTTCACATGTCAAAACATTCGATGTTTTCGCATTTCAGGGCAGGGATTTGTAGGACCGAAGTATATATATTCTTCTTACTCCGGTAATATAGTACTTCTTAATACCATTATTTTTATACCGATGATCAGCGAACATATGTTCAGGCAATGTGACCTTTCACACAGCAGCTCAAAAAAGTGTATAAAAGTATATAAAAACAGTAGGTATATAAGTGAATATATAGATATATATATATATATATATATATATATATATATATATATATATATATATATATATATATATATATATATATATATATATATATATATATATATATATATATTATATGTTACGGAAATGTATGAAATCAAGGAATTGTATACAAATCCTAGGAAATGTGTACAATTCCGATGCTATTTAGGAAATGTATAAAGTAAATGTTTTCTGTAATAAAACACGTTGTTAATAATATTTTTTCATTATAACACTTATTGAGACAATCGGGTAACAGTCATACCGTAAAATAATAATAATATGTTCATATTATCTCACTAATTAAAGCTCCTAAAATCAACTATCTATTAACTTTCAACGTATCACAAAATCTCCCTATATTTATTCTTATAAAATCAAATTTTCATATGGCAAGTAATCAGTCTGATAATTCAGTAATTATAAATGTCACATTATAAAAGTAAACCTTTATATTATAATACTTTGACAGTCAATATAGCTATTTATTTTTGCAGGGTAAGCTCGAATGGCATTAGGAAGTACATAACACTTTATTTTTAAAACACAGACATCTTGCTGTAGCACAGTTTTTCTTAACGATAAAAGAATTATTCTAAGAATTATATTTAATGCAGGTAAACTAAAATTAAGTAAAAGAAACTTACGTTGAAAACCTACACATTTTTCTATATAACAGCCGTTTACATATGTTTCAAGGTTATTGCCTATCGTCAGAACGGCGTAGTTCAAGTTAAAGATGATAGTACTTGAAGAGATATATAAAAAAATTAATATATAAAACACGAAACACTGTTTCGTACACGTTTTATACACCCAAAACATATTGGGAAGAGTCAACACAACGTTGCAGACGACAATGAAATACCGTCCGGCTTTTGTGAGACTTTTATAGCTTCTGGAAATCCCAGACAATCTTAACGATAAAAGAATTATTCTGAGAATTATATTTAATGCAGGTAAACTAAAATTAAGTAAAAGAAACTTACGTTGAAAACCTACACATTTTTCTATATAACAGCCGTTTACATATGTTTCAAGGTTATTGCCTATCGTCAGAACGGCGTAGTTCAAGTTAAAGATGATAGTACTTGAAGAGATATATAAAAAAAATTAATATATAAAACACGAAACACTGTTTCGTACACGTTTTATACACCCAAAACATATTGGGAAGAGTCAACACAACGTTGCAGACGACAATGAAATACCGTCCGGCTTTTGTGAGACTTTTATAGCTTCTGGAAATCCCAGACAATCTTAACGATAAAAGAATTATTCTAAGAATTATATTTAATGCAGGTAAACTAAAATTAAGTAAAAGAAACTTACGTTGAAAATCTACACATTTTTCTATATAACAGCCGTTTACATATGTTTCAAGGTTATTGCCTATCGTCAGAACGGCGTAGTTCAAGTTAAAGATGATAGTACTTGAAGAGATATATAAAAAAATTAATATATAAAACACGAAACACTGTTTCGTACACGTTTTATACACCCTTTTTATATATACTTTATAAAAGTCTCACAAAAGCCGGACGGTATTTCATTGTCGTCTGCAACGTTGTGTTGACTCTTCCCAATATGTTTTGGGTGTATAAAACGTGTACGAAACAGTGTTTCGTGTTTTATATATTAATTTTTTTATATATCTCTTCAAGTACTATCATCTTTAACTTGAACTACGCCGTTCTGACGATAGGCAATAACCTTGAAACATATGTAAACGGCTGTTATATAGAAAAATGTGTAGGTTTTCAACGTAAGTTTCTTTTACTTAATTACAGTTTTTCTTGCTTAGGCACTTGGGACAAAGGCAAAGGTTCCAGTGGACTGCAATTTGGCAACTGACCGTAGTGCAATCTCGGTACTCGGTACATCGTCTGCATCAAGAAGAACTGTTGGACACACATTAGTCTGAGATCGAGCATATAATTGTTTTAAAATAGCGTTCTTGGTACCAATCTGATAGAGTTCATCATCGGGTTTAGTCAAAACTACACCAATAATGTTACGTGCATCATCTCGTCCTCTATCAACCTCAGGAACTGAAATTCGTACTGAAGCGCCAATAGGTACAGGGGCCAACTTATTTTCACTCAATTTCAGCATTTTTCAGTAGAGTAAATATGTCCAATAAAGTGTGAACCACTTCCTCAGCTCGTTTTGTTCTAAGTGACCGTAAAACAACAAATTTTGTTGTATGATCTTGATACATTATAAATTTGTTATCATCGTCGGGCTGGGACTGGAAATCTATCAGATCTACTGGGCACCTAGAATTAAACTCTGAGGATATAATAGGCTTCATAAAAATGCCTTCTTCAATATTTTTCAAGGTTTGTTTGATCCATCGATCGCCGGATCAGGCGAAGCAATACCCTCCCCTCGTCCCGCTGTCCACGCGTACCCACCAATATATTAAATGTTTTGCATTTCCGATTGATATTTAGGAAATGTATAGATTTCCTAGGAAATGTGTAATGTGTAAGTATGATATAATTTATTTCACACATTTCCGTTAACATATACATATATATATATATATATATATATATATATATATATATATATATATATATATATATATATATATATATATATATATATATATATAATAAACGCATATTTATCTCTGTGTACACACATTCATACAATTCTTGTGCTTCAATAAAGCTGTGCATGTATATTTGCCTTATTTGACTATTTATAGATATAGCCAAATTATATAGATTTTATATACATATAGATTTTCTTGTGGAACAGACAATCTGTTCTGTGCTTCCATCAGATGTGGCATCAATACTCTATCATTATCTGTTGAAGAATTTTGGGGACGTCATATCCTACATGTCAATATGGACGGCTCGGATGACATTCTTTCAATATAAAGATCCATATAAATATATAATAGGAAACCGTCAAAGGTTTGCCAAGAATATCTATTTTCACTGCGAATAAAACTTTCAGATAGCGTTTCCTCCGCAACCGCTAACCCCGGGGTATGAAGTAAAACCTTTAGATTGCTTTTCCCGTCTCAGTACCCCGAAAATTAATTTTTTATTGTTTGGGATAAATTTTACGGTTTTCGTGATACATCACGATGATCTCTCTCTAAAAAAATATTTTTATTACTCAGGTGTAAACCCCTAAATATGTTTCACTCGCACGGAATTTAGAGCATAGTATTTAGGGTCATAATAATTTTCTTTCGTACAGCTATGTTCGAAGCTTTCAAGTGGAAATATGGATCTGTTTTACGATTTCTGAATGGCAATTCTATTATTAAAACACTCGTATAGATATCTCAAAATTCCTCAAAACCACTCGAGATATTTCTCAGGCTACAACTCTACTCAAATTGAGTTGTATTGAGCTCTTGATGAAAGAGAGGCTGGTTACTTCAAACACGTGTTGGGTGTAACAAACAGTTTTATGCATTATGCCAAATGTCTTCAGATAAACGATACAACGATATTTCTCAGAATGAACTAGTGTTGTCCTGGTTCGGGTCTAAGGGCCGTCGTCGGTTGGAATTTCTTCCTGAGGAAGAAATTCCAACCGACGACGGCCCTTAGACCCGAACCAGGACAACACTAGTTCAACGACTGGCCGCGAAAGCCTCAACCAATTTGTCATTTCTCAGAATGTTTCACAGAGTATTGTACGTAAAATTTAATTGATAGTTATATTCTCTTAGTGATATTTCAGTTACTCTAGATCAGTGTTTCTCAACGAAGGACCAACGCACCACAAGGTGGTTATTTGATTGTTAAGGGAAGTAATTCGAAAATGGACTCGACAAGAGTTTAATTAACCCTTTCGCACTTCTCAATCTCAACTTTGTAAGCCTTTTCGGGGATGGGGGTGCATAGGAGTTCTGGAAATTATAAAATGGCGCAAAAAAAAGTTGGAAAGGACTGCTCATGACAAGAATATCATAGAAACATAGAAAACTTTCGAAGGGAAGAAAAAATATATTATTATTCAATATATAATTTGAACATATTAATATTTCAAGCTAAAAAACTGAAAAAAATCCCCATCCCATTTCAAACGGCAATGTATAAATTTGTTGAATATTCATGAAGGAATACAATCTTACAATTGTTAGCACAGTGGTTGCCAACCTGTGGGGCGCTCCCCCGTATGGGGATTGAGACTGTTGCAAGGGGGCATGCAGCTGTTTTCAAAATATCATTTTCAAAAAAAAAAAACATAATCAGCAAAATAGGTACACGTAATCCGCAATCCTTGCCGCGAATTTTTCGTGGTTGAACAGTGATTGAAAAGGAACTGAGACCGCGATTTCTTCAATGATGCCACGGTTTGAGAAAATTTGCTCAACCGTCGCATTAAATTTTCATAATGTTGTATTAATTACATATTGTTCTTTTTGTACTTTTGTTTTTAGTAAGATTTGTTCTTATCACATTTGAAATTATTATTTCTTATAATGAATAATAATTTTTTATGTACATTTTTACAAAATATTGAATATAAACTCAAATTCAAACACTTGAACTTATGATTTACACTTTATTCACTACATAGCATGACGCGTTTCGTCGTAAAAAAGGACTTCTTCAGATTCTTACAGAATAATAACAACATTTTGAAACGATTGAAAGTTAACATGATGAACGATCGGTACCAGTTCATTGAAAAATTTTGAGAATTTCATTAATGCAGTTCATCCTAATATAAAAGTTACAACCGAAATTAAATCTGATAAATCCATCAATTTTTTAGACTCGACAATCACAAGATTAAATAATAAATTTGATTTTTCTATTTTCCATAAGCCTTCCCATACGTATACCATAATACACAACTCCTCATGCCACCCATATCCACATAAAAATGGCAGCGTTTCAAAGTATGATGCACAGATTAACTAATATACCTTTATCAGAAGAAAACTTCAATAAAGAACTGAACATCATTTAACAGATTGCGGTTAATAATAATTGTGAAAGCGAACTAGTGTCAAAAATTCTTCACAAAAAACTACTTTTGATACGAATTTCAAAATTTTACACAATATAGAGAGAAGTAGTCAATTATATTATTGGGAAATAGTGGAAATAAATCGGCTTGAAGATTCTAAATTTGCTCAATGAACAGATAGAATTAAACAATTCGCCTTTGTTAAACCTTTTCAGGTAATAAAAATTATATGTCAGAATGGAATATCTTGGGTAAAACCCAAAATCATAGAATCCCAAATTCCCTGAAGTTTGTACCTGTGTTTTTCAAAATGTTGTTATTATTCTGTAAGCATCTGAAGAAGTCGTTTGTAACGACGAAACGCGTCATGCTATTTAGTGAATAAAGTGTAAATCATAAGTTCAAGTGTTGGAATTTAAGTTTATATTATATACGCCAACACTATTAAAAATTCACAAAATATTGTACATTATTTTGTATCCCATCAAATAAATTATATTATCAGTTGAGTATTTATGAAATTAGATTGTTAGAAAAATGAGGGGAGCGCAACAACTTTTTTTAAAAGGGGGGCGCAGGAACAAAAAGTTTGGAAACCACTGGTTAATAAAAAACCACAGTAATAACCGTATTCATTCACCGATGCACGAATTCAAAAAGGGCCTCATGAACAGAAATGTTGGGTTAATTCGATGGAAATTAGCTGTATAAACGGAAAAAATTACAGCACAGATAGTTAATAACTTGTTTACGTGAAATTCAAATTAAAGACCAGTATGAATAATCGCACTGGCGTAGCGATTAAGAACCATGTAAAGAAAAACCACTGGACTGCATATATGCTCAGTTCTTACGCTTATTACGGAATAATTTTCCTGCAAAAATCCGGCAAAAATTTTCAACGCTCCAAGAACGAAGCATTTATAAAAAAGTTTAATTTATTTGCGGTCGTCCTGAAATATAAATGGAAGTAGCAAAATAAAAAACATGATAAAAATTGTGAAGGTGTTCCATGTTTGTGAATATAAACGACCAATTTTCAGTTGATATCATCAACCAGTGCGTTATAATCAAATGAACGAATGAATCATATAATATATACATGTTATATGATTGTGTTATAAACTGACCCGTCTTTATTATTATCGGATATAAAACATCATGTTTATACTTGGTTGCGAATTACTTGACCCATGATTGACTGTTTCACGGTAATGAGTTACATCGAGAGAATGGGACTAGCGTGTTTTTACTTTTCGGTTCTCCCATTTTAGATGTTCCATTTGACTGGAAATGGATAACTATTAAATTCGCATCTGTTCAAAAGCATAACTGAGTTGGAACTCTGTATACGAGCCAATTATCCATTACTTCCATTCAGTGACAGCGAAATAACTCATTTATGAACTTTTATGTGTTTAACAACGCTCTGTACTAGCTCACATAATGAATCTGCGGACGAAAATGACGAATATTGATATCGAGATGAAATATTATTGGTCTTATGTGGTGTTAATCATACGCTTTTTTTTCATCTAAGTCATCAGAGCTTCATGAATATTTATATTTACAGAAATATAATCCAGTAAAAAAACTTCGATTTGCATTTTATTGTTTTATGCACTATGTACCTATCTTTATGAACTTAGACTGAAGGTTTTCTTGGTCAGACATCAATTGTATTCTGAAAAGATCTCCTTCAACGAAAAAATAACTCATAACATAGATATCAAATAAAAATATAAATAATAACACAAGGTCTGCAAATAAAAGTACTGTCTGGATGTTTTCAACTGATTTGTAGATATTTAAGTGTCCTAAAAACTAGCAAAATACTTAAAAAATTCCAGACCCATTCAAGTTTTTTTTGACTTACTTGCAGTTATGAATAAGTAGGTACAATTTTATTTTGATTGCTGTTTTTGAATAATACGGGTGGTAATTATCGTTACTTTTCAGATAAAGAACGTCCTGTGTGAGCTTAATTAACAAACAAAAACTTGTTGTGACCTCAACGTGCACACTCCGATAGTGTTGAAAATGGCACGATACAACTACGTGTTAACTCATCATTGTTTCATAGATTTTGATTCAGTATAGTGCAAGAAGTGTGTGAATTCGTCTCACAGGTTCTGTAGTACTTGTGGCGAATATATATTATGGTATTAAAGCATTTAATATAACGAACTTATTTTGGCTTGAGAGTTGAAGATCAGGAACAAGTTTGGGCATCCCATAAGGTCTGCGAATGATGTGTGGAAGATCTTCGAAATTGGTCCAACGAAAGGAAAAAGCATAGTGATGGTTGTTACTTTTGTTCGTGTAATGTGAAAAGGTGTAATTCAAAACAGAAGAAGTCAATTTCATACCGCAATCTCTAATCATTCCTCATTGAAGGGAAATACCAACGAAGATGAAGCTGTACCTGGACCAGATGACTAGTCAAGTTTCGAATTTGAAGATCAAGGTTCCTTCGATCGAAGCTCAAAAGCAGGAACTTAGTTTAGCCGGGAGAGTGAGAAGTGAAATGAGTCTAGTTTTAGACTCACTAAGACTCTCCCCGACTACTTTCCAGAAACTTTAGGAGATGTGAGATGAGGACAACGTGAACAATTTCACTACGATATTGAGGAGATGGAAAGAAGATACCATGGAAGATGGAGTGTTTCAATGATGGCAGACTACGGTTGGGTGCTTGAGAGAGACCTTACAGATGATTCCTACATGCGAAAATGTACCCACAGGACAGGACTAAGTGAAATGAATGTATTTGATGTAAGTTTTGTTACACAATTATGAAAAAAAATTTTTTTAGTCTATTACTTTTTGTCAGAAAAATTGACGTTCTATGATAAAATGAAAGTCATTTTCGCATTCAGCACATCCAAAAACATGAAAATTACGCAACATAATTGAAACAGCTCTCAGTTTTCTGAATTCTCATTTGAATATATATATATATATATATATATATATATATATATATATATATATATATATATATATATATATATATATATATATATATATATATATATATATAGAGGCATTATAACACAACGATTCTTCCAGAAGCAATCTACGCATCTAAAACAATGAAATAGAAAAACAAGAACGAAAAATTCCCAGAAAGATTTACGGGACAATCAATAGAAACGGCATTTGGATGGAAAGACCTTAGAGTGAACTGTATCAAGAGACAAATACGATAACGGAAGAAATCAGAAAACGACGAGCAAAGTTCTATGCACATGTCTACAGAATGAAACAGTCCAGAATACCGAAGAAACTACTCGATATAATTATGAATAGTAAATGCGGAACAGAGTGGCTAAAAGAGGTCCAAAAGGATCAACAACAGATCAATATAAAAAATCTCGAAGATCGCACTGAATGTCGCTATAAAATCGCATATGTCAAGTTTGAGCAGAAGTCAAATCGTCAACCTGGAGTAAAATGGACAGATGAACGGAAGAAAGAGCATTCAGAGAGGATGAAACGTTTTTGAGAGGCAAAAAAGATGAAGCAAAAGTCCTAATAATTGCGAATTCAAGCTCAGTCGCTCTCCTCATGGGGAACAATTGTAATAATAATGATAATAATAATAATATATATGTATATATATTATTATCTAAGGTTAGATGGAAGAGTAGCTTATGCTTAATCTCGCCTCTTCTTATGTAGCACAATATGTGTGTCAATAAAGACGTTTATTATTATATATATATATATATATATATATATATATATATATATATATATATATATATATATATATATATCTAATAAATACTGAGACTCGAAATATTTCAAATAACACTCTCAGGGCGCTGTCTACACAAATGTTGTCAACTGGAACGCAACTAATAATAGGATACAATTGTTTTATCATTATTATGAATGACCAGTCTTTTATATCAATCAATGAAGAATTGATGAGTTTCAAAACTCCTCAGGTCCTATATCCGAATGAGGAGAACATTAGTTCGTGAACTATTCACGTGAGCTCCCTCTATCGAAGAAAATACGTATAAACTCTCACCAGCATTCTAGATTCCTACTCATGACTACATTAGTAAGAGTACGTAGAGGCTTTGTACACATTTCACTCGAACACAACATTTTTTCAATGTGTAAGAATGGTCCCATGACTAATCGCTCCAGATCGCTTGCTATTAAAAGATAGCTAGTTTCAAGATTAACAAATTATTCATACTAGTAAATACTGAGACTCTTATTCGAAATATCGAAATATTTCAGATAAAACTCTCAGGGAGCTGTCTACTTAAATGCTATCAACGAGAACGAACCTATCAATTTCGAGAGTGAATATTAAATGCACTTCGAAACTCCCTGAGAGTTTTATTCGAAATATTTCGATATTAGTATCAAGAAGTCTCAGTATTTACTAGTATGAATGATTTGTGAATCTTGAAACTATATATATATATATATATATATATATATATATATATATATATATATATATATATATATATCATATAGTAATGTTGGGTACCCCTATGGAAACCTGGAAGTCATAATAATAATAATAATAATAATTATTATAATAATGTTTATTTGTCCTGTATGACATTACAATATGTGTAGGATACGTCAAGAATATGATTAACAATAACAATTACACTTAAACAATTTTCAGCAGAAAAATATTCTTGCAAGGAATAAAAACAATCAAGTAATAAGACTCTGCAAACTTCCTTCTTGAATTTCGACCGACTCAAGGACTGGATGTGGTGAGGAAGATGGTTGAATAACTTGATGCCCACATATGTTGGAGAGGATTCAAATTTAGATGTTCTGTGAGTCGGAATAGAGATGGTGAAATTATACCTCGTGCTCTAGCTGTGGAAACTAGAAGTTGTATCAAGCTCTAGCAGTTTACTGCGAACAAACAGCAGAAACTGTAAAATGTATAAACATGGCAGCGTCGGGATCTTGTGCTTGATGAAAATCGGCCTGCATGATTCTTGTGGCTTCAGGTTGAAAATCAATCGAATACATCTTTTTTGCGTTAAAAAAATTATGGTGTGGTTGTAGATTGAAGTCGTTGCCTCGTTCTATGATGAACATGGCATAACTGATGAGTTCTTTGCAGAAGAGAAACAGTGTGCCTTGTGTTTCTTTATTTTCCAACATTATCTTTTGAAGCCTGTGTGGTACATCATATCATAAGTGCTTATATAAACTATAAATAACTTTAATTTCGAGAATATAAGAATATTTTCGGAATTACTGAAAAGCTACAATTTGAAACGAAACGTGAACAAAAAATGGATATTTTCAATACTCTGTTTTCAGCTGAGAATATGAATTTTCAGTTCACATATAGAGCTGACCTCTATATTTAAAGAACCATAAGTAATAAGCTGCTCATGAAAATTAAGGGTACGATTATATAAGCTATAGGTAGTGGTGAAACCGCATACATTCAAAGAATATACTCAATGTAAATTGTTTTTTATAATTCGATAATTCTTTTTCCTTCAGAAGAAGAAAATAATTAATATAAAATAAACACATAAATAGGAAATATTGATTTATTCTTCATATCGCAGTAGAACCTGGGGATTTTGTCATTGTGTTCTTTCAGAAGATATACGAAAACATATAAATCATGCGTTGGATTCGAAATGACTACTCAGTACACCTGTAATCCATCTATGTCATAATTCGTATTTCTTGTTTAACGTTCAAAGTGCAACGCGCTCATTAGTAACCAAAATGAATTCAGAGTTCATTTTATTGCATGAAATAATTGACATAATTACATTTTCTATACTTTAATCGATTGTGTTGCAGATTGTGTGAAGGAAACGAATGAATGTACTGAAAAACCTGAAATGGAACTTATTATAAGAGAATTTTGAATTCATAAATATTCATCACATCAGATTAACTTTTTTCATCTTGTTTCATGAAAAATGTTTAGCTTCAGTTTCAGTCGCTGAAAGAAATAATAAAAAAAAAACAATTAAATTTGTTTTAGGATTCTTTTTCATTGATTTATATCTGTGTTACGTTCGTTTATATGAAATGATAATGCACCTTCAGCATACGGCGAAATAATTTAGTGGACAGTGGACATGATTATATTTATTTGATAAAATCAACTTCCGAAGTAAGCAGCAATTTAAACTCACTAATGTGACCATTAGTGGCGGAATGTAATTCCAAATAACATTTCATGGAAACAACTACGTATTTATATCGGCAAATTTTGGTCTGATTCAACGAAGCGAGAAAATTCGAATTTAATTGGTTTATCGTTTTTTCATGCTCTCTCTGAAAGGAACCTCCATATCAATACTGGGATTGATCAATTAATTCAATTAAATCAAAAAATTGGTCTGACAAGTTATCTCAAATAGAGAATAACACAAATAACATGTGGAAAATAGCAAAAAGTTTAAAAGTAGATAATCAAAATTACAACATACCTCCAATTCACGATGTAGATGGAATTAAAACTTCCGATATAGATAAAGCGGAAGCAATAGCCGATAGTTTCGAAAAAACACACTTACTGACAGAAAATTATTCCAGTTATAGCACTGAAAAAAAAATTAACAGAGAAGTGAAGAAAATATTAAACTCAGCCGCTATTTTCCAACTTTCAGATTATACTAATACATATGAAATTAACAGAATAATTGGAAAACTACCGAGAAACAAAGCTCCAGGGGAATACAAAATCACTAACGAAACTATGAAATCTCTTCCGATAAATATTATTATATCATTAAAAACAATTTTCAATTCATGTTTCAAGTTACAATATTTTCCAAGGAATTGGAAAAACGCAATAATACTCCCTATTAAAAAACCTAACAAAAACCATACTTTTCCACAGAACTATAGGCCAATAAGCCTTCTGCCAACATTATCGAAAGTTTTTGAAAAAATTATACTCAATAGAATAAAAAATTACATAAAGAAAAATGAAATCACACCTATTATTAATGAGCAATTTGGATTCCAAAAAAACAAAAGTACAACGCTCCAACTTGCTAGAATAACTGATAAAATCACAGAAAACTTTAATAAAAATAAAACAACGTCCATATTAACTTTAGATATCGAAAAGGCTTTCGATACAGTCTGGCACAAGGCCCTAATATACAAGTTACATTTTTCAAAATTTCCATTATTTCTCACAAAAACAATAGCAAGTTTCTTACACGGAAGAACATTTCAAGTTAAAGTAAACAAAATGCTATCAAATCAAAAATGCATAAAAGCAGGCGTTCCCCAAGGAGCAATATTATCTCCGACGCTCTTCAATTATTACGTTAATGACATACCTAAAACGAAAAAAACAGAAAACGCGCTGTTTGCTGATGACACAGCAATCATATCCGAAAGTTGGAAAACTGATCAAAATATAATTAAAATTCAAAAACATATCCATATCTTAGAGAAATTCTACGATAAGTGGAAAATTAAAATTAATGCTGAAGAAACTAATATCACTCACTTCTCCACCAAAATTAAAGATAAACCTAACATCAATCTATCCATTTTTAACACAGTAATTGATAACACAAATAAGACAAAATATCTAGGAGTCTTACTTGATAAAAAATTAACCTTCAGTGAGCATATAAAATCACAAATGAACAAAGCTACGGGAATTGCTAAAAAATACTATCCACTCATAGCTAGAAATAGTAAACTTTCATTAAAACACAAACTTTTAATTTATAAAGCAGCCATAAGACCAATTATATTATATGCTTGTCCCATTTGGAACCGAACATTCAAATATAATTACAATTCACTACAAAAATTTCAAAATAAAATGCTTAGAACAATCACAAATTCCTATATTTTCACACCGATCCATGTCATCCATAGAAAGGCTAAAATTAATACAATACGACAGGAAATCAAAAAACAAACTAGAAATTTCTTTGACAAACAAGCTCCACATTCAGTATACACTAAAAATATTATTAAACAAAGTTCGAAATCATTATCCTTCAGGTTAAAACATAAATTAATCCACGATATAATTTTCGAGTAAAGGTGTGAATTTCTACCTGTATCAATGCGTAAAGGTAGGAAATTATACCTGAGTAAGAAACCATTAAAAATAAGCATGATCATTAACAGCTGAGTTGTAACGTGAGTTTTATTTACCTAAAGTCTACCGTACACTCAACGATAAATTGAAAATTAATAGTATCACTTCAATAAAAAAAAAAAAAAAAAATTTTTCAAAAATCTTTATGATATATAATACGAAAATTTTGTGAGAACATAAAAAATGGCACAAAAATGAATTAAAACATTCCATTACATTTGAAAATAAAAAAAAAATTAAAAAAAAAAAAAAAAACGTGAGTTTTATTTACCTAAAGACTGGGATTGAATGATTCGAAATTACAGTCATATAGTATAGTAAAACGTCAAGTCTTTCCTCGGAGAAAGAAATTACTGAAATATGAAATTCATAATAATTAAAATAATGAAATTGTAGTAAAATAGTAATATCAAATGTGTGGAGGTATACAAAATTAACTGTCGTACTTTTGAGAAATTTAATATAGGCAGAACTTCAAGAAATTTCCAAATAAGATTATCTGAATATAAACGTAGTTTCGAAAAAAAGAAAGCAGATTCCCATTATGCCAACAACTTGTTAGAAGAGAGTCACATATTTAGTTCAGAGTTTGAAATATTAAATAGAGAGAATAAAGGTTCTTAACTAAATCTTCTAGAATCGTTACATATCAATAAATCTAAAATTTAGAGACTTACTAGCCCTATAATCAATATGTTCAATAACAATGTTCCAGGTAGCAGATCAGATTACCTATTTTTTAGTTAATTTACTGTCAATTTTATGTTTTTCAATGTTGAAATATCTTGAGTTTCCTTTATTTGTTCTTAGAAATCTTATTTTGTATAGTTATTCTGTATATTTTCCTACATTCTCAGTTGGTATACCTCAGTTAAGAAACTGATTTTCTGTGTTCAATTTCAGGTATACGATTCTTTCTTTCTTGTTAAGCTTATGCTATGGTTCTCACTCCAGGTTAGTCATAGAACACACCTGGTATGTTCTGTGAGAGTAGCTATAAGTAATGAGTTTGTAAAATTACATATTTTGTTAATTCAGCATTTAATAAAGGAGTAGTACGTACGAGTCATGCGTAATTTTGATAAATCATGAGAAAATTGTAAATATTGTTTCATTATGGATATTAATTTTCTCCAAGTTTCAGCCACATCAATCATCAAACGTGAAATAATAATTGAATAAAACTATAATGTAATATTATGAGAGACTTCTTCGAAATCCGAAATATGTACACACACACACACACACACACACACACACACACACACACACACACACACACACACACACACACACACACACACACACACACACACACACACACACACACACATATATATATATATATATATATACACGAGTATATATAAAGTAAATACTGAGAATCTTAACCGAAATATCAAAATATTTCAAATAAAACTCTCAGGGAGCGGTTTACACAAATGTTGTCAACGAGAGAACGAACCTTCGAGAGTGAATATAAAGAGCGTTTGGAAAAATTCATCGATCTTGTTGAATGATAATAGGAAACGATTGTCTCATCATTATTATGAATCATCAGTCCATATTTAATCTATCAATCAATGATGACATTCATAACGCCCATAGGTTATATACCAAATTGAGGTAATTTTTCTCAGTGAAAAATTCACTTCAGCTCCCTCTATCGGAGAAACGACGTATAAACTCTCCCTACCGTTCAACATTCCTACTCATATCAAGAGTAGCGCGAGTGTGAGGCTTTGAGTGTGAGTGCGTGAAAAAAAAAAGGAGACCCGCGAGCGTACTACTAACGCAACCTATTGACATATGAAAACATCGTATGATGATATTTGTCAAATAGACATTGCAATTTAGTAGATACGTACGGATATAGAAGATATGTGAAATTTCGATGCTTGGTTTGTCTGTAATCTGAGAGATGTTTTCTACTCATTCCTATAGATGGAATTGTGGAGTTTTCATTACTCTATGGTCTTCCACTTGGAGTCACAGGAATATGCTTGGGGATTGAAGTCGTTGCCTCACTTCGATTGGCGTGGTGCGACTGACCAGATCCTCGCAGAACGAATTATTTGTCTCGCACTTCCATCAGGTGTAGCATCGATTTCAATATTTCTCTAACATTTATCCCTTGAAGAATAACGGAGACATCACATCGAACACGTTCACATATCTAACTCTACTATAACATTCTTTTGGTTAATCTGAATTTTTCAAATGAATGTTCTAGTGTTCATTTTCTTGAATATATCATTCAGTGCCATAAGCACAACAACTTCATTTCCTTATATATATATATATATATATATATATATATATATATATATATATATATATATATATATATATATATATATATATATATATATATATATATATATATATATATATATGTGTGTGTGTATATATATCTTTTACTCTCATGAGTTTTGAGTAAATAAGACGTTGGGCTTCTGTAATGATAAACCAGTTTCAAAATGATTATTATGTCATGAACTTCATGAATGAAGTACACGTAGTGATCTTGCTAACGTTGACGATGATATAAGGACGAAACATAGCCTCAAACGGTGTCTTATTGGGGTAAATTTCGTCAACATACCCCTTAACTGAAATTCCTCAAAGAAAACTGACACAAGTAAACAAAATTAACATGCAGAGGATCTATGCACCGTTCAGATGAATCCTGGCAGAAACGGTGGTAAACAAAAACATCTGATGGAATATTTAATACTAATCCGTCTTAATTGCTCTATCCTTTGAATTAACGATTCGTGCCGTTTCCTCTGGATATTGAAGGAAGGCAGGTTAACGAATAGCGCAATTTCATCTTTGAGTCTTCAAAAAATATCAAATATTTGATAAGGTCCTTCATCTTGATAGAAGAACAACCTCAATGTTGAAGAAGTTCCATTTTAATTTCAAAAGGTACTTTTTCTGTCAATGTGAGAGCTACAATGAAATGTTGTCCATGAAAAATTATTATTATTCGACTCGAAGATCATTGTTTTGATCCTGTTGAGTTTTTGAAATACCCGGGTTCCAAATAAATTACCTTAGAGCGGCATTTCTATTGATTTATACCAAACAAACATGAAAAAATCAATTCCAACAACATCCGTGAAAAAAAATGAAAAATACCATACACTGGAAAATTCATATTCGGTTTGAATGATATTCGAATTTTATTCTCGATCCTGGAAGGTATTATGAAACACCAGAACTCCAAGAAGAAAAATTTCAAGATAAAAGGAGATTGATTATTGCCAGAAAAATCCATTTATTTAAAAAGTGGAATATTTGAATATTTTCCATGAGACTCTACGATGCGATGATAGAAATCTCAAGAGCTGCCGATTTTATCAGAGGAAAAATTACCGGTCCCAATTTATATGCATTCACTCCAATTTCATTTCCATTCGATATTGGTATTTCAATTGGTTGTCTTAATCTTAGGTTTCAACTCTACTGAAAACTGACAGATCAGATTGTTTAATTCTCCTCAATATAAAATAATACGATTGGAAAAAATACAAAATAGAATGAGATATATATTAGAATGTAATAGATATCAGGGGCGTATATAAGGGGTGGTCAACAGGAGGCAGCGACCAAACACTGAAATCAGCCTTAGAAACGTGCAATATTGAGTATACATAACTACTTTATTGCTCAAGTTATATAACATTGCCTTGGTCTTGCCCCCCTCCCAAATTATCATCTATATCCGCCACTGATAGATGTACACCTGTCAAATCCATGCTTAATGTGTTGAATATGTTATTCTTTAGCCATATAGTTTTGTTGAATGAAGAGTTGTTCTTTTTTAAATGGAAAGAAATATGTTACCAACTTACAGTAATGAAACAGTTGCACTAATTAGAGGTGTATATGATTATAATACGAGATACAAAGCAGACTTCATCCAAGGAAAATGTTACACTACACAACGGCTAAACTCTATTTTGTATGAAGGTTTGATTGAGTTTAATGGGCTTTCTGCAGATATAAAATACTGTGACATTTTGAAAGTATACAAAAGACATTTGAAAATGTTTATCTTGAAAATACAGTTTAATGCCATTTCAATTCAATTGGGTTTTATTACTACTTACTAGTACTGTAAATTAGTGTTTATCATGTGATATTGATTAACTGCAATGTATAACGTTGTTCCGCTATATTTTATTGTATATACTTTACTTTTCATTATTTTCATCAATCTCTTATCATTTTTGATTATATACATATATATATATATATATATATATATATATATATATATATATATATATATATATATATATATATATATATATATATATATATATATATATATATATATATATATAGTGATTTTTTGAGAGTTGAGTTTTTCAGGTTGGCGGCACTGGTTGGTAATGTCATTCAAACGTAATCTGTCAAAATAAAAAGTTTTCATTATACTCTGTCATTTCATCAGACCTACAAACGAGCAACGATTGCAAATTGTTGAAATTTACTATCAAAATTCTTGCAGTGGGGCTTTATCGAAAACATCATTGTTTTCTTGCAATAATAAAAAATGTTTCACATTTTTCTGTTACAGAAATATGTGCTCACAATACCCAATATAATATTCTATATATTATAAATACTAATAATATTTCTTGTTTGTTCGCAATATACAGAAAGAGTCGAAATAATGCTTGAAAGCTTGGAACATACGACTAGGATAGTATACAACTAAACACAATTTGGCAACACCGAGGAACTACGCTCTTCATGGCCTGTAGTAAAGGTGGTCGTGCTTAATATTTTGCTGTCTAAGTTTAAATCTTAATTTTTCAGGGCAAACCTGAAATGCGTATTGATAAACGATTCGATTTATATTACATGGTACATCTAGATGAGCGATGATATTGTCTATCGTCCCTTTCTTTGTGGTTATGGAACGTTAATATAAAAAGAATTCAACCATGTCTCTCTTCAGTATATAGCTATGCTAGTCTATAGCCGATAAAATGAGCAGAAGTACCCTGTATGTGACTGGTGGTGGTCAATAAATCTGAAAGTGCCCTTTCGGCCTTTCATGTATTATATAAACGTCCAGCTCAGCGGAAAAAAAGGAAAATTTCGGAGCACCGACACCACGCGGATTATCCATTCGCGGCTCTGGTGTTTGAAACTCATTAATTTTCTGCTTAACACTAAAGCCCTTTTGAAGATTCACTATTAACATGATCTCGAACAGGTTCAACTCAATCATTTCCACACAATGGACTTTATCTATTTACTTGTATGGCGTACAATGAATTTCAATTTCGCTTCAAATTCAATCACTGCGGTTAGAATGAAAAAGAAGGGCATAGCTGAAATCTCGTAACTAACGTTAACTGCTCTTTAAATTGCGCCGTCCATTCTTGGCGATATTGAAATTCTGAGCGAAATATCGTAGGAAAGTGATTGGATGCAGAATAAATTCTGCCTTGGACAAGCAACGAGGAAATATATTTCATTATAGCATATTACAGCATAATTCACTTGAGCAATTCAACGGAATGCATCTATTTATTCTCCATATTCAAATTTAATCCACTCATAACTTTATTAATAAAGTGAGCTTATTGTTGCGGTTTGTATCATTGTCCAAGAATTTCAACCAAAATAACATTTTTCTTTCACAAATTCGATAATGAGTTGTTTTTTGTTTGACACTTCTAATTTCACTAGTGTTGAGTTTATGTCGTATTTTCTAGCAGCAGAATTTCAACCAGAGAAATTGTTTCAAAAACGTTTTATTAATTTCGTGTGTTTCAATCCATTTCATTTCTTATCTTGCACTCATTATTTTACGAATAAGGGGAGTTCATTTCGTAATATATTCTCTTGTCTTTGGTTTTTAACAAGAATGTTATTTCTGTTTCACAAATTTGATAACAACTTCTTGTATTTGCATCAGTCTTTTTTTCTGTTTCTTGTTTCACACTTCTAATTTCACTAGTATTGAGTTTATATCGTTATATTTTCTAGAAGCAAAATTTCAACCAGAGAAACATTTTCAAAAACGTTTTATTAATTTCGTGTGTTTTAATCCATTTCATTTCTTATCTTGCACTCATTATTTTACGAATAAGGTGAGTTCATTTCGTAATATATTATCTTGTCTTTGGTTTCTAACAAGAATTTTATTTCTGTTTCACAAATTTGATAACAACTTCTTGTATTTGCATCAGGTTTTTTTCGTGTTTCTTGTTTCACATTTCTAATTTCACTAACGGTGCGTTTATCTCGGTATATTTTATTACATCAGAATTTCAACCAGAGAAATTGTTCCGCTTCAAAAACAATTTATTTGTTTAGTGTGTTTGAACCCATTTCGTTTCTCATCTCGCACACAATTATTTTACTATTCAGTTGAATTCATGTTGCACAAATTGGATAATAATTTCCTGTATTCGAATAAGTTTTGTTTCTGTATTTTTCGTTTCACATTTATGATTTTACTGATAGCGTGAGTTTGTTTAGCCGTATATTTTCTTGCACCACAATTTCAACTAGAAAAATTATTCTGTTTCAAAAACTTTTAAAATTTGCTGTGTTTGAATCAATTTCATGCATGTGTTTTTTGGTTTGCACCTTTCATTTTACAGATAAATTGAGTGAATATTTTCCCTTTCATTCGGTTTTCAACATGAATTATATTTCTGATTCACCAATTTAATAATAATCTTCAGTATTTGAGTCAGTTTCTTTCTATGTTCCTCTCTAACTATAACGATTTTCATGATTAAGCGTTCAAATCGCGATATATTTTCTTGTATCATAATTTCAACCAAAAGAGTCATTCTGTTCCACAAATTTCATGATAGATTTATGTGTTTGAGTCGACTCTTGTTTGTGTTTTGGTTCAAATACTTTTAACTTTATCATTACCGTGAAAATAATATCCTGATTTGGATTCTGGTACTGCAATTTTCAACAGAAATATTATTTTGTTTCAGAAATTTGATGATTATTTCCTGTTGTTGAAAACTTCTTTTTTTTCATTTGAATACAAACACATGAAACTAGTTACGCTATACTTTCCAAATTTTTAAATTTCACTTATGTTCTTCATAATCTAGGATATAATTAGGATATAATTTATAATCTAGGGTATAATTAATCTGTTATTGGAACAAAATTTTTCTTATGGCAAAAATCATTTGATATTGAAATCGTTTTTTCATTTCCCTTTTGTATTAAAATCAAACGCTGCGTAGAGAAGATTTTAAAAAGAGTCTATATACGAAATACATGTGACTCCACCGATGAAAATTTTTTGTTTTCATCGGTTTCAACCTTTTGTTTTTAGTCCTAATTATTCTGTTTATTTAGATCTACAAGTTAGATCTATTTTGTAGTAGTTTTTTAGAAGTACAGACAATAATGAATGTAATTTGAAGCAATGGAAATTCATCATCAGAAGAACAATTTGAGCATATGCGAAAATGTTCAATTAACGTCAATTTATAATGCGAATTATGTGATTATAACTTTTGCAATTGATGTCTTGAGAGCGTACAATCACTACTCAACGAGAGCATAAACTAGTGTATAACTACTTGTAAGATGTGCGGAGTATTGTTGTCCTCATACATCCCTCCTCCGATATTTCCCTCAACTAAATCTGTATCTCAAAGTTGTCAGAATCGGGATGAGAAAGGTTGCATACCGTAAGAGATACCGATATAATGGATTTCTAGGATATAATTTGACCATTCAAACTCCTCGGAACATCCAAAACATCAAACTCTAGACACAATTAGTCCTGGGCGTCCAATATTAATACGAACAAGTATTAAGGTAAGACCTCCAGCTAGGAACCGGTATTATTCTATACACCATTATTGTGGAGAGACAATGTTCTATCAAGTCTCCGCGATTTTGAAAATGTTGAACCAAATAAATTACTGCCCGTCTAGGTAGGTGAAACTAAGACAATTCATCATCAGAATACTTGCCAAGTTTGATGGAAATTTATCAAACTTAAACGAGCAGCGGTTGTGCTTGTTTTGGATAAATTTTAATTTTCGTAACTTGACGTCCTTCTCCCTCTATCTCGCAGATTGAATCAATTAATTAAATTAATGATATACAGGCTGTTTTTTCTGAAATGCGGGGAAAATTATGGGCCATTATCACGGTAGTCCTTTATGTATAGTTCGCTTTCTTTGAATTACAGGAAGCACACATTTTTCAATTCAATCGTATTTCAAGGAATGCAAATGAAAATAATTGAGTGAAGTACAGGATACTACTTTTCTATCGTTCAAACTGTTGAGAAAGCTGTGTTGTTTTCTGATATATGCAACTACCGTTACCAAAACACAACGAAATGCGTTCATATGGACGAGTTCTTTATGTTTGATCAATCTGTTTAATGAATCTATATCGATGTCAACCACTTGGGTGAAATTGATCAAAAAGTCTAAATTTATAGTTTTGGGTACAAATAAAACTCTGAAGGTAAATAGAAACGGAAATATAGCTATTAAATTCGAAAGCCAGAACATTGAAAGGGTTGAAATTGTTAAATATTTAGGCTTAATAATTGATGAGGCCGATACTTGATGTAAATCGATAAACAAAATAAAACAATTGTTAAACCAAGATTTACACATATATTGAAAAGAATACTGCATGACGTACGTTTCGATGAGATTCACCTTTTTCAAATGCTACGTGCAGACTAATGACATTTCTCGAATACATAAATAGGTAAACTTGAATTATGAATACAGAGAAAACAGGTAGATAACAGGTAGAAGGGATCAATTCATACTGAACTACTATATATGAAACTAAGTAATTTTGAAAGTTTTGAGAAGGGGGCTTGAGCTATGATCGATTCGAATCACTTCAAATTAATAAATACAAATATTCTTGCAACCTTTTGAATAGCCAAATCGATCATACCTCAAGCCCCCTTCTCAATCTTTTCAAAATTACTTAGTTTCCTATATAGTAGTTCAGTATGAATTGATCCCTTCTACCTGTTATCTAAACCTGTTTTCATAATTTAATTTTACCTATTGTATGTATTCGAGAAATGTCATTAGTCTGCACGTAGCATTTGAAAAAGGTGAATCTCATCGAAACGTACGTCATGCAGTATTTTTTTCAATATATGTGAAAATCTTGGTTTTCAATATATATCAATAATATTTAAAACAATTGTTTTAAATATTTAGGCGTTATGTTAGATGAGATATTGACTCATATCGTATAAAATCTCCAAGAAAATCAACTATCTCAAAAGATTTGGGAAGAATCTGACAACATACGTGATGTTATTGCTCTTTAAGCCAATAATAAGGTCACACTTTGAATATTCTTCCACTCTGTTATTCGGATTGAGCAAAGAGAAAACTAACAAGCCACAAAAATTACAGATCAAAGCTATGGGAAAAATTTTGAAATTATAGATATACTCCAATCGAAAGCATGTTAAGTTGCTTAGAACTACTTTCAGTTAAACAGAGAATACATTACGCTACATATATATTTTTATTTAAAATTAAATGACACTGACGTTTCGCGTAACTCTTGGTGAAACATTGTGTTAAGAGCAATAAATTAAAATCAACACACTTGGCTTAAATTTCACTAAATATATTAAAAACTCTACATATGTTTCAGGTGGTATTCAATATATTTAGTGAAATTCAAGCTAAGTGTGTTAATTTTAATTTTTTGATTAAAATTGAAAACAAATTGTTCCCAAATAGAGTAATAAAAAATGTGACATGTGTCAATGATGTGCACGGTTATAATACAAGAAATGACATATTAGAATATAGATGAAGTATATTTTATGATGGATTCAATGCATTTAATGAAAACCTAGCTCCATAAAAACAGTAAGTGACCTTAAAGTATTCGTAAAGTTCGTTTTGTCCAAATAACTGTTAATAAAATATTTTGAACGTGAATGTCTATATCAATTTTGTAATAGCTATTGCTAAATAATTATTATTATTGATCTCATGGATTCATTGTAGACATTTTCTGCAATATCACTCTTAAGCTTGAATATTGTGAGTGATGGTTTTGGTATCTTCGTTCTTCATTTCAAACATCATAAAAATAAGAATATTGGAAAAATTATGTTACATTATTCTCGGGAGACAGAAGCAAATTTTTTCTTATATTTTCGAAATAAAGGCACTTATTGGTTGGCTATATCTGAGAGGTGAACAGCATGGCAAAGTTTATAGGAATTCTGCGTATATGATGTTAGTTGAGTTGGCATGTTTCACCTAATCATGAGTTTTATTCGAGTTCATTCTAAGATATTTCCGTTTTGATGACCTAAGCAGGGCAAAAAAACTGACAAGCTCGCTATTGGAGAAATATTTGAAGGAAAACATCTATTTCTCAGGCATTTATACACAATTTCAAGTATTTTAAATGTATGGTTTTGAATTCTGAACCAATTAACACTTCTTTATGGAAAATAATAGTTCCATTACATAAACGTCATTGCACATATATGAGATTCGTTGAGGCATTCAGCAACCGTACTGCGTCTGAAGATGGGTTGATGAACGTCACCAGTTAAGCTCATGAAACTGAAATCTACAATCGAAAACAGCCTAATTCGATCAACATCGATAACAGCTATCAATTACTCCGGATTTACATCTCCTGAATTATTTTATTATGCCAAATGAGCTTATTTAAGAAAATAATAAGTTGAATTTTAAAGACTTCCATATAACTCAATTGTCCTTTTGAAGTAGCGTTTAACTGTCTTCAGAACTGAGTGATCCTCCCGAATCATCCGATCCTATATTTCTCTCGAGAGGAACAACAAAACTACGCTACCATGTTTGATAATATAATTGAAATGTAATTATAGTTTGACTAAAAATATCTCCTATTAGAATACCTGATTCATATTCTACGAATTCAATAAAATGTTGTTGATCTACATAACTAATTTGTTCTATTTCGAACAGTGAGGGTTTCTGAATAATATATATATTCATAATATATAACTACACAACATAGTCAATTTCGAGGGATAAGTTTCAGGTTGACCTGACACATATTTGGCACCTTCAGAGCCACTCAACCCTTCCTACAAACCGTAAGGTCACTCTCCATTTATTATCTTGGTTAATTTGAATTTCATGCATCTCGATTAATACACAACGGAAATATGATTTCACGTTGGCTGTCAACCTTATCGTCGTTGATTATGCTAGGAATCTATGATTTTCAGAAATCATTTTCGAGAAGAAGAACAGAGAAATTTCAGTAATATATCTATGAAAAAAAGGAACAACGATTTGATTAGTGTGATACTTGATGTAATTCTATGAACTGACTAGCATTAGTGACGTAACAAGTCACCAATATACCTAAAACAAACATGCCATTTGGCTGTTATGAGGTAGATGTTGGAATTGAGGCTCATAAAAAAAGATCTGGGTTCAAACCCTGGATGGAGCGTTGACGTTTTCATGTATTTCTGAGTGACGTGGTTCTGATTAAATATTGCTATGTGTTATGTGCTGAGTTATAGACATACTGGCTGTTAAATTTCGATTCATATAGTTCTTGAAAAAAACTACAATGCTTAGCGTAAGTTTCAAAGATTTCCATCTCCTTCGAATAATACGTCATGAAAATATTGCATATTTTTAATACATATTGACTGTTCCATATCCTCAATATTGTTGGAATAGTAAGTATTTCTTTGATTTGAATATAAGTACAGAGTTTGAGAAGTAATGGATTTTACATTGTTCTTATTCTAAGTATGTACTACACCACGCTGTATTCTTCTTCTTCATACAGCTTTATAGAGTTGTGAAATTTTTATATCTTTCAAGAATTCTTATAACAGTTGAATTTTTAAGAGTTAAGTTTTTCAGGTTGGTAATGTCCTCCAAACGTCATCTGTCAAAGTGAAAAGTTTTCAGTATACTCTGCCATTTCATCATGGAAAGACTTACAAACGAGCAACGATTGCAAATTGTTGAAATTTATTATCAAAATTCGTGCTCTGTGAAAAATGTCTATCGTTTGTTACGACCATATTATGGTCGTCATAATCGACCTGGTGAATCAACAATTCGTGCTGTTATCACCAAATTTCGCACCAAGTTTACATTGCTGGAAATTAAAGCATTGTCTCGCAAGCGTACAGTGCGTACTGAAAAGAAATTTCAGCCGTAGCGTACAGTGTTAATGAGGATCGTGAAATGTCAATTCGTCGCCGTTCTCAGCAATTGGGCATGTGTTACTCAACCACATGGAAAATTTCAAGTGTTGATTTGGGTATTAAAGCCTATAAACTTCTGCAGGAATTGAAGCCGAATGACCTACCACAACGTCTAATTTTTGGTGAATGGGCCTTAGAACATTATCGAAAAATTGTGTTCAGCGATGAGACCCATTTCTGGCTTAACGGATATGTAAATAAACAAAACTGTCGCATCTGGAGTGATGAACAGCCACATGCCATATAAGAATTACCGATGCATCCCGAAAAAACGACAGTTTGGTGTGGTTTATAGGCTGGTGGCATCATCAGTCCATTTTTCTTCAAAGACGATAGTGGAAGAAACGTTACCGTCAAAGGTAAAGCAACGGCAACTTTTTTTTGCCCCAGTTGGCCGAGTTGAACTTAGTTGATATGTGGTTTCATCAAGACGGTGGCATATGCCACACAGTTCATGAAACAATTGTCATGTTGAAGGATGAATTTGGTGAGCAGCTTATCTCTCGAAATGGCCCTGTGATTTGTCCGCCAAGGTCATGCGATTTGACGCCTCTGGATTATTTCTTGTGGGGTTATGTGAAGTTGTTAGTGTATGTGGCAAGCCGAACACGATTGAAGCCTTACAGGATAACATATCACGCGTAATTCCTGGGATACAGGACGAAATGCTCGAAAATGTGACCCAAAATTGGACTTTCCGAATGGACCATTTGATACAAAACCACGGACAACATTTACATGAAGTTATCTTCAAAATATAAATGGCAAACGCCAAGTTATCAATTCCAATAAAAATTTTGAATATATGATGCAAATTGAGTGTTTGTTTCGATTTTAAATAAAACTACCCTTGAAAAATCACCCATTTTATATATATATATATATATATATATATATATATATATATATATATATATACATATATATATATATATATATATATATATATATATATATATATATATATATATATATATATATATATATATATATATATATATATATATATATATATATATATATATATATATATATCAGATTTTTTATTCGGTGTAGTTTTATCTTTAACAATAAAAAATATTTAGAATATTTCTGTGAAGATTCGAACGTTACGTCGATATTATTTTTGGAAAATAAGTCATAAGTATATTTGGTTGAGGATTGATTGATTGAGCATTTCTTCGGGTTCATTCACTGGAGAATTTGACATGGCGATCATGAAATTTGTTGAAGCTAAGTGGGTAAGTTTAGAACCGATGACTACTTCCTCAACATAACACAATGGTAGACTCCAATTCGTGTAGAAGTTAGAGCAAATGGCCTACGAAATCTTTTATTTCCGTGAAAATCAATATCTTCGGGTTTAATTCCTTCTTTCATGCCTGAATGGGTGTTCGGTTTCTACATTCACTTAATGTAAGAAGAGAGAATTTTCGAGTTGGCCAATGAACACGATATAAGAAAAAGTAGTCGAGGAAATGGTGGAAATCTTCTATGGTCGAGTCTCATTGACTTCTTAGCAGCTCTTAACTTTTTTTCGTCTCCACACGTTCAGTCAGTAAAAAATGTTATGTCCTAGAGAATGTGGTTGCTCGAGATAGTATATTTCAAAACGATTGAAATGGGAAATGACCCTTTTTTGTAATTGCGATGTTCCCATCACGAATGCAGCTATCATCATTAGCAACATCAGCAAAAACGTTTAACTTTAATTTAAGGATAGTTCTAATACTCAGAAAATTTAGTTCTAATTCGTAGATGGTGTCATTTTTCTATCAACAATATAGCAATTTATGTAGTTTTCATAATTTGACATCATAAAAACTATTCGAAACGAAAATTATCAAATTATCGATATAAATCGCAACGATAGTAACAAACTGAGGCTGGTTTCAGTTATTATTTAAATATGACCATTTTCAATTCATTATTGTAATTATTTTCAACTAAAAAAATCATACACACAAATATATATATATATATATATATATATATATATATATATATATATATATATATATATATATATATATATATATATATATATATATATATATATATATATATATTATATATATATATATATATATATATATATATATATATATATATATATATATATATATATATATATTTATATGTGTGTATGTATATAAACCTTCCATATTTTATTAATTTCGACATAATTTTTTATATGTTATATATTACATTATAGTAATACGTTTGGATAAATTATAAATTCTATTAATAACGTAAACGTGTTAATCACACCTCCATGTAACGTATTATTTATACCTAATTATACTTTATTATTATACCTTATTACTATAATGTTATATATCACATTATTGTAATACGTTTACATTATCAATTCTTTTAAGAAAATAGACGTATTAATCACACTTCCATGTAATCGTATTAATTATACGTTATTACAATAATGTTATATATAACACTATAGAAATACGTTTACATTATCAATTCCATTAATAAAATGAACGTATTAATAACACTTCCATGTAATTGTATTGATTGTACGTTCACATGAAAGTGAGATTGGCCGAGTCTCCTGGGGTTTCAACGATATCATAGAAAATGTATATAAATCTTCTGTATTTTATTAATTTTATTTAAATTTTTTTCAATACATTCGTGGAACATTAAGCTAAGTCTGTAGTTCGAATAATTATTAATTTAATCATGTTTAACCCAGACGTTAGCGAGAATTCAATCTCAGTTATTTTCATTTTTGTTTCAATGGAAAGATTAATTCTTATTTCTTCTTCATTGTCACAGTAATTCTCTTCTCTCCACTTCTAATCATTCAATCATTGCATATTACATCTGTATGTCCATAAATAATTCATTTTCAATTTTCACGTACCTGCAGAGAATGATTTGCTGAGGCCCTATCATGAAAAAAAAACATTTTCCTCTATTCATTCTTCTATAGAGTTCTATGAAAGCATAATAAAAAATGAGCCACTTGCTTCTTTCATATAATCCATTGTTGGTTTGGCAAGAATACAGAATATACTGCTGACATTGATAGGATCAGGACAAACTCAATAACAATAACTTGTCACAAATGCACTCTTCATAGCCTGCGGCAGACTTCATGTTGAGAACGAGGGCCTCTTGAGTACAATGATGGCTATTTTCTCCTAAAAATAAATAACATGGAGAATCATGTCTGAAAAACTACGCCGCGTATGTGGTTTATACATACATATATATATATATATATATATATATATTATTTTCAATGTTTTTAGCAATAACATGCTTATTTTAATGTGAAAAACTTTTTTTCGTTAACGTTTCGTTGTATTTCACAACTTTGTCAAAATTAATGAATAATTGAATTTTATGAATTACTTTAGATATCAAAATGTGAAACTTATTTTTTTCAATAATCAAATCAGTTTTTTTGTATTTTTTAGTATCAGAGGAATATTTGTGGCCTAACATTCGCTTCGGAAGTTTTACTCTTCTTCGCCGTTAGGAAACCTCTGAAAAACTCATGGTAAGCCAGGTGATTCTTATAAGTGTGATTTATATATACATATAATATATAATTATATATAGTTGAGTTTTGTTATACTTATCCCGAATATGTATATTAATTGGTTTATGTGTGTGAAATTCAAGGTAGATCTGGAAAGAATGAGTTTTGAGATGTGATGTTTGGTGATTGTTGTGTATTCATTGTTATTTGTAGAGTTTATTAAATCGTTGTAAATAGAATTAAGATGTTTAATGTCTGTTCTTTCATTTACTCTGTTTTCCAAATTTTTGCGAATATGTAACATTTCTGAAATTCTTCTACATTTTTTGTCCTTTTCAGATGCTAAAATCTTTGTATTTTTATAATCAAAATCGTGTTTTTCTGTTATTTTATGTTTATTCAAGGCTGTTATTTGAGTTTTTGCGTATTTATGCGCTTTAATTCTTTTTTGCAATGAATTCTATATAGGACATACATCACAAAATCTCGAGGAAATTGATTTAGCCCAAATTGTAGTGGAGTTGGACATATGATGTGATGTGTGCAATATACGCTACATATGCAGAATCCTTCAATGGATAATGTTAGACTGAAATATTTGTTTTGTTTCATATTTTAGTCAATTGAATTACCTGTTCCTTTCGTTTGTAATTTACTCGCAAATATTATGGCGTTTTTGCTTTGAATATTCTACTTCCTCGAAAGGCATAAGTAGTCTATTTATAATTATTTCAGAGTAAAGTGTCATTCCTTTCAGCATCCTGGGAAAGAACTACAACTGTGTCGATACGTTGAGTAAACCCTCGTGATATTCTTTAGAGAAACAAATTGATCGAAATAATGCTATAAAAGAGCTGCCTCAATGAACATTTACGAAATGACGCTTCCACCCTTCAAGGTTTAATGTAGGAATCTTGAAATCAATGTCGCACTTGATGGAAGCACAAGAAAGATTTCCGTTCTGCAAGGAACTCATCAGTAGTAGTAGGTAGGTACGTCGTCAAGAGGGGAATGACTTTTATATTCGATCACTTTCTTATGACTGACAGTTGAAAGTTGCCAAATGATTTATATCATCTGAAAAATCATATTTCAGATGATATGAATGATAAATTAATTGGTCAAAATTTATTGACTGTCATTGCTACTTATTGTAGCAGTACCTACCCCTTGGCTTTTGATAAATTATCTTTAAATTGGCTTGCCTAATCCTGATTATATCCATTTCTGAGTTACACTTCCTGAGATTTGAGAACTTCCAATATGGGTAAAAATGGATGTCATTGAAGTTAGTGATGACGAATTGATCTTTCAGGAAAAAAACAGATTTGCGTGATCTGATTTCATAGATTCCCAAGGTTTGCTCTTTCTGAATGTTGGTACTCATATTTGAATTAAATCAAGAATGCAGGTTGAAAGTTAATAACAAAACTGAAGAACTTATTTTCATGGGAGAAATATTGGGGAGCGATGAGTTTTTTTTTATGAAGTTGGTCGAATGTTTGCTGATCTCTTGGTGAAACATTGTTTGATATATTGAAGAAGAAACACTCAGTTTGGTTCGGAAAAATTATATTAATTCCTTGACAATTGTCTCGAGATGTTAATAAAATTGGAAAACCTAAACTCAAAGTTTTTTCAAGGAGTTTCAGCTTCTGAAAACACCAAGAAGGAAGTGTAAATCGAATTATAAACATTTTCTTGAAACCAAGAAGTGTTTTTATTCGATATATGTTCGAATTTTTACACCTTCTGAATTGAGTAATTACTATTCACTCTCACAGAATGCAGATGCATATTTATATACGAAAAATGTTTCCGTTGTTGAATACGGTTCTGAAAATTTCTGATAAACCCTTTACGTTTCCCGTGAGTTGTTGAAATTAATATAAAATTAACCAGAATCGTGGTTTTCAGATTATCGATCATTACCACAAATGGTTAAGACATTCAGTTCTAGATAATCTTGACGGTATATATATAGACCATCTCCTTAATATATTTATATGATTATAGGTCTCGGAATTTTGTACTGTATTCAATAGAGAAAACACCCTGTTCCAGAAAACTTCGTAGACTAGTGGAGGGTGGTTCTATTGGAAATCCATACCATGATATATATTCAATGATTCTTTCTCTTTCATTTCATTCGAAATTAGTTTATTTCATTTTTGCTTTGAAGCTTCGATTTTATTTCTCGCACAAAACACCTAGTTGGTTTTAATTAAAATTTCTTTAGTTTGCAGTGATTGGATATAAACGAATATGAATATCCTAGCATGAATGACAGTTACGCCAATAATACTTTCGATAATATATCCTGAAAGTATTTTCATAGCCTTATACTATGCTGTTCGAATTAATTGGAAAAAATATTTTTTTTTTCGTTTGAGTTACTGTAGTAAGTATATGAGTACCAGAGTGACCCAAACACACTCACAACTGCTTGTTTACTACCTGAGGGGACGTGAGCGTTCGACCTTGACCATCATTTAAATTCTGACCGGTTTCACCTCTCCAGCAATTCAGTTGTGAGTCTACCGGTGGGACAGTTGGTGGTTTAAATTTTGATACGTGCTGTATTGTCTTGTCCAAAGATGAATATTACTCCGAGGAAGCATTCAAAATTATCGCGCCCTAAGTCGCTCATCGTCTCCGAAAAGAAAAAGAAACTCGGGCCGTAAACACAAAACTACTCCAAGAACAGACAAATTGTTGATAAGAAATAGCAAAATTAATCCGAGAAACACAAGCACTGATCTTCGAAGGGATTTAATGGTTTCTGGTGTGGAGGTGAGCACCTCAATTGTGCGAAAACGACTGATGGAGGTTGGCCGTAAGCACGTTTGGCATGGACCAAAAAGTACCGTGCGTGGACTGTGGACGACTGGAAGAAGGTGGTTTTTAGTGATGAGACACATTTTTTTGTTCAAGGGTACAAATGAAGTGTTGTTAGACGAAGTGATTGGGAAACTTTGCGGCCTGATCACATCCAGCAAACAGTAAAACATCCTTCGAAACAAATGTTCTGGGATTTTTTCACAACCAATGGCACTGGACGATCAGCTCCTATAACAGGGATGATGAATTCAGTGAAATATATAGAAATATTGCGCACCAGGATTGTATTATTCATGGAAACGTTTGATGAAACATTTCAGCACGACCTGGCTCCCTGCCACAATTCCAAACAAGTGCAGGCCTTTATGCGTGAGAATGTATAAAGTACTCGATTGGCCGGGAATTCACCAGATCTCAATCCCATTGAGAATTTATGGAATATTTTAAAAAAACGACTGGCAAAATGGATTGCACTACAAAAGAAAAAATGATTATAAGTGCAATTCAGGTGTGGTTTCATGATAACGAATTGAAGAAAATCTGCGCTGCGCTAGTGGAATCGATGCCTAGACGAGTTCCTGAAGTTATTTCTGAAAAAGGAGGACATACTTCATATTAATAAGAAGAATTTACGCCTTTTTGTATGTATTTACTTCATCAAAAGGTAAGATTTTATGGAAACATTGTTTTTTCATCTTTTGTCCCAATTAATTCTAACAGCATAGTAGTTATTATTATCATACATTATTGAATATTATCATTTTCGTTGACTTCATCAACCATATTTCTGTTGGGTATGAGTGACTGTGATATATAATATTTTATTTTCAGTTTGTTCCGTTTTGTTATTGTATATTACTGTATATATTGTATATATTATTACTGGTGAATATTGTATATGTCTCAATTAATTTTAATTTATTTTCGTTGTATATATTTGCTTATATAATTTCTTTTATTATTTTTTCTATTTATTATTTGTATTCAACTTGTTTTCTTCTTGTTATTGGATTTAAATCTGCTGGAAATAAATGTATCATTATAATAGTTTTTCCGTGTAGCAAAATAATTATCAATGTTCCGCAAGGTTTCTGTCCCAATTTATTCGTATTTTCATATGTTGACTGGATCAACTGACCATTGAATGTATTTCTGATGATTCCTGGATAATTTTGTGAGACATAAAAATCTATAGTCCGATTCGAGAAAGTTTTCACCTGATAATACTTTAGGATAGAAGTGAGGTACGCAGATGTCGAGCATCTCCATACTGCCCTTCAGTGAAGCGATATGTCTGGTAAGGTTTCCGCTCTGAATACGTTTACATGGAAGTGAGATTGGCACAGAGTCTCCTGGGGTTCCAACGATATCATAGGAAATGCAATAATTCTAATTTTTCTGGGAAATGTACTTCCGGAACAGCATTTTTAGCATTTACATAATAACATCAAAAACTTACTTGAGATCCCTCAGATATGCCACGGGGATGCAGCTATTCAGACTGTGTTCTCTAGGGTTGAAACCTTCTCGAATATTCTATGTAATACTGCTCATAATGGGTACGTATAGACCTGATACTTGTGTATTATTTGGCCAACAAAAGTGGTCCTTTATCTAGCTTTCGGTTTGGGAACGCTGCGATGATGTTTTCACTGATTCATGCAAATTCGCAGCGTTTTCAGATTTTGTGTGGAAATCATCGGGGAGCGAGCGTAGATAGTATGTGATAGCTACTTTCAATATTCCCTCAGGGAACTTTCAAGTCTCAAATTGTTCTGTTCACAGGTCATTTGGATTTTACGATAAATAAAAACGAATGAGTTGAATGTGTTCGACAGGAATAATTATATATAATGAAACAATATTTAGAATTTTCTCATAAATTAATAAGAATACGCATGACGCGTTTCGAAGTAATACTACATTATCAAATGCTAAATAACAATAGCTGTAATTTTACAAACTCGATACTTATACCTCAACCTAGAGTGAGGACCATAGAATACACTTATGTTATACAAAGAAATAAAGAATCGTATACCTGAAATTGAACAAGGAAAATCATTTTCTGGAGTCAGGTATACCAACTTAAATGTAGGAAAAGGTACAAAATAATTATACAAAATAAGATTTCTAAACAGATAAAGAAAAATCAAAATTTTTGAACATTCAAAAATTCAACCACTTATGAGAGGAGAGTTACTTATTTAGTTAAGAGTTTGAAATATTAAATAGAGAGAAGAAAGGTTCCGAACTAAATCTTCTAGAATCGTTACATATCAATGAATTCAAAAATTCTGAACTTTTACTCAATAGGCAATTAGAGGTTAATACTAGCCCTCTACTAAATATGTTCAATAACAATATTCCAGGTAGCAGATCATATTGATTTCCTATTTTCAGTTAATATACTTTCAATTTCATGTTTTTCGATGTTCAAAAATTTCAATTTTCTTTCATCTTTCATTAATCGATTAGGCTGATACCTGAAGGAAATCTAAATACATAATTTAAATAAAACTAATAGTTTACTGATTTTCACTATAATTAATTCAAAAACTTGACAATATTGTTTCGCCAATACCGTAGCTTCATCAGATATTGATGATAAACAGCTTATCATCAACATCTGATGAAGCCACTAAGTTGACGAAAAAATATTGTCATGTTTTTGAATTAATTATAGTGAAAATCCGAAAACTACTCAGTTTTATTTAAATTATTTCCTTCATATGTTCAGAAATCTTATTTTGTATAATTATTTTTCAACTTTTTCCACATTTTTAGTTGGTATACCTGACTCAAGAAACTGATTCTCTTTCTTCGACTTCAGGTTTACGATGCTTTCTGTCTTTGTATAACAGCAGTGTATTCTATGGTCCTCACTCTAGGTTAGTCATAGAACATACCTGGTATATTGTGTGAGAGTAGCTATAGATATTGAGTTTGTAAAATTACACCAATTGTTATTTAGCAATTGATAAAGAAGTAGTACTTCGAAACGCGTCATGCGTATTTTCATGAATTATGAGAAAATTCTGAATATTGTTTCATTATAGACATGGATTTTCTCCTAGTATCGACCTCATCCATAATCAATAATTATATATCAAACCACAAAAAATATTTTCTTACTGAATATCTAATTGATGTTGGTGATTTAAACATAACCGTTCAAAATCGCAGTGTCTCTTGACTTTTGTATGAAATAATCTCTGAAAGATACGCATTAAAAGCATGACGAAAAGAGATATGCGAGTTGTCATGTAAAATGAAGATCGAAATGGAACAATTTGAAATGTAATCATTGCGCAAATTTATCTACGGAGATTGTACATTTTCCTATGAATTAGTTCATATGTAATATCGTTTTCTCAGTCTTCTACGAAAATGGATCGTCTCTCATATTAGTTACACTGAGAAATGCTACAAATCTCTCCGTTTGCGAGACAACACAGACTCTGGTATTCATCATTTGGATGTCTTAAAAAGAAGTTCACGAAATATATTCATTTCATTTTGAATTTAATTCATGTCTTTGTGTACGAAGACGAAATTACGAGGTAAAAGAAATATTGATATCTAATACTAAAAGCTTGTTCTTTTCGGATATAACCTCAAATCTAGATGGGATGTGGAAGAAAACGTTCGTATAAAGTTTGCATGGTTAATAAATATCGAAAATGAAAGAACAATTTGTGCAGCAGAGGTACTGGTACCATTTTGAAAACATGACTAAATTCTACAGAAGCTATATAATTTTCTACATTGACGACAACTTTGGACGCATTGAATAATTCCGACTGATTTTCTACGTTTGTCCGTTCTTGTCTCTTCTTTATTTTTGTTTCTTTTCAAGTTGCTTCTATTTCTTTGTAATGTATTTCGATTCCTGGAAGGGTGTAACAATATTTTGTGGAACCCATATACCTTTGAATGTTCAAATTTACACAATACATTCATTTGATATTATTATTATTATATTTAAACTAGAAGAATATATGTTCCTATTGTTCGAAATTATTTATCACACATCAATTACTTTCGTTCTCAGAACTTTGTTTACAATTTCAAATGTCTAATGATGATTGCAATTTAAACTTCAATACATTGATGGACACAGACACCCTACAAAATATTTATCAAGCTTTTTGCCGTGGTCTGGTCATGAATATAAGCTGATATTTCACCCAATGAAGTGAAAGGCATCTTCTAAGCAACAAAGACATAATTGAACTAACCACATCTGGTATACAGTTAATCTAAAATTTAAACATCTAGTTATGCCGATTCACAGATCATTTCGAATGCTATTGTAGTCTATTGTTTATCATCGTTGTGCTATTGTGATGTCTATTAACTGTTGTATCATGGATATAGGCAGTATTCGAGCATCAACTCTGCCTCCTCTAAAGAAGTATTATTACTATAAAATCACGGTCATTCATGATATAATGATAGCCATAATGAAAGTGATTTGAAAATTTGATGATTATTCAGAAATAAAATACCACTCAATTTTTGAATTGAAAGTGAATGTGGCATTACTGAAGATGTAGAAATGCTTCGAAACGCGGAATTTCGAGTATATGTGAATAAACAACAGTGTATCGGAAGAAATGAGTTCAAAATCTACGTAAATTCAAATATAGATGTAAAGAAAAATTATTATGATGAAGAAGATACTAAATCTCTAGACGAAGATTCAATAAAAATACATCTTGGGATGTAAACTGCTGTAAAGGGTCTGATTCCCCTGATACCAAGCAGAACAAATTGAGATAATTACTTACAAACATTTATGTGAAACATTTCGAATTAATTTAATAATTCTCTATGGATTCGAGGATTTAACGACTTACATCAATCTTACATTTAACTTGTTATTACACGAAAGGCTGGTCGCACTCTGTCTAAAACGAGCACCACCGGAACAGTTAGAAATTTTGAAGGCAGGACTAATTAATCCAACGTCTAATTTTGACCTCGGTATATATTCTCGCCCAACTATTGATGTTTTGTGTTGGCTCGAGCAGGTCATTAAGTAGCCGATTACTCCAACAATATAATCATTCACCGACAAAATATACCTCAGCGAACTTCGCCCTCTACTCTACTGCATAAGTTGTTTACGGAAGTTTACGAACATGTCCTCCTTCCAATATTTGGGTAGACACTTGCCTATTAAGTATTTACTTTTGGGTATTAGCGGAATATCTTTGATAAAAAAATTAATATGAAATTCACTAATAATACCCTAACTGAATTCGACCACACCATTTATGAATAACTAAATGATAATGGTAAGAGAATAAACCTTATGAGAAGCAAAAGTTGACAATTGGCAGAAGACTCAACATAAATCGAAAAGTTGAAAATGATGAGTTCATGATTGGATTCTCTAGCTCAAAATGGAAGAACTTCAGTTCAATTGAGTTAATTGTTCAATGTGAATGGTTTCAGAAGTAATCTCAGTAGAAATAAGATGTTTACAAATTGCAAGTTCATCAAAAGACGATGGCAATATTCCAAAAACAGAAAATTTTTAATAATAATGATAATAATAGAGACATTACGCCGTAGCAAAGATTTTGCATCAAGAACTGTCTTCAAAATTACATCTTCTACAGAAGGAAAAGGTGCCTTATTACAAATACATTCCCGAGTCAATTTGGGAGAATTACCAGTTTAGACTCTACTGGGACCGTACTATCTTGACTGATTAAACAGTTTTCCGCTGACCTGGTACTGGTTAAAAAATGTGAACAACATAATTAAGAAGAATGCTGAAAAAGTTCCAAAATAACGAGAACTTGAAGTGCGAGTGCAGAGACGATGGAACATGTTCCAAATATTTTGGGATCCACTGGTATAATCAATAAAAATCTCCTGAAAAATATCAGAGATCTAGGTCTCGACGAACATAAGGACTCTATAACGAATTGCAGAAATCGGTGCTGTTTGCAACAGCAAGGTCTGTCAGGAAGTTTCTAGGACATAACGCCAAAATGTTGACGCCGTGAAGATCGCCACCAAGGGTACCGCCGCCAAGGGTCTGTTGACTTGAAAAGGGCCCCACAAAGCTCCCCTGTGAGGGAATGTGAAGCCTGTTGAAATCGGAGATAAAGAAAGTTCTCTTATAGCAGAGGAAACTACATTTATCGAGTTGGTCATTCTAAATGCGAACAACCTTATACAGAAGAAATGAAATTTCTAAATATCGAAAACGTGAAGTGCGACTGCTGAGGCAGTGGCACATGAACGTGGTTAGGACTGTTTAAATTATCTTGGGATCTACTGATAATATATATATGTACGAGCATTAATATACACATAAATGTTATATATCGGGTTAATATATATGATCCCAAATAATCTCCTGAAAAATATAAGACAACGAAGACTAAGCGAACATCTCTATAAGGAATTACAGAACTCGGTGCTACTTGCCACAGCAAGGTCTGTCAGGATATTTCTGGGACATATCGGAAATCAACGTCATGTAGGTCGCCGTGAATATCACCGCCATGGGGACCGCCACCGCAAGCTTGATAACATGGAAAGGACTCCTACAGAGCTTAATCACTCTGATATATAATATCTGGCATAAGTGAAAGTTTTCTTGTGAGGGAGGAGTGTGCACGCCGTAGGGCTTGAAATCGGGGATAGTTCTTCATTACATGAGAAATTCAAAAAAGATCTTTTCACTTTTCTAAATGATTTTAAGTGATGTCTGTTGACCTCCTGTCTGTTGGTTACATTATGGATGAATATAACCATATAATTGAAAACTCTTAGCTATTTCGATACAACTGAACATTAAAATTTTTTAGTTTCAATTTAGAAAACAGAAGAAATCAAGTTTCTGTTTCGAAAACACAGGAGTGTTTCATGTAAAACTCAGAAACATAGTAATTCAACACCATATCAATTTGGCACAATTGTATCGAAAAATTCAAAATACTTTTCAGTATTTAATTCTATGTCATTGGATTTTACTGTTCGTTTTTATTCATTTGCTTGTTTACAAAATTTAGTGGTATTCTGATTTAGCAATGACATGTTCTGTTTCTACTCATTATTTATTAATAATTACAGTGAATTTATTCATTTATCACTGTTATTATTATTTATTTCTCATTTATCACAGTTTTGTGATAATGCATAGAATAATAGAGAAAAGGAGTCTTTGTTTTCTATCACAAGGTATATTTATCATGTATATAATTTGAAGACATTACTCACAGCTTCAAAGAGCAACAATAGAGATAGTTAAGAATCCATGGAAGTTTATGAACGCATTAAAAATATCACGGTCAATTTAACAAATGATCAAAAAGATTTCATCACTCTATGAAGAAGAAAAGTACACCGTGGCGTAAAAGATACTGAGAAGAAGAATGCAAAGTTTATTGCAGGTCAACTCTGTAATTATATATATATATATATATATATATATATATATATATATATATATATATATATATATATATATATATATATATATATATATATATATTTCAAATTGATTTATTGCCTGTTTAAGATAGTTTATATTGAATGTTTTTAGCAATAAAAGGCTTCTTTTAATATAAAATTTTTATTTTTTGTTGAAGTTTCCTTGTATATCACAACTTTATCAAAACTGATATCAGTTTTGACAAAGTTGTGATATACAACGAAACGACAACAAAAATAAAGTTTTTCATATTAAAAGAAGCCTGTTATTGATGAAAATATTCAATATATATATATATATATATATATATATATATATATATATATATATATATATATATATATATATATATATATATATACAGTCCAAATTTCTTTATTGTAGAAAATGTAGTAATACTGCGAAACTGCAGTCGCAATATAATAAATATAGTGATAAAAAACGACGTGTATTTTTCTCCATAATAGAATGTATATGTATCATATACATATTGCAAATAATACTAGGTCTAATATGGAATTGCTCTATATACTTTTTGAATTTAGTATGGCTTTCGAAAATACACTGGCACCTAGTTCAGCATAGACGAACGAGTACATCTGATGATATCAATGTTTCTCTTGTGTTTTTCTGATTCCCTTAGTCTTATTAGAATTCGCAATTTTGACAGGTAAGAAGAATAATCTGGGTACAATAATTTTATTTTTTATGTGAAATCTTTACGGTCTACCAAATAGCCAACAATTTCGAGATTCAGGAGGAGCAGCGAAACTTTCTGTATATAGCGATTCATTTCATTAAATTTCTTATTTCACAGTAAACAATATATTCTGAGGTAAACTCATATTGTCGAACGAAAGGAAAGGAGACGCTTCAGGTTTAATTCCCAGCTATAAACTTGGTAAAATTGGAAGATTTTCATAATTATCTGTGAAGTAGATGGAAGCGGAAAAATATTCAATGAAACAAAAATTACACAGAAGCGAATTACTTGGGGGGAAACTCTGTTTTTATATTTAGCAATATTCTGCAAATATTTGTTTTCAACGCGAAACAGATATTGGTTCATTAAAACTCGAACTTGAAATGAAAGTTGAAATGGAACAAATTATATGAAAAATTTCGCTTCAAAAATGCTGTATGCTTTTAGAAGTGGAGATTTTCATTTCATTCAAGTGGATGTTTTCATAATTCCATCGGTAGTTATTTTCACAGTGACGAAGAAAATGTTTCTGGAAATTTATAACACATAATCCCTCAAATAAATATTTCAGCACTTTTCACAACTATCCATTAGATATGCCTCTAATATTTCAATAATACGGGCATCTTCGCAATTATCGGTTTCCTTCACATGACTAGTCTAAAGCTGTTTAGAATTTGTCACCTACCTGATTGTGCTACTTGAAATACTTCCATATTTTGATGAAAAATCTCTATATACTTATTATAGAGAATTTATGAATCTCGAATTTAGTTATCAAAATACCCGACGGGGGTGTGAACCAGATCGATAAGGCATACAACCATTCGTACACTCCGCAGAAATCTCTGATGTATTTGTATGAAATGACTAACAAGCCTACCATCTCCGTTTGGAAGTACGCACTGATCTTGTCCACAACTCAGTTTACCACGCTCGAGGGAGTTCATAATGTTTCTACGATAGAGGGAGCTCACTTGAGTACTCCACTAGATGTTTCCTTCATTTTGGACTTATAGGATCTTAGTGAGTTTGGCAATGAGTCAAATTGTTTGTATGCATACCACTGATGATTCCCAGGTTGGCGCGATGTTATTTGCTCAAGCTTCACATGTGCGATTTTATAAAGTCGCTCCGTGCGATCTTCGAGATTCTCCATATTAATCAGTTGTAGATCCTTCTGGATGTCTTTGAGCCGCTCTGTGCCGCATTCAGTTTTTATTATTATCGGGTAGTTTCTTCGATATTCAGGACTCATTCATTCTGAAAACATGTGCATAAAACATTGCTCGTCGTATTCTGATTTCTCCCGTTATTGTTATTTGTCTTTTGATAAAGTTCACTCTGAGGTCTTTTTATCCATATGCCGTTTATATTGATCTCACCCGAAAAAAAAAAATTTATATATATATATACATATATATATATATATTTCCTGAAATTGAGTTATTGCCTGTTTAAGATAATTTATTTTGAAAGTTTTTAGCAATAACAGGCTTTTTTTGATATGAAAAAGTTTATTTTTGTTAACGTTTCGTTGTTATATTACAACTTTGTCAAAACTAATGAATAATTGAATTTATGAGTTACTATAGATATCAAATGTCAAACTTAATTTTTAGAAAAATCAAATCAGTTTTTTTGTATGTTCACTCATTGATTTTCATTATCAGAGAATATAATCTAATATATACACATTTATATATAT